>JAEVFN010000012.1:1275697-1945697 GCA_030449075.1 Murraya paniculata | reverse complement strand
GATTTTCTTTGTACAAGCTAAACCTGAATGGCTGGACCGGCATACACTCCAGGGCGCATGTAGAGATCATCTGGTGTATCTATCTCAGAAAGCCACGCATATTCTTCCTTTTCATCACTCACCTCAGCTCCATTGACTGCAGCTGCATTGTAGTGTGTTTAACAAGCCATGTGGAAATGCATGATTAGTGGGTTTTCAAACTGCATACAAAGAATGAACAAGGCACAGAAAAAGTAATTAGATAAGTTACTTACAGAAGGTAGAAAAAGGGTAATCTACGTAGTAAGTACACTTTCTGCCGATGTCTTCATTATAAGGAGGTGTGAGAATGTCAAGTACAGCACAGGGGGTGACTGCAGTAAAACAATGCAAATTACCCCCACTCTTTGGGTATAAAACTGATGTCCCATATTGTGAGGTTAATACTTGATCAGTGGCCAACTTTGCCAACCTCACTGTAAAAAGATAAATTTAATTGTTAGTTGTCTGCCTACAGTCTCTAAACCGTCAATAGTTGGAAATGGAAGCAACAAATATGAGTCTCCCGGGCCATTGACTGAAAATATCTCAGCTGTACAAGAAAGAATACAGTAAATCTCATAAAAAGTATTGCCGCTCTATAATTCGTTAAGCACAGCCAGGATTGACAAAAGGCATTTGGAATAAAGGTTTTTCACACTGATGATGAAGCTCTGGTAAAGGTTATGTAAACATGACCACTGAATGGGATAAATGAGGTCAGCTAAACATAGAAAAATAATCATAAAGATTGCAATATTGACGTGTCCCTATTATATTAAAACATATCATAGGATTAATTTTTCGGACACTGGATGTCGGTCAGTATGCCACAAAAAATTTTAAAGAAGAATTATGGACAAAGATCAAAGCTAGAACTGCCTTTTCGTTCCTGAAATTCCTAACAATTATTATCTCCAAAGATGAAAGAGAGCTTAGAAGTCAAACCTGGACGATAGCCTGGTCCCTTGGTTTCTTGGAAACGTGCAGGCTCAACCCAGTCATAGGCTTTTACATGCATAGACCCATAGAGAACTTTGCTAAACACAGTCATCCCGGGATGGTCATGGAGTGGAATAACTGCAGACGTTGGAAAGCAGAATATGCACATCTGCATATGAAATGAAAAAGATCTGTCTTCAGAAAAATCTTTATTTTAATCAGTCCAATACTATATAAAACAATATTTTATGGCCAATTTTCCTATCATATAGTCCTCATTATGGCTGCCCAAAAGCAGTGTTAGCACAGCCATAAATGATATTGCTGAACAACATCTTATCAAGCTTGAAAAAAGGGTCAAAGTTTCGAATCTTGAGAATATATACAATTGAAATACAATAGACACAGCGGATGAGAGCCACAATTTTGTGCATTAGTTTTGGAGTAGCAAATATTATGTTTGTGAAATAGTTCTAAGGAGATGACATCAAGCATGGGAAATAATAAATACGGAGGATCAAGAACCAAAAGCCTGAATGAATTTATTTCACAAGACTTGGATACAATGCTGCGTACCGTAAAACTATCACACTCATAAATATCCAAATATGTAATTGGTTGAGCCCATCGAGCTACCCTATTGAGTCCATCAAGACCAGAAAAACCAAGCCCTCGATCATCATCTGAACTTTGCTCCTCTAGCCCCACATCAGCAGGGCCAACTCTATCTGCAAAATGCTAATACTTAGTATTCATCAGAAGAATAAAGTAAACAAAATGGGACCATTTCACTACTAGTGATCAAAATATCACTACAAGTTTCAAGCTTTCTAACTATTACTAAGAACAATCTTTAATTGGGAGATGGATTCTCATAAATAAATTGCAGTAAAACATGGCATTGATAAAAGAAATCCATTAATGTAGTTATCACTTAGAAGTGATATCCGAAGCTGGCTCAATCTTACTTATTATAAATTGAGAGTTACTGACAGGCAAGCTTGGGAAATCGGTTGTTGGGTTGACAGAAATAAGTGATCCAAAATGTATTTTCTACTCATATTGGATACTTAATTTAATTTTAGTTATCCGTTCCCATTCCTTGTTTTCGTTAGATAATTAATTTGACTTTATTCTAACCAATATATCAGGCCTTCAAGCCGCCGAGCATCTGGAACAGTTAATTGATCCATACTCTTAATCTTATGGCCGCAATGCAACCTGTGGCATGTAAAGTATGTTTTGCCAGATGAATTTTGGCCAGTCAATGAATACTAAGATCTTTTGTCAGGGAAAAATTTGCTGCCAAGGTCTGTCATGTGTTCACTTCCAAACACATGAACTAAGACGAAATGCAATCTGTAAGTCATAAACGAATAATAATGTGGAATAGATTTGATATACAAATACTAGCTGTGGTTTCTTAACTAATTCATATACCCTATACAATCACATACATCAATAATCAAGGAATTGCATTAAATCCCAACATGCAAAATATAAAATTCTTCAGTTTCAGTTCAAAAACAAACCAAACCCACATCAAAATTCACTGAGCCCGCAAGACCCAGAAACAGAATTGATCGAACTTCACAACTATACTCACAAACATGTATATATTTGGCGAAACAAAATAAAAAAAAAAAAGGAAACACTTTAACAGCAAATGGAATATGGAGAAATACCCAAAAGAGAGCAGAGATCGCGTACAGCTTGAGAAGAAGGAGGCGGTGTCCCTGAGGGCGTAAAGGTCTTTTTACACAAATCGTACAAACCCTGAACTTTTGAAGAATTCTTCCTCTCCATTTGTACCTGCCTCTGGAACTGAAACTGCAACCATGCCGTTGAAAGCGGTTTGTTCTGCAAAAATAGCCTCGCCTTAGCTGATGCTTTTTGCAATTTCAACAACATTTTGGCGTTGATTGATAATTCACACAACAAAATTTTTTACCACAAATATTCCATTTTATTTTTTAAATTTTTTGTGGCTTACCAGTTTTATGGAGGTCAACCGACTCTGACTGGTATTTTGCTTATAAACTTGGATTAAAAAAGAAACTGATAATTTTGTATTTTTTTTATACGTTAATCGAACTAAAAATAAAATGGTATAAATTTGTATTACAAAAATATCACATCATGCACCTTGCACCATATTAAGTTAGCAAATAAAATTATAAAATTTTAAATCAACTAAAGCAAAATGGGACAAGTGAGTTTTTAAATTAGTATCAAAGCCCATATTTCTAATAATTAAAATCCCATGACATTATTATCTTTTCTAAATAATATTTTCTTCGTAAAATTATTAAAAAGTAAAAATAGAGGGATGAAATTGCCAAGCACGAGTTATATATTTTATATTTTTATATATTATGTTCAAAAAAAAATAATTCCCAAAACCAGCCGCAGCGAAGTGAAGTGGTGTGCTGGAGAAGAATTGGAGTGGAAAGGGGCCAGATACCACTCGTATTTTCATTATTTTTAAATCACACTATGCAGTTTTCACCGACCTACAATTTTGGGCGGGAAAATTATCAGTGTTATAAAATTAAAGCCCTAAATAGCAGATTCAAAAGTTCCCCTTCTCTGCTTCTGTAGAAATTAGGAAGCGAAGGAAGCTGATATATTTTGAGTGAGAGAAATGGAAGGAAGTGAAAGTGAGGCCATATTCAATTCTCTAAACCTAAACCCACAACTTTTCATCAACGAAACTCTCAACACGGTCGACGATTTGGTCGACGAAGCTTTCAATTTCTATCTCCAGTACTCGCTCTTCCCTTCTCTCTCTCTTTCAATATCAAATTCCGTTTCTTTTTCATTTTTTTATTTTTAATTCTGTATTTTTTTAAAAAAAAAAACTGACTGTGAATTGTCCTGCCGTTGTTTTTGCAGACAGGCATCGGCCCTTTTCAGAACCGAGGACACGGATAAGTCTCAAGATCTAAGCGAGGTAAAGATCCAGCACTTTTGCAGCTCAATTTATTAACTAACCCATAATTTTCTTTTTCAATTTAAACCTCTGATTTAAAAAAAAAAAAAAAAAGAAAAGAAACGAAAGAAAGAAATTCTGTTCCTTAAGTAAGCAAATATGTCCTGGTTGGGAAGTCTATACATCACATATAGTCTTTAAGTATATCATGGCATAAAAGTCGAGGTGAAGCACACTGAAAATATCAAAAAGGAACAGACAATAAAAAAAAAAATTCCCATATGAATTCCAAGTCACTCTTTCCTTTAATTTTTTATTAATTTTTTAATTTAAATATTTAAGGGGATTTTTCATTTCGGGGAAGTGGACTCCTGAAGAATGTCACATTAATAAATGCCTTAGTGGTAATTTGTGATACAAAGTTGTTTACGCAAGAGACTATCTAGAAAAAATCATTAGAAGAAGTTAATATGGATGATTATTGGATTATGAAGCTATGATTCTTTTGTGGTTGTGTTGTCTGTCTGCTAACTCTTTGGTCATTGGGATTCTCCTCTGATACTTTGATAGGGTGTTGCTCACATCCGCAATTTGATTCAGTTGGCTTTGGATAAGCGACTCAGTATGTGGGAGAAGTATTGCCTTCACCACTGTTTTTCTGTTCCTGAAGGCTTTTCTTTACCCAAAAGTGTAGGTTCTTTTGTTTATTGGATGTTATTTGGTCATTGGCACATTGCATGACAAATTTATTTTCTATTTATGTGTATTTCCATAATATTCTTCCCTTGATTTATCTCCCTTACATGCTTTAATGGTGATTGATGAGGCTTTGTTATTCTTTGTTTGTATGGTTATGTTTATTGTAATGTTGCAAAGCAGTTAAGTGGGGGGCTATGCTATTTCTGCTTGATTTAATCTTCTCATACCCCTGTTAAGAGTGCAAAGCAATCGGTAAACATGTTATGTTTCTTTCTTGGATCAAACTGAAATTTGGAAAGTAGAATCTTCATGTAATTCAAAGGGAGGGAGAGAAAAAAAAAAGTTGATTAGTCTGACCTATTGTTATTTTTCATTTTCTTCAATCCAAGTTTTCTAGTTTTGGGGATTTATTTCAAAGAAGTATGGTTTATACTTTTTGAAAATTTTTTTGATAGATTGCTATCTTGCATAGAGCCTTCAGTCATAACCATTTTTTCTTTGTTCTATTTTTATGATCCATTAAGGCAATGGATCAGTTAGTGTGAACATGGATAGTTAAAATGTTTCTAACGTCACATTTTGGATATTATTATTATTATTTCAGTTTTGTGGTCAGTATGCTTCAAAGGAAATGTTGGGGAGGGTAATGAATTATTTGAAAGATAAAACTATAAAGGGAATGCCAAACTTTTTCAGTTGAGGTTCTGTACATCCACTTGACTACTTTGGGCAGCAACATAGCCACTTCTCACAATTTTGCATAACTTTTGATCTGTTGATTGACAAGCTTGACTGCTCCCGTAACATTTTCTTTAAATTGGTAATCCTAGAGAATCAATGTTGCAGCAATAAGGTTTGGATGCTGAAAGTTAACCCTTCAGCAGTCTTATTAACTTTTGGAGGAGGAAAGGCTGTAAAAATTTCATAGGCAGAAAAGCATAGGGAATGCTTAGTGTCAAAATTTTGCAATAGACATGAGTACGGTGGAAATATGATGAGTTGACTATCTGGTGATAATGATATATCTTCTTCTCGGGTAATAATGTAAGACCAGTGTTTTGTTAATTGTGAAATTGCTATGAACAACCAGGTATTTAAATTTATTTGATGCAGTATATGCCGTAAATTTTTCTTGCTGTTAATTCTCTCTATTTATATTAGTGACATGCCTCAGAATTTTCTTTCCAGAATGAATTACCATGTGAAAGCTCAATGTGCCAAGATGCATTTAATGATTTTGATCTTGATGTGAAAATGGATTCCTTGAGGGATAAGCTTGCTGCGGTAAAACGAATTTCGAATGGTCTGAATTTCTCGTTTCAAGTGTTTTTTTTTTTAAATTGTCTAAATTGGTTGTCATTGCATTGGAAATTCACTCTTAAGGTTGGAAAGGAGTCCTCTGAGCTCAGTCGGGAGGTTCGAGCATTAGATGATCAGTCTTCTGCAACTGATCGCTCTGCTGGACTTGTTAGTGAGGCATTACAATTATATGATCAAAATTCTGTGCATGACCTGTTCCAAGGTTAATTATTCAGCCTCATGTTTTCTTGATTTCAGATTGCAATGACATCTACTTTTAATGCTTTCACCTATTTCAAAACCTGTGTTGTTTAAGAAAGTGGGTTGGGCATATTGCAAATTTTTCTCCTTTATATAAGTTATTGGATAGAATATATTTTTTATAGAATATATTTTAGTGCTGTTGAGATATCCAAGCCTTTGTAATTTCTTGGTCAGCTTTTTGAAACCTTGCTGGTAGGTCCTACTGATTCTTCT
The DNA here is from genome assembly GCA_030449075.1 of Murraya paniculata. NCBI lineage: Eukaryota > Viridiplantae > Streptophyta > Magnoliopsida > Sapindales > Rutaceae > Murraya > Murraya paniculata. Next base: position 1,939,330 of record JAEVFN010000012.1, on the reverse strand, counting down.
CTGCCTCTTTCAGTAACTCACATGTGTAGACTGCCTATATAACACTGCTGGGAGATTTAATATGGATCATTGTATTGGAGAGCACTGTTCAATAATATTCTATACTTCAGACAACAAATTTTGTTCTCCCTTTAATTCTTAGCATGTTTTGCTATGTTAATGTTTAACCTGCTTGAAGTCATCATGGAAACCACCACAATTGGTTGGCGCCCATACTCTTATTAGTCTTATCTAGCTAACAGCGTAAACAAAGGGAAGTAATAATATTGCTGAAGTATATCAGTTTGATAAGTTTACTTAATGCACTGGCTCCTCTGAACTATCCACTTCATTGAGACTTCTGCTTTTGTTATACCTTGTATTGGGGCCACCAAGGAGGATTTTTAAGCTGGTGAGACAACTCTTAAGAGCCACTGAATAAATAAAAGAATGTCTACTATTGAAGATACAGAGCCTTTGTGCTAACAGAAACTGTCTAAACTCTTAGTTGATTATATTTTCTGATGTTTCTAAAAGAACAAAGTGTTTAGGTGGAATATTGTATTGTGGTTGTAATGTTGTGTACCTGCAGAGATGGTAAAAGCTGCATCAGAGCTGCGTATGAAAATGCACAACCTGAAGACAAAAAGGATGAATGATATGCAGCTCATTAAAGTGGAGAGGGTTAACAATGCAGATAGAGATTTTTGTAGTATGAGCCGTGGCAAAGGTAACAGTACTCGTGTTTCTGTTATTTATCTCATTGAGTTGATTATTCTTTATGGAGTCAAAATCCCAAATTTGTTTCATGAGATATTGTTATTTCGTTCTGCAGGCCTCTACAATGCAAATTTGGAAGACATCCAAGACTGTTTAGCTGAATTAAAGAATATGTGAAGTTTATATATGTTCATCTTTCTAGCATGAATTCTTTAGTGCTTGCTGGTTACCTGTCTTTCATAATGCTATCTACTTGATTGGCTTGTTAATGTTTTCATGTAAATTGCCTTTTTGACATACTCGCATATAAATAGTAATGATGATTTGTGCTCTGACTTCAGAACGGAAATGAGTTAAATCTGAGTCACACTTGAATTAATGAAAGTGTTTAATGCTTACCCTCTGAATATAATTTTACATAATTTTCAATCATAAATATCATTTTTGGTCCGAATCTGTAATCAGTGATCGATCTATTAAGGCTTTATTAAGGGCATGTGCACCTCCTCATAGATTCCCACCAAAGGAGAGTTTGGAAAATACTTTCAGCCATTTGGGATTTGGCAATGATATGTAGGGACTGTCCTATGAGATTTTGACTCAGGTGCAGTTTAGAGAAAATACACTGCTTCCATTTCTATTCCTTCTCAGTTATCGCTGATACTCAAGAAAGCAAAACAAGCATTGTAAAAGCCTGCCTTATTACGCAACTTATTTGGTTGCAGCTGTTACAACTCAAGCTGCAATTACAGGAAATCTAGCTCAAGGCCTGAGAACACCAACAAAAGCTACTGACCGTGAAGATATATATAATGCACCACCAAACCGTTGAACTTCACTGATTGGAGTTGTGCCATACTGTGCCTCGAAACTTATCGTATGCAGGACAACGCCAAATGCATTGATCCTTTGCCCTATCGGCACAGGTGTTCCTGCAGGTTGTCTTGTAATGATCGCCGCCTCCCAAAATGTCTGTAAAAAGCCTGGGTCTGTCTTGATATTGTTTGGCTTTGCCTGGAAGTTTATGATATCGAATGAGTTAGCTCTGGGACCTCTTAGCCAATATTTCAAAGTCCTATTTCCATTGAACTCTGAGACAAGAAGAAACAAGGTGTCTACACTAATTGCAACCCCTGCTGGCCCGGTGAGGTTCCTTAGCAATACCGTAACTTGACTGGTTCTTGGGTTATACGATAGTAATCTTCCAGTGGAGTCATTAGTTATATTCAGCTTTACAATAGTTCTGCATAACAATTGAAACAGTTTTAGTTCACTTTGGTGCAGTCAAAAAGTTAAGAATGTGGATGAGTTAGAACCTGAAATCGTAGACACCGCTACTATCTGTAAAATAGACAACTCCAGTGCCCTGGTCAACATCCAAACCATTCAAGAAGTGGAAAGCTTGTCCTTCTGCACCGGTGGCAAGTTGGTTGGCAAGTCTTCCATTAGGTCCGACTACCAGAAGACCAGAATAAGCATCAGCGATGTAGAGCTGTCTTGTTGCATGGTGCAACGCTAAGCCAAATGTCCTCCCACAGATCGGTCCCAAATCTAAATTTGTGGTGCCATCACATACTGCCTTTGACCTGTATCAAAGCCGAAAGAGTCGGGTACTTATTGAAAACAAACATCCCATGAAGATGGTTAGTTAAATGCTCAATATGTTACCTTGTTGGTGTGGTGAAGGCGAAATCAGTGAAACCTTCTGGGGCCTGGTATTTGAGAATTCTACCATCAGCAACTCCAGTATAGAATGCTCCACCAACCGGCTCAAAGGCAATGGATTCGCCGCCAAAGGCTTTTTGTGGAAATGGGATCTTGGTGAAAGTTGGGATAGAAAAAACCATCCAAGGCAAAGAGAGGACAAAAACGAAGAGGCTGAGCAAGGCTGCCATTTTGTAGCCGAAAGTTACGGTAATGTTTTGGAATGAAGAATAACACAATCATGCAGGTATTTATAGACATGATAACCAATAATTGAAGTGTAGTGTTAGAGATGAAAAATCAACCAGGATACCAGATGACACAATAAAGATTCTGTAATGAAGAAAAGGATTCGTTATTTCCGGGCATGGAACCAACCTTAAATTTAGGGCTGATATATGAAAAGGTTGATGCTACAAGAGGGTACCCTAAAATGTGCCTCAAGTTTGGAAAACCAGTAAGTAGGGATAACATCGGTTAAAGTTGCTGAACCAAGAGATAGAGAACGCAGACATTTGAGTCAAAGTCAATGTCTGTTATTTCTGTTTAGGCAGATAGCACACCATTAAACAACAAATGCTTCACTGAAAGACAAAAGTAGACCATGCATGAAACTTCACGGCCACTACCTCGTGAAGTCACCAGTATGTGCTGAAGATCGATGGAATCACAAAAATAGTTATTAGTTATTGTTTCAGATAAAATTTCTTTAAATGATACAAGATGTTTGGGTGTGTTCTATGCTTGGGCCTTGATTTTTGAAACCGTGTAACCGGAAGGCAGTTTGTCGCAAGGCACAGCATTATCACACCATTTTTGTTATGAAATGTATTTTGTTTCTTTACTTCGTCATCATCTTTGCAGGTTGGCTAAAAAGCAGAGGCGGACCTAGTTCATTTTTATATAATAATAGAATTTTTATTTTATTTCAATTATGTCCATAATTTAGTTATATATTTTTTTAAATTGGAGTTAGTGACTTATTTTATAAAATGATTAAATTATACATTTATTGAATAAATTAAAATTGTTAAGAGGGGCTAAAATGTTATTACTGTTTTAAAACTTATTGTAGAAAAGTTCTAATTGAAAGAAAAGTATACCAATGTACCATAACCTGGTCTCTAATATTACAATAAAAAATCTCTATGGTTATACTCTATATAAAATTACCGTCTACGTAATCATAAAAAAATTTAATTTTAATTTTAATTTTAGTTAGTTATAAATAAGAATAAATTTTATATTATAAAATTTTATAATTTTTCTATATCCCCTTTTAAGAAACCTGCCCTCCACTTAGTAGTAATTATTTGTATGTTGTAAAAAATATACGGTATGTTATATTAAAGATTTAAAATAAAATAAATATTTTTCAAAAGTTATTTGGGACAATGATTTATTATTTAGAATGTTATTAAATACTTATACAATATTTATAAAATTTACATTGAGAGAAAAACATTAAAGAGAATGTAAACATTTAGGCTTTTAAGATGACTTTGCATATTTCTGACACTACATAAATATATCTATTAATTTCTTAAAATTATGTCTATTTCTTTTATCAATATCTATACATTAGATATGATATACTCTATTACTTAATTATTGGTGTAGTGCATGCATACTTTACTTTTGTATCACTTGCACTAAGTATAATTATGTCAAAATAATAATCTTGTAACTGCACCTTTATTAAAGTATAACCTCCTCCTATTAATTAAATTAGTTTAATTCCAAATATTATGATTATACAGAGGTTTTATTGTAAAAAGTTTAAAAATAATATATAGTAACAATTAAAATTTTCATAATTTCAGGGTTTATTTTTTTCACAGTCATACTTGCTCAATTTCTTTCCATTATATCAAATTATTTAAAGATTTCACATTCTCAATCAATAAAATTAAAAATAATTTCAAGAATAATGTTTTTGATACAATTTTAATAATTTATATTATAAACTTATTTGTTATATGGTTGTCAATCTTTTATTAAAGATAATATTGTACTAAGAGTTTTGATATTGCGTTGTTTGATATGTAATTTTTTATTTCTTTATATGCACTAACATTCATATGAATATTGACAATAATATTACAAATTAGTCCGGAGTGATAAAAAGTTCTTGGATCTGCCCCTGCTAAAAGGCTGAACTATCAGTGTGCACTTTGTGAGATTGTGTCAATTTGTTGTATAAATTTCAGGTCTATACCAAAACATTTAAACTTTAAAAAAGTCTTTTTGAAAGTTTCTTGTTCCACCCTTCTTAATATTTCTGTTAAGCAGATTAGGTAGAAATGTTTTCCATGATCATCTTTGTCTTGTCTTCTATTCATTCAATGGTTCTCTCAGCTCCATCATTCACGAATCTCCCAGTAGTACGATTAACAACCGTGGGTCTTGAAGCCTTCATCTTCAATTCATTTGGTGCAGGACCCTAGACAGGCGTCTCTGATGGCAGAATGCTTAAACACCAAGGACCTGATGTTGGTTTTGTCGATTTTGCTTTCCCTTATTCACCAAAAGGTACAAGGCGTTGGGCTTAAGTTTCAACAGCTTGACAGGCGATCTCTACATTGCTAATGCCTTTCTGGCGGTTCTTGAAGTCGGAAAAAATTTGAGGTCTTGCAACACAACTAGCCGCCATTGCAGAAAGAGTAACCTTCCACTTCCTTCGTGGTTTAGACGTCGACCCATTAACAGGACTCGGTTATTTTACAGATGCCAGTGTTGTTTTTTTCGCTAAGGTACACGCACGCATGTCCTTGTTTAAAGGACATGAATTCAGAGCGGAGCTGAACTTTTTATAGTAGCATGATGGGTAGCTTTTCATTGATACTGCTTATTTTGCAATCAAATTCTCAAAGCAGTTGCTACCGGGGATTCAACTGAAAGGCTTTTGAAGTACAATCCGAAGATCAAAAAGGCTTTTGAAGTACAGATTCAGGATCTATGGCGGTATATGGTAGGATGATTTTGGTGAAGGTTGGGATGGAAAGATCCATGGAAGGCAAAGGGAGTTCAAAAAGGAAGATGCAAAGCATGATCAAAGTTTTGAAGCTAAAGATTATAGCCATTTTCGGAATGTAGATACACAAATATGTAGCTGTATGCTGGTATTTATAGGTAGAGAGATTGAAGACCAAGATCAGAAATCAAGAAAAAAACCATTCTTCCAGGGTATGGAACCTACTTTCGGCGGCTATTAGAAAAGGCGCAAAAATCTGAAAGATCCAGAGCGAGGAAAATTTGGATCCGCACATTAAAAAATACGGATCCGGATGTTAAAATTGAAGATCCCCGTAGATCTAGATCTGAATATAAGTGTATCTGAAAAATCAGATATATGGATCCGTATTATTTTATAAATAAATTATTTATTAAATTAAAATTAAATTAAAAATATATTAAGTTAAATGAAAAAAATTAAACTTATGTGGATTTATGATATTATTGTATGTTATTCTAAGTGTTGAATTATTGATTGTTGAATTGTTATTGGATTTTATTTGATTTTTTTGGGTAAATTTATTGAATTTTAAATTATATTTGAATTTATTATGCGGATCCGAACATCAGAATAAAAATGGCATGCAATCCGCAAGGGGTATTACCTGCATCTGGATTTTTTTTTTTTTTTTTGGCTAATCCGAATGCGAATGCAGATCTCAAAATATTAATTTGGATCTGAATTTTGCTATCCTTGGATGGCTCAACTCAGCGAGACCCATTGAACGAATATTGGCTTACCAAATGCAGATTTGTTTCGTACACTATATACTAAACAACAAAAGTTCAAACTACTATAATTCAATTCTGGTAGGTAGCAGCTTCAAGACCTACATCAATTTTCTGAATGTTAGAAGAATGGAAGAAATAGAAATGTATATGTCAAAGTGCAGTATTTTTATATGACTCATAGTAAAGAGCTAGCAAGGCTCATGCTAAAGTAAAAAGCACTCAATTTAAAATCTGAAAATACCGAATCAGCTGATAATTCCAACATAGTTTATTAACATTACAGATCCAAGATAAATTTTCCCATTATACTCTTGAACTTCACCGTACTGCTGATTAGCCTTTCCCTCCCTCAATGTCAATGTCTCCAAAACCCTACCCGTCCTCACCAAGTCTCAGCCCCAGAGACGCAATAGCGAGAACATTTGCCCTATCAATGGCGACCCAATACTCCCCTTTTGCATTCCTATAAGCCAAAACCTTTGTGCTTTCCGTACCTAATAGAATTATGACAAGTGTTTTAATTTTTTTTGTCTCACTTATCTAATTAATCAGAGTCCATGATTAATTTTAAATTATGGCTCCCTCATGCACATGTAAAATTAGTGTTATAATATGCCGCAGAACATGTTAACAAACTTAAAATCCCTTGTAGACGAAAATAAGCATCGGCTATATAAAGATCGCCCGTTCAATAGTCAAACCCCAAACCCAATGGACGGCCAAGAAATAATACAAAGGATTATTTGAGCCGTCACATAACTGCTTTGGCCAATGACAGCAAAATCTACAAAACCAAGAATCGGATTGATGTATTTGAGAATCCTACCATGGGAGACGCCAGTGTACGGGCCTCCGCCGGCAACATCAAAAGCAATGGCCTCGGTGCCTGTCATGGTCGAAGGGAGGGTCAGCTTTTCAAAGTCGTAAGAAAGAAACGGAGAAGGCAAAGTCAAGAAGAAGATGATGAATAGGAAAGTTGCGGACGGTTTTCATGGCTTTTGATGATGTGCCTGCATTTATGGGCAAACCCACAAATGGCGTCTCCAAGCTATAAGCAAAATGCCTGTTTTCTTTTTGGAGCATCGATTTTTCTCAGGATGAGTTACAACTTTTTCTCCGCATAATTCAGATGGAGTCCTAATCATGCATACTGCATTGATGTGGAACAAAATCTTTAACTATTCAAAACAACTCCTATCAGTATCAGAAATCTTTCTTTTTTTCCTCAAATTGGTACGCACAGATCCAATGTTGCGCCCACTCCCACACCATGCAATCATGCATGCTGTTAGAACTTCCATTGTGCTCATACTTTCAAGATGTAATCCGACTTGGCCAATACCTTATCTATTAATGAAGTAATTAATTAACCTACAATAACCATAAAGTATCATAACTATTATTTCCTCCATCTTGACAGCTGCCTCACCGAACCGTAACAAGAAATTATTGAGGTAGCCCTCATAAATTTGGAGGTTACGTAGATAATTTAATTCATAGCTTTTACATTTATGTAATAAAACTAATTTCAAGTTAATATAAATTATATGCGCCATTTCAATTACAACATACTATAACATAATATTAGGTATAATAATTCTCTTGTAAACTATAAACCATGCCTGTACTAACTGATGTGGTAATATATTATATGATTGTCGCGTATCTCATATTATTTTTTCATATGCTTGAAATTTTGGAACATATGGTAATTATAGATTATTGACCCATCAATTTCTACGTTACTTCATACAAATAATATTTGTACAAGAATCTGTAATTAATAATATACATACTAACGCATTTTTTTTTTTGCATTCACACATCATCGCGTGCATCCCACATTTAAAAGATTATAAAGAAAATAGATAATGAGGCATGTGGCACTACAAAATATACCACATCAATTTATACAAATAGTGTTAGTATGCCTATTAGTATTTTGATTGTCTCCGCCCTTAAATTAAAAAGAGAGATATCTACCTCCTCCCAAAGTTCCCCTCTAAGGGAACTTGAACCACAACTCTCACCATTCTACTTGGCTACTAATAGCATACTTATAACATTGTTCTATGTAATACTAGTGTGTAAAATAATTTCCACAGAAAAGCTTGTCGTTACAGCTAAGAATGGCAGAAAAAGCCCGCCCAACCTAGGGGTGGCAAAACGAATAAACGAATCGAATTCGAATCGAATCATAAACGAATTGGGTCAAAATTCTACTGATTCGAATTCGATTCGTTTATTAAACGAATTGAAATCTCAGGATTCGGATTCGATTCGTTTATTAAACGAATATTCGGTTTGATTCGTTAAATTCGTTTAGTAGAATTAATAAACGAATCGAATCACATCCGGATTCGTTTATTATTCGTTTATCCTATAGCGAATCCATAACGAATCGAATCGAAGCGAATCCGAATTCGTTTATTATTCGTTTATCCTATTACGAATCCATAATGAATCGAATCGATTCGAATCCGAATTCGTTTACAATTCGTTTAGAAAAATATAATTAATAAACAAAATTAAGCAAAATAAAATATAAAAAAGCCTCAAATTTGATATCCTACAAATACAAATACCAAATACAATCATTCAAATACCAAATTTTGTTTCCAAATACCAAATTACAAATCCTTAATAATACAAATTACAATAATTAAAATTTAAATTATAAAGTAAGGTGATTTCTTTAATTCTCTTCATTTGGTTTTGGCACCTTAAAAACAAGAATCCTACACCAAAAAATAAATAGAACGATATTAGCATGTCGCAACATTAATAATAGTCACTGTAAAATTTTAAAATATAAATATATAGGAAATTTGTAGTATTGTTAAGGAAATAATAGTTAAATCTACAAAGCCAAGAAAAATAAATAAAATAAAACTTTACCTATCACACTCCCACACTATCATTAGGATCATTGGCACTCTCTGCAGATGGAGCACAATTAGTGCTCATGTTCATAATGTTTTGAGTAAGTTCGTCCACGGTGACATCAAAATTTTCTACAATAATTTTATAAAAGTAAACCTTAATGAGAAACAATTGCTTGTAATATTATAAAAGAAAAATAAATAAATTTTATGAGCAAGTTTTACCAATCTCTCCAAACATCCAATCTCTAGTAGTAATAATTGCTTGGACTGTCTCCGGCTTCAATACACTTCGAAATTGATCAAGAACTCGACCGCCAACACTGAAAGCTGATTCAGATGCAACAGTGGATATAGGGATGCTCAAAATATCACGAGCCATGGACGAAAGGTTAGGATAACGAAATCCATTTCCTTTCCAAAAACTTAGAATATCTAAATCAATCTTCCTATCAATTCTTGGCTCATCCAAATAAAGTTCCAATTCAGATTTTCTAACATAAGCACTACTGTCCATGCTATCAAAATCATCAAACTCCTACAAAATAATTAAGAAATAAAAATAGTCAAAATCCAAAATAAACACAAACATAATAAATTTTTACAATGAACAAATAAGAAAATTGTAAATATACCTTAAACATATCCATGGTTCTTTGGTTAAGTGTACTCTGATTAATGTCATTACGTCCCGCGCTTGAACCAACATCACTAATTTGAGTGAGTACGGATGTAGTGGAGGAAGATGCTGTGATCAAATTATACTCACCAAAAGCTGAAAACAAATTATCTCGAACATGTTTCAACTCCTCCGAATTTTGACCATAAGCCTTGTTATAGGCAAACTCAATGAATGCCATCTTGTATCGAGGATCCAAGATGACCGCTATTGCTAGAATGGTGCAAAAATCAGACCAATACTTCTCAAATTTTTCTATCATTTTCTGTGCCATAGTTTTCATGTACACATCCTCACTACACAATAATTGATCCAAAGCAACCTTAGCTGCAAACACCTTAGGAAAATACAAGTTCGAAGTGGGATATTTTAACCCGGAAAAAATGCATGTGATCTCGTAAAACATAGACAAGAATTTGCCAATTTTCTCTATTTTTCCCCATTCTTCTTCAGAAGGACAATTCTTGTAATTAGAATCACTCAATTGTAAATGAAGGAAAGCATTTTTGTAATACACAACACTATCAAGCATGAGAAAAGTTGAATTCCATCTTGTAGGAACATCTTGTCTTAATCCTTTCTTGTCATCTAGAGACACTTGCCTAACACACTCCAAGAATTTTTTTTTCCTCATTTGTGACCCCTTGACATATTTCACACTCTCACGGGCTTTTTCTATTTCTTTCTCGATTTCTTTCAATCCTCGTTGAACAATCAAATTAATAATATGAGCACAACATCGAATATGAAAGAAATCTCCATCACACACCAAAGCATTCCTCAATCTCAATTGACTTTTTAACATAACAATGCAAACATCATTACTTGAAGCATTATCTACAGTCAATGAAAAAATCCTTTTCTCAATACCCCATTCACACAACAATGACAATATTTTTTCAGCCAAGGCAACCCCAGTGTGTGGAGTTGGCATTTCACAAAAATTCAACACTTTTTTCTGTAAATTCCATCCCTTATCAATGAAATGTGCAGTGAGACACAAATAACCATCTGTAGTTATAGAAGTCCATAAATCAGTAGTAAGACATATTCTACCAGGAGCTTCTTCTAACATGCTTCTAATTTTTGCCTTTTCCCTATTATGCATTTTTAACACATCTGCTTTCGCAGTGTTCCTACAGATGTTAGGCACTTCATCACACAAATAATTCCAAATTCTTTTAATGCCCTCATATTCAACAAATTGAAATGGCAAATCATGCATGATAATGGCATAAGACAATAATTCACGAAACACATGAGCTTCAAATTCTGGAACACGAGTTGACAATCCATCACTACGATCTAGCATCATTTGTGCGGGATCACGTTTTTTAAATTTCGCACAAGTATCATAATGCCTTTTTAAATTACCTGTACCAGAATTACGCACAGCCACGTACTCAATGCCGCATTTTTTACACACCGCTCTTGGCTTGTTGTCTGGATATTTATCCCCTGGAACTTTACGGAACAATGACCAAACTTTTGAAGTTAGTTTCCTTTGCCGTGGTCCTTTTTGTTCCGCTAGCCTTAAACTGTTTTCAATCTCTTGTTCCATTTCGATTATGTCATTTACATCATCATCTCCAACACTGGAATCGTTAATTGTGTAGAGTGAATTACTTTGGCTTGTGTCCATTCTCCTAAAAAAATTAATTCAAAATTATTGAGCAAGATTAATTAACAATTTAACTGAAATAATTAAAAAATTATATACATAAAGTCATAAATCAGTAAATGCATATAAACCCATAACTCAAAAATTAAAAACAAAAAAAGGAGAAAGGATCAGAGCTTACGGTGTGGCGGCAGAGCTTACGGCGTGGCGGCTTAGATCGGTAACAATAATTGACAACTGTTACAGCTGCACATGCACATGACCTCGCTTAGCTTACCATGACCTCAATTTATTAATTAATGTAAGGTTTGTCCAAAAAAAAAAAAAGGGAAAAAGAGCTGGAGCTTAGCTTACCATGATTGAGGTAGGTGAGATGGTGGTAGTAGGTGATAACAAGTGGCTGAGGATGAATTGTGGCAAGTCTGCAAATGATGAAGAAGAAGGTTGAAGCCTTGAAGGCTGCCGCTGCAAAATGGTTGAAGGGAAAGAAAAAGAAAGAGTAACGAAATGGAAAATTAGGGCCGGCTGCCCTAATGGTTGGTTTGTGATGGTTTGTCTTATTTTTAAAATTACGATATTAACCTTTTAATTTAAAAAATTTTTCAAATAAATTTGAGGATAAAAAAGTAATTTAATTAAACGAATTTTAACCGAATCAATTTGTATTCGATTCGTTTATGACCCTTTTGTTAAACGAATCCTTAACGAATAAACGAATTAATATCTTTAAACCCGGATTCGATTCGTTTAATAAACGAATCGAATCGAATTCACCCATTTATTAAACGAATCAATTTTTTCAAACCCAAACCCATTTAATTCGCACCGAATCGAACCGAATAAACGAATCCTAACCCATATTGCCACCCCTAGCCCAACCTGAGCCTAAGTGCTTTTAAGCCGAGTTTGAGCTTCAACTAAACAGTCGGTACCTAGCCCAAAAGCCTAAAAAATACTTTAAAAATATTTTTATTTTAAATAAAATACGCCTTTTAATATTTATTTTACCTACCCTTAACATATATTTTAAGGTTTAAATCCTTTTAGTCTCACTTTTAAAGCTTAATCTAATAAAAAAAATTATATATATTATAATTTTATAAAATATAATGAAAAATTTCTAAAAAAATATCACATACAAACCCAGCTCGAGCAGGGGGTGGACTCGGATTTGATCGAGATTTTGCCAACCTATTTATCTTTTCGGAATTTTTAATTATTTAACTTTAAATGTACTGTTCATTCACCAAAAAAAAAAAGGCAATTGCTAAGTTGCTGCCGCTGTATCTTACAGCCGCAGCAATTTGAGGTAAACAGTAACTACTGTTTATCTCAAGTTGCTGCGGCTGTAAGATACAGCGGCAGCAACTTAAGGGGATTTAAAAAAAAATCATAACAACAATAAATTTCTTTTTCAGCTTGTTAATAATACAGGCATAAGATAAAATTTCGCGGCCCTAAACAGTGATATTCATAAGCGTTCAGGCCCATTAGTTATGAGTTTTGGGCCGAATAAAGCCATCACGTGGCGAATTATCGCTGCTAGGTTGAAACTCGCACGAGTTGTAGAGTAGGCACGTGGGAAGCAACACTGAGGTTCTTTGCTAAAACCCTAGAAATACTCAGCCGCCAAAATTTAATGAATAATGACCAGTGCCCCTAACTGAAAAAGAAAAACCCTAATTTCTGTTTCGTGCAGTTCACTGAGAGAGAGAACTGAAAGAAGAAAATGGGAAGCGACAGCGAAGCAGAGAGAACCCCACATAAAGATGAGAAGAAGAAGATTGTTGGTCTTGCTCCCATTGCTAAACCTCTAGCTGGCAAGAAGCTCTCCAAAAGAACCCTCAAGCTTGTCCGTCGAGGTATATATCTGCAAGTACATTGCTGGGGTATTTCAGTTTTTAAGAGCATGTGTTGGGATTTTAAGTGATAATACTAGATGGGTGGTTGATGGTTCTTAAGTATATTGATGAAATTATTTAACTTCAGTGCACCTTTTGATTGTTTGATTCTTCAATGTTACAATACTTGCTTTGTATTGTTGTAGCTGCTGAACACAAATGCTTGAAGAGAGGAGTGAAGGAAGTGGTTAAAAGTATCCGCCGTGGTCATAAAGGGTCAGTTATTTGTATTTCGGATATTTATGCTCTTTTTTTCTGTAAATGAAGTTAATTCGGCTCTATTTGTTCCTCCAAATGAATGACAAATATTGCTTAGGGTATTACTGAAGCAGATTTTAAGTCAGTGGTCATGGTCATAGTGTAAATTAGAACTTTCTAGCTCTTGTTTAGCATTGTTTTCGAGCATTGTGATTCTTATGCTTAACTGATGACAATTATCAATGTGTTTTTTTCCCGCCTTTTTGTAAAAGTAGAGAGATTATATGAGTGTTAGTATCTAGTTTTGGTCACACATTCTTGATATAATTAAGAACGAATGTTTGTTTCTTCTCCAGACAAATGGAAAAATAAAGTGTTTTGGTCATATATTTCTCAGATGGTGCTTTGATCATACATTCTTGATGTATATTATAGAAATGACAGCTTACATTCGTTCAATTGCGTGGGAATTGTGAATGATCCCCTTCAACTTCTTTTTCATGAGTGCAGATTATGTGTTATAGCTGGGAACATTAGTCCAATTGATGTCATCACTCACGTTCCAATCTTATGTGAAGAGTCTGATATTCCCTACATTTATGTTGCTTCAAAAGAGGTAATTCAGTAATTTGCTTCTTTCTTTCTTTCCTTTTTTTTATTTTTTTAATTTTTTTCTTTTTGTTAGGGTTTCATTATAAGTTGGCATCACATGCCTCATGTTGTTCATTCTCTAGCGTGGATGTCAGTATGGCCTATAATGGCCTATATAGAATTCCTTTCTTCTTATCTCTTTAGGCATTTACTTATTCGTTGTGAAATTTTCTCTCATTATCTATATTTGTTTTATTTATTTACACATTTTTTTCTGGGTGCGTGTGCATGTGTTTGAGAGTGGGGTTGTGGCATCCCACAATTTTAGCTTACCTGCTTTTATTGAAGCAGTTAAATTCTACCTTTCAGCATCAGTATCTTCAATAGGACTCCTTATCTCCTTTTATTAAGTAGAATCCTTAAACTGAAAGTTACACTTACCCTTATTCTTTAAACTTCTTATATACTTTTCCTTTTTCATTTCCCAAACGGTTACATTATGTTACTCCACAAGCATTTCCATCTGTGTGCTGACATTCCCTTGTCCTATTTTTGGTTATTTTGTTATCAGGATCTTGCAAATGCAGGTGCCACAAAGAGGCCAACATGCTGTGTTTTGGTGCTAACCAAGCCAACTAAGGGAGAACTAGGACAAGATGAACAGGATAAGTTGAAAGCCGATTATACCCACATTGTCGAGGATGTGAAGGAACTGGCTTCCTCTCTTTTCTGATGAACCAGACATAATGCCAACACATTATGTATGCAGTTTGTACTCTAGTTTTGTCGAATGTAATATGCAGTTTGTCTCTGTTGCATGAGATGGTTGGCTGTCATGTTTCTCAATATCTGGGTATATTGTGTATGTGCAAGTGTAGTCCTTTTATTATTATTATTATTATTTATTTTTTAAGAGCAAACTGCAAAATGATCTAATTAATTTTTAGGGCGGCCACAATAAGACGTTAAAATTGAGTGCAAATCTCTAGAAATGATGTTGGTATATATTCTTTTATCCTCTGATTTCCCTTCCCAAGCAACTTTTAGCGTTGATTACTTCCAGTGAATCCAGCTGTAGCTAGAGTCCTAACGCGCAGGAATGCACAGGAACGGTCACTGTTCTCAGTGATGAACACACTTGTTGGAAACAAATAATGGGTAGGTTTCATCAATTTATGCCCCCATCTATTGATGTAAAAAATTAAAAGAAATCGATTTATGTCCCCATCTATGGATGGAAAAAAAACAGAATAGAAATAGAAAAAATGGTATTATTATAGATGATTAAACGCGGACATGGTACATTGATTTGTTTTATCCCAGCGGCATGAGTTGAAAAGCTTCCCAGTTCCCACTCCATACGAATTAGAACATATTTACAAAACTTGTATTCACATGGATGAGCATCAACAAACCTGCTTTTCAGGAAAATTATCAGCATCACCTTTATTTATTTTTAGTCAAAGACATACAGTTACTATGTGGCCGCTTGACCGCCCAAGTTTACCCTCGGAAGCAGATTTGGCCGCTAGCATCAAGTTCAAATACAATTGAAGCTCAAGGCAACTTAGATGGCTTCCCTCTCTCTCAGAGAGTAATATCACAACAAATACAACAACAGTATGCAGCAAATTTAGCCCCATGGCATGATGATCACTTTTGAAACGTCAGACCTTTAAAGAGAAAGAGGCCTAACCCACCAACTGCTAAAGTTAAAATTAGAGGGACACCAATGGAATCAACTTCAATCACCCTGCTTGGCCGATCTGTTCTCTCTTGACGGGTCCTTTCTCCCCAGCATTCATGCAGAAGATTACTTATGCTGTCTAATTGATGCATAATTTGACGTTGCCCTCTAGCAACTAGCAGAACCTGTTTAGGACATAGATAATCAGAAATTTATTTCTTCAACATTTCTAAGAGGTTATTCTATACGTGTATCATATTTTAATTTTATTTCTTTCGCTTCTCCATTAAGGTCCAATCTAGCCTAATACATAGAACTTTATTGTCCACCATAAGATTCTTACTATGATTGTTCCATAAGCTTAATTTAATGGGGATCATTGTACCTCTTCCATAAGAGGAGACTCCCTAGCCAATTGGGAAGAAGATGATGAATTGGGCAGCACAGATCCAGTTAATGAACCATTAGCCAAGCCAGTCATGAAAAGAGAAGTTGGTCCAGAGCCATTGCAAGCTTCAGCCTGCAAAGCTAAGTTCTGTTGGCTAGCCGAAACTTTCCTGACTGCAAGCTTGGTATTCATCTCTTCAATACGAGATGTAAACTCATCCATCCTTTCATTCAGTGTCGATATTTGCTCAGAGAGTTGATTAATGACTCCCTGAAACAATCCAGAAACAAATGAAAACTAAAGAGAAACAAGTATGAAGGGTAAAGGCAAGTAAAAACAACCCCATCATGTATATAATTATGCGTTATGTTGGTGGCAAGGATGATATCACCTCCACGACGCCAAAGGTAACGGGAAAGGAAAGGACAAAAAGAAATAAATAAAAGTTAGAATAAAAGCTAATCCCTGCTTTCTTTTTCTAGGAAACCAGGTGCAAAGGGATCTTAACAGTATACAACCAAAACAGCCACTAGAATCCTTCAGTCTGAAATACCAACCTGGTTTGCAAGCGTGGCGGGTGATTCTGGTGTCCTACCGTCGAACCTTCTATTATTAACAGCAACTCTTGCTAGCTTTGTCAAATTCTTCTCCCGCTGATTTGAAAATGAGTTTGATATACTACTGCCATTATGTACACAGTTTATTCAAAAGGAACAAATCAGTTCCAGTATTTTCCAAACTGTATGAAAAATACTTGATAAATGCCCTTCAGTAGTGCTCGTTATAGAGACACTGAAAGGAGTTTTGCACAAACTTACATGATTTAAAACTGAAATGCAAGGTTTGGGGTATGGGAACATCAATTGTATTTCAGAAATATGCCCAACTGGAAAAATATTAAACTGCCGCTAGGAAAAGACAATACCGGCTGAGATACTTAGTTCTCCTGTCTGCAGAGGCTCGGGAAAGGGCTTCTTTAGGGCTTGAAACCAAATCATCATCTATACTGAGCTTTGTCTTCAGATCATCTGGCAGGGCCTACAGATTGATAATGTTAGCGGCATTAAATGTAGGCAACCAAGCATAATCAGATGAAAAGATAATACCATAACATCATTCACAAGTTTCTCCAGCTGAATTTGTTCTATGTAAGTGCGAGGAACATATGAACCTTCCAAGCCCAGCTGCTCCCCAACGTACTTAACATATAAACGATCTCTACCTTGAACCTACATATGGAAAATTTAGTCAGGGCAACATTTATCTAATAAGCCAGGCAGTCCAGATAAAGAAAATAGTTATTTGCATAAGCTTGGCAAAATTACTGAATGCAGCAGCAGCTTTGCGATTTTTAAGAATGAAGCAATCCAAAAATCATATAGGAAAAACGACTTTATCATAAGTTTGTATCCTTTAAATTATGACAAAGGGGGGAAAAATAGTTATAAGACTGTTGTAATGTTAAATGTTTTACTTAGACCATGTGTTCAGCAGCTGAGTAATGCCACTGATAGCAGCAGCGATGCTGAGTTGACGAAAATATTTTTACAATTGAACAAAATGTATTCCTAATACCTTCAACTAGCACCAACTTCAACTAGCTCCAACAAGTCACATTAAAACAAGATGCTCCAGCAATATCTAGGCCGTCCAGAAACAAGGCATGATTACCCAAACATTATATAATAAATATAGGAAAAACAAAGAAGAAAGTGGGTTGATCTAACCAATTTTTAAAATTTAAATGAATTAAAAAGGAATGCTGACACAAAACACATCGGGCGAATTGCAGATGCTTGACATAAGGTTCTGACCATTCTAGATGGATGCGAACAAACCTCAATGATTGTTGTGATACACAATTACAGATATGCTACCATTAAAATATGATTGTTCAGATGTCAAACAAAAAAGAGGAAACGTACTTCATACATGGCCTCATCATCATCGTATTCCATTTCCAGTTACAATTATGTACAATTGGTACGTAATAAACAGAAGAGTACTCTGTCACCATGGTAAGACATCCAATGATGTTAAGAATTAACAAAGACAATTCAGTGTAAAGATAACATGGACTGGCATGTGATTATGAGGTATGAAAGATAATAAACTGAACCCAACTCTGTGGAAGAACATTCAGTGGACTATAATAAAAAAAATAAAAATGGGGGGTTGGGGAGGGAGAGATGAACAAATGATTGCATTAGATGAAACAATACCTGAACATACTTCCTATTAAGTTGTTCTAACCAATCAGTCTTCACGCACACCCTGTCATCAGAGAAGATATGGCTGCTTCTTTTCAGGATAGTTGCAATTGTATATCCCAATGCCATCAACCCTCCAAGAAGACGGACGCTAACTTCAAAAGTTATTCTGGGTGATATTATAAATGGACTATCTGTAACCCACTCCTGAGAACAAGTAAAACTGGTCAGAAACTGAAAAATTTTCTAAACATCTATGACTCTCTAAAGAAGATACATCTAAAGAAACTCAGAACAGAACTAAAGTACAAAATTGTTCGTAGGTTTACGTGCTCTTGAATTTTATTTTTATATATATGATGTTATTCATGACTTCTTGAGACTTGTAAAAGCATGCACTCTACAAATTGGTGATGTTACCCTTAGCTTCTAGTTATGCACACCCACATGAATGCACGGAGAGAGATGGGAAAAAGTTTATTGTTTATAAAATAATATGGGAAAAGCATGAAGTAACAAAATCTGGATAAGTTCTGAGGATAAGATATTTCAAACAAGAGGTTGAGGCACTCTAAATGCCGTGAAGTTCTCATCAAAGACTAATCAGGCTTATTCTCTAAACATACGTTTGTTTGAAGAAGAGACAAAAATTACAATCATCCTACCTCAAACATAAGATTATATTTGCCATCTCTGTTCCTCATCCTCAAATATGATTGACATGCATCAGGATCTTCGCCGGGTGGCAGAAGATATATGTCATAAGTTTCCTCTGTAGTTTCTGTATGCTCTTTGGACATAACAGCCTTAATTTCATCCAATGTCACCGGCCTTGTTGACTACAATGAGAGAAAGCACTCAGTGCTAGAATTAGAGGAGAACGTCACAACAAGGCATTTTTAACTCATAAATTGCAAAAAATTTTAATCTGAAAAAGATATGTTGATATTAACCTTCAAAATATAAGTGGGGTTCTGAAATCCAGTGAAGGGATTAAACTTGTTGATGATTTTAATATGAGCTGTTTGGAGATCTGGCTCAATAAAAGCTTTGTACATTGGGTACACCTGCAAAAAAGAAATACTTGAATCTGCTATATTTGGATGGAATTAAAAAGGGGAAAAAAGAAAATCTTTATCAATTACAATTGGCAACAGAATGACTGAATAAACTCAGTAAGAAAGCCCACAGAAAACAATCTTGTTATGAGATAAGTGTAAAAACCGTTTCAGATATTTGATGGATTATCTCTTCAGGCTCTTGGCCAGCACGTTGAATGTCACGAAAAACTCGCTTTACGAGATCAAAATGAACTCCACCCGTGACAGATACGCGAAGATCTATCAAAGGCCGCAGTTTTTCACTTAAGGCATAGATGCCTTCAATAATCACAATGCGGGAACTAGGGACTTCAAGTGTCCTGTTAGGAACATCAATATGACCGCAAATTAAGACCATTTAGACAACCAAAGGAGCACCAAGTAAAAGTTCACACAAGCTAAAACATTAAATTTTGTGGTAACCATAGTGTAATTTTGTAACTGTTGCACTTCAAATTAATTTTGATAGCAAATCAGCTAATGTGATTGGTAAACACCAATTTTTAATTGGCAGCTAATGTTTAACAACCAAACACCTACTTATACTTGACAGCTAGTGATTTTATTTCACAACAGTTGTGGATTAAAAGCTAGAACACCTCAATCCCAAACATAAATTAGCCATAACAAAACTCCTAACTCCTGTTGTCCTTTATTCACTCCCTGGTCCCATCATGCACAGGCCAAAAAGTTGACACAAAATGAACACCTAAAAAGAATTTTCAACAGAGAAGGACAAATATGCTACCTGTAACCAATGCGAGAACTAGTCTTGAAGTCGTAAATTGGGACTTGGACAGCTTTCCCTGCTTTCAAGCCACGAATGTTTTCAAGCAGTGTGTCATAATCTGTCAAGCGTGGGTCTGTTTCAAAACACTACAGCAATTAGAGGTCTACCATGCATCCTTCGCTCATCTTCAATCATGATACTCAAAAATCTATCTGAAAAATACAAAGGAGCTAAACAAACTTAAATAAAATTTCAAATAGAACTACAATCATAAGAAGTTTATCATAATTGCAAAAAACACATGAACAAATCTATTAGTATCTCGAATGAAGCAAACAGATAAAAGAATAAACTAAGGTAACCTTGGCATATCAGATGGTTTGAAGAATATTCTAAACTCTAACAAACCTTAATTTCCAGATAAATAAGCAACACAATAAAATGGATAGCAAGCCCATTTTGTGCACAATCCACATTTAAAGAAGCTATTGATGGTCTTAAATCCATGGTGGGTGGAAAATATAATGGCCTATCCACAAAATCTAGTCAATGAAGACAAGAGAAGATCATTTCAACAATGCCTTAGTTACTATCAATCATGGATTCAGACAAAGACCCACAATAGGCTTAGAGTACACGGTTGAGCTTCTTTATTCTATCATCTACAAAAAGAATATTATAAACAGTCTGTGCATTGAAAATAGAAGCTCTGATTTGAGCCGAAAACAAACATGTATGTCCTCTATATTCAAAAGGCTCATTTTGGAATCATTAAAAGATGAATATTAAAATGGTATCCAGGCATCATAAAAGAATATCATAATTACCATCGAAGTTGCCATCAATGATACGACTAGAATCGTTGTAATTGTCCATTGTTATCACAGCAATACTGGGCATAAAGTTGAGCACCTTCTCAGTGAAGACAGTCTTTCCAGCTCCGGAGGGACCTGCTACTCCAACTAATATTATCCCATCATTCTTTTGAGCCAACAATTGGCATGCACGAATTACTATGAAAAAACCTTTTTCAAATGACAATGTATCTTCTATAGGAACAATCTCATAGCGATCAGAGTCCTTCTTCTTAACCAACTGAACCTGATCTCGTAACAGACCAGGTCGTCGCCGTGGTGAATCAGCACCTAAAGAAGTGTCCTGAGCCATCTAAGTTCCACAATATATATTCCCTCGCTTGCTGCATGGAAAACAAAACTTAAAAAGCCACATTTAAACAAAGAGAAATTATGGAATAAGCATGCAGGATCATGAGCCCATATTTCAAGTTAATAAAACTAAGTAAGATTTCACACACTGCAGAACTTTTGATGAGACGATATTAGGCCTGTTTGGTTGAGGTACGGCTACTATGTGAAAAAATGCTGTAATTATAAAATCAACATTAATAGTACATAGTAAACACGGCTTTTAAATAATAATCTTAACAAAAGTAGTAAAGATATTATAGGTTTTTCATCGTACAAATGATGGATCAAATCAACTTAGCTTCCAAATTGTAGCAGCTAGTGTTTATCAACACTTTAGTACTATAACTTTTAAGCTACTGCTACCTGACCTCAATGCCAAGCAGGCCTTAACATAGCCTATAAAAAGCACAGACATTATCTCCTAATTCCAAAAAAAGCAGCTGCTATGATCATGATCAATATAGTGCCATAAACTAATTACAATCTACAGAAAGACACACATTCAATTCATGCAGAGAGACACCCTTCACAGATGAGTGACACTAAACAGAAGCACTTTCACAGCCATCATATTCAATTGGCTAACCTCTTCGTGTATAATTATCCCAAAAACAGAACTTCGAGGGAAGAAAATTTCCTTCAACATTGAGAATTAAATTACATAAAACCTCACAAAAATTGATTAATCAAATATTATTTGGACGTGCATGAACCAAACTAAGTTTTACCCAACCAAATTAACGAACTGTGGTAAGCATACCTTTTCTTTGATTTTTTTTTGGAACAGTGAATTCTTAGGAATCAAAGTGAACAGAGGCTTCTGGGGTTTTCATGGGGAAAGTTTGGGAATCTTGTGAATTTTCTCCATTGAGAACAGGTGGTGAATTGTGATTGGATGGAATCATATGTGCTCTTCAGGATGGCTGCTCGGATATGCAAACTTTATATGCCGTCTTTTTCCAAATTTTTTCCCGTCATTAGTGTTTATTTATTTTTTTTATTTCAAAAGAGCGAGAGAGAGAGACAGACAGTCAACAAGAGGCAGTTTAGTATTTTTTTGGCCAATGTTTTCATTTTGCGAAAACGGAACGAAATACAACTCATTTGCTGTGTTTTAAATGGAAATACCAAATTTTGGTTTTCCAGTGGTGTTATTCGTATTAAAATTTAATTTTAAAATTAGTATTCATTTATTTATAGATGAAATAACGTAATTAATTTACTTAAAATTTATAAAAAGTCAACAATTATTTAATGAATGGTATCTCACATACCACATTATTTATGATGAAATTTATAATAAGATTTTAGAAAATATATCGTTACTAATCAAGTTACTCCGGATAAATTATCAAACAGCTATTCTTGTTGAAGAGAAATATATAATATAATATAATTTGTTTTTTTTATAAACATCATATGAAAAAAAATATATATCATTTTTTTTTAAATAAACTATGATGAAAATGTCTCAAAGTGCGAGATTGAGTAATTTTCAAGTAGTTTTATTTAATTGGCTACTCAAATTCAAATCTTAGAGAAAGTAAGGAGATAAAAATAAAATTCAGACTTTGTCCACCACTTTTAAACTGAAAAAAAAAATTATGTTGGAGACGTCATTTGAAAATTAAACTCATGCTAAATGATTAAAAAGAAAAATTTTAGAGATATATTTCTATATTTATGTTGGGTGATTGATGAATTTTGATTGTAATAAAATAACTGGAACGTTTTAAAGTAAGCAAATGAACGTGGACTTGTCCTAATATATTACAGAACGAGAATGATAATTTTTTTTAATTTATTTATACTGTTGATAGAATAAAAAACACATTAGTAGAATAACATCTGAAAATGAAAATAATTAAACCACCTTTAATAAAATGATTGGACATCGACCTTATCCATGGTTATGAAGAAGTTTTTACCCTCCCCACCCAATCAGTACAATAAACCAAACTGAAAGAAAGTAAGGAAGAGATGAATTAGAAAAGAATAATAATAGGTATGTTAATATTTAAATCTCAATTTAAATTTTAATTAATGTGGCATTTATTCATTAAATGGTAGTTAAGTAATTTTATTATCTATGAAATTTATCATTCAATAGATGAGAGATACATAGTATTGTGACTCAAATTGAGATTCAAATGTTAGAATCCCTAACATTAGTGATTAGAAAAGTGTTGGCGTTGTAATTCCGGCCATGACAGTTGATGAGCCCATACTTTGATAAAAGGAGTGACCAGAGCACTCGAGTTCTGACGATAACATTTATGCTGCGTTTACTTGTCAGTAGTCGGAATAGACTGAAATCAAAATGACTGAAATCAGAATAAGCTAAAATGGGAATGGAGAATGAGAATCATAATAAGTTATTTACTTGACCTGCAGAAATTAGAATTGAAATGGGCTGAAATCCCATTAATGTGTTCATTTTATCTTATAATCAGAATTAGAATAAGTTAAATTGTAATAAATTACTAAAAAATACTTAATGAATTATTATTTTATATTTTAATTATAGTGATTATTTATTAAAAAATTATTATTATTATTATTAATTATTGTCATTAATATATTAATATATTCATTAACTGTAAAACTTTTTAATTAATAAATTATAATAATTATATCAATCATTATTATAAAAATATATTAATTAATAATAATAATATTAATTATTTAATAATAATAATAATAATAATAATAATAATAATAATAATAATAAAATTATAGTGATTATTTATTCAAAAATTATAATTATTTATGTATTATTGTTAATAATATATTAATGTATTAATTAATACTAATAATTATATAATTAATTAATAATATATGAATTAATTAAAATAATTATATTAATAATTTTTATAATGTAATATTATTAATTAGTTATGATAATAAAATATATTAATTATTATGATTATTTATTCAAAAATTATAATCATTAATATATTATTGTTAATAATATATTAATTTTAATAATATATTAATTAATAGTAATAATTATATTAATTATAATATATGAATTAATTAAAATAATTATATTAATAATTATTATAATAGTATATTGATTAATTAATTATAATAATAAAAATATATTAATTATTGTGATGATTTATTCAAAAAGTATAATTATTAATAATTATTGTTAATAATATATTAATATATTAATTAACTATAAATGAGGACAATATGGGTATTTTTAATTTTAGAGAGAATAAAATAATCAATCTAAGGAATGAGAAACTCATTTCCACACTATCATTTTTAAATTGTGGTGGATCTCATAATTATGATTCTAATTTCAGACTCTATTTTATGAAATAAATATTGTTAATAAATTTAATTCTTGATTCCGATTCCCTAAAAGTAGCATTAAAAAATTTTCAAAGAGAAATAGTTGGACCAAAGCTTGATTTGTTGTGCTTTTCGACCAATCAGCACCACAATTTTTTTTTTTCAATGCTATATTAGTATCATGTTATTCTGGGAAGAGTACTGATGTTTGCCCCGGATCAAACCCCGAGTCAAGTTCCGAAAATCCCCCAAAAACGACACCGTTTTGATAATGAATTTTTTTTAATTCGAGCACTGTGTCGAACATTTACTTTCTCGGTTTCTCCTTCAATTTTCATTTCAACTACAGCAATTCAGCTACAAAACACCCCTTAATTGTTTTCGTCGTTTTGGGCAACTGGATTTAGCTTAAATAAATGTGAAAAAATGATACCTCAAATTGCAGTAGCTATGAGCATTGTCCCTCAGAGTTGAGTTTTAACTTTTACAGTGGAGATTTATTTGGTTCCTCAAAGTTGAGTTTCAATTGCAAGTGGGCTTTGTTATATGCCTCTGTATCTTGTTTGATCACTTGAGAAATTGCAATACATGAGAGGTTCAAGAACAAAAACATCAAGTCACACAATAAGAACTGAGAGAGCTAGTGATATATGCATGTTATAAAAAAGAAAAATTAAAATTAAATATGATTTAGTATTATTTAATTATCGTCCATGTGAAACAAGGTAACGTATATGTCTCTGCATCTTGTTTGATTACTTGAGAAATTGCATTACATGATTCCAGAACAAAAACATCAAGTCACGCAATAAGAATTGAGAGATGGCTTTGTAAGTTGATGTGGCTATTGCGTGATGGGGGAGGCGTGCTATGTTGTTTGAGTTGCTTTGTGAGTGCTTGCTGTCGTGTGATTGGTGGCGGAGGTAGTGGCGGCGGCTAGGCACGCGTGATGGCTGTGAGTTGTAGGCGATGGTGGCTGTGAGTTGTGGTTGGAGACCTCAATCGATGGTGGCTGTGAGTTGTGGTTGGAGACCTTGATCGATAGTGGCTGTAAAAGGGAAAAATAACTTCGACTTCAAAACGGTGAGTTTTTTACTGTGAAAAGTAAAATAACTTTGACATCAAAACGGTGAGTTTTTGGCTTAATCAAAACGGTGAGTTTTTTATTCGGATTTGACTCGGGGCGCAAATAGGGGGAAATAGCATTTTCGTTCCGGGAATAAAGTTGCGTATTCAACACGAAACTTGGGTCCACTTAGTGGCGGCGGCTCTCTGTCTTTGGTGGGCTCAACGTTTTTATACGCGCGCTGTGAGAAAATAGGAGTTTCCAGACAGTACCCACATTTCCTTAAACCGGAAAAGATCTCCAGATTCGTTCTCATTAACTCCTCGTGTCGTTTGCGGCTCACTACCTTTTCGTTTTAGGGAAAAGGTGGTGGGCTGTTTGTGAGAGGAAAAGAAGACTGAAAATGGAAATGAACGGGACTCCGGCTCTTCATGGATACATCATGCCTGCTGAGTGGGAACCCCATTCACAGTGCTGGATGGGTTGGCCTGTGCGTTATGTTCAATTCTTTCATTTTTTTTTAATTTTTTATTTATTTTCATCATGCTGCGACATGGCTTCTCTTCTAGCTTTTCTTGATATTTGTTTCATATTAAATTGTTATCATATGAACCAAAGCGAACCCTTTTGGCGTTTTTGTTTGTATTTCCTCGGTTGCTTTATAATCATTGTTGTTATTGCTGTATTATTTTAAGGAAAATGCTTCCTGAATTGACTATTCAACATGGTAGAATCCTTGGCTAAAATCAACGTTTAACAAATTTGGACTGCTTGTGCTGTTTTCTCTTTGGTTATCGATGTTTCTGCTTTTATGGAATTTTCAGGTTTTAAGTTTTAATATGTGTATAGCCTGTTTTGACAATTAGTATTCATATTATTAGGAACGTCCGGATAAATGGCGAGATGATGCTCTTCATGCTCAAAGGGTATTTGCCAAGGTGGCAACAGCTATTTCAAAGTTTGAGCCCGTGACTGTCTGTGCTGGTGCTGCTCAGGTTAGTTAAGGTTTCAAGTGACGGAAGCCCTTTAATATTGTTCAAATTGAGTTAAAAATTTTCGATTCAATGCATTGTTAGTGGGAGAATGCACGGAGTCAGCTACCCAAAAATATCAGGGTTATTAGGATGAGCATGAACGATTCTTGGTTTCGAGATACTGGGCCAACGGTGAGCTTCCCTTTTGCTACTGAAGATTCTTGCCTGGAGTTGGTTGTTTCAGATGGATCTTAGGTCGCTTGCCTATTTTAGTCACTGAACCAGTGTTATTTTATTTTATTTTATTTTTTTTCCATTGTAGATTGTTGTGAATAAAAGCACCACAAGTTCAGGTGCTCAAGCACCAAAGGTTGCTGGAATTGATTGGAATTTCAACAGTTGGGGAGGTAAGCTTTAGACAGTCCAAACTTCATGGCTATTAAGAATTATGTAGTCTTTGAAACTGACATTTCCCTCCTTTCTCTAATGTGGATAGCAATGGGTAATCATACAAGGCCATAGCTAATATTTATAAATTTATTTTCAGTTTGGACCTTTTCTTATCTCTCATATCCTTTTACAAAGATCATTGGAGTCAGTTTTTCTTTTTCTAAATTCTGATAATATATCCCCAAAACTGTCCAAGTGTGGTTTAATTAAGGGAATGAATCTGCAACCAGATACTAGATGATACATCTTGTTCATATGTGTTGCTTATATTATCCTTAAATAAGACTGTTAGCATATCACTACATTAGAATAACCATGGGTGAATATTCTTTCCTGTAGCTTTATGAATTTTGGAAGAACAGGCACGCAATCCCACTGTTATTACATATACAAAGAAAAATTTCCTGGACTGTTTATAGTTGCTGTGATTATAATCTCTGTTTGATTAGACTAGAATTCTGTTCACTGAGTGTCTTCTCTAAAAGGCATTATTCTTGGAACTTTCAGGGGTTGATGATGGTTGTTACCGAGACTGGAGTCTTGACCTTCTTGTGGCAAGGAAGGTTGATTTAACAAAAATATGTTTCAGTTGTTGGATTTTTTTCCTCTTCTTTTCTCCTCAAGGACGCCGCTAATATAGTTATGCCAGCATTTGATCGCTTTAATCATTTTTTGTTAGATTTTGGATACGGAGAGGCTTCCTAGATTTCCACATTCTATGGTTCTTGAAGGGGGAAGCATCCATGTGGATGGAGAAGGTAAATGCAATGTATTTTTTAACTAGATTCTGGAAGGATATTGTTGTAAAGAACAGAGGTATTTGCCTTTCAAAAGTTTTGGGGCTAGTCCAAATTCTTATTAAACAAGTCTGAAAGTCTTCAATGTCCACATTTTCAAAAAGACATGACCACTTTTTGCCTTTGGTTATGCTTAAGGATTTGGGGGATATATTCTCATCAATCCTTAGTGCTTTAAAGGATAATGCATTCAATTGATACAATAAAAAAAAAAATTCAGAGAGCTGATCTCTCAGTAGAAGTGCATTGTGAAATTTTCAGACAGTTGCTTCCTTATTCACTGAAGTTTTCCCAAAACCCTCAAGGCTCAAGCAATGAAAACATGCAATTTTTTTCTAGTAATTGAGAGACTACAACCATGTCTTGAAGAATATTGTATTTAGTCTTACGCTGTCTCATGCCTGTTAAAGTTTGTGGAGTACAGTAGGCAGAGATCCGCTGCAAGGTTATTTTTTATGTCAGTTCTTCAGAGTGTCGAAGTTCATGCAATTATAAAATCTGCTGTCACTTTGGTGCAAAAAGGTGTCAAAATTCACATCTAAACAGGTTGCAAAAGGCTGTATTGGTTCTCATCATCCTTTCATTCCGTTGAGTGTTTTATGTTGTTCCTTCAGGTACGTGCCTAACTACAGAGGAGTGCCTCT
Source organism: Murraya paniculata (assembly GCA_030449075.1). NCBI lineage: Eukaryota > Viridiplantae > Streptophyta > Magnoliopsida > Sapindales > Rutaceae > Murraya > Murraya paniculata. The sequence continues at coordinate 1,910,751 of JAEVFN010000012.1, read as the reverse complement.
TGAACAAAAACAGGAACCCACATTTGACCAAAGAACAAATAGAGGACGAACTTAAGGCATATCTTGGAGTCACGAAGATTATATGGTTGCCTCGTGGATTATTTGGTATGATTCAATTCAGCTACCCATTATTCTTCATAATTAGTTTATCTCTGTTTTTCTTTTAAATGTCTTTTCTTGTGTCATGAAGGGTCTAGTTTCTTCTGAAATTATTATAGTGTGGAGTGCTTCTGACCTTTTTGTTGCCAGGACAACATATTTATATTGCCTGTATATTCAGTTTAACATATTTGCGAAAATCTTGAAGTTTACTTCTCCCAGATAGAACTCACAATTTCTAGCCCTGGAGCAACTTCAGAATTGCCTCTGGTCAACTGGATGGTTATTGTAACTAGTACTAGTTGATTCTAAATGTGATGGTTTTAGAATTTGAACTCAGAATCAGGCTGAACAAATATATCTTTTAGCATCCATCACTATCAACCAACATATAAAGCGATAGTTTCTTTACTGGGCTTTGGATTACAAAAGCTCTTGCTAATAAGTTTAGAATTGCCTTTGGTTAACTGAATGGGCATTGTTAACTAGTACTAATTGATTCTAGATATGATGCTTTTAGAATTTGAATGCAGAATCAGGCTGAACGAATGTATCTTTTAGAATCCATCCCTATCAACCAACATAAAAAGTGATAGTTTCTTTACTGGGCTTTGGATACAAAAGCTTTTGCTAATACTTTGCTAAAACAATCTTTCTGAAAAGAAAACTAGCTCATGTTCCGTGTTGTCAACACTCATTTCTTTGAAGTACTCTAGAAATATGTAACAGAGGTTCGTTAGACATTTTCCCTTGTCACTTTTTAATGTTATTTTAAACCAAAAATATCTGCTGTGCAAATTTAACAGGTGATGATGATACTAACGGCCATATTGACAATATGTGCTGTTTTGCAAAGCCTGGTGTGGTCTTGCTATCTTGGACTGATGATGAAACAGATCCTCAGTATGAACGATCTGTGGAGGCCTTGACTATTCTTTCCGATGCTACTGATGCCAGAGGTCGGAAATTACAAATAATTAAACTCCATGTACCAGGGCCACTTTATATGACAGATGAAGAAGCTGCTGGACTTAATCAGGCAAGCATTGTAGAGTCCTACAACTGGTCATTCATGCCTCTTCATCTTTACTTTCTTCTACATACAATGAATACCAGCTTAATATCTAAAATTTGTCCGAGGTGTTAATTACCACAATGCACGATAGCAATTCTAATGAGGGTGGGAGAAACAAGTACTTGCACTAGTGAGGTGTATCTTTTTCAATCAATTTCAAACTTAGCGTTGCAGATAAAACTTGGAATTCTTGTGTTCCATCATATGGGAATAACATGGATTTAACAGCAGAGAGTAGTTTCATGTTATGCATTTAAGCCTTGGGAACTGTAATTACGCATTACCCTCCATTATATGATGTTTTTGTGCAAAGAATTAAAAGTTAAATCTTCTTGTCCATTGATTTTATGCTCTTCAATGGATCTGCTACAGGATGTTGAGGCTAAACCAAGACTTGCAGGTACAAGACTTGCTGCTTCATATGTAAATTTCTACATTGCAAATGGAGGGATCATCACACCACAGTTTGGGGACAAAAAGTGGGACGATGAAGCTATTCGTGTCCTTGCTCAAGCCTTTCCAAATTATGAAGTAAGCAACTAATTCCGTTGAATATATATCGCTTCTATGATCTTAATCTTTACATATCATAATATACAAGGAAATGAAAATTCAGCTCGTTTTCAAACACTTTGCAAACTACCTTCTTCTCATATCATTTCTATTGGAAGGAACTTATCCATTGGCTGTTCGGTTCAGGTGGTAGGGATTGAAGGAGCAAGGGAAATTGTTTTGGGAGGTGGAAATATACACTGTATTACTCAACAACAACCAGCCATTCCAACAAATGCTGCGAAGCTAGACTGATCTAACACCGATTAGGTATTGAAATTATAACTGTGAACTGGGAGGCAGAAGCGTTGATCTCCAGATTGAGCATGTGTGTCTTTAAGATGACAGAATTGAAGCATTTGACAGTTAGTCGCTCTATGAGAATCCTGATGGTTGATTGATTGGCAACCACTGTCTGAATAACATATGATAAAGCTTAAGCAAAAACAAAGGAAAAATAATTGTAACCTTTTGTTCCTGTTTATCCTAAGCAGGAAACACATTCCATTATAGTTTATCTTTGAAAGGCGTCTATTAAATCTGTATTTGGATCTGTATTTGGGGCTCATAAATAGTGAAGAATTGCCATTTTAAGCAAATTTTTCTCAAGATTTTTTTTTTAAATTAATCAAAGACTATCAACAATCGTACGTGTCGGCCTCCTTGCCACGTGTTTCGTGAATCGCAACTCGGACGGCACAGGATATTTTGATTAGTCCACTCCATCTATGTAAACAAAGGGGTCCGTGCATGAAAAACTGAAGTGGCAAAAGCAAAATACCGCGAATTGTATCAGATACACTGGATAGTTTGAAAATTATCTCAATACTCTACAAACAGAATTTGCCTAAATTTTCATCAATGCCCTCTAAAAATACACAAAAAATTATTCAACTATCCTCAATTTGAAACACTTACACAGCCTCAAACTCATACACAATACACGGCTCCAACAAACACTTATACATACTAAACTAAACTGATACACATGAGCAAACAAGCTTGAAGATTGAAAATCTACCACAACTGAGAAAGAAAGCCGGGTTCATTGCTACATAATCGCCATCACAAGTTGATAGTTTGCTGTAAAATTATCGAAATCTTACTTCATTAGATAAATAATGGCTTATAATTAGCTTTTTTTTTATTTAGGGAAAAATAAAAATTTAGGGTTTTATATTGAAAAATAAATGAAATTAGTTGTGGATCTCTCATAATAGATTTAAAAATAAATTTCTAGTTGTTTTTCTCCATGCAAATGGTTAAAAATTGATGGATTGTGCATATTATAATTCGGTCGTGCAAGGTCATGTAATACATGATTCGATCCTGCAAGGTCATGTAACATAGGATTCAAGGTCAGATGAGTTCATGCAATACACGATCCTCAGTCATTTATGATATGACTTTTTGTAAAATTACACAACCTTCAATATTGTAATACAAGACCTTCACGACCTTTAATTGTGTATTACACGACCTGTATGTACCTCATATATTACTCGACGTGTATGTACTTCATGTATTACTCGACTTTCATTAGTTACACTATTACACGACCTTCATGTGTTACACAATCTTCATTTATTACGCGATTACACGACCTTCATGTATTACATAACCTAATACATGACTGCATGAGCACATGACCTCAAAATTACATGACTTTTACCATTATTGTTAATCCATTAAAATAATTTATACTTGTTAATATGCAGAAATGTTAACGAAAATTGTTCAAAAAAAAAAGGAAAGCAGCAAACTAAAAGTGAAAATTATGAATTTGTCATCGTTAGACCCAATAAGAATAATAAAAAAGAATCTTAGTGATAAACAAGTGGAGATTTTTTGCAAATCATGTTTTGGGTATTTTTTGGACTTAAATGAGTTTCAGTTTTGTGCCTAGTTATTGTACAAGTTGGTATTAAGACATGTGCATTCATTCGATATAGTAATGTATTTTAAGATTGGGAAGAAAGTTTACCAATTTTCAATGTTTGAATTTGCATTAGTTATTAGATTGAATTGTGAAGAAATTTATAAATCTAACTTGGACATTATTGATGACTATAGTCGTGTATGTGATGATTTGTTCAGCAATTGCACAAAGTTCACCAATACAACTCTAGGTAAGACATTTGAAGTAACTAAGTCCAAGGATGATATAAAAATGGTTAAATTTGTTATGCTATACTTTTTGGATGCTGTATTACTTAGAAAAGAGTATTGATCACCTATCATTATAGATCATATTTTCCACATTTACAAATTTAAAGATTTCAGTAAATATCTTTGAGGTTGCGTTTACTTTAAGGCCACATTGGAGAGTATAAAGAATGCGATTGCAATTAGACATCATAAAGAAATGCTAAATCCATACTACATTCCTGAAAAAGAGGCATACACCCTTCATGGTTGTCCATTTACAATTCAATCGTGGTATCATTATCCCTTTAGCCTTAGAACCTTTAAATCTATACTCGTCATTTTGTTCAACCCTTTCACCATTAAAGAGAATAGACACACGTATCAAAATCATACATGTTGTTACAATAAAAATAATAATATCAAATTTCATATATAAATAACTACACGACCTACATGACTTACATGACCTATATTACTAACACGACTTACACGACTCACAAGACATACACGACTACATTACCTACATGACTTACACGACTGCATGACCACACGACTAACTACATAACATACACGATGTTAAAAGAAATACAAGACCCAAAACCGCCATAAATAAGGTATCTTGCTAAAAAAATTAATTAAACAACCTACATTGTATATATTTCCACATATAAGGAAAAATGATGAAAATATTTGAAAATAAAACATTATATTATGAGGAAAATCTCTAAATTTTTCTAAAAAATATAAACCTTAAAATTCAACAGCATTAACATATTTTATTGGGTTGTTTAATGGGTAATATATCTCCTTTTAATTGAAAAAAGTGTGGGAATTAAATAAGTGAATACATAGTTGTATTTTTATAAGAGGTTAAAAGAGATTTTTAGAGAATTTCGGTAGGAAGAGATTTGAGTGTAAGAACTAAAAGGAGAGTGAAAATGTATGAATTTGATGTATTTATTAAGGATATTTTAGACTTTACATATATTTATTAGGGTATTTATGAAAAAAAAAAAAAAAAGGAGAGGGGTATTTAAATACTGTTACAACTATTAAAGGGTATTTAATTAAAAACCCTAGTAAATAACGGTTCGATCCACGCGACCGGAACTTGCAAGTAAAACCAGGGAACGAGCGTCAAGCGAGAAAGAAAAAAATTTTTTTTTTCTGACACTGCGTGAGAAAGAATTTATTTTTTTAAAAAAAAATAAAAATAAAATAAAAATCATGCGGAATCTCGTAACTCGTTAACATGAAATAACTCATTTCCTCTGAACGAATCTGAGACCCACGATGAGAAATTGAAAGTTTATATTATATCTTTTTCTCGTCGTTTTGTAAAAAGAAAAATAGAGAGAGATGGGTTGTTCGTTTTCGGGGCTGAACGCGCTGTACGACTCCGTAAACGGAGGAGGAGACGTGTGGATCAACGAGAACCGGTACAGGATCTTGAGGCAGCTCGGTGAGGGTGGCTTCGCCTACGTGTATTTGGTCAAGGAGATGGTCAGCACCGACGCCTCTGCTGACTCTGGTGGGCTCGCTAGGAAAGTAAAAGATCCTTCTCATCTCTCCGGTTCGTCCTTCATACACTTTCAAATCACATTTTCCGAAATTTCAATTTCTTTATTTTTAAATTCTTTTGGATCTGAACTCGTTAGCTTGAATGCGAGAGGATTGTCGCGAATTTGTATAATTTGAGTGAATTTTGATTGATTTGTTGTAATATCTAATTTAAAATGAAGATCTAGCACTTCATTTATTAACAAGATATGAATCATAACTTCTTAGAGTTTGATTTTCTTAGAATCTCTACCAAATAGATATGTGCAATTGTCTTTTGTAATTTGAAGTTTTATTTATTTTAAGATTTGTAGCCGTTGAATGAAAATGAAAGTGAAAGGAAAAGTGATCTGAATCTCTGGAAGTATACATATTCATTTTGTCAATGAAAGTTAATTTAGAATCTGCAAGGTGTTAAATTGACATTGATTATTTATCATGCAGACGATGGAACTTATGCAATGAAGAAGGTTCTCATTCAGAACAATGAACAGCTTGAGATGGTCCGGGAGGAGATTCGTGTTTCATCATTATTTAGTCATCGCAACCTGCTTCCATTACTTGATCATGCTATCATTGCTGTTAAGGTACTTTATAAGTGATTGCTTTCCACATTATTCAAGCAGAATTTAGGTAATAAAGCACTCATTCAACTGATATTAACCTGTTGTGTTTGGTCTAAATGCTATGGAAACTCATGGGCCTGAAGCATGCAATAACCTATATATAGAATCATTTTTGGTGCTTTTGCATCCCAATGGCTGTTGCTGAAAGGTTCAAAACAAAACATATGTTACATTTGCGTTACTTCCTTCATGTTTTTAATGATATTGGACACTACAGATTAGACAAAGACACGTCTAGTTCATTTAACCCCCACATATCCTACTGAAGATTTCATGGCAGTGGACCAAATTTGGAGCTGACACTGATGACTTTCCTTGAAGACAAATTTAGTTACTAAAATATCAGTATTTCTTTTCTGTAAAGCAAGCTCACTGCAGAAGGATTTATACAGCTTATGCTGTAATAAAAGGGAACTTCCTGCCCGGTCTATATTTTCTTTTTACCCTGTTGTCTCATCTTCTTTATAATATTGGGATTAATTGACACTGTTAATGTTGCCAATGCTAACAATGGTTGATTACAGATCGTATTGTGTCTTGATGAGCTGAAAATTTTCTGCTACTTATATGATTTCATTGTTCCCTCTATTAAGCTCATATGTTTAGTTAATAAAATTGATTTAATTTTATCGGTTAGGCCAACCAAGAAGGATCATGGAAACATGAAGCTTATTTGTTATTTCCTGTCCATTTGGATGGAACATTACTGGACCATGCCAAAGTGATGAAAGCTAAAAAGGAATTCTTTTCCACCTCAGATGTTCTTCAAATTTTCTACCAGGTGAAGGGCAATGTCATTTTATTAGTTTTCCTTTTGGAATACAAAATTCTACTAAAAAAGTGGCTTTTCTTGTAATTTCTACATTGCACCAGATAAGAAAATTAGATGATTCTTCCTATATGTAAATATGGCTCATCTTGCATTCTACAAAGCTTTGGAACTTATATATGACTAAGAAAAAATGCTGCCGCAGCTTTGTGCAGGACTCAAACATATGCACAGCCTTGAGCCTCCATATGCCCATAATGATGTCAAACCTGGTAATATTCTTATTACCCGAAGAAAAGGGCAACCACCAGTTGCAATATTGATGGATTTTGGGAGTGCTCGGCCTGCACGAAAGCAAATTCGCTCTCGTTCAGAGGCGTTACAGTTGCAGGTGCTTATTGCTCCCTTTGTTTTTCTTATTAATCATTGCTTATTCTGGAATCTAGATATTGTTCTAATTATTCTTGTTTAATGTTTTTCTGTTTTAATCGATTTGTGCATATAAGCTTATTCTTCTGTCTCATTTCAACTCATTGCATCCCTCACCATGCTCATGATTGCGGTTTTTGGTGGTTTTTCTTCTAGGAATGGGCTGCTGAGCATTGTTCTGCACCTTTCCGAGCTCCTGAGCTGTGGGACTGTCCAAGTCATACAGATATTGATGAGAGAACTGATGTTTGGTCGCTAGGATGCACATTATATGCAATAATGTGAGGATTGATCCGTCTCTTTTGTAGTTATTATTCTTTCTTTGACATTGAGAAACTGTTTAGCTGGACTCTCTGTCGTATTGGTGTGTGAAGATATCAAGTTCCGTGCTTTCATTTCTATTTGTTAGTAAAATTTTATTGCACGTTTGGAAAACTTAACAGAGTATGAGTCCCATCAAATGTAATGTAGAAACATCTATAGACGTGCATCCCCACATGTTGAGAAGTTTTGTGCATGAAAGTGTCCAAACTCAACAATATTGAATTGCACACTAGGTTTTTTTATGGTTATACAAATCAAAGAAAGCCCTAGAGTAATTTGCAGGAAACTGTAGGATATCAAGCTATATGGACTCGTTTTTCATTATTCTTGGATTGAGATTATACTGTTTTTGTTTATGAGTTTTGACTCATGCACTTGGATTTTTACTTTATTGGTTTTGTTTAGAGTTTTGAACTGTTTCAAATCTAGTTATTAGCTTAGGACTTGATAAATGTAAATATTATTGCTTTTCAACGTTTAGCAAGATTAAAATATTTCAGACATAAACTGCATTACTCTATGCTACTCAGCTCTTGGAGCATTTGCTTTTTGTTGATTTTTTCTTACCGTCTGTCAAATACCCGACTTTGTGCTCTTATTGCTACGTCATACTGGCATTTGTCCTGTTTTATTGAAGTTGGATCCGTTTGATGTCCATAATTGCAATCATTGTATCAGTTTTTCCTGTTGCTTGTGGCTGATATTGTCTTTTCAGGTATGGAGTATCTCCATTTGAGTATGCACTTGGAGAATCTGGAGGAAGCCTACAATTGGCCATTGTAAATGCACAGTTAAAATGGCCAGCTGGACCTAATCCACCATATCCAGATGCCCTTCACCAATTTGTGAAATGGATGCTTCAGCCCCAGCCTGCCGTTCGCCCCCGCATTGACGATATCGTAATTCATGTTGACAAGTTGATCTCAAAGTTTTCTCAGTAATACACATGTTGACTAAGCAGATTTGAGTTGTAAATCAGTCGTCCTGCAACATATATTATAGTTAGAAGTGGAAATGGAAGTGAAAGCAATAGATTTTCCTTGTTAGATGTTGCTCAGATGATTGCTTTGGATTTGGTGGATAAGTGTATGGTTCAGTGGCAACCAGTTTTAGTATTTGTCCTCTGTAATTTTTTGAAGTTTCGATGTTTCTTTGCATACAAAGATTCAGTTGTGTAGTAAACCGCAATAATTTATGATCTGTTCACTTGATTCTTGTTTACAGGACCTTGAATAATTTACAATAATACGTTAGTTAATGCTTTTGAGAGTTTCTAAAGTTATAGTGTTGAGCTGAGCAGTTAATGTTTATGAGAGTTTCTTAAAGCTACAGTGTTGAGCTGAGCATGCGTGTTAACCACCTAAGATATAAATTTCTTTGCCTACAAATGACTGCACTTGGTAAGTGTTATTTTTCAAATTACAAACATGTACTATTAGAAGCATAAGGATTTTGCAGGTGTGCGATGGTAGCGCCAATCCTTGCATCCCAGATGGTTTTTATCTTATGATTCCGAGCTGGAAACAACGCGGCAGCAAGGGCTGGGCAAAAAGAAAGCCCAATATCCTCCGGCCGGGTTTAGAATCCCCGCACTTAAATTTTTATAAATTGAGATAGATTTTTAATATTAACTGGGGGGCTGCACATGTGCGGCAGATAATTCCAAAAAAATAAAAAAATAAAAAAATAAAAACTATAATTTTTAACAGCCTGTTTTTTACAAGATCGGACTGATTTACGATATACGGACAATAATTTTTACTAGGTTGGGTTAAAATTTTATTTTGGCTTAGCACACGCCGCCCCTCGGCATCAAGAAGAAACCCAAGCAAGCTATAACCACAAATACTCCCTTTTGTGCCATCGTATCCTCTAGCTTTATTATCATATATGATCGCCACCAGATCCCATAGAAAAAGCTTCGGTGGTCTTACAAGTTTGAAAATGATGGTAGTATCAGCTTTTTCAATCGTAGTAGACCTTCGTGCAAGTATTCGAGCTGCGTGTTGAAATGCGGAAAAGACATTGGGGATTCGCCACAGGTTAGTTCACATGATTTATTTTTATCTTTTAGCAGATTTAATAAGGTTATAAATCCGCCGACGGCATTTCAGCGCAGGTTGTAGATCCTTAAGATAGGGGAGGATATTGAAACGAATGTTGAGCAATGGCTGATTGGTGGGAACATCATCATTGACGAGTGGGGAATAGGAGGCGTGGGCAAGAATACGCAAGTAGAGAAAAAAATACTCTTTACTTGGGTGGTTATTATAGAAACATCATTGAATTAATAAATGAAAAAGATTCAAGGAGAAATTACAGATAAATTAATTTTCATATTCTTCTAAGGAAAATTTTTGATATTCTTCTGAGGAAAATGAGTGTAAACGATTGAAGAAAGAGAAGAATTTTTTTATGAATTCTTAGATTTAAGAATAAAAGGATACAAGGTTAACCCCTAAAAATTAAAATGAAATTATTAAAAATGATGGATTCACGTCGAGACTTCTTAGACATCTTAAATAATAAATAAGAAGTAACTCAATAAGTAATTTGGTATTTTAAAAAAAGAATGCAGATCAAACTGAAAAAGTTTGGTATTTTAAAAAAAGAAGGCAGATCAAACTGAGAAAGGGAGTTTTGGTTTCGTACTGCTCTGGCGTGATAGGAGAGTCTCTACTTTTTAACTGGCCTATTGTTTATAAATTTCTCAAGAGGTTGGAAACTTGAGTCATATATGCACATAAAGAGGAACGTGAAGGAAGTATCATTGAAGTTGGCGAGACTCACTGGGGAAGGTTAAGTTTTAGTTGCATATGTAGTTTGTCCCTTAGAGATTTTATATGTTAGGAATGTTCTAAGAATTCAATTGAAGGGTCCGCACAGGTCTCAGCCTAAGCTGATGCCCGTTGTTATAGATCTATCATCCACCACTTATGATATCTAATCGAGGAATCTTAGCCTTTCATTTTTAGATCAACATAAGGTGACATAATAAAGAAAATGAAGCAGCAGCTTTGGTGCCTATTTAAGAAGATGACGTTTGGGTTTATTTGAAGGCATCAATGAGATGGAAGAAGCATAAGCTCAAAGTGCCGAGCGCACATTGATACACACGAAAAACTTCCTGTATGGTTACTTAACAATTTGTTACTAATGATGATAATTTTTCTATGCATGAGGTGGTTCGTGATGTCGCCATAATGGCGAGAAACGAGCATGTTAATCAATGTGAACGATTTCATTGTATATGTAGTGTAACAACAGTGCATCATATATGGGGTATTTCAGTCTAGTGTTTATTGATGATCAGATAATGTTATTGTTTATTTCCTGATGTTGGTTTCAAAATAAAACCTAAAAATCCCACCACTGCAAAAAAAAAAAATTCCTATTAAATCATGAGACGAGTTTGCAATTTTAATCGATTTAACTACTGGTAAGTCTCGAACGAATGCAAATGACATTTAATTCTTGAAGAAACAGGCACGATAAAATCTATTCCCAGGAGATAAACAAAATAACAAATTGTCTTAGAGCAATCAATACACCTTAAACACTGCATCAAACCAAGTTGCTTGTATGGTACACAAGAAAGCACATTAGAATCAACACTAAAAGCAACAAATGCCCAAAAGGAGTTATTGCAGGTGTAAGTCTAGGAGTGCTTATGTGAAATGTCTCTTTAATTAAAAGCAGTTTTTAAAATGACTATCAAGTGCTTCAATAAAGAACAGTTTAGATGGCATCAAAACCATTCTCCAAGTTCATTCTACATTTTAAGCAAGGGAATATGATACATACATTTTGATAATTCATAGCTCTCAAATTTAAAAGTTTAAATTTTTTGAATTTTTATTTTTTACTAGTTAAATAAAAATCAACAGTAAAAAAAGAAAAGCCAATTAAAAATTGAAAAAATAATCAGCCAAGTTGGACCCGCTGGCATTCACATCGTTTAGATTTTTTTTTTTTTAGTAAATACTAGAAAAACCATTTTCAAAACAACATTCTCAACTAATTTATATGATTGTACTCCCAAGCTTTTTTAGACTTAGGGTGTGTTTGGAACATGGGATTATAGGGTATTAAGACACTGTTCGCATTAGCTTAATATCAATGCCATGTTTGGAAAGAATTTGCAAGGGATTAAGGGCGTATGTAACTGTGGCATTAGCGTTTTGCTTTTGCTTCGTTTTTTTTTTTTTTTGCTTTTTTAATAATAATAATAATAATAATAATAATAATAATAATAATAATAAATAATAATAATAATAATAATAATAATAATAATAATAATAATAATAATAATAAATATAATAATTAATAATAATAATAATATAATAATAATAATAAAAATAAAATAAATAAATAAATAATAATAGATATATTTTAATTAATATAATATTAATTTTTATTTCTTTTATTTTTACAATCGTAATTATTAACATAAATTAATAAATTAATAATTTATTATTCATATTTTAATTTTATACTATGTTTAAAAATATAACTAAATAATGCATTATTTACTTATATAAATAATTAATATATACATTGATTAATTTTAATAAAGTTAATATACACTAACACATAGGTACTTAAATAATATATAAACAGACAAAATATAACATAATATTACATTATTTAATTATATTATAATAATTAATATATAAAAATTGATTATTATTTAACAATTTAATATAACTAATAATAAATATTTATATATGAATAAATTTAAATAATATTAATTTAAAATTAATACCAATAAAGGTGATAATATAAAATATCATTACGTCATGATGTTATTTAGAGATTATTTAATTAAATTATTTACTTCGATCTTTATTTCATATGTTATATATTTAGAAAATACTGAAAAATAAATGTTATGCTGCCGAGAATATAAGGCTATAAGCTTCGATTTTTATGAAAAATTATGATATTTTTTAACATTTATACTAAAAAATAATGTTAAATTTCTAAAATTTAAGACTTCTATATTTAGTATTTTTCTAGGTACTAATAAATATTATTTTCTAAATATATAATTTAAGTTAATCACAAAAAAAAATTAATACAATATAATGTAGCACCAAACGTTATACAACATTATTATAATATAATGTTAATACAATACAGCATAATACAATACATATGTATTAAAATAATGCAATATAGTATAATATAATACAGTGTGCCAAATGCACCCTTATTGTATGAAGAGTTTGAATTAACAATGTACTTTGACATGACTATTTTATATAACATTAATTATAAGGTTATGGTGAAGCTGCTTACACTCTAAAATATATTTTAAACACTCTTAATTGAATAAAGTCTTATATTATTAAGATGCCCATTATGAAAATTACACTCTTGTCACTCATTTTGAATTTTTGAATAGCCATTAGATCATACTTTTTATGAAACCTAAATATTAGTATCTTTGATATCAGTTTAGTTTGTCTTTATGCATTAAAAAGTAAATAAACACATTCATGGAGATTAGAGGAATAAATTAAGGTTTAAAATTAAAGTTTTTCTTTTTAACACTAATTGTGGCCCCAATTCTTTTTTTTTTTCTAACACTAAGTGTTTCCATTTCACCCAAGACTCAACTATTAATTAATTTTAAAAAAGTATATTTATATTCTTTAAATCATAATTTAACGTCACTCAAACCAATTTTGCCCAAACCTCGATGTTTAAAAATTAGAAAATAAAAAAGAAAAATTTAGGTCGCTAAAAATCTTCAGCACCCCGAAATTATGAAAGTATCTACTTACTTGATTTTTTTATTCATAAGACAAAAGCATCCTCAATTTTTCCACATGTTTATTGTTTTGAGTAGAAAATACGAATAAATTGATATTATCATAATCTTAATAATGAATTAAAATTTGTGATTTTAGTAGGGTAAATGGAAGAAATTTACTCAAATTATTTGGTTGGCTGGACCGACAGTTATTCCTAACCCACCTAACCGGCTGACCCTAACCCCTGGCAATAAGAAGAAACTAATGGTGTATTTACTTAATGGGAATGAAAATAGGAATCAAGGAATGAGATGAATGATACGTTTACTTGCTTAAATGAGAGTTTGAATGTGAATTACAGTGGTGGGCCCCACACAAAATTGAGAATGATTACTAGAGTTTCAATTCATATGGGGAGGTGAGAATGAGAATTTCATTCCCTAAAGTGACCATATTACCCCCACCTAAATTGTGAAATTTCTATTTTATCCTTCCTTATATTATTTATTTATTTTGTTATATAATAATAATAATAATAATAATAATAATAATAATAATAATAATAATAATAATAATAATAATAATAATAATAATAATAATAATAATAATAATAATAATAATAATAATAATAATAATCAACTAAGGTTAGTTTAGTAATTCTTTAATCAACTAAGGTTAGTTTAGTAATTCTTAGTAATCTATTCCGATTACAAGATAAAGTAAACACATAAATAGCAATACAATTCATTTCAATTCCAATTCCTACCTCTAAAATAAACAATTTATTATTATTCTCATTCCCTATTCCGATTCCAGCCCATTCCGATTACTGATTAGTAAACGTACCATAAAGCTACCACTAAAAGCTTCAGGGTTCTTACAAGTTGGAAAAATGATAGCAGCATTAGCATTAGCAGTTTCAACTTCCAGAGCTGTTCGTGAAAGTATCTTATCTGCGTATATAACTATTTGTTTAAATGCCCAAAAGACATCGAGCATACGCCACAGGTTGATCCACATGGTTTTTTTTTTTAATCTTTTAGCAGATTTAATAAGGTTATCAAGTTCGCAGACTTTGGCTTGTCAGCACGCTAAAATGGGGAAGATATTGAAACGAACTTCGAACCGTGGCTTGATTGGTGTGACCATCATTAATGAGTGGGGAATGGGAAGCGTGGCCAACATGATCCTACAAGAGATGCATTCTACATCTTTGTCGAAGGCAATGACAACGGCTGTTGGGCGTGCAACTGCTGTTGGCACACGCTTTGATTCTCCCTTGGGTCTCCCAGGTTTTCATGGGATGGCTTGAGAAAACTCACGTGCAAGACCGGATGGAAGCTGGGCTAGTGGAGTGTGTGTACTTGTACCATGCCCAATCCGAGCGGACGTCCTCCACCTCTGCACAAATTGCACCTAGCTCGTCTTGCACGAAGCTATGGAATTTAAGTAACTCATCATGAAATGCTCAAAACTCCCCTCAGGTCTTAGAAAAGGTCATAAGTGAAACTTGGCTTAGAAAGGGGACCTGAAGCAGGACATTTATAAGTGAAAGTTGTCGTGTATCCGGGGACTAGTCTATGTTTGCAAGGTACATTTCATTTTAGACTATATTTCCATTAAGGATGCTGCCTTTAGCTTTTGTTATTTTTGAAGATTTCATTTGCGGATGATCACAAAGGATGTAAATGTTTTGAAGAATTTATTAGGAGATGATCATAAAGGATATAAAGTAATATAATATTTTGTAAAAGAAGATGGATTCTCAAACAAAATTTATCAATTGAAGGAAGTGGGATGGTGCTTATTTAAGGCAGCTGATCATATCTGAAGAGTAGTGAAGTTAAATCGGTAGCAATTGACGGGCAAAAACTTAGGTTAGCACGATAATATAAGAACGTCCGTCCCTATAACACCAATCACTAAAAATATTGTTTAGGAGTTCCAGAAATTGGGAGGCGAGTACATACCGCGATGCCTTGTGAAACTTTCGTAACAATAAGCTGGAAGAAGCATAAGCTCGGCTACATACATTGGTGCACAAACTGAACACTTGCTGTATATGTACCAATGTTGATGATGTACATGAATCTCTATTGTAATAATTTTTATATATAAACAGAGTATTTAAATTCCTTGCATCGCCACAACAGAGCAAAATGATCCTTCACTGCCTGTGATAGGATGATGTCAAAGAGTTCACGTACATCCATCTCCTGAAAGGGATTCTTCAATACATAATCCGTGTACAGTTCATAGATAACTTTCAAGGCTGAATTCAGGGGTTCACGCACCACAGGAACTTTGCCCCTATATATCAAAATAGAAATCAATTAGTTTAAAATTGCTTAATTAAGCAGTTTCTAAAATGAAACTATCAAGTGCTCCAATAGAAGGGGGAGGGGAAAAAAAGGGGCGCATATGACACTATAATGGAATATTTGTAAATATTGCGCGTAACACCTGATGGAATGTAAGCACTTCTACAGATAAAAATATTTCATGGTACTGAAAGTTTTCCTTTAACATATGCTCTTAAAAACGTGTTAACGTAATCCTTCAAACACCAACGAGGCTTGAAAGGGTCTGTCCCAACACATGGGGTCCAAAATTACTTACTTGTACATTACATGTTACCTGAGAAGATATTTCAATCGGGTGTGTATGATCATCACTTGTTCGGTACCGTGTTATGATCTGTCTCTTGATAGTTCAGCATACATATAAGAGAAGGTGGTAAGAAACCTTAACATTGAACCTCGAATCTTTGTGACTTTTATATTGCTTTGGTTGCTCTTTATAATTCTCTGCCACCGTCCACCACAAGATATTCTTTTCATTTCCAGTTATATCAACTTTCTCCCAGATCCTATACTGAGCAGCAAATTGTTATAGCCTAAAAATCAGACGAGTATAAAGATTACAAAAAGTAACAAAAGTGTGAACCCCACAAGAACCTTCACCCAATTCCCTGCCCCACCTGAAAAACGCAGCTAGGCCACAAGATCATACGGAAACCTCTTTCAGCCACTAGTAAACCTGAAACTTTTCCCTTTTTGGATTCTTGCTTTCCCTTCCCATTCTTACTTGCGGTGCCTCACTCCACCCTTTTCTACTTCACACCTTCCCTTCCTACTCACAACAACTGAACTACACATGCAAAAAAAATTCAGATATAGCATGTACCTGATAAAACAATTATGTTGAATGCAAATTCTAGTGGAGATGGAGACGGCTATCCTGGTAATTGGGTGTTTATTTGTAGCACTTGCAAAGCAGCAGTCAGCACACTCTACTGCCATACTCACTTAGCTTACTTCTGTGACAGCTGCGATGAACGTATTCATGCTTACAATTCCATGACCTTACCACATGAGCGTGTCTGGGTTTCCACTAAATGTGAGAATGGACAAGCAGCTTTCTCCTGCAAGACTGATGCTGCATCTCTCCACCTCAGTTGTGATGCTGATAAGTACTTGGCCAACTTCCTAACCCACCACCACCATGCTAGGGCCCCAGCACCTCCTTTCTCAGATCTATTCAGTGCACCCGTGAGTACTTATCTGCCAGACCCCATGTTTGACACTGAAAAGGAAGTCACTGCTCCTACAATTGATGAAGTAGATGAAGATGAGACGGATTCTTGGTTGTTATTTGAGCCTGGTAACTATGACAACCAGATGAATAGTGGATTCACATATGTTCAGGAGCTAGATGAGTCCTTTGGTATAGAATACAACTCATGCACCGGGTACCAGTGCCAAGATCAAAACAATCTGCAGCAACTACAATGCACTGATCAGGGAGACAATGGAAGCGATGGTATCGTGCCAGTTCAATCTTTTGAAGTGAAGGATAAAGAACAGCAAAAACAACAGCAACAGAATGAATACTTTAATAGGAATTATGAAGCCTCAAAAGCTGCTTTCATTAACAGCCCTTCAAGTAGTCAAACCGTAAGATTTCTTATATTTACTTAAACACTAACAACTCTTCACCATTATTATAGTTGCTAAATTAGAAATTCTCTTATGTTTAATAACTTGATAACTGCATGTACTTTCTTATTTCGTTTAGATGGTAGTCTACTTTCTCTTCGTTAATGATCCTGAAAATTCCATATTGACTCTGTTCTCTGTGGGGCATTTAACTTAATTTTAGATTAAGGACTAGATTAAAGATACTCAGGAGTCAACTTTATTTCCATGGTTCCAGGTAATTTTTTTTGAGGTACTTCATCATCTTTCCTGTAGAAACACCTCTGAATTAAGTAAACAAGTAGAAGTTTCCAAAAGCAAGAAGCTATGAGACATAATGCTTCATAAACATGTTTACTAGAAATCACACCTATGAACAAAAAGATTATCTTGCTTAATCCATCCTCCCTCTTTTATGTGACCAACATTGCGTAACTTAATTGTATGAATCTCTAACATTACACAGTTCTATTGATCTTGCACTTTGTAAAGTTTTTCCATGCTGTTATACACTATCTGCATAGGGGATGCTTCCATATTCTGAATATTTCCTATCGCAGGTAAGGTATTATATTATAGCTATTTCTTCTATTTAAGTCTAACTCCAATTCCAAATCCAGGTCCCCATGTCTGACATCTTACCAAAGGCAACAACAAGTGACATCTCAAGTTCATACACCAGATATTCACAAGGGACAAATGACCTCTTCCCAAACTTTTCATTCTTCGTGCCCATGCAATTCTCTCCAATGAACAGGGAGGCAAAGGTCCTAAGATACAGAGAAAAAAGAAAAGCAAGGAGATTCGAGAAGAAAATAAGATATGCCTCTAGGAAGGCCTATGCAGAGGCTCGACCTCGAGTCAAGGGCAGGTTTGCAAGGAAAACAGAAATGAATTTTGAAGTCGATGAGATGTTCTCTATAGAAGAATATGGCTATGGCATTGTTCCATCATATTGAAAATAAGAGGAAAACAAATCACTTCTAAAGTTCTAATTAAATGATGGGTTAAGTGATCGGTTATACATGAGTTTATTTAGACTTGCCATTATATCCCAAGTTGTTTGATATGTGGGGATAATTATCAGTACTTTATGCAAATTCTTGTCTTCACCACCATTCTATACTCCTCTAAACTTGTGTTCATCTTGTTGCTACTGCAATACAAACAAACAAAAGAAGTTGTAAATGTTATTCTGAAACTTCCGTCCAACAAGAAATAAAGAATCTAGCGTTGTACTTTAAGAAAAGCTTATTGCACTTTATACCTTTCTGATGGGAAGATGTGCATAAAGCATAACAAATTTCACCCACATCCAAAGAGAGGCTGGAAATGGTCCTAAGGGGAAGGAATAATAGATGACTCCAGAGCACAGCAGTATCTAGTGCCCACTCCAGGTCTATTCAAGCTTGACTGAGTTTTCCAACTTTTGTTTTAAGTCTCCTAGTTGTTCCGTGATCACACTTTATTTACCTGCGGTACCCATTTCTGCACTGCCATTGGTCAGTATTTACAGGTCTAATTTAACACACAAAGCACTCAATAAGGACAAGTTAGTTTATAAGCACTCAATAAGGACAAGTTAGTTTATAAGCACTCAATAAGGACAAGTTAGTTTATATCTACTTACTTGATTATGAAGAAAATTCCCAAACAAAGCTAACATTTTTCAAATCCAAACACCAATTTCCTAGTCCGTAACATTGCCACAGAGCAAAAGCTGGTAATTCTGAGTCTGTCTGATGTATGAGTGATCAGTACAAACATGTATTCCTGGTTTTCTCTACTAGGAAAGCAACTTTATTTCCAAATATTTCCAAACTACTAACTTGTCAATTGCTAATAATCCAACTATCCAAGTCACGCCAATGGTTCACTCAGTGAATATTTATACTCATCAAGCTGATGGCTGAGTTCAGACAGATGCATGTATGTGAGGCAATTTTCCTAAGTCCTTTTTTTTTTTTTAACTTTTCCAGTATTTCAATTTCTGAGACCACTGGGAACATCAACTCGTTTCATTGTAGCCAAACTCGAATTCTCAATTTCTCATGTAGATTATGACACATCAGTACTCTGGTGTCAAACTTCTGTGCTATTGAAGTATAACTTTGAATTCACTAGCTCATACTCTGGAATAGGAATAAGCAATGCTTTTAAGGAATTCATAAGCATAAATGAGATTTAGATAACATGCTCCTTAGAAAGGAATCATATGACCATGGTAAAGCAGATCGGACAGATATTCTCTTCAATAATAAAGGTAATGCCTTTATTTTTTTAGTTACTGTTGCATGGGGGGAGGAGGGAATTCATTGTCAAATTCAAACAACTAACAAACTCCAAGTTTGTTCATGCCTATTCATAAATTCTAAGCCTATAGAATGAAATAAATTACCAGCACATGACAGATGAATGAAATAAGGGCATATCCAACTGTGAATATTACATCTATTATAGTTGGAAAATGTTGAATTGGCATATCATTCATAATGTTTCATTTTTCTTCAGTCATACTAACGTAGAGTAGTAAATGCCACATCATTTGGGATGAAATTTTGGAAAGTGTAGTACTACTCATTGATGTATGTTAGATAAGGTAATTGTAAGTCGCTGCAACTATTAAATTCATGTGGAGAAATAGAAACAAAGCTCAACCACATGTAATGCAGTGAAAAGAGAGGCTCTCCTAGAGGCCACGGTTGGATGGATCCAAAATTTTCTTATCCAACATTCAAATAAAAAAGAATATATTTACCAAAAACTGAAACTCAAATGTCATTCTTTTCACATCAAGTATCTATAGCAGTGTAACCATTGGCTTGCTT
Organism: Murraya paniculata; assembly: GCA_030449075.1. Lineage (NCBI taxonomy): Eukaryota > Viridiplantae > Streptophyta > Magnoliopsida > Sapindales > Rutaceae > Murraya > Murraya paniculata. The sequence continues at coordinate 1,890,605 of JAEVFN010000012.1, read as the reverse complement.
AAGTTCTCTTTTCTCTTTTTTTCCCTGCACTCAAGAAAGTACTTGATCTTAGATTCTTATTCGTTGTGAATGCTTATACAACCCAAGCCACCAAAGTAGCCATCATATTCTCAAGAAAAGGGCAACTACAAAACAAAATGACACATTCTCCATAGATAATTTCTCACCACATGCTTCTCTCTCATATTTCTTTTGCCTAAGAACGCTTTTGTCTTTTAATCTTCTTAGTAAGGGAAAAAATTTCAATGATAGGAGAAAGGCAGGAAAAGCATAAATCCTCCAAAAAAAAATTTAAAAGAAAAAAAAAAAGAGCGCAAAAGGGGAAAAATGGCACTAATAAAGAACTAAAAGAACTATAATCAGCTAATGAGATAAGCTAGAGTACAACTAATTTTGCAACACATGGGCTCTCCCAGTCCTAGGGCAATGTCAACCTCAAAATTCATTTTTCTGAGTGTCAATCGTCTTTATTGTTGCCCAAAATGAGAAGATATTTATACCGAACACATGATATGACTAAGACCAGTAGAATAATTTGAAAATACATATGGTAATGGTGATCTAACTATATTGTTCAATAGTTTTTATTCGAGTACCCCACCAAACAGAGCAGAATGTCCACTGAGATTTGGGAGGAAAGAAAAAAGGAAGAAAACAAAGCATTGGTTAATAATTTCAAGGGATTTGAATGTGTCTGTCTGCTAATTTGTGGAATTCATGTATACCTGCAAGGGATAAGTAAAAGAGTTGAGAAACTGAACTGCCCTGGAAACAACTTGAATGCCGTCATGGCTCAAGTTGTCAAGTGTGATTCCAAGAAACCACAAAAGTACAGCTAAAGCCCCTTTTCCCTAGGTCACGCAATATCTTTCCACCAACCTAACTGATATGTTTTCTTCTTCTGATCTCTAGACCAGGCTATAAAACTCTTTGACATCACTCAGTTATACTTTCCATTCAATCTGGGATCTTAAAACATAGAGAAGAACTTACAAGTCAGACAAGGTGGCAAGCAATGCTGTACTTAAGGGAACATTAGATTTTCCTGATATAAAGATCCGAAAGTCCATCGGTTAAAGCTTAACAAAGTTGCTACTTTGGTGCCTGTTGAACCAGAAATTAGTCAGTGGGAACACTGTTGCCAATGAATTGTCCTTTTTTGTTCTTATTAACCTTCTAAAGAACTTGAAATCATCGTAAATATTTTTATTCGATAGAAAAAGATCAGAGATAGACATCTGCTGGGAGTTAATAGATCCACTATCTAACACAGGATCACTGCCAGAAGCTCCCCCCTTTGTACAGAAAATATAAATGTAGAATGAGACAAAAAAAAGAAAAAAAGAAAAAGAAAACTACAGTAACCAGCAGAAAAGGGGAACAGAATTTAGGTCCCTTCATACAAATCCTAAAAGCCCTTGCATCAAACTCGTGGTCTTTCACTCATTTAGACCATTATAGTGGGAGAAGGGTTATAATGCCTATTTGGCTATTTCAACAACTCATCTACTATTAAACTGATGAAAATTTTTATTGACGTTGTCGTAAACAAATAACCATAGCTGAAACTGTTGAAAGTTTAACCACCTAACCAAAATAGCAGTGTTGATTGATTAGCCTCCTTCAAAGAGGCATATTCAAATTAGGAAATGGTACTAGGACGTACTCTTCTAGTGCCCTTAGAATGCTTCAGAAAACATCCCATTCAGACTACAATCTGAAGTTCTAATAAACCAATTAGAACTTTCATAGATGAAATTTAATTCAAAGATAAAATTATACATGCAGCTAGTAAGGCCATGAGGAAGTTGTGAAGTGAGGAGTAGACCACCAAAAAGAAAAACCAGAATCACATAAAACGTATTTGTTAATCAAAGTTGAGCCTAACGGGTCATTTTGCCTTAGTTTTAATGAGATTTCATATATTCAAACTGATCCATGAAGTTTTATTTTCTATTTCTTTTTTGCCTTAATTTTAATAAGATTTTATATATTCAAACTGATTCATGAAGTTTTAATTTCTATTTCTTTGGTTTAATAACACTAAAGCATCGGGTTCTAATGCACATTTTCATATTCTTTTCCCATACACATATCTTGCATCACTAACAAAAGGTACCAATTAATTGATTGTCTATGTATCTACATTTGATAAATATTTAAGTTTCTAAAAGCAAAAGTCATTTTTTAATGGGCAAATTTCAATTCTTCCCCTAGATTGAATGACAATCTTCAATTTATTGCTCAAAAGTACGAAAAACCTCAATTTACCCCCATTTTTAGTCAGAAAATGAGGGCAAATGGAGGGCACAATGATTTTTTTTTTTTAATTTTAGTCCTCTTAACAATAAATAGGGGTAAACCAATGTTTTTACACTTTTAGGGAGTAAATTGAAAATTGTCGTTCTAAGTAGAGGGTAAATGGAAGTTCATCCTCTTTTAATAATAAAGACATGTAACCTGTTTATATTGTAAAACCAGAAGAAAGTAAAAACCAAGCAATGAACCAAGTAGAGATTTATATCCCTGAAATACTGCTGTTTCTTATGCGAAGTGGCAAGAATTGCTTTCATTGTACCTTTAAGTTGTTTTGAGAACTTTGAAGGTAAAAAAATACTCGAAGGTAAAAAGAGGACCAGAATAGTCTACCTTTGTTGCAACAGCAAATCCACTCAAAGACAATTCACCCAGACTTGAACGCAGGAAAAAGTAACAAAATAATGCATTAAGTTTATGAAGTTGTACAAAACATGCCAAATGTAACATCTGTAAGATACAATTTTAACTAGCTTTTAATCATCTAAAGCATGGCATTTTGACATTGGCTGGAACTTAAATCATGCATGAGATCTTTCTGAGAGTTAGTACCTTTCAGCTCAAAACTCTAGTCTGTCTCATAGAAGAATCGGCAAAGTACACACTCCTTCAGTTACAGTGATTTCATGATTTGCTATTTCTAAGTAGATTAACTGAAACAACCTCACATGTGGAAATGAGAACCTTGAAATAATGATTAGCATGCCTTTGTTGACGTCCATCTGCATTATGAAGGAACAAGGCAACATCGATCCAAAAATGAAGCGAAAATGAAAACTTTTTACAAGTAAATTACTAACAAAATGGTCACACTGTGATTTCCCTGACACCTTGGCACAGCTATTTATGGACTTCATTAATCTTCTGTGATGGTCAATCATCATGTTCATCCTCATCTTCAGAATCTACGAAAATAAATAGATAAATTCATTCAGGATCACAGCATCACAGCACTGGTGGAGAAAGCAATTTACAAATGGTATCTTTCTAGAATCTTCCTCTAAATGTACAGTAACACGAATATATGTGACCGTAGCTTCTCAACTGGGGGAAGCCAAAACATTATTTATTTGCAATACTACAGTACTAAAAACACATTGTGTAAGTCCTACAAAAAGTATTTTTCAAAATAATACATGGTTCTAGACTTCTAGTTGAGCAATGTTAAGAAAATGACACCAAATTCATCATAATTGTCGAGCCCTCTCAAAGTGGCTTCAAATTGTTGGCTAACATCGTGCAATTGTTTGATTACACCAAAAATATGTCCTGGTTCTGGTTTTGTAAACTAGGGATATAATGGTCAAATAGTCACATTATATCAGTTCATGCTATTCCCAGTAGTCAATTTCATCATTTGTGTCTTTAATTTATCCGAAAGTTTTTAACGTATGATTGATATACTTACAGAATTTTTAATGCCTTTAATCCAACTCATGTACTGAATCATGTTACGTACCTGACCGAACATCATCGCTAACCTGGCCTCTTGCTTGAATTTGTTTCGCGACCATCCCAACCATTAATTTCCACCAATATATATGAAGAACAAGCAACCAGATTAGAAGAGTGTTGAAAAGATAATAACAAATGGGTCCATCCATCTGGTGCTTCTCCTTATTGAAGTTCAGAAGAACTTCGTAGCTGTGATAAAGAGATAGAAAGAAAATGCGGAGATTATACCATCTTGAACCAATACGAACAAGGAATGCAAGAAAATTTTTCATGTAAACTGTATTGTATGGTAGAAGGTCACCACTGGTGCTGGGCAAATGTCACTCAACTACCAATATGACCATAAATACTGATGGGTACACTAAACAATTGTCATGCCATTTGGATTACACAAGAGGGTGCCTGATGGTCTTCCAGTCCTAGTAATTTAAATTAAATGAAGACAGCACGTAAAAAAGACAGTTATAAATCTTTCTCCAAGATATAATCAATCAATTACAGCTGCATAAATTTAGATTAAGAAGAAAAAGCTGGCAAGAACTTGGATAACATGGTGGAGCTGCCTTAATAGAACAATGTTTACAAGTAAATCATACTGTGATCTTCTTGCTAAGTAATGGTTAAAAAATTGGCTCAAGTAAATTTTTCTCTATTCTTTTAAGTATTGTATCTTCACTTTTCCAGAATTTCATATGCAATATAGCTTCGGTTCATAAATCAGTCATCAAAACCTACTAAGAATGAGACTGCAAGTAGTCAGTAGGTCTATCTTGTCCTCCAACGACACTCAGCTACATTGTTGTTTCCGATTCTGTGCTATTGTAAATAAGATATATCGGATATTGAGAAATCCAACATGTGTTAATGAGTTTCTATTTCTATCATGCTGAACTTACCTTGTACTCCAAATTACCCAGAAAGGATAGTAAATTATGCGAAGTACAGTCCAAGAGCAAACGAAAACAATAAAAGATATGCTAGCAATCCATTCAATGCCACTATATTTTGACATCTTCGCTACTTCTAGGAAAATATCACTAACATCGTGTACGGCTAAAACAACTGAACCGACGCGAGTGAACCTGCAAGAGAAAGAAGCCATCTTTACATGCAAAAGGCTGAAAGAGCATATTATTGAACAAAAACTTCAATTGATCATTATTAACAAAAATCAAAACATACATCAACACGGAAAACTTCATATTGTTTTAGCATAATAGAAAACTGCAGAGTTATCCCATTGCACTTTCATTGAATCAGTCAACTTTCAATGCTACCAAAAAATGAAAAGAAGCTGCAAACTGAATCCTATTCCAATACCTTAATATGTAAGACAGCACAATGAGAATTATGGTAGCTACATGATGAGCCATGGACACCCCAAAATCTGAACGCCGTGTTTCCCAAAAGAGCAAAGCTAATATGGAGTATGCATAGAATCCACCAACATACATGTACAATCCCTTCAATTTCAATCTGGAAATCAGGAAAACTGCCAGTCAACTACTTTGAACAGACAAGAAATCCATCATAACTAAGAACATGGATTATGTAAGAATCAAGAACAACAATAAGCAATTTTGCTGTTTCTGAAATATCAAATAGCAGAGTAGAGCTCACTTTGTTTTCTGATAAGGCCAAGCCTGATTTCCAGGCCCTTCCCAAAAGTACTTTGTATTAGTGAACCAAGGTTCATCATAGGAAACTAATAGTGCCAAAAGTTCAGCAGAAAAGAAGTAAACACATTTCCATGCAGACTCCTTAAATTTATTGATTTTCTGCCTTTTAATTTGTGTCCCAAAATCAATTCGTGCATGCCCCTTCCCAGTAATCAGTCTTCTTGCTAATTTCTGCAACAAACATGAACAGCTACTTCCTATCAAACGAGAGGATTTTGAGAAATAGAAAAGTTGCAAAATAGAAGATAACATGTTGAACAATGGACATGGAACGAATTTGCAACTAGAAAGAAAAAGACATGGAAACTAGAACATTAACCAGAAGCAAACTAACATATTTTGAAGCCATAAAAAAGATCAAATACAAGCAATGTTCAAGTTCAGAAAAATAGAGTCTTACGTAAAAGTTTCAGTGCACTCATGAGTATAGATCCTTAAGGTTGAAATAGAGACAAACTTAGAAGTTATTCTCCAGTCCAAACGAGACAGTGAGGTTATATTCCTGCTAAAAGATTTTCCAGCCCTTGATTGTCTGACATTGCAACTTGGTCACGGTAGCAATGTGCATGAGTGCGAGTCCGTAAGCATGGAGTGTTCAGCTCGATCCTTCAGTTAATTATATTGTTCTACTATATGCACTAATACTTTCATCAGAACATGCTCCATATTCAATTACAGTAAGTTTTGGATAAAGTTTGTACATTTACTTCTACACGCATTCCTCTCCTGCTTTTAATCTTAAATCTATGCCAAACACATTGCACATGCATATTTTAAATTTATCTTCACAGTATTATAAATTTAGATCGGAAGGAATATGGTTTTGAAAATTCAAACATTCATCCGCACAATATTACACTTGTCGCAAGGATGTGAAAGTTTATTTGTATGGATAATGGAATACTTGTGTATGGATTAAGAATATATATATTTTCAAATTTAATCTGATTTCTACGATTCTATCTATGATAAATGAAAATCTATTCTAGATTTTGCATGCAGGAAAAAATAGTGTTTAACCAGTTTAACAATAATACAATTAACTTATTATTATTATTATTATTTGGGGGGTTAACATCCAAGTTCATAAATTATAAAATTTTTTAAAAAAAATCCAGAAACACAAACAAAATAAACAAGCAATAAATGATACCTCAAATACACATTTGTCTAAAAAGAGCCTAACTGTAGGGAAGAAGATGGCAAAGAAGGGCAGTGCCAAAAAGTCTTTCGCCTCTGGGTATGATTCGTACTCCCAATTGATCACCAAACTGGAAATTCCCAAAATAGCCATTTGGAGCGCGGGAAAGAATTTGATCAATTCAGAGAGGAAGGAGGAAGAGAGGATTAGAATCATTTTAATGGGAATTTTCAGAAAGAAAGAAGCAGACATTTTTTAGCTTTTTGGTGACGATGATTTGGTGGACAATGTTGTTACACGCGGGTTCTTTTAATTGGCAGTTGCAGAAATTTGGCGGTACACTTTTGACGGTACACTTTTGACGGTTATTAAATATCATAATTGTTTGTTTACCCGACCCAAAACCAAATGACCCATAATGCATATCTGGTAAGATGCTTCAAGGCACAATCTGATCGATCTGTTATTGAAAAATATGTAGATATATATAAAAATTTTCTAATCCAATATTTTAAAGTGCAGAGAGGTTGTAAAAAGCTTTAAAATTATATGATTTTAAAATTTTTCTGTACTTCTTTTGAAATTATATATATATATATAGTAGTTTTTTAATTTGAAATTTTAAAGTACAAAAAAAACTCGAAAAAATTTTAAAATTGTGGGATTTAAGAAGTTTAAAACATAAAATATTTAAACCGTATAGTTTATGCATTTTCTTAAACTTTTATGTACTTTAAAATATACAGACACACACACACATAGGTTAATCGTACTAGCAACTTTACGTAAGGCATAGTTTGGTTTTTTGGGGGTGATAGTGGAAAAATTGACAATAAGCCACCCTTACTGCAAGGACAGCACTTTTTATCATTTCTTTGCATGTCCCTGTAGTAGCATTCAAGTAATGACCTTTGATTTCATTTATTTCAACTTGCGCTTTATAAATTGCTTCCGCACAAAATAAGAAACGGTCCCTCCAACGCATAAATGGTTGGGAGTTCACGTTCATGAATACCTCATCCCATTTGTCCCGAAATCTTGGTTCAAACCCTTCGTGACTGGGTAAAGGATGCCTCTTCTTTACATTTATTACAGGTCTTTCTCTACGAGTATTTTAATTCGAACAGTCTTATTACTCCAAAGAACTTTATTTCTTGTGTGTGTGTGTGTGTGTGTGTGTGTGTGTGTGTGTGTGTGTGTGAAATACATACACAAATCGTTTCTGAATTATAGCTAGAACCCCTCTTTTTCTGGACTCATCTCACACCAATAACGCGACCCATCAGAACGGAACGAAATTTATTTGATTGATACATGGACCCACCAATTCGACATAAATCCACAAGATTTCACATGTGATAAAGAGTCGTCTTTTCGATCACCAAATATTTTTCTTTTCCACTATTCCAATCTAATCTATTGTAAAGATTCGAGGGATTGACATGAGGGGGTAGGGCTAGCTATATTTCTGGGAGCGAACTCCAGGCGAATATGAAGCACATGGATACAAGTTATGCCTTGGAATGAAAGACAATTCCGAATCAGCTTTGTCTACGAACAAGGAAGCGTGTATATATCTATGTATGTATGTATGTTATTGTCACAAAAGACTGTAACATACATTGTGAATCCTAATTGCATATATTTGTAATATAGTACATAGGTCTACCTCCTCTTACAAATATTTGGGTTGAAGGAAAAATGTTATGAATTCCCATAGAGACTCGACCATACAACCTGAATTTTGATGAGGTAACAAGTCCACCAATAAACAAAGACCTTAGTCTCAGTGGCTTCTCTATCACCTAATTATTGATGAAGATACCTTGTTTTCAGCCTTAACCCAATACAACAAACAAACACATCGAGTATAGCTCAACTAACAGTTATCAAATGTGCCTGTGATGGCGAGCAGAACCAATTCTTACATAGCCAGTCCAGCTCCTTCAGCAATTCAACTTTGCGAAGGAAAAAATAAAAAAGAAAAAATGGCACAGGCATGCATCCTTCATATTACTAATTAATCATGGACAAAGAATTATGGTGATGATTCTTTTGATTGTTGCCGACAATCATTAATTACATACCAGGTGAAAGAATAGCTTATAATCCGATGCTGGCTGTGATGTGCATACTGATACATAGTCATATAATAAGGGCACCAGAGATGAAGATGGAAACGGTCCAAATAATATGAAGTCTCCAAATTAGTCCGTCTCAAATATACAAAATGCACCAACGTACTAACAAAATTATGAAATGTGATTTCCCAAACACACAGCACAGCTGCTTAATATTTGTGGACTTCAATAATCTTCTCTGATGGTCAATCATCGTGTTCATTCTCATCTTCGGAATCTGGAAATAATAATAATAATAATCAATAACCATATTCAGTATCACAACACAGTTGGAGAAAGCAGTTTACTGATGGAATCTTTCAAGAAACTTCATCTACATGTACCACATCATGTAATGAAATCGTGTTCCTTACCTGACCGAACATCATCGCTAACATGGCCTCTTGCATGGATTTGTTTCACGACCATCCGGACCATTAAACTCCACCAATAAATATTAAGAAGAAGCAAGCAGAATAGAAGAGTATTAAAAATATAATAATAAATACGTCCATCTACTGCATGCTTCTCCATGTCCACAGCGAGAATAACTTCATAGCTGTTATAGAAAGAACAATATACGTTAAGTGGAAGGGAAAGGCAGGGACCATTTGTCTAGGTAGGTTAATCTTGAACGATCTCATTATGAATGAACTCAAACTACATCAATGATTATTGTTGCTAATATAGTATATGCTGAAGGATGAAGTTACCTCGTACTCCGAAGAATCCAGAGAGGATAGCAAATTATGCGAAGTACAGTCCAACAGAAAGCAAAAGCGGTGAAAAATATGCTAGCAATCAGCTCGAACCCCCCATATTTTGACATCTTTGCAACTTCTAGGAAAAAATCGGTGGCATCATGTAAGGCTAAAACAATTGGACCAACACGAGTGAACCTGCAGGAGGAAGAGATCATCGTACAGATGCAAAAGACAGAAACAGCATACATCAAATAACTAAACTTTCAATTAATCATTGTCAACGAAAAGCAAAACAGAGTCATCCAATTATACTTTTCTTGAATCAGACAACTTTCAACTGAATTCTTCATTAATGCTACCCAAAAATGAAAAGAAGCAGCAAACTGAAGCCTCTTCCACTACCTAAATATGTAAGACAATGCGACGAGAATAACAGTTGCTATATGGTGAGTCATGGACACCACAAAATCACTACGCCGCGTTTCCCATAATAGCAAAGCAAGTATTGAGTATGTGTAGAATCCAGCAACATACATGTACAATCCCTTCAATTTCAATCTGAAAATCAAGAACAGCTCCAGTCAGCTATACAGCTATACGAACATTGATTTAACTATGGGAGGGGGCCAATTGACAACAATGAGCAATATCACTACTTTGGCGATACTAAATAGCAGAGTAGAGCTCACTTAGTTTTCTGATCAGGCCAAATCTGATCTCCAGGCCCCACCCAAAAGTACTTGGTATTAGTGAACCAAGGTTCATGGCGGGAGACAACAAGCGCCAAAATTTCAGCAGAAAGGAAGTAAACACATTTCCATGCCGACTCTTTAAATTTATTGATTTTCTTCCTTTTAATTTTTGTCCCAAAATCATTTCTGGCATGCCCCTTTCCGAAAACAATTCTTCTAGCTAAAATCTGCAACAAACACGAACAGCTACTTCCTATCAAACACGGGGATTTTGATTTTTTGAGAAAATAAATGTTTCAACGGAGAAATTAACTTGTCAAAACCATAGATACTGAACAAATTGCAACTCAAGAAGAAGAAGCAAGAAAAAAATAGGAATTCAACATTAAACAGAAGCAATCAAACACTTCCAAAGTTGTAGAAGAGCAAATATAAAATCATAGTGAACTTTGATATTAACATTATAGGTCACAACTACAAGTGAGGCGAAATTATTGAAACCAACACAAAAACCCAGTAATTAATACAAACAAAATATGCATACACTGGTTACTAAATGATACCTCAAAGAGGAATCTGTCCAAAAAGAGCCTAACTGCAGGGAAGAAGAAGGCGAAGAAGGGCAGTGCCACAAAGTCTTTGGCCTCGGGGTATGACTCATACTCCCAATTGATCACCAAACTCGATCTGCCCAAAATGCCCATTTGAAGCTCCTCAAAGAATTTGATAATTAATTCAAAGAGGAAGAAGAAGAAAGAAAGCGTATCAGTTTAATGGGGTTCGAGGCAAAACAGACTTTTTCTAGTCAAATGCTGATTTGTGGTCAAATGCTACATAAGAGTTTTCTTCTAATTGGAAAGTGCACAAATTTGGCGGCAGACTTTTACAGTTATGAAAAACCAACCCGGCCCACCCAACCATTGCGAAGACACCCGACCGTTTATACGGGATTTTTGAGAAAAAAAAAAATGGATGCTCATATATAAAGCGAGGATTCATGGAAGTCAAAATAAATACTAATAAAAATTCGGAATCTTGTTCAATTTCCATTAATTTTCCTCTTGGCTAGATATTTTTAAGGGAACAGCAGTGCAATTTTTCATGATTTCTAATTATTGGACAAACTAAAATTAATTGTAGGCTAATATATAAATTACAGATTATATAACTTACATCCTCTTGTCATGCATTATTCCTTCGTTTCATTCTCCACCATATGCATTAGTTCCAACCTCCAAGTTCATTTCATAGTTGGAATTTATTCTTTTAAAAGTAATATTGTGACAAAGAGTCATAATACATGTCCATCAAATGAATATGATATCATTTACTCTCTCTCTCTGCAATTAATTATATTTTATGGTCGTGCACTTAAAAACGATTTTTGGGTCAAGATATTTTCACATCGAGTACAACTGCGATAAGACCAACGGAAGAATATAATTAATTAATCTTGTATATTAGAAGCAACATTAGGAGTTGGAAAAAGTCTAAAACATACGACACACACTTACACATGCCTCTTTAAATCTAGTCCCATATTTGTCTATTTTCTAATTCTATTATATAAATACAAGGTAATTAAGCAAAAAAATTACTTCACGCCCTATTTGATATGAGGTGTTGTAATTTTTAATATACAGTTGTTGTGCTGTAATTTAAGAATTACAACAATCTAACCTCAATTTCAAAGAGAGCATAAATGAGATTACTTATAACACCCTAAATTCACCATGTGAGGAGTACGCGATGAAGGAGGTTACTATCCAATTAAAATCCTTACACAAATATATCAAACTAAATACCTCGAGTTTTTAATTAAATAATACTATAAATCCATGTGTCTAACCCTGAATAATCTCTCTCAAAAACATAAATATAACAAAAGTCTCAAAACTCCCCAATTACAAGTTCATACAATAAATAAATTTAAAAGAAACATGAGTTTTTCTTCTCTTATTCAACTAGCAAAAGAAAACAAATCTCTAACTCCAATGATAAGCACACCTCTCAACAAGGTACTTAATTTACAAAAAATAATGACAAAGGGCGAGCCATCAACTCGGTAAATAAAATCATTTCCAACACATTAGAGTTATCGAGTACCAAGAAAATATTGCAAACCCTCTTTTTATTAAAACATATATTATAATTCATAAATTTATGAAACGACATGTTATAATAAGATGAAATAAATTCATATTAATTCAGAATATCAAAAGCATAATTAATCATAAAAGTAAATTGTATAACATATACACAGAAAATAAAATGTTAGCTCACGTCACATAGTGTCACCTATACTCCCAGTGACATGGCCAGAAACAGAATCAGAATCAGAATATTGTGTGCACACTCAAAACAGAAACCCAATACTGGTCCAGAACATATATATATCGTATTGTACGATTAGAATCAGAATAACTATGGACAATGAGCCAAAACATTCAAATTAATTTTTTCATATGTAATGACTTGTACGCAGCACTTTGCACTGTATGTGGCACTTTGTAGCACTTTGGCCCTCGAGAGGTGGCCCCCATATATTCTTAAGAGGTGACCCCCGTACAATCATAAATAATTTAAATCGTACATTGGCACAAAATATTCGTATCAGATTCATAAATGTAATGATTTATACGTGGCACTTCGCGGCGCTTTGGTCCTCGAGAGGTAGCCCCTGTACAATCATAAATAATTTAAACTGTGTATGGGCACAAAACATTCGTATCATATTCATAAATGTCCATAACAATAATTTAGGCTTGTAAAATATTTTATAGGCAAAATCATAAAGGTAATCATGTAACAAAATAAATTACATATTCAAAAGCATTTATAATATTTTGTTAAAAAGAAGAAATAATTTTAAAAATATTTAAATAAAAGAATTGATATCAAACACCTCTAAGCCTCTAAGAGCCTCAAATACCTCAAACACCTTAAATAAATACAAGATATAATTATTAATAACTTATTATAAGAATCTGATTTTCTAATTCATACTTGTATAAGTATGATTCTCATAATTTTAACTCTTAATCTAAAAATCAGAATGACATAATATTTTACAGAACTATTATGGATATCCATGGGTATCTCGTGTAAAATGTTCAAGGAGTTCCGATGCCAAAAACATTTTCAAAACTATTTGTTTCTTGGCAAATTTGAAACTGTTTCACAGTGCCTTAATTGAATAGAGAAGGTTCCGAGATTTTTTATAAAATTAGAAATAAATCAGAAAGTTATGAAATTAAAACTGTGAATAGTAGATACATATATTAATCTCTGTTTAAAATTTCAGAATTTTTTGAATTCATTTGATGGTACAAATAATTTTGTGAATCTGGTCATTTTGCTGAAATCGCAGTTTTTCAGTGCAATAGTGTCAGATTCGAAAATCCATATAAAATTGAAAATGAAGTCAAATATTATGAAACAAAACTTATTCAAGAAGCCCTACATGCCTAGTTTTCAGAAAGATAAGGTTAGTATTAAGAATCTTTCATACAATATATTTTTAATTTCGAGATATTCATATTATCCAGAATTGTCTAGTGTGTTTATTGCATCAGTGATTGATTAACAAGACTCAACAATAAATCAAAATCATAAACACAACTTAAACACGTCCTAGATCATGCATAATAGTCTGTAATAATTTAAAACCATGTCAATAAAACCCTAAATAAAGCAAAAAGATAGGAAATCAAATAGAGCATAGGGAAAGTAAAATTTACCAACCGTTAAGACTCTCTCTCTCCCCTAAGTAAAAGTTTGAATCTTAGGGTATGAGTGAAAAGTAATGAGAAGCAGAGAAAATAGAAAAAAACATTATGGATTTAAGACTATAGAAGAGAAAAAAAATATGAATTTATAAAGAGTTTTAAGAAACCCTATTAATTAAGGAAAAAATAAATATTTTTCTATAATCACCTTCCATAATTTCTAATTATGAGTTTAAGAATCATTTTAATAAAAAAAAAAAATTTCTACACCTAAGAGCCCTCCTCCTCTCATAATTTCTTCTTCTTCTTCTTCATTTTTTCCTAAAACCAAAGTTTCGGCGTTACATTAATGATGATGTTCCATATCCCATTGAAAAAGAGAAATTCATGTCGCCTGCAAGCAGTGCTGATTCAGATTCCAATTACCCCGCAAGCCTACATTGGAATTTCACTACCATAGCACGTATGGCTTTGCTTTGGAATCTAATCGCACCATGCATGTGGGACGAGAATAAGTAGGCCGTAAGGAGATATTTAGTTTGGCAAATGACACATGGAGCCAATCACGAGCCCTCGTATCCCTTGATAATATTATATTCCGTTGCTACTTGCTTTATTCATTTAATGCTAACTCGAGATAAATGTGTTGAATTCGAAAATAGAAAAGACGATTAGCGTATCAAAAAGATTATATGCTGCCACAAAGCAAGGTGAAGGAATTTGTGCCCCTTAATTGGCTGTTTTGTCAAAATATCATTCCCATTCTTTGGGAACTTATAAAACGATGCAAATGATCAAAGAAATATTATTCTTATTAAATTTCTTTTAAAAAAAAAACTGTCATTACCAATGGTAACTAAACTTTCAAAGGATAACGTGGTATCATCTTTTGTAATATTACTGATTAGGAACTACTCTTAATACATATACATACATACATATATATATATATATGAATCAATATATTTTCTTAATAAAAATTTATATCATGATGATAGGATATCAATCTGGGAGAGAACATCAATGTGGAATCAAGTAATGGATGATGATGAAAGGTCTCTAATTTGATGCCCTTACATTCATAAGTTATTTTTATCCGGATCGATCTATCAAACAATATTTTCGACATCCTCAAATCCGGATAATATAATATAATCACTGGATCACTTCTTTGCACTTTCATCATTAATTAATGATTATCATTAGAGAATTTAATATGGAACCAAAACATAAAATATTTCACCGCCTCCACTTAAATAATAAATAAATCAACCCACATGCATGCTTGTGAAAAACAAGATCAAAAGCATCCACAATATTGACTTCAAAATAATTATTTAAGGACACTTCTGCGTAATGTAAACAAAAGTAGCCATGACATATATCTTATTGCGTGCATTATCCAAAGTTACTCGTATAAATTCATTGATCAATCCCCGTTTCTAACTAAAAAAAAAAAATTACTCGAAGCTAGCGAGCACACAAAGATTTGAGAGAAAAGAAAATGAGACACGTTGCAACTAATATAACGGCGCCTAGCAGGGCCGGGCTGGTGCAGTGGAACTCTCCGCTGCCGTACATCTTTGGGGGTCTGCTGCTGGTTTTTGGTGTGATAGCCGTTGCCTTAATGTTTCTTGCTTGCTGTCACGACAAGTCATCCATAGCGGAGACATCATCCGGCGATCAAAAAGATGAAAAATCTGCGGAAACGACTGATCCTCCGGCGGCCCTGGAGCCCAAAATTGTTGTAATCATGGCTGGAGATGAGTACCCTACACGTATAGCAAGGCCTTCTGCTTCTGCTGGCTAGCTAGCTAGCTGCGTTCAACTAGTTTGATGTATCATATATGTATCTCTTCCTTTGTTTTTTGGCTGCGAGGAGATTAGGGACAGTGACAAATTTTCATTTTTCTCAGACTATACAAGCTTAAGTTCCCCCACTTTTTTTTTTTTTTCTAATTCCTGTAAATTGCAGATGAAAAATTAAGGAATGGAAAATGTGTTCCCCGGCCGTGAACCTGAATCATTTAATTTTAATTTTCAGCTGAGCTTAAGAAAACATAGTAGCCAGTTAGTTAGTGTTTATTTTTCGTTCTGAGAAGGCTTTGGAGAGATTCTCTCTATGTCTTAAAGTCTAAACTAATTAAGAAAATGATCATAAAAGTAATTAATAAATTAAATTCAGTTGTTAAAGATTTGATTGAGATAGGAATTTAATTAGATGATTGTCGAGATTTTTTCTTGATTTAAATTTTTAGTGAGTAATTAAGTAATACTCACCTTGGTGATTGGTAATTAATAAACTAAATATAAAAGTAGTTCAATCTTAACTATAAATTATTATTAAAAAACATATGACAGTGAGAACAAAATCTTAAAGATTAATAGAACTCAGATAAGGAGATTATCATAATCTATTGAATTAATAAATCACGTGCATGCAAAAATTAGATTTTAACTTCTGACTTTAAAAGACGTTCAGTTTCTAGAATTTGGCATAAATGTGCTGGCCATACTGATCAATTGAATGAGAGTAAATGATTCTGGATGTAATGCTACACACACACACACAGAGACATGTATATATAGAATCTTGGCACAAATGGCTGCACATACACTGCGTTTTGGTGATTCAAAGGAGCAGACAAAAAATGAATAAATTATTGAGCTTGACATTGTGGGAAAAATAATCTAGCTTTTCCTTTATTCCATCCTTAATCAAGTTTAATTTAATGACTGTTTGAACAAAAAAAATCATAGAGCTTACAGGTTACAAATAAGATTAAATTTACGGCATTCAGATGATCATGACATCTAAAATGATTTTGACTATAAGTTGATATTCAAGAAGCATCTTAGCTATGACATAGATTTCGTGATTTTGGTTCAGTGTTGTTCTAAATTTTTAATTTGTTGAATTTTTACAAGATGATGATTAAGTTTCATTGGATAAAAATATATATGTGATTGAATATTAACGGTACATTATTATAAATGCATACATAACATAAGATCTTTAAAAGATCAATATAATTCATACTAACATTATATTGGATCCAATTTAGTAATCATGTAACTTTTGAAATAATTGTTATCAGTTATACTGTATAAATAATTAGTTGGGAAAGAATAAGTCAAATATTTAGTAAAGTTTCTTTTTAAGAGTGTTGTGGGTTTTAAAAAAATTCTGTTTTTATTTAGTAAATCTTCCTATCAAATTGCTGTAAAATAACTAAAATGGAAATAATTTTTTAATAAAATTTATTTACACATTTATAAACATTATAATATCTTTTATAGATTATATTAATAATTGAAAAATAAAATAATTTTTTTATTTTTTATCTCAATATAATTGGCATTTGGTTATACTAATATCTCTGAAATTTAATAATTTTATTTTGTAATTGAATAAGGATAATTTTAAAATTTTATAATATGAGAGAATATATACGGAATTGTAATGAATATAAAATTAGTTTTCGAATTTAGATTTTAAAAAGTTATTCTTTCCTTGATTTTCAAAATCTACTGTAGGATGTGATGATTTTGTTAAAAGTAATAAAAAAAAATAACAAACGCCAAAATTAACTTTTAACTTTTTAGAATAATTTTTTAGTCTCTTAAATGCAATTCTATACAATCATTTTTCAATCTCTTAAATGCAATTCCAAACGAACTCTAAACTAAACTACCAAATATGTAGTAACATATATTTATTTTAACATATTTCGACGGTACAAGAAAATATTATTTGTTTCAGCATGATTTTGAAGTGCTTGGACTATAAACACTAAAACATGCAAATTTGTGGCTACCTAATCGAAAAAACTATCCACCCGAACGAAGCTCCTAACCCATGAGTTTCTAACATTTGATCTCTAAGTGAAACCTTCATGGAATGATAAAAGAGTTTTATGAATTTTAAAATAATTATTATACCATTTTATAATACGCAACATGAGTGTCACCTCATTTTTTATATGAGTCTTTTGGGATGTATAGAAGCATTGCTAAAAGAATTAAGGACAAGATCCTTGACGAATCTTTGAAAAGATCGATGAATCCAGGGTGGTGTATGGTGATAATATATGGGGTGTGAGATGCAGGGTGAAATGCGGAGGCCAAATTAAGAGTTGGTTAACCTAGGCTGCAGCCCAGAATTTTTTTTTTTTTTTTTAAAGAGTTAATTATAATTTATAAATTTACTTTTTATTATAATTTATAAATTTACTTATGTAATGTATTTAATAATTTTATTTGTATAAAATAATTTTTTTAAAAGAATAAATTTAATTTTAAAAAAAAATAGCCCATCCCAAAAAATGATGCTAGCTTCGTCACTGGGGAAATATAAATTGAATGGTGACCAGCAGTCCAGCGGCAGAGGCTTCGGGCTTAAAAATAATTTCAGAAAAGATAACGGGCCGAAAAAATTCGCCTATGCCTAATTATCAACGTGAAACTTACGGTTTCTTCCCCCCCCCCCCAAAAGTTTAATGCATTTATGTAATATTTAGTTTGTTGTCTTTTTTGGCCCCAGTGGGACCAAAACCTTAAAGAGTTGGATTATGGGCACCCTTCAATAATTTTCTATTACAATTACATTTAAAGATGAATATAAGTTAAATCCTAATATATTAAACTTATATTAACTATCAATGACATTAATAAAATTTGCTCAGAAGAAGATCATATCAGAAGAGGATTCAAATCCAATATATCCCACATCTATTTTATCTCTCTTCAAACTCTTATTTTTTCTCTCATCAAACTTGCACACGTAATAAGGCTATAGAATAATTTTAAGAGCAGGAAAATAATATGAAATTTTGATAGAGTATTTAGAAGTAAGGGTGTTCTTTTACATTAAATTTTAGTATAATTAAAAAAGAGCAGAGTTATCGGTGCCTCTAAAAACTCCCTGAAAAAACCTCCTTTTTATTTACCATTTTAGTTGTAGTTGAAAATACAATAAAAGACAACAATCATCTCTTTAATGACTATGTTTTTTGCAAGAGACAAGAACATCTATAACTCAACAACTTCACTCACTCCAATCTCCAATACTTAATTCTAAGTTGCTAAAAAATCTTACGAACTTTTGATAGTTTGGCAGCCTCATAATTTCATAAAATTATTATTTTAAAGAAAATGGTCACATGGGTACTAGGAAATGAGGGGTTTTTATTGGGGAAGAAGAAGATGACATCAAAGATATTTAAGAAACAAAAATGGATATAAACAAAAATTATAATCATTTAATTATTTGATGGGGGTTTTAAGAGATGTGCCAATAGTTAAACTCTAAAAGAAAAAGAAAGAGTTTTAAAAGAACTATTGAGGTGCGTTAGTAGCTCAAGTAAACCCTAATTCATTCTTAGTGATTGTCCGTCTAAGTAAGTTCAGTTCAATTGAATTGCAATTAGAATAAATTGTTTCAATAACATAATGTATAGATTTAGAAGAACGCATGGATGTCCAGTATGTGTGCCCGATGAAATTTAGATCTAGATCTTTTTGTGCTTATCTTTTAATAATCTTGTGGCATATGTTAGGTTGATATTATAATGTAACAAACACTAATTACAAATTTAAAAAATATCAGCACAAAAATCAGATCAACATTGGATTTTTACCCGGACTATATATTACATGATAACACGCGATCGAGCAGCTTGTTAGGATATGAATTATCGCGATCCTTTTGTTATACTACAAGGTAATTTGACAATACATAATAACAACCATGCCCATAATCTCAAAATCCCTTAAACAGAGGAAGGAAAAATTATAAATATTGTCACGTAGACTGGCAATCAAAAGCAAGCATCCAAGCAGCAGTAGCAACACAAGCCAGCGCACCTGCATACATAGACCCAAAAGAGAGAATTAAAACGTACACACATTATATTGTATAATGATTCATAAAGAATAATCAGATCACATATAAATATAGTTGACAAAATAAAAAAGACTGCTTGATTAATAATTACAATCCTTTCCAAAAGCCATCGCCTCTGGACTTAGTTTCGCCCGGAGGAGGAGGAACAATTTCACCATAATTTGATTGATTTGCACATGGATTAGGTGCTGTCGTTGCAACTGTCGGCGGATATGCTACCACGGGATCTAAAAAAAAAAAGAGCAATTAATTAACCAAGAAATCAAAGAATCGCTACGGAAATTATCATTAATTGGTGCAAGAAAATTTAATTTTGGGTACAAAATTTGTACTGCCTAGTTAACCTTAATAAGACAACTTGCATGCATATATATATATATATATATATGATGCATATAACACATGGAGAAGCTTATTAATTACCTTGAGGCTGATTTTGATGAAGGTTGCTCATGTTGGATTCAGTGAAGTTCTTGATAAGAGATACAAGAGATGGAAATGGGATAATGGATTGGAGATGATGAGAAGTTAGGATTAGAATAGGATTCTATAAAAAGAGAGGAGATGTATGGTGGAGTGGTTACACGTTGAGGTCATTTTTTTTTCTTTTTTTTAAAGTAAAATTATAGAATATTAAATGGGTTGTGTGTTCATGGGGACACACGCACACAGTTATAATTTTGATGGGTTGCATTTCATTTTGATAAGGATGACAAGACATGATGCGAGTTAATTATAGTACAGAATCAAGGATAGAATCAATATCGTCAATATTTCATTTGATAGCAGAATTTAGGTGATTTGTCCAGAAAGTAAGTAAAAAGTGAGGAAGAGTTTCACTTTTAGAAGCGTTAATGTTTTTGACAACCTCTGCGAGTTTCACTATAATAAATAAACTGGGAAGATTAGATGGACTCTTTACAAAAATGAACAAGTTGGCCCAAGTTTGTTCGATCGAACAAATTGCCTTTGGAATAGATTGGGCTTTTTGAAAGCATGCATTTCAGTTCTTACGGAAGGTCCAAAGCTCTGAATTTCTAGCTACTTACCTTTTTTTTCAAAAAAAAAATTATTAACACTTTTTATTTATTGAATTACTACAATTCAATATATTTGCATTTAGGATTAGAAGTCAAGTAGAATTTTAAAATCAATAACCTCAACGCAAACATAATCTCCCTCTTTTCCTTAACAACTCATAAGAAAAGAGTTGTCTTCATCTCCTTTCTCCAACCATGGAAAAAGAAAAAACTTCAAAAAAAAAAAAAAACATGAAAGATGACTCGATTCCCCCTTATACATATGAGGAGTAGAACTCGCCCTGTATGAATTTTGACAGAGCTCGAGTGAGCAAAATTTTGACTTAAAAAACAAATTGATTTGAAAAAAAAAAAAAAGAAAGAAAGCAACCTAGACATTTGCTAAAACTCAATATGTCACACGTGCGATGTGTGAAGCAGGTGAATCAAGCTCGGTCAGGGAAGTTAAAAGGGATCACCAAAATTGAGTTGCTGCTCTCCTCAGTTTGCTGACCAATCTAATCTAATTCATCATTTTAATTAATTAGGAGACACCTTTTAGTCTTTAGCCCTAATCTGTATTAACATTCAGGCAATACCTAGAACTAGACGTTTGCCTTCCATCTTGTTTTTCCGCCGCATTTTCCCCAAACAAAGAAACATATTCATTTTCATTTTTCAAAACTTCACATTACTATTGTTGGTTCTGTACAAAGCAACCTATGCCCCAAAGAATATACTATGAATTGTAACCAAAAAAAAATAAAAATTTCCCTTAAAATATATATGGGTAATTGAAGTCTAATTTAATTTTCTTTTGTTTATTTTCAGGTATTTAGAATAAATTTGAAATTTAACCTGCGTGCACGTAGGCATTAGATCATATCTAACGCCATATATTTTATTGAATCTTACATGAAAAATTTCATCTATCAAATTGGTACCAAATAGATCCAAGTTGCTAATTATACGTGAATATGATTAATTCAAACTTTGACGCTTCTAATTCAATCACTCTTGTCTAGATTAGCTCTCTATTATGGCAGGAGAGAGTTGAATTTTTGCCAAAGGTGGGGCTCCATCCTGTCCTCACAGAGGTATGAGTCTATTTCAAAATCCTAAAAAATTAATTAGGTCGAGATCAATCTTTGCACTTTTGTCGATTTAATTTTTATACAAAACTTAGAATGGTAAATTCTAGATGATTGCAATGATAGAAATTTAGAGTATTCCAGCCTATGCGGTCTACGGTTAACTTTTTCTTTTCGCCGAAAGATCAATTTAAGTCAAAGATTAATCTTTTGAATTTTATTTCTTTCTTCCTTAAACAGATTAGGTGATGGTAATCTCCTAGTTATTGATATCATTAGTTACGACATTGCGAAAGAGTCATCTAATATATATTTTTTAATCTCAAGTACGACAATGACTTCTATATTATTGAACGATTGATTTCATAACTTAATAAAAAACTTAATAATCAACTCAATATCTTGAATAAATGAGTGTCGCTTGACAATTTGGAAATAGTAGTTAATTACAAAATTTAATATTATTCATAAACAGAAGCAAAAGACTGAGATTTAAGAATTGATTGCCTTGAAGTTCTCTTTTATCTCATTATAGTTCCTAATTAAAGCGTGACACACATCAAACACAGGGAGTTTTTATCAAAGATGAATACAATTAGACATCGAATCGGATCTCCAGCTTTGACAAAGTTGTCCCATTACAAAAACCATATCTTTAATACCTCACGTGGAGCCCCAGAGAAGATGTGAATGTGATCTTCCAAAAAGACAAGGAGCAAGAATAATGCAATGGGCCTAATGGGCCTAACGCTGTCTGCAAATACCATGTAATAAGTCATGGGAGAGAAATTATAATAAAGTGGCCATGCAAACAAAATTCATGCTTACACGTCTATTGGGACAGTGTCAATGCTAAGAAAATGGCCCCTGCATCTTTTTAAACTCTTCTTTCTAAGTTCGTTTTGTTCTCATCCTTCCTATCAGCAAGGACCCCATATCAAAAGAAAGGTCGATTTTAACTCCAAAAATTTACATTCAAGTAACGATTGGTTTTTTGTGTCATAGCAAGTCCCAAATGTTTATTCACCTGCCGCCTGGGCCTGATCGAGCAAGTAATTAAACAGCAAGAGTCAAAAGTATACAATGATGTGGCCGCAAAAAACATAAAGGACAAATTTGCCTTACCTAACGTTTGAAAGCAAGCGTGGTGATTTCGCCGTGGTGCAAGTGTTGAAGCACATAGTTCTTCGTACTCTCCTCCCGATTGGATTGAAGTAGATAATCTCTCCCAAAACAAAAATATCCCATAATTATTAGTAGGATAGATAGATATATCTTTGTATAGGACGAGGATTTAGGCTGTCACGTAATAAAATTAATCTAGATTAGTCCATACATATTTTATATTATAAATATCGGTAGATTCCTGAGTATTTAGAAAAAAAAATAAAAAATTCAATTATAAGATGAACAACTACTCTAGAAACAACTAAATGAGTCATTCTTGTTATCTTTGCAAATTTCCTTAAAGCTTAAAACAAACACAAAAACAACAACTAGTCAACCTATTACAGCTTACAATTGATAATGAAGCTTAGAAAGAAAACTAAACCCTCTACAGACACTCTTAGAAACCTGCTTGACTAAGTAGTTTTCAAGTAGGTTCATTTAACTTGTCACCCACGTTCAAATCTTATGAGAGATAAATGGCTAAAAAATTAATTTGGAGTCCACCTCTATCTTTAAATAAAATTAATTTAGAACTCGAAAATAAGCACAAAAATCGTATCCAAATTCCCAAATTGCTCATTGTTGGAAAAATCCAACGGCCAATTTCGGATTCCTAGATTATAGTATAATTCAAAGATCTCGAATCTGATAATTTCCTATATATACATACGTACATTCACACACACACAAATTATATATATATATATATAATCATTTTTTTTTTCATGTACACACGCTGTTAAGCTGTGGCGATTTAATATAGTCAATTTTTTAATGCTATTAAAGTTAATTTTTAATGTTATTAAACCGCATAATTTTATATTTGTATTGAAAATTATCTCTATTAAGCTGCATAGTTTAACACCTTCTATGCAGCAGCAGTATAATAATAATAATAATATAATAATAATAATAATAATAATAATAATAATAATAATAATAATAATAATAATAATAATAATAATAATAATAATAATAATAATAATAATAATAATAATAATAATAATAATAATAATAATAATAATAACAATAATAATAAATAACAATAATAATAATAATAATAATAATAATAATAATAATAATAATAATAATAATAATAATAATAATAATAATTCTCTAATGAAAATATTTCATTTTAATAATGTGAGGATGCTACTAATAAAGAAAAGAACATAGATTTCAATTACTAACAGACAAATATATATATATATATATATATATATATATATACTATATATATATATATTTTCACTATATTAAATCTGTATTGGGGTAGAGAAAATGCCCCGAGACAATGTTTGAGTACTAGGCGCTATGGTTGGTCAGTCTGTGATCCCTGGATACCGAAGGCATCTTTAGGGTAATCTAATAATTCTTACGAGGTGGAGACGATGGGGTTGGTCCATGGATTGTCCTTCCTTTTGTTGTATTTTGCCCAAAGGGTTGAAGGGAGATGGTGCATCTTGGTACTACAATCATTGGAGGAACAATAACCAACCCAGAAGATGCTCCAGAAGCTTTTATATATATATATATATAATATTAAAGTATGAGATAAAGTAAAAGATAAGCAAAGCACACTCTTTAATGTAGTATATTTTATCTTTTAATGTATTAAAGTATGTGTATTAGAGGACTTTATGATCTTTCGTTATATATATATATGAATCATTCCCTTATTACCATCGTCCTCAACTTTTTTTCATGCGGATATGTTATTAAGTTATATTATTTAATAGAATTAATGCGGATATATTATCGATTATATAATTTTATAGTGAATTGAACACTGACTCTATTAAATATATAGTTTAATAACGTGTTCATAAAAAAAAAAAAAAAGAAAAACGTCCGCACATAAAAATAACATATATGTATGTACGTGCGCGTAGAAATTTGAAAATAATCGTTTCAGAAGTGAATACAGAAGTAAATTATAGAAGTTATCCGTCTGATCGCACTATTATTTCAGCTTTCAGTATCCATTACTATTGCTGAAATAAATATATAAATGAAACGAAGACCAACTTTTAAGGACACAGGCCAGAGTATCTGAGTATGCATATCCATTACTATTGCTGAAATAAATATATAAATGAAAAGGAGACCAACTTTTAAGGACACAGGCAGGTATGCATACTTTTAGCCACATGTCATCCTCATTCAATGCTATCAAATAATTTTTAACATGGTAGAAGTAATCATTCACTGAATGAGTTACAAATTTGCAATTCATTTCATTGCTACCAAAATTTGATGAGGCAATGTTATGTGCCTAGGAGGAAAAACAGCATTCCTTCCACAATAATACAAAAGACATAAGCCTACTTTTTCTAAGGGAGTTGTGAAGGGGAGACAAGCAACCGCAAATGAGAGGATGACAGAAAAGCAAAGCAGAAGCAGATAGATAAGATATTTTTACTTTGACAAGTTACTGATCTCATAACCTCATTTAGCCTAATCTAAATACCTAAACGTCCATTTGGGTTTCTGCTTTTTTTTTTTTGGTTGGAGAGAGGGGAGGAGGGGGGGGGGGGGTGGGGGAGGAGAGGGGAATTAATTTTATATTTATTTTTTTAATCAAAAGTTTAGGGAAGAGGTCCTTCTTCTGCAGCGATATTTAAAACATGGGTCTTATATTCTCTAGAGCTGGTTTTGTAAACTGAGCCAATCTGTCTTTTACATTTAAAGCAATCAAACCCTTTATATTAATGACTAGTTCAGAGAAGTAAAGAAGATTGTATCTATCTTCACTAGTGAAATCCAATGACCAAGTGAACCAATTCAACAACCCCCCATGTCCTTTCAAATTCAAAGGTATTTATGCCTTTTGTAAAGATGGATCGATCAGTTCACTTTCTTTGACAGCTTCTAGCTGTCTTCTGCTGATTAAAGTCAGAAAATTAATTGTGGGGGGATTTAGAAATGAATTTTTTCCTCTAATAGTTTCAAATAGTATTTTAATGTGAATGTCTGTTCTTTGTGCAAGCTTATGTGGTTTTCTCAGGTGTCTAATACATACAGCTCATTACCTTTTTTTTTTCTTTTTTTTTTTAATTTGCTTCTATTTAAGAACACATCTAAAGCTGTTGTGTTATACATATTTCTCCAAGTTTCTCTTCTTCTTGCTGTTCTTGTTCCTTTGGTAATGGATTCTGCCAAGGTCTTTGGAGGTGCAGAGGAATGTCAAAGCAGTGAATCTGGCTGGACCACGTATATTGGTGATGATGCTGCTGCTACTACTGATGATGGTGATGATGATGGAAGTGATCATGATGACATGATGAATGCTAACCATGAAGATGATGATACTGATGATTCCATGGCTTCAGATGCTTCTTCTGGCCCAAGTCATCATCACTATGGAACTGCAGAAGCTCATTTCAAGCCTATTAAAGAAGCTGATGAAGATGATAATGGCAAGTGTACTGCAGTGTCAGACAAGAAAGCTAAAAGAAGAATGGAAAAGCAAAAAACTGAAATGAGTAGAAAGGAACAAGAGAAAGATCATCAAGAGATGATGCTTATGGCACAAAGGTTTACAACTCCTGCTCAAAGTGATTCCAAGGTAAGAAAAAATGTTTGGAACATGACCAAAAGAAAGTAGTTCTGTAGTTCTTTTGCTTAACTTGCAGCCATATCATAATATAGTAGGTAACATGGGCTGAAAATGTCATAATTATTATATGAAGCTTTTAATGTAAGAGCGGGTTCAATAAAAGAACAAGTTATTATATATTTGATGACCCAGAATCACATATTTTGTAGAGCTTGTGGTTGTGATTAATTTAACAGGCTTCAATTTATCCGAACACTTGCACATAGCAGCAATATGCTTCTTTTTTTTTTTTTTTTGAACCTTACACCTCAAAGTTAATTTAATGTACGCTGAGAGTATAAACAAGAGAAGAAATCAGGTATTGGTAGCCATTAATATGTATGTATATGTGGCGGTAAAGGCAGTTCCAATTACAAATTATATATATGCGCCACGTTTACATAAGAATATTAACTACCTAATTCGTACAGCACGTGTTTTATGATGATACAAGCTATATACATATTTTCGCAGAATGAATACTTGTTAGTTCAAGATTTTAAGTCATAAAATCTCTTGAAATGATACAAAAGATAGGTTAATAGTAAACTCAGCTATATATAAATATATATATATGATTTGCATTTATGCATTAATTAAAAATCTTTTAAGCACGGATGATCTCATAATGATTCTCAAAAGTTTGAATCAAGTCCAAATAAGTAACATTTTAGTTTTTTTTTTTTTTAAATGGTAAATTGTAGTAAAATGGCTGAATCGGTTGATAATAATCAAGCCACACCGGGTTCAAATATAACACTTTGATTTTTCGTAGGAGATACTAAGACATAAGCCTCTGTTAGGACAACAGTAAAGAAAAAGGAGAAAAACCAACCCCGATCCCGTGGTGAATTTTGAGGAGGACATGGTTAACCAATAGAAGCTCTAAAATCATACTTAAATGAAGCTCATCTGAAAGAAATAATTAATGAGTAAAATAATGGAAGCATACAACACCTATGCTAGTTAGTGATGGCTAAACGACACAGCTAGGATGGATCTGTGGGGGCATAATGCATAACTTAGTGAGTGAAGTAATTGACAATTGACAATTCCTGGAGCCCCTGCAAGCAAATTCACAATACAGGAACCCCCTTGTGGGCATCCGCAGGAACCTTTTGCGTGTTGGCTTCTCATATGTGGGGTGATTTTATTAATCTGTAATTGGAGAAACATTCTCCCATGTGTAGGACTGTACAGTATTCTTGCTTACATGCACGTTAGCAAGCACGACCCACACAAGGCCACAACAAAACCAGTTAGGTTCTACATCATCTTTCTGCCATATTTAAAGTTGAACTCTTAATAATTTGAAGCATAAATTATTAATGCTTCCTTTTGCAGTTGGATCAACTTCTAACAATAAACTTTTGCCAACATCACACACGCATAAAGATTTCTCTTTCTTTGTCGCTAAAAATAGTATCTGATCAGTCTCTTTCGCACTTCATAAAAATACAGATTCGAGCAGTATATATATACACGTATTGTATTAAGTCTGTATGTATAACTATATAAGGATTGTATTACTCCAAACAGTCTTACATTACTTAAACTTGTAGTTTGTGAAGTGTGAATAATGTCTACACCCGGGGATTTTCGTGTGTACATTTGATGTATTAAAAATTATAATTCATTTAGAAGTTCTTATGGGTATTAATTTAAAAAAAAAAAAAAGGCATTTTCAAAAATGTTTGAAATAAAACACCATTTGATGTTGCTTGGGAGGGATACAAACAGAACTATCAAAATTTAAAACTCTGAAACTACATGAGGTGGGTTTGTTCCAGTCTGTCCAAACTTGAGCTGGAGGTTGAATAGACTTGAATGACTGTTAATTTAAGTTAAAAAGGTGAATCATATTTCAACTGATTAATAAACCGGGCAATTAGTTTTTGTTTCGAATGAGAAATAAGACGGCGTATGGAAATTGAAAAGTGTGAGGTAATGTGCTAATCAAAGTGGATAGCTAAAAGGCAAAATGAAGAGGACCAGAGGGCAGAGGCTGAGGTCACAGGAGCAATGTTTGTTGAACAAGAAGCATACAGGTCATGTGACCACTTGTTCATTATATTTTGGGTTTTGGACACATCGTTATCATGGTAGCAAGTACCAACTTCATTAGTGGGGGACGCCATTTCCATCTGAATGGGTGACATTGTCGTTTTCAAATGGAAAGTGACTCAACCAAGGTCATACACATGTCATACTGGATCTTCCAATGAATTAACCAGCTGGCTACAGGCCTGCCTATGTAGCGAGGATCAGCATCAGAGATGTATATAGAGCCCTAGCCTGCACTGCATCCTGAAATTGAAGGCAACGGTTACTTTAGAAAATTAGAAAATGGATGAATTAATAAAGCAAAAAATTCCTTTAAAGAAAATTATTCGAGCTGTCTTGCTCTGACATAATGTTACTGACATGCTTCTTGTTACTTGTTAGTCATACGTCCTTAGAAAAATTTCATCCACAGCATCATTAAGCCTGAATTAGAGTACTTCTGTTGTATCATATAAACCATATATGTTATGATTTGTTCACTTTTCGAATTAGAGAATCAAAAGTTAGAATTAGAATCGAAATTATGGGACTCATCTCAAATTAAGAATGGAAAATAAAAGAATAATTCTAAAAAAATTCTACCCTATTAATATTTTAATATTTTCAAAATACCCTTCCTTTAAATAAAAGAAATATAAATGTATTAAAAAAAAAAAAGAACCAACCGCACGAAGCTCCATCTCAGCCAAATGCCATCACATCCAAACCTCCCCGTTGCTGCCAAAATCAAGCTCATCGTTGGTCCATCGACTGTCCAGCAGCAGATGGTTGTCGATTTCGTCTCCATTTGGGCGGTCTTGGTTTTGTCTTTGTTTGATCCGTCTCAGTTTCATCTTCAGTTTCGTCTTCGATGGCCACGGTTCCGATTTGATGATAATTATTTGTTGTTACCGTTGTTGTTGGTGATGATGATTTTGATTTTGATGACGATGACGGCGACGATGACGATAGTGTTGATTATGATAAAAAGTATAATAATAATAATAATAATAATAATAACGACGACGACGACTACAATAATTATTGTTTGGGGGTAAATTTGGCACAATACCTGGAACAATATAAAGAAGTTATTTGAAATAATTTACTACATTGGATAGCTTATAAATCAATTATCAGGATTGGACGGTTCAAGATATTTATGAGAAAGAATAAATTTAATACAAAAAGAATATTCTTATCTTTTTTTTTTTCATAAATATGACACATAACGTTAAAAATATCTTCCCATTTTAACCTAAGAATGATATCAATTCCTGACTTTTATGCCATTTTCTTACCATTAACCATAACGTTAAAAACGTAAAAACGTTTTTTTTTTTAACCTAAGGATAATATTTATTCTTAACTTTTATGCACTTTTCTTATGACTAGCCTCAATATAAATATCTTCTTCACCCATACTAAGACATGTTATCATCTCTTTGCCTCTTCTCCTTACTCTCTCTCTCTCTCTCTCTCTATCTTTTAAATCATTACCCACCTCTCTTTTGAGAGCCTATTTCTTTTCTCCATCTTCATCGTCTTCACTAACATATTATCATCTTTATTTACTATATTTATCTAACTTGTGTTATCCACCTTAAATAATGTAAAATCTTATGTAACATCTTATTAAAATAGTGGATTGATGATTATTTGCTCCCATAGGTGTAGGCCAAAAGCCGAGCCATGTAAATATTGTATGTTCTTTGTACTTTACTTATTTTGCTAAATTTTCAACTTGAGATCGGGATTGTGTTTCACGTACGAACTTATTTAGGCTACTCTAGGTATACTAAATATTATATGAGACCACTTGAACTATTTTTTGAGTAAACCCGAGCTACACCTAAACATATATTAGCCCCTAACATCAAGTCTTACAGGGCTCCACTGATCTCTCCATATTTTACATCGAATGTCTATTACTTTAATTCACCACCTATAATATTTTAGCTAAACTATTTGCCCCAAATATTAGAAAAACACATAAAACCCCAAACTTAGAATATAAATTAGAGCAAGATCTGTTGAGAACCACCCAATTGGTTTGAATTGGATCTTAGCAAATTGGTGAAAACAGTTATTAATAATAATATTTTTTTGATTAATAATAATAATGACAATAATTAAAATACAAAATGTTAATTATGACAATAGTTAATTAAGAATTTATTATTAATTTGTAATAATCTAACTCATTCTGATTCTGATTTCAAAACGAGATAAACATATCAATGCTAATGAAGCCCATTCTGATTACAGTTCCTACAACTCAAATAAATAATTTATTATGATTTCAATTTCTCATTTTGATTCTAGCCTATTTCAATTCTTGTTTGCTAAACACACTATTGGTGTATTTTGGATTATATCTACACCCATATTTGAGTGTAACATCTATTTCTATAGTCTAGGGAGTAGCAGCGACGCCGGTTTGACCATAATTGCCGTGAGCTTTGACATGGTAGGTATTATTATTATTATTATGAGAATATGAGAGATACTAGGACCCAAACTTTCATATAATTAAACAATTATGTGGATGTGGTCAGTGGTTGATTAAAAAATAATAATAAAAGAATACAAATAAATTATATATATATAACTATCAATACACATGCAAAAAATTTTAGAAATTAAGCAATATTAAAATGGGGACTTTCTATTCCGGGTAAAAAGATTTCAGAAACCCTTGCTTACTGATTATCACAAAAGTCGGATTTACACAGTTCATACACTGAAAAATAAATTTTCTTAATTTCATATTTGTGGAGAAATTATCTTTTAGTAGGGAAATTTTGTAAACAAATTCTTATAGCATGGTTATTTTTAAAAATTATTTTGTGTAGCATATATATATATACTTTTTATTCTCTCAATAGTCAAGTCTCTCACCCATCATTCTTTTTTTCCCCTTTTTACATTCTATGTCCGGTTAATTATCCTATATCTTTATCAATTATCAATACCCACCGCCTTTGTTCAACACAACCCCATTTCAATTAATCGATTTTACTTGATCAAAATTATTTTCCTTTCTTTTTCTCATCAACTACAAGGCTATAATTATAAGTTTAAAGAATTAATGAATGACTATTATATTAAATGGAATTTAAATTGTGACTTAAATGCTGGGATGTACAGCGTTGCTTAATCTCCAATTGTTGTTTTCGGAACATCAGAGTTTCACATTGGGCACTTGAGGGCCTACGAGCTCAGCCCGTCGAGCCTCGCTGCCCAAAATTGATTAACCCATCAGAAAAGTTCCGGGCCTTGCAATCTGGGCTGGGCCGATCCAATCAATCCAACAGACTGACCGTAGGCTTTTGGTAATATGGTTGGTTAAAGTCAGCAACCCAATAAAAATAAAATCAGCCTGAATTCTTCCACGTAATAAAAAATCAATGACACATTGTGTGTTGACGTGGACTAAACCTCACCGAGTCATGCCATCATCTCCTTCTCCTTCCGTTTCCCTCGCCTGTTGCTGAGAGAGCAGGAAAAAATGTCGAAGCTGTTGTTCCTTCACACTCCTCACATCACACCTACTAAACTCCACACCAAAACTTTCTCAGCAATCTTAACTCAAAGCCTCACTCCTCTCCACTCCAAATGCCGACTCCTTTCTTTCTCCCTCGACACCACCACGACGCGCTCAAATTCTCACTTGCTCTCTCAAATTCGCTACCTCCGCAGAAGCTTCACCGTTCGTTCTTTCGATGATTCTTCATCCGAGGCGAAGATTCGAGAACCACAAAAACAGGCGGTGGTGAATGAAGATTACAAAAGCGGAGGGAAATCGAAGGACGAGGAGGAGTATCCGAGCGGAGAATTTGAATTCGAGAAACTTAGCGCGTGGAAGAATTTTACGGTGAAGTTGCGGATGCTTGTTGCTTTTCCCTGGGAACGCGTTCGCAAGGGCAGCGTTCTCACCATGAAACTGCGTGGCCAGGTTTAGTTCTTGTTCTTTTACGCTTTGTAGAATCTTAGAGCTGATGTTTGTTTAATTACTGTTTTTTTTTTTTTTGGTTGATGCTGGTTTGTCGCTCAAATACTGAAATGTCATTGATGAATTCATGGAAATGCTGAACAGAATTACTCTATTATATTATTATATATTGTGATATCTGAAGAATCGCACTTCATGCTTTGTGGCTGAGATAAGCAATTTTTTTGTTAAAATTTTGTCATTAGTATTTAATTATGAGAATGCATCTTTAAGAAATCACGTTTAGTGCATTTTATGATAATATGAACTGTACTTACGGTTAGTTTGGGAGTGATTTTGCTGCTGCCAAGAAAGCTATGAGTAATAAAATTGCTTTGTTATTTTCTTGATGACATTTGGCTGGAAAATTAATGCATTTTGGTGGAGCACTCATAGGTGAGTGCTTCTGTGAAACACACTTTTATTGAAAATGCTTTATGTGAAAGCAAGCCGTAAAGATATGCTACTTGGCTCATCTGTACCAGGCTTCCTAATGTTTGCGGATTAGTGAAGCAAAAGCATTTTTACCACAAGATAAAATAAGAAGTAGTCGCCTGATAGTCTAATCTTTTATGTTTCACAACTAAGATTGAATTGTTGCCAAGACCACTCAAATGCAAGTCTTAAATTTTTATTTACTGGAGACTTTTCATTCTGTAATCTTTGGTATGATTTTTTGTTTTGGGGTTTGATATTTTTCTACTTCTTTGTTGTTTCTTTAATGTTCAGATATCTGATCAGCTAAAGAGCCGTTTCTCCTCAGGACTATCACTACCTCAAATTTGTGAAAATTTCATAAAAGCAGCATATGATCCTCGTATTGTTGGTATTTATCTCCACATTGAGCCCTTAAGCTGTGGATGGGGAAAAGTTGAAGAAATTCGGAGGCATGTAGTAGACTTCAAGAAATCGGGTACAATTGTATTTTTTGTTGTTTTACTTCAATATGCTTGGACATTTTCAGTGTTTCTTAAACTTAAATTCTCCCTCCTGGGTTTTGATTAAATCCAAATTCAACTGGTTGATTCATAAGGAGGACAAACAGCCTCTGGTTCCCCAATAATTCATGTAGAGCACACGTGACTGACAAATGCACAATTAATTTTTCTCGTTATGTAAATTGTATGAAGAACAACTACTGTTTTCATCATTGCACGTTGTATGTGCATGAATATTTACGCTTGTGGTGTAAATTTTTTGCTTGCGTCCGGCCAAAAAAATTTTCTTTTCAATTTCCTGGGTTCTGTTTCTTAGATCGATGGCAAGAGCTACTGTTTTCTCTGAACAGTGATGTTATTCTTACAAGTGTTGGTTGGAACTTGTAGGTAAATTTATTGTTGGCTATGTTCCTGTATGTGGAGAAAAAGAGTATTACCTTGCCTGTGCCTGTGAAGAGCTATACGCCCCTCCAAGTGCTTACTTTTCTTTATATGGTTTGACTGTTCAAGCATCGTTCCTTGGAGGTTAGTTGATTTTTCAGTGTTTTGGATGGTTTCATTTAAAACTAGACAAATGAAAGACATTTAGTGCTCTCTTATTGTTTGCTCCTATCTTTTCTCCATTTGGAAAATTGCTTGTACAAGATGTCAGGTCTATGACTCTATGTGCAAACTTTGCTAATGCTTGCTAAAGATAGTAGCTTCCACCCAATGATGAAAATTTTTGAGCAATAATGGTTATTTTCTATGTGGAACTTCCTGTTTCTTTTTTCTTTCCTTGTGTCAATTATTTTGTCTTATTTGTTGCTAACCTGCTGCTAGTTCATTTGGAAGGTCACACTTGGGATAAATTGTGGATGTGTTCCTAATGGAACAATTGAAATAACTCATCTGAGATATTGTACTACTGCTTAGTCTCTCAAATATGATATCCCTTGTTCTTAACTTATAAGTTAAAGGAAATGGTTGAATATTTTGCTTATATGTGTACTAAAGCTTACAAAGCAAAGCAGCAATTCAGTGGAAGTTATTTCCTGTTTATATAATTTTTTCTTGCCTGTTCACTGCTGCTTTTGCCCCTCCATATAGATGGCATCTCTTAAAGTATCTTCTGAACTGTCTCAAGTCAAGCTTTTGATTGTTTGATAACATGAATGAATATTTCATGGTAAAGCCAGGAAGAAGTTACAAGTTAGCAAGTTTGCCACCTGAGGGAAAAATGGACTTGCTAAAACTAATACATTTTTATGCCTGGAAACCCATTATGCCTTTGTTGTCATGAAATATGAAAAAATTAGGAGAGGAAATGTTGTGGTTTAATTGGCCAGGATGACCATGTGTATCTCATATATGCTTTTAAGAGGATTGCTTGTGGCCTTCTGCCCATTCATGTTTCTCTTTTGATGAAATTTATATGAAGTAAATTTATTCCTTCCAAGTTTTCCAAATACATAATATTTTAGCCTGTGCAATAATTATGCGGGCAGTTTATTGTAACAGCTGTTGGAAGTATGTGAAAATTGTTTGGCAGGTGTTTTGGAGAAAGTGGGAATAGAACCACAAGTTCAAAGGATTGGTAAATACAAAAGTGCTGGTGATCAACTCACACGCAAAACTATGTCTGAAGAAAACTGTGAGATGCTTACTGCATTGCTAGATAATATTTATGGGAATTGGCTGGATAAGGTTTCTTCCACAAAAGGTGCTTTTTTAATTTGTGGTTAGGGCTTGATTTTGAAGTGTTCAATATTATTTCTGGTTTTATGTGAGTTTTTCCACAGGAAAGAGAAAAGAAGATATTGAGAGATTCATTAATGATGGAGTCTACAAAGTGGAGAGGTTGAAAGAAGAGGGCTTCATAACAAACATACTCTATGATGATGAGGTACAGAAATCATTTCCTTGTTTGCCTAATTTGGGACAGGTGTATTAGAATTAGCTTAAATGCATGATGTCAAAATCCTCAAACAATAACTTCTAGACATGTCTTAGGACGAGATACACTTTCATTTAGTGGTGAGTGGTTGACAAATATAAATAGTATATTGGTAGTGCAAGAGGATCTGTAACGTGCAGCTGATACTTTGCTCCTCCTAATGTCTCCAAGAACAATGACAATGATAGAAAAGTCGCATTTTAATAATAAGTTGCTCTGGAATGATGCTATGCTGCCATTGCAGAAATGAAAAAAATACATAATGTAATTGTGTTAAATCGAGCATGCATGACAGAAATAAATAAAATATATTATTTTGTCTGTCAATTTGCAGGGACAATTTGATACAGTGTAATTACTTATAATTATTATGTGCTAATTTTTTGAAAAGATTGTGATGATGACCATTAGTATGAGATGTGTCTTGCTTACTTGAAAAATATTATTTGTATGTTTTATGAGTTGCTAACATTGTCCTATGTGCAGATTATTTCAATGTTGAAGGAGAGACTTGGAGTCCAAAAGGACAAAAACCTTCCTATGGTTGATTATAGGTACCTTCATGAAGAGGCCTTCAAGCACCATAATTTTTCCATCATTTGAGCAGCTATTTCTCTAAGATTGTTATTATCTGCAAACTCGTCTATCATTCAATCCTAATTAATGCTGTTACTCCACTATTTTAAACTGTTATTTCAGTTTCTATGTATTCAGAGAAATAAAATCTGTATCATTCAAATGGATGGTAAACTATGTTGTAATTGCTCTATCATGATGAAGGCATCATATTATCTCTTCCCTTAAGAGTTTCACATTTTTATGTGTAGGAAGCTTGTTCTAACGTCTCGCTGGTCCTAGATGCACAAATTTCTTGCAAAGTCTTGCCATGGGTTACTGCTTGTTCTTAAATAAAGTTCTATTTCAAATTAAAGGCTGCAGATATTGAATATATGAAAGTCATGAATATTATCCTGTACCTGCAGGAAATACTCGGGGGTCAGAAGATGGACCCTTGGTTTAACAGGTGGGGGAGATCAAATTGCTGTGATCAGAGCCTCAGGGAGCATTAGTCGTGTACGGAGTCCATTGAGTCTGTCCAGTTCGGGTATCATTGGAGAGCAATTGATCGAGAAAATTCGTAAAGTGAGAGGTACACTTGAATTTGTGTTTTCACTTCTATATCTCAATTTTTCAATGAAGATGTGTCAACTGTTCGTATCCCTTTAGACAGATATTATAACATTACCTTATCCCTTGAGACAAATTCTATACAATTGCATTAGACCATCAACTTTTCATGCTCTTCTGGATTAAAGCACATTTAAAATTATGTAGTGCATTTTTAATCTATTGTGATGTGAAAGCTTTAGCAGATACCTTCTGTGTGTTTCTATTGTTTAAGTTTTTAGATCAATTTTCTTAGGGTTCCTTCATGTGCTTATGAACTCAAAGAGAATTAAGAGTTATGCCTCTTCATATTGGTTAGATGTTAAACTTATATATATATTTGTTTGTTATAGCACTTGTTTTATTAACACGAAGTTCATGAGTTTGACTTAGTTTATGTTATATTACTCAAGAACATCTTAGTTTGGACCCCTCTACCGCGTTTTGATTTGCATGTTTAGTTGGTGGCTTTTGCATCTTCACAAGGGATAACCTTTATCTTCCCAATGACTGCTACTTTTCCCCAGAGTCCAAAAGATATAAGGCTGC
This sequence comes from Murraya paniculata, assembly GCA_030449075.1. NCBI lineage: Eukaryota > Viridiplantae > Streptophyta > Magnoliopsida > Sapindales > Rutaceae > Murraya > Murraya paniculata. The sequence continues at coordinate 1,853,360 of JAEVFN010000012.1, read as the reverse complement.
TATCATTCGAATTGACAGCCCTGGAGGTGATGCTCTTGCTTCTGATTTGTAAGTACTGCTATATTATATCTTAAAGTCGAAATTGATTCATCATTCGTCCTTGAACATCTGGGAAGTCATTGTCTATGCCTGCATTGATGGAGTACATTTTCATTAATTTTTGTTGCTTTGTGAAAGACAAAAACATGAGAAGGAAAACAAAGTACTGTGGCTGGTGGTCATTAGCTAATTACCCATTGATCTTTTTCCATTTTTCAGAATGTGGAGGGAAATCAGACTCTTGTCTGAATGTAAACCTGTCATTGCTTCAATGTCTGATGTAGCAGCAAGTGGAGGATATTATATGGCAATGGCAGCAGGGACAATTCTTGCTGAAAATTTAACCTTGACTGGTTCAATTGGAGTTGTAACAGGTGAACTTAATAACTTCTATGCTACTGAAATCTGATAAGTACGAAGTGGCAGATATACAAATATTAAAGTAACTTGGCACATATCAAAATCAAAATTAGTTGGGAAGTTGAAAAACATCTGATATATGTTGCCGGCAATATGAAAATACATAAACACATTACACATACAAAGAAAACATAATTAAAGAATAATCTATCATTTCATTTGTTTTTAAAATGTCAATGTTTTATATCTTATTGGAAAAAGAGAGAGATAAGAACCTAGAGCAAATTATATCTCTATTTCTGTTTGTGGTTTAGTATGAGCTCTCACCATCAGAAACCCTCTGAATTTACAAGTTCTCTCACCATGCGCATGATTGTAAATGTCTCTAGGCATAAAACAGTGCACTCCGCATCTATTGGAAAAAGGGGACCTATATTACTACACCAGAAACTCTTTCCATTTTTATTTTAACTGATATTTTGGAACTCATATAATATATTCTCAAGCTGAAAATCATAACCTGGATTGCTGTATTATAAATTTTAAGCTACTGTATGGAGTAGATGTCAGTGTGTTCAAGGTGTTGCTTGCAGGGAAATTTAACCTGGGCAAATTGTATGAGAAGATTGGCTTGAATAAAGAGATCATATCAAGAGGAAAATATGCCGAGCTCCTTGCAGCTGAGCAGCGACCTTTTAGGTGAGAGATCATGTTGCATTTCTGGGTTTATTAAGAGATGCCTTGATAAGATGAAATTCAGTTTAGTACATACTCTGCAAGCTAGACCTTCATTCATTATGATGTTTGCCAGCCCCATCTCCTGACTTTGTATTTATGCAACCCTTCTATTCTTTTCGCCGGAGATAGCTTCTAGATTGGGATTTTCTGCTATACTTGTCTTTTCAAATGCTTCATTACTGAAAAATAACCAAACTTAAGTTTCCAGACCGGATGAAGCAGAGCTGTTTGCCAAGTCTGCGCAGAATGCCTATAAGCTATTTCGAGACAAAGCTGCTTTTTCAAGATCAATGACTGTATGTTACCAATTATAACATTGATTTTGGAATTGAAGTAGTCAAGTCAGTTCTTTTTATGTATTTATTTATTTTGGAGTCGGAAAAGGAAACCTTGATTTTTCTGTTTTTCACCCCCAGGTAGATAAGATGGAAGAGTATGCACAGGGCAGAGTCTGGACTGGTTATGATGCAGCTTCGCGAGGTTTGGTTGATGCTCTGGGTGGGTTTTCTCGAGCTGTTGCCATTGCAAAGGAAAAGGCTAATATACCTGAAGACAGACAGGTAAGTTCTCAGGTTTCCTGGTCATCGTTTATATGGGAAAATCCTGTAGAATATCATTCATTTGCTTTGGAAATAGTTATCGCATTTGGAAATTAGAAATAGCTTATTTCCAATATATTAGTAAAAGCTTATTTCCAACATCTTATTGGACCTTGATGAATTATTTCTGTTCGGACGTTGGATGTTTCACTCTCTAGGATTGAGTATTCTACTTACGGTGTATTTTGGTAGTTTTCTCCATAGAAGAATACAGGGATACCAGTCTCCATTTGTCCATACAATTTAGGAAGACGTTGATCACTTTTTCTGAGTTGTGGGCTGTGATTTAATCAAGATTGACCATGGTGTTTCTTCTCTTCCTCTTGTTGCAAGTTCAAAATTACTTTGTAGCAGAGTAAGCCCACCTTTTCACCTGTCCTAGGAAAAATCATACGTTTGCAGGGTGACCATATGCCAAGTGTGTTCTTTTCTTCTTGCCTGGCATTTGTAACTAAAAGCAACTTGAAATTAGTTACCAGTCAGTGCTGCAGTGTTTGATGGTCCAGGAAGTTGCTTGTATATGAGAACTAGCTCATTGGTAATATACTTTCTACCCATATTAGGGTGGGTACCTTTCATTATATTTGAAGTTCTAATAAGGAATGTGCTTTTTCTCTAGAAGCCGTTATATTACCAATGAGAACTAGCTCATTGGTAATATACTTTCTACCCATATTAGGGTGGGTACCTTTCATTATATTTGAAGGTCTAATAAGGAATGTGCTTTTTCTGTAGAACCCGTTCTAATGTGTATATCTTGCATGGCACCAGGTTACTCTTGTTGAAATGTCAAAACCTTCACCGACACTACCGGAGATCTTAAGTAGTGTTGGAAATTCAATAGCTGGAGTGGACAGAACACTGAAGGAACTACTGCAAGACTTGACATTTTCTGATGGAGTTCAAGCCCGGATGGATGGAATCTTATTCCAGAGACTGGAGGGAGTTGCTTATGGCAACCCCATCCTTACTCTGATCAAAGATTACCTTGGTTCCCTCTGACCTAAATTTGTTAATATCGTTTTTATTATCTGCCTTTGCTCATAATTTTGAGTTGATCATCCAGAGATGTGCTTTAGATCTATGTCGGTGGAGAGGATCCATTGATCAATGAGAGTGGTGCCCACTTCATTGCAGAAAAGAAGAGGAGGTAAGACATTGTGTTTGTGTTTGTGTCTGTGCTTTTGTATATAGCACATACATGCATAGGAAATTACAGATACTGGACTTTACAACAGGCATTGAAGTGGATGAAAGAACAGAGCTTTTGAAATTGTAATTTATGTATGATTCTGATTCACAGCTGTCGTGACTCGTAGCATTGACATGTTGCAAGGTTCTCTCTTTTAAGTCTTAACGACTAACGAGAATGGCAGTAGTTGTTCCTACTTCCCACTTGAACGGCGGACTTCTTTGTTCAAACTTTCTCGTCTCAAAAACTGAAGTCAAATGAGAATATTCAAGCAAGAGTTTAGAGATGATTGATGATTTCTTAAAGCATGCCTTAATTCGTTATTCTGTTGATAACTGACGGAGAGGTGGAGACTGGCTGGCTGCAACGTCATAATTTTTTATTAGAGGTGATAGTTTTTTATAGGTTTGTTAATTTAGACTTGAAAATTTAAATCCATTCACAACTTTACCAATTTCCATCCAAGCAAGGGTTAATGAACAGAGAAACATATGATCGTCAACAGTGAGTGGTAGACGGAGCCATTCACTGTGCATCTTCGTCGTGAAGTTAAATTAATCATTATTTTAAATTCAGTTAAGATTTTATCCATGCTTGTACGGTTAATTTGAATTGTAGTAACTTAAGCTTCACGCCAAGACAGAAATTAAAGATAATTGATGGGTTTAACGAGCGCCCTGGCTGGGGGTGGTGGACGATAGAGCTGGTTTCAGTCCAGCATTTGCGCGTGATGACGTGTAAGAAAGGGAGGCAGCAGTAAAGATTAGTTAAAATAATAAAGCCATCTCATCAGTTTGCTGTCTGACTTCAGAAATGAAAACGATGTTTTTCAGGTCAGGTACTGGCAGTGTCAAAGAGTCGAATTTCTTACTATAGCTGACGTGTAATATCCAAGTCAAGTGTTTCAGGTGTCACTTTCTCGGCGAACAAGTTTGTTTTTAGGATTATTAACTGAGATTTTACTAAGTTGCAGTAGTTACGGCTGCTGTAAAAATATCATGAACACTATCTTACCGTATAGTTATAACTTACAGCTGCTGTAACTTAAGAGCTCCATATTAACTGCTTCAAGAATTATAAATTATAAGAAATATTTGATATCTATCATTTTATTATTAAATTTTACAAAATCTTTTATTTTACTATATTTTTATTTATATAATCAGTTGACCAATTTATTAGTTGGTAAAATATCAAGATTATTTGTTTACCAAATAATAAAACGATAATAACTGTTATTTTTATTATTGTTGCTTTTTACTTTTTACTCATTTTTATTAAGAAGTGTTTCTTATGCTGCGGTAATTCCTCCCAAATATCACTTGTAAAGTTTCTAATTTTATTTTCTGGGAAAATGAAACTCTCCCATATATTTAAAGGAGAAAACGAAACAAAAGTACTTGTTTGATGAAAATTGGATCCGTGAGCTAATTTTGTTGTGCATCTTTCAATAATCTTCTATGGCACATACATTTTTATCATTGTATACAGAGAGGGCCAACGGGCCAGATGGCACGTGTCACGGCACGAGTATGGCACGTGTCCGTACAATACAGGATGGCACAAGCACCTTTCGATGGGGCAGGGGCACGTGCGCTGCACCGAATTTATAATTTTAGACATGTGGCCTTTAAAAGGACGGCACGATTAGAGATGAATTAAAACACAACGATAAATGTAAAGAGGAGAGTGTCAATCTTCCTTATTTTTTTGATGAGCTATTTTTGCGCTGCCACTGAAAGATCAACATAATGCTGCGATTTGATTTTAGCAATTAACTACCTTCATGAATTATGATGATCAAATGACTACGGCTATAGTAGAGTAATAGCCAATTTAGTGTGCAGTTGGTAATTAGCACATATATTTGAGACACAAATAAAAAAGTATACATTAGCATTACCAATCCAACTACATTTTCATCACTATATATATAATCATTCTCTAATAAAGGCATTTCCATTTTATTAAAGTGAATATTACATACTAAAATACGTAAAAATACAAATTTTAATATTAGAGACTTACATTTTTTTGGTCTAATAATAGCATCTTCATTTTAACAAAATTAGTATACGAGAGAATTATTATTATTATTATTATTATTATTATTATATATATATATGGCATATCTTTAAAATTAGATACGATTATACGTGATACAAATTGTGATGGCGATCAAGAAAATGGCATAGATGGTCCACGTGAGGCATTTGAGCCACAGCGGGAGCGGAATTATGATGGCCACAAAAATGGCTGTCACAGCAAATAGAAGCCCTAGTCCCTCGAGGACCTGGGCTATTATGGGAAATCTTGGACGTGTGAGTTTGCCGAGGAAAAGGAAAGTGAAGGAAAATATGATGGCAAGAGACAGGAAGTGGAACAGAGGGGGCAGCTGGGATTGAACCTGCAAAGATTGAAGAGCAATTTCAATGGCCGATGGTAAGCAAAAGCCCACCATTATCGTTGCCCAATCTAGGTTTTGCTGATCAGCAACAGCAGCCGGTGCTTGTGGTGGTAGTAATGGGGTAGTTTTGGGCAAGAGCTGGAAGATTTTTGTGAATATTAATGTAAACGCAGCCTTGAAACGATTTACAACGTCCATTAATTTTGATGGTAGGACTCTGTAAGTTGCCCACTTTATATGTGAGTTGAGTAGAAAAAGATTTCATAGCTTTTTTTATTTTGGAAAAGTAAACGTAATAAATAATTTCAAGAGAAAAGCAGAAAGTGACGATTATTAGTTGAAGATGGCATTGTTGAATGAATTATTTATCTGATTCATTTGGTCTCCGATTGGATGGACGGTCATGCAAAAGTGATCGTGAGAGTTAGATATGTTTAAAAATGGAATGAAGCTTCAAAATATTTTCCATAGAAAAAAATATTTAAGTAGCATGCGCAGTAATGACTCGCATTATATTTAGATGTTTGCATTCACTGTTGAGTTGATTTGTTCTCAAAGTCTTTATAAGTTTCAGGTATAGTAATATATAGTTATGATTTGATTAGTTTTATATTTTTACCACATAACTATTAATTGTATATTTCTAAAAGGCTAGTAAATAGGTCAGACTAAATTTAAATTCATTATATTTAATCTAATTATAGGAGATTGACATGATTATCCCATGTGAATACACTCATATTATTTAATCTGTTTATTTTATTTTGTTTTATTTTATTTTTTGTTAGATGTCTGTGTTTAATTGAAAAAAAAAAAAGATTAGTTGATGTCTAAGTTGCAAATATATTTATTAACATTTTTTTTTTCATAAAAGATAGGTTATAGTCTCATAGAGAAGTGAACAAAATCCTAGGGGTTAAGGTTATGGGTGGCAATTTTGATCAGGATTCATTTATTTGATTCGACTCAATGCAAATTAAGTTGGTTTGGATTTAAAAAATTTAATTTGTTTAATAAATGAGTAAATTTGATTCGATTTGTTAATTAAATGAATTGAATATAGGTTTGAGGACATTGATTCATTTATTTATTTAAGATTCATTTAATAAATCAGTTATAAATGAATCAAATATGATCCATTCATTTAAAATTTGTTCATTGTTCATTTAATTAAATTACTTAATCCTTAAATATGCATGAAAGATTTTAAGGGTTGAAGGCTAATATGGTAATTGTAAATAATAATAAGTTTGCATTTTGTAAAATGTTAAATTTGCGATCTTTTTTATATTTTATTTTGCTTAATTTTTATTTATTAATTATGTTTTTGTAAATGAATTCATATTCAATTTGATTCGTCATAAGATAAACAAATAGTAAACGGATCCAAATTTGATTCAATTTATTTATTAATTCTCCTAAATGAATTAAGCGAATCGAACCGAATATTCGTTTAATAAAGAATTGAATCAGGATCTTGAGATTTCAATTCGTTTAATAAACGAATCGAATTCAAATCAGTAGAGTTTTGACCCAATTCATTTATAATTCAATTCGAATATGATTTGTTTATTCGTTTTGTCATCCCTACGTTAAGGCAAATATGTTTATTTTGTAAAATGTCAAACTCTAAACACCCATATGACCATTTGCAATGTACAAGTAGGAATGGCAAGCAAGAGCCTAATCTGACTAATAAAATAAAAAACCCGACTTAAGAAAAGTCCTATCATTTATGCTTTGAGCTGAGTCGGGCCCAACCTGATTCGGGCCAAGTTTGGGACAGGTCCGACCCGATCATTTTTTTTTTAGCATTTGCAAGAGAGAGCGCGGTGTTGGCTGTCAGCTGAGCTAACTTAGGTTTTTTGAAATAAGATTGGTTAATTGTTTTATGATATGTGATAGGTTCGAGGTATATATATATATAGTCAGGTTGGATTGGGTGGTGTTGGGTCTGCTTGAGCCAGACCTTGACTTAGAAATTTGTTTCGGCCTAAAACTTTAGGCCCGAACCCGACCAAAACCAGAATATTTGGGTCAAAATTCAAAAAATTAGGGTCGGGGCCAAAATTAGGATGGGATCAAATTATCATCCTTATGTACAAATTAAAAGATGCAGACTGATTTTAAAGCAGGTACAAAATTCTCTTATTTGGTTCCAACAATTGAAAATGCACATAACAAAAATCTATCTCGCAAATACATTATTTCGTTTTGAGTGATGCTACACAAATCTGAGAAAAAAATAATGTAAATGAGAATACAGGTTTTTTAGAAATTAGAGAGTTCTATAAGAAAAACATAAGAGAAAGCTATTTGAGAGATGAGACAGCCATGATTTTCCACGAAAGTATAAAAAATAAAAGAAAAAAATCTTAAAAAATGGCGGAAGAAGAAGAAGCCCAAATTCAAATTCGCCAAGAAGTCCCCGAAAGATCCCTAACTTCCGACTTAGCCAACTGACTTGACCTACAATATGTTTAACAGGTACCCGAAATGCTCTACACTTTTTTCCCCCCCTTTTTTTAATTTTGTTTTTTAAATAATAATAATAAGACCAGAGAAAGGAAGATCAGAAATTAGAATATAGTACAGCAAATGATAAGAAATATCGCAACGGATAACTTAGTATACAGATTATTATTATGGCGATCTCGAAGATGGCATAGAGGGTCCATGTGACGCATTTGAGCCACACCGGGAGCGGAATTACGATGGCTACAAAAATGGCTGTCACCGCAACAATTAAAAATTACACCAACTGGCTCGAGCACTTGAGCTATCATTAGATACCGTGAAGTCATGAATTTTGCCAAAGAAGGGGAAAATGAAAGGAAAGCGTGCCTAGAAAATGTAGCAACACTAGTGAGTGCGGGGATTCATCACTAAAAAGGAAAAAAAAAATTTAGTTTATTTCCAGACTATTTGTCTTTAGGTAGGTTGATCTAAGAATTTCTATCTTAAAATTTTCATATTTTTACTAATAACTTGAATAAATCACACACAACAAGCAGCAGAGAGAGCCTCAATTGGTTTGATTACGCGATCTTTTGGGTTCATAATTTAGAAGCTTATTAATGAAGTTCAATTTGTGATTATCATTCACGGTGCCGCCTGGAATAACTGTGAAAATACCAGACATAAGCACCGCGTCCGGTAAAGCCACGAGCTTGATCCAACGCCATGCCTCTTTACAACTGCTCCTCGGCGTGTCTTTGGAGTCCACTGTTCCCATCCCTCCGTCGCAAAAAATCCCACCGCCAATTTCCCGAAACTGTAATTCAAAGAAATAAAAATTCTTTTCGCTCAATCTTGGAAGCAAAATCATCGCTTTCGCTCTCCACCAAAACCAACAACGCTTCAACACAAGGGTTACATTTTCTGCAAGAAATAACAACTCTTTGTGAAGAACCCAGAAACCTCAACAAGGCTTTGTCTCTCTTGCAAGTGAACTCACACAATGCTCACTTTAAAGAAGCTATGGGTGCCTTGTTACAAGCCTGCTGCCACGAAAAGGATATTGAAATTGGTAAAAGAGTTCATGAACTGGTTTCTGCATCGACACACTTTAGTAATGACTTTGTTATTAATACTCGTCTCATTACGATGTACTCACTGTGTGGGTTTCCGTTGGATTCCCGGAGAGTGTTTGATAGTTTGAAGACAAGGAATTTGTTCCAGTGGAATGCGTTAGTTAGTGGGTTTACCAAAAATGAGCTTTATGGTGATGCGTTGAGCATTTTTGTTGAATTGTTATCGGATACTGAGCTTAAACCCGATAATTTTACGTTACCTTGCGTGATTAAGGCTTGTGGAGGGATTGCTGATGTGGTTTTTGGACGTGGTGTTCATGGGATGGCTGCGAAGATGGGTTTGATTGGAGATGTGTTTGTGGGTAATGCTTTCATTGCAATGTATGGGAAATGTAGGTTTGTTGAGGAAATGGTGAAAGTGTTTGAGGTAATGCCTGAAAGAAACTTGGTTTCTTGGAATTCTATTATTTGTGGTTTTTCTGAGAATGGTTTTTCTTATGAGAGTTTTGATTTGTTAATCAGAATGATGGGTTCTGGGGAAGGTTTCATTCCGGATGTTGCAACAGTAGTTACTGTGTTACCAGTGTGTGCAGGGGAAGGAAATGTAGATATGGGGATGTTGGTTCATGGTTTGGCTGTAAAATTCGGTCTTACTCGAGAATTAATGGTGAACAATGCGCTGGTTGATATGTATGCAAAATGTGGGTTCTTATCTGAAGCCAAACTCTTGTTTGATAAGAACAATAATAAAAATGCTGTCTCTTGGAATACCATCATTGGGGCTTTTTCTATGGCAGGAGATGTATGTGGAACATTTGATCATCTGCGAAAGATGCAGATGAAAGAAGAGGAAATGAAGGCAAATGAGGTGACAGTTTTGAATGTATTGACAATCTGTTCGGAGAAGTCAGAGTTACTGAGCTTGAAGGAACTTCATGGTTATGCATTAAGACATGGGTTTGACAATGATCAACTCGTAGCCAATGCTTTTGTTGCAGCATATGCAAAGTGTGGATCAGAAATTTCTGCTGAGAATGTTTTTCATGGTATGGAGTCTAGGACAGTAAGCTCTTGGAATGCACTTATCTGTGGTTATGCACAGAATGGTGATCATTTGAAGGCTTTAGAGTACTTCCTTCAAATGAAATGTTTGGACTTAGAACCTGATTTGTTTAGCATAGGCAGCCTTATATTAGCTTGCACCCATCTGAAATCCCTCCACCATGGCAAAGAGATTCATGGATTTCTAATACGGAATGGGTTAGAAGGAGATTCATTTATAGGTATCTCACTACTATCACTCTACATGCACTGTGAGAAATCATCTTCTGCTAGAGTACTGTTTGATGCAATGGAAGATAAAAGCTTAGTATCTTGGAACACAATGATAGCTGGTTACTCACGGAACAAGCTTCCAGTTGAAGCCATAATTCTTTTCCGAAGGATGTTTTCCGTGGGAGTTCAACCTTGTGAGATCTCCATAATTAGTGTTCTCAGTGCTTGTTCGCAGTTATCAGCTCTGCAGCTGGGGAAAGAAACACATTGCTATGCTTTAAAAGCTAGCCTCACTAATGATGCATTTGTTGCTTGTTCAATTATAGATGTGTATGCAAAATGTGGGTGTATAGAGCAATCTCGAGGAGTTTTCGACAGGTTGAAGGATAAAGATGTAACATCATGGAATGCTATAATAGTAGGATATGGAATACATGGATATGGAAAAGAGGCAATAGCGCTGTATGAAAAGATGCTGGCACTAGGCCATAAGCCAGATACTTTCACATTTGTTGGTATTTTGATGGCCTGTAACCATGCTGGGCTGGTTGAAAATGGGCTGAAATATTTCAGTCAGATGCAGAAACTTCATGGAGTAAAGCCAAAACTCGAGTGTTATGCATGTGTTGTGGACATGCTGGGTCGTGCAGGAAAATTGGATGATGCTTTTAAGCTCATAGATGAGATGCCTGAGGAAGCAGATGCTGGAATCTGGAGCTCATTGCTGCGTTCTTGCAGAACCTATGGTGCTTTGGATATGGGAGAAAAAGTTGCCAAAAAATTACTGGAATTGGAGCCAAAAAAAGCAGAAAATTACGTGCTAGTCTCAAATTTATACGCTGGCTCAGAGAAGTGGGATGATGTGAGGATGGTGCGCCAAAGGATGAAGGAGAGTGGCCTTCGAAAGGACGCTGGCTGCAGTTGGATTGAACTTGGAGGAAACATTTATAGCTTTGTTGTTGGTGAAAATATGCTGCCAGAGTGGAAGGAAATCCGGGAAATGTGGGGACGATTAGAGGAACAAATAAGTAAAATTGGATATAGACCATACACAGACGCCGTGCTTCATGAACTAGAAGAAGAGGAGAAGGTAAACATATTGAGGGGGCATAGTGAGAAGCTCGCAATTTCATTTGGGTTGTTAAAGACAACTGAAGGTGTGACACTGAGAGTTTGCAAGAACCTGCGCATTTGTGTGGATTGTCATAATGCAGCCAAGTTAATTTCAAAGGTTGCTGAGAGGGAAATAGTTGTTAGAGACAACAAGCGTTTCCATCATTTTAGAGATGGGGTTTGCTCTTGTGGAGATTATTGGTAGTTGTTGGCAAATGATAGTGCAATGATGAGATGCATACAAGAATTTGATTCTACCTTGGATTGGTCAGCTTTTGAACTTGTTCCCATTTATGCACTCGTGTTGTAAAATCGTGAAATAGGTAAATGTATTACTTGTTACTAAAATTAGAACTATCAAAAATACCAATTTATTTAAAATTATTAAAGATTTAGAGTAATGGCATTTATAGACTCGCCATCTTATTAAAATTATCTCAAGGATTCTTTTAACACTAATGAATGAATATGTCTCCAAGATTTTAAATACCCAAATCTATCCCTTATGGTCTTACCATTTCCTCTTTATGAAGAATCTATAAAATTATTGTCGCCGTAATTTTTCTCGCCATTAATAATTATTTTTTTTAACTTTTAGTGATAGCGCTGTTCCTGTATGTCCGTGTGCGTATAAATTGCCAGTTGAAAAATAATATAGATACAGTGAATTCTTTTAAAAAAAAAAAAAAATTGTGACTAATGTTAATTGACGTAAGAAAGTCACACGGTCCTTTTTTCTCAAACATTTACTAAATATAGTGATAACCTTAAAGGGTATAAAAGTACTTTTATACTTAATAAAGAAATTATAAAATAAAAGTAACAACAACATAAAATAATTCACAAATGAAACTTGTATACATCATGCTCTCATTCTTTCTTCTCTAGCAGGTTTCGCAAATAAAATAATAGGTAGCACAGGGTCAACGGCAGTCAACCAAGAAGCCGTTCTGGAAAATGAGCAGGCCCCACAAACGCTGAGCCAAAAGAAGTGTTTTTTTTTCCCCCTTATAGCAAATGGAGATGAAGGCAGCAGCGTCTTCGCCGCCGGCGCTGCCGCCGTCGAACTCGGAGTCGCAGAACTCAGCCACTCAACCGATTCAACCAAAGCGAGAGGTCGATGATGCTCCAGCGACCAGCAACAATGGTGCCTTCGATGTGTTCGACCTAAAGCCTGAGACAAAACCTCCTTTAACTCCCCAACATTTTGAGTCAGTTCTCTCTCTCTTCCTTTTCTTTTTGATATTTGTTTATTCACTTTTTTTGGTGTAGTTAATCGTCTGTAATGCCTGCCTAATTCTTTCCATTTAAATTTTATAAATTCACATGGCACTATGTGCTGGCTGTTACTGTTACTTGACTTACTAAGTGTGCACATTTATGATGATTAAGTCCACTTAAGTATTACCGGGTAGTGGGTTCCATAAAGTCGGGGCCTTTTAATGAGAAAGAGCTTGGTCAACTCTTTCACCCAAATGATACTTATTAGACGAGGTTTGATATCTAAGCCATTGTCACTTATGGAATCTCACATTAGTCTTGACTGTAGACAAGTAATTTCCCTGTTCAATTGTAAATCGTGACCACCAGAGTTCAAAGGTGAAGTTGTATCCAATGCAATCTAAATGAAAAAAAGAGTTGTTTGGATTCTTGATCTCAATGAAATGAAGATAATGCATAAATTTGATCATGTCAATGATTGATCTGAATTTCTAGTAATGATGACTCATTCCCTAGCTTTTGTGTACTGATATATTGTATTTCATGACTGTCTACATTGCAAAGCTTTTATGTTAAAGCTAATCGCTTTTTGAGATTGTCGAATATGTACCTTGTTTTTTTCTTTGACGAGTTAAGCTTTTGATTGACAAAATGACATCTTGATACTCCCAAGACTTAACCATATGCTAACCATCCAATGCGGTTGAATATTGATATGATATATCTTACTTTGATCAGGATTCTTAAAAATGCAGACTACATAGAGAAGTTCCAAAAGTATGAAGCTGACTACACTCGCCGGTTGATGGCAAAATACTTCTCAAAGAATGATATTTATGGGGGTAGATAAACTATTTCTCTTAGTGATTCCTCTATATATTTAAATAAACCTTATTTCTGAAATTGTCCGCTGAATACAATAGCTAAACTTTTGTTTTGGATTTGTTGTTCTTTCAGGGAACATATATGATGACAAAACGACAATAGATGACGAGACTATAATGTCAAGCAGGTAGGACGAATGTTTCATTCGTGACTTGTAACCACTTATGCTTTATCATAGACTAAGATATGTGTGACAAATTCTGTTTAGGTGGCCTTGCATTCGAACATTTGCAGACCCAATGCAGGGTTATGAGGACCAGAATATCAGTGGTTCAACATCAACAGCAGAGACCCCTAATAACATCTCCAACGGCAAGCACGCGCCGAAGAAGAATATTTGAGAACCAATTTGTTTCCTATCTCTCAAATATGGTATTGTATATAAACAAAATGTGGATGCTCCAGACCAACCAGTATGACAAAAATGTAAACCACAACTTTTCTTTAATCTAATTCTCAGTATTTTCCTTCTTTTCCTTTCATTTTGGGGTGAAACTGTATTTTCACATCCAGTGGTAAGGCATGGTGATTGTTAATGCGTTCATGCCAACTAGCAAAGGATTACAGTCTTAGAGGTGACAGAAGGGGGTGCAGAATGCAAAATCTTGGAAATCAGAGTACCAGTCCATAATTTCATTAGATTTGAGTTTGATTTTTGATCCTTAGTTTGTTCCAGTGAGGGGGTGTTACAGCAATGTTAAACCACGGCGGGATAGGTTATTATAATGGTGATCAAAATATGATTTCTAGATGGTGAGATAGGAGCTCATTTAGGTATGGAATACACACAGTCCATAATTTGTGAAGAAATATGAGATTGTGAGAGTTTAGTTTCATACATGAGTTATATTTCCCTCAAAAAGTTACATGAGTTATATACTTAATAGGGTGGTGGATGTAGTTGCAGATGAAAATGATTTTTAGCACCATGATTTGGAGTTCAGTTCTGCTTATTCATGTTTAGTGTTTCCTTATGAGAGAGTTATCCTTGAGTTTGGTTCCTACTTCCTGTACACTTAATAATGATTTCCCAGATTGTCGACACATGTAATTTGCGACTTGGCATGGATTCAGTCTTTTAAACCTCATCTTGATTCCCTTAAGAGTCCTGTCACCTTCTACAAAAATGCCAATTTTGTAATTTGTAAGCATTGCCTCTTCTAAGTATATAATGCAAATGTCTAATCCCAATATAGTACTTTCGTAGTCTATGGATTTATGGTAAGCATCAACATTTGCGAATCAAGTAAACAGAGCATCTTATTAAACATTAAAGTTAACTAAGTTTAGTACTCTTGGCATTTTCATAATCCATCTTTGTTTCTATTAGCAGCTTCCATATTAGGAGCTACAGCCACTGGCTGAGCTACCAGAACTCATTTGTTGCACCAATCTGCAAACTAATTGACTGCGAAAATCAAGATAAATATGCAGCAAGATGGGGTGAATACAAACAGAGTTGATAAAAGGTGTAGTGATATTCACAAGCTGGCTATAATATAGTTTGCTTTCTATATATACCTGTGTGATCTATTTCCGGCCAGTTTTTCTACCACTGAGCTCTACTGATGGATAGACAGACTTGAAGCTTCAGCTCTCGGGCGATTCATATTGCCATTAACTTCTTCCAAACCTCTCAGAGGTGCTAACAGATCCGAAATAACCAATTGAAGGGATGAAACTTTTTCCTTGAGCTGGGAGTTCTCTTGGAGAATCTGGTGGTTGCTTTCTAACAAGCTGATGAGCTTTTCTGATAGCTGATGATTCACAGTTTGTACGTGGTTAACCTGGGTCTGAAGCTCTTCAATTAGCTTCTTTTTACGCATCCGCGACCTTCGAGCAGATTCTCTGTTGGATATTACTCTTTTGAGCCTCTTCTCATTGATAATGCTCACTGAGGTCTCTCTTGCCTCATCTAAAGCAGATCCAGTTCTGGGAGATACCGATGTATTTGGCGAGAATATATGAACTGGAACATGAAACTGAGAGTTGGAGAAGAATCTGCCGGAGAAATTTGAGCTCCATTCTGGATTTTGTGCAGGGTTTGCTTGGGTTACAGTGCAATTATTTGCCAATTCCATGTGCTGCAAATTTGAAAAGTGAGTTGAAGAGGCATGAATTTTGTGAGTGTGACAGAGAGGCACAAGATTCGGATCCTTGATTTCATATGTTCCCATGGCTTGAATATTCGCTTGATCACTTGATGAAATAGAGAACCAGAGGGAAAGAGACAGCATCAAGAGAGGAGAGCAACGAGTTGATAAGAAGTTTCAAAGAGTTTCTTATCATGCAAGTATTTATGTGATGCTCTTCTAATTTATTTATACATTTGTTGGGCATCAATACATCATGAATTTAAAGACATTTTCAACGCAATGCTAGCCAGCAGCGACTCTCATGCCATACTTAAACCAATTAATACAGGGATGACAGCGACATACATTACTGCTTTTAACAAACCAAAATCATGCCAATAAATTAACGCATAAGAAAGATATTACTTTATCTGAAAAATTCTTCCGTATATCGTATGAAGTGTAATCAATCTTCTAATGCCATGTATGCGTGACAAAATTTTACTCCGTTGCGTGTGCGAATAATATGCATGAGTTAGAATTGTTAAAGACAAATGTTTAACATTAAACTAGTTAAAGAGATAATTACCGTTGTAGAGCAAATCAACTTTTGCATTCCGTAGAATGTACTTTAATTAGAAGGCAGCAGTAAATATGCATTTTTGACAGAGCACTGCACTTAAAAACGCAGTAAAAACAGTCGATTAAAGAACACCAATTCTTCTTCTAAATTCTAATGCTAAACTTGGTAAGATCAAAAGGATAACGTAATTACAACACTAAAACAAAAAACTTGTTTAAAAATTAAGCTACTAGGACTTAGGCAGTTCACAACTTAAAGCAAAGAATCATGGCTCATGGCACATTTTAACAACAATATTTGCGTTTTGCCATGATTGTTAATGTATATAATTCTGATTACAGAATCACAAAATGAGAATGGTAAGACTTGCAATAGAACAGACTATGAATCAATAGAGGCAAAAAGATTTCCCCCAGACACAAGTCATTTAAGACCCCGTTGAGTTAGGTTTTGCCCTCATTCTTTAAATCATACAGATTATTTTAGTAATTTAATTGCATCATCACTTGAATGCCTAACCTAAACCCATTTCAAAATGTGGTCACTTGCCTTGTTTATGAGATTAACCACGGTTATAATTTGTTAATAAGCCATTATGTGACAAATTATGCTGGTGTAAAATGGATTGATTTAATCTTCATCAAAGGTTCATTCAAGTTCCTAGTATCAGAGTTGCAAAATGAATGAGCTTCCTCTCTCTCTCTCTCTCTCTCTCACGCACACACAGACAATATATTCTTTTCAATTTAAATCAAATCATAGAAGTCGTAAAATTTGGTGTCAAAGGTTGGCGGTGGCATGAAATTGGACGTATTTCTAATTTCTAATATTCCATAGCCTTGAGATATTAATGAATGACAGTGTAAAAAACATATTTGGCTTTTAACAAATAACACTAATTGCACTGCTCTTTCGGCTGCTCTTAAGAATTTCAAAGGGATTAGATACGTCTTTCCTTTTCAATGAGTTTGCACCCAAAAAAATCATAAATGGATGAAAAAGGACTTGCACAAAAGTGCTTTTTAGAAAAAAGCAAACCAAAGTGGTAAATCTAGTAAGACACAGCCACAGCCTGCAGCCAAGATCAAAGAGATTATTTAAGGAATCCTCTCTAATGGCCTCTTTCATTTCAGACAGCTTACCGCAACTAATGGTCAAGTGAAGAACTCCAAGTGATAGCTTGTAATTCAAGAATAAGATTATACCAGAATAAGAATGGGTATTGAAGCAAGACAATTGACAGCCATGTAAGTCATTAGACAAACTTTTGTTTCATTCTGCTCCTACTCCTTTCTTGAGTGGATTTTGAAGAGAATCTCTCTTTAAGGCATTGCGGATTGGTAGAAGCTATTCTACGAGTAAATTAACCATGCATAGGTTGCTCCTTGGAGTCGGAGGGAGATACCGGACTGCTTAGTGGCTGAGTACCGAAGTTTCCTAAAGAAGCAAATGCCATAGAACCTTTATTCTCTTGAAGTCAAGAAAACCTCTTCATCTTTAAAAACAAAATGTCAAGGATAGATTATGATGGAAATACTTAACACTTAGCCCATATTATAACATCTTTGAAATCCTAAGATGAACAAACACATATAAAATTTTTCAAAAGCTAAAACTTTAAGGAAAGCACTCATAAAGGAAACAGCTTAAAAACCAAATAAATAAATAAATAAAATAAAATAAAGTAAAGCAAAATGAGAAGCTATCTTAATTCTAAAATAAAATAAAGGCTATCTTCACCTCAAACAATCTTATTGAAAACATAATCATATAGCTATACTCATATGATTGTTGTGCATTCTACATAATGAAAACTAAGAAATCAGTATTAAGCAAGCGCCGAGAGGAAGAGACTGATTTGTAGATGAAGAGATCTACGCCTCCAACAAACCAACAGCGAACTATAGGGAGGAGTTACCAATAACATTTGACACTGAACTTCAACAAAATGCGTGTGAATGTGTATATAACTTAAACCTGCTGACAAGATCAATAAGCCCCATATCCAATATGGCGGCTTCAACAACATTAGGTAGAAAGAATACAAGTAGCACATAGAATACTAGAAAAGACTAGCAAAAAAGTACTATGCTTTAAATACTGCATATATTACATCTTACAGCTGCTCCAGAAACTGTTAGTGCACAAGAAAAGGAGAAAAGGCACACAGTTTATACGCCGAAACATATTTAGAATAAAAAAAATAACAAGAGTACAGGGCAGTCACCGAAACTCTCATACCGTCACCAAATCACATATTTAATTACAAAAAAAGTTTCTCATAACCTTCATGTAAAGAGATAAACTCTTCACAACAGCAATATCTTCAATTTAAACAACCTAGGGCAAAAGAAGTAACCTTCAAAATCATTCGTGACCATAAATTACCATCACAGGACACGACCTGTTCTTTCAGTCTTCCTCCTCTCATAATCAATATCATCAGTAGGCATCTCATATCGACAAACTGGACATGTATTCCTGATCCTCAGCCATGGAACAATGCACTCTCCATGATACCAATGAGAGCATGGCAACCGCTTTGCTTTCTCCCCAACGCCAAACTCATCCTTACAGACTGCACAGAGTGCATTATTACCGTCCACATCCTCTTGAGTCAAAACCACCACAGTAAGATTTTCAACAACAGATTTAGACGCTGGAGGCTGGCCCATCCACGCCATCTCATTCTCTGCAAATTGACCAAATAACATCTCGTACTCTGCAGTATGAATAAAATCGTCATGATCCCCAAAATAAGGTTCATCATTGTTATGATTGACCTCAGGGTTTGTTTCCAAATTATTAGCATTGAATAAAACTTCCCACTCCAAATTCCCCAACCCTCCAACTCTTTCCACGCTCACAACATCCTCCGGAGCAATTATTGGTGAAACGGAAAGAGAGATGGAATTCCCATCATCATTCTCATCAACAAACATACTTAAAACATCCCTCTCATCAATACGATCATCAACTTCCTCCCACTCAAAATCCTCATTGGTTTCTCTATTATCCTCCAACTGAAGAGAATCCCAACAAAGAGGGATGCCAGCCACATCATCATGATCATCCTCATGGGCATACTCATCACCCGAGTGAATACTCAAACCCCCTAATGCAATTCCATTTACATTTTCATTCTCAACATCAGAATCAGAATCTGACCCAAACCCAATAACCCGAAGACCTGTGGGCCCCGCCTCATTGGAAACTCTCCTCTCAACGAAGAAATCATTGACGTCATCATTATCAATACCCTCAACAACAAACCCACAATGACTATTGATGCTATCACGGATGTTGCGTGCATTATTATAACGACTGTTATCTGCATCATCATCATCATCATCATTATTATTATTATTATTATTATTGGCATTGTTGTTAGCATTTTCACGACTGTTTAGAACACCAAACCCTAACCCTCGACGGAAATCGAGGTCCAGATGACCGATTTCGCAATTCCCTTCAACAACGCCAAAACCGGAGTCGTTTAAAGGATCCGAATCCGAGACCAAAGCAGAATTAGTATCTATAACGTTAAGTACCTGAGACTGCTCGACGCGTTGTTGGATCAGATCCATGACGAAATTGACCTGGTTCTCGCGGTGGTCGAAGAGATCCGGGCTGTGTCGGGATGTCGGCGAATCGGAGTCCGATACCGGATAAAAATAAGCTTCGGCTTGGCGGTAAACGTCTTCCGGCGTGGGGAACTCGGGATCGGAGGAGTAGAGGTCGGAGACAGGGGGGAACAAGAAAGGGTGAGAATCAAGGCTTAGGGTTTCATCGTCCATGTCGTGATTGAGCTGAAGGAAAGCGGAGACTTGCGCCATTTTTTTCGTTTGAACCGAAAAAAAAAAAGTAGCAGAAATTATTTGGCTTCGATATTTTGACTGTTTGGTTGCCAGGTGAGGTGAGGGGTTGTGGTCTTGAGTAGGGAGGATGGTTAGATATGAAGTTACATAAATGCCCTTATCTGGGATGTGGGCCCAGTACGTGTCTATCTTGGTTTTGGACCTTTTTGTCTTTCCGATAATCTTTTTGCTGTTGTCGTTTCAATTTTCCAAGGCGTGTTTTCCTGCGAGGCGGGTGCCAATTGATCTGAATTTTAAAATTTTGAATATCTCAATTTTGGTTTTGACAATTTGACTTTTGTACGATATCAGTGAGATTTCCATTTCCTTCGAGTATCTTTACGCGAATTTTGGAGAAATTTACGTTTTTAGTTATTTTCATAAAATTATTATCAAATTTTTATTATCAAAATTAATTATGCTACAATTTTTTTTTATCATACTAGCCATTTATATTCATTTTGGAGCAAATTACCGTTTAAAAGAGCTTGGTTTGTCCCTCATCCCCTACATTGGTGGTTGCGGACGATAGAAACCATCAATCTGTGTTGGCTGCTTGCGGGCAATGGTAGTTACAAGCAACGGAGCATTGCCCATGAGAATGGCAATATTGAAATCCAATGCGCATGAGAGTGGAGCTTGACGGGCCAAAGGCGTGTTTTGATTTCTTTCTCACACACTTAACAACATAATTGAAATAATTTTCTTAGAGATATTTTAACTAATACCTAATATACAGCCACTAGGCTAAGTTTAGTGGTTAGAACCTTAATATCACAATTGTGAGGTCATGGGTTCAAACCTTCACAACGCATTGTGAGGATTTAATTTTTTTCCTCAATTTGAGTGAAGACAGTTTTATCTCTTTCGAAATGTCACAATAATATGTAGTAGACGTCCCTCTCAATTTGAGTGAAGACAGTTTTATCTCTTTCGAAATGTCACAATAATATGTAGTAGACGTCCCTCAAATATTAGAGAGAGTTTATCACAATAATGTCGAAATGTGAGTGGAGTAGACATCCCTCAAATATTAGAGAGAGTTTATCACAATAATGTCGAAATGTGAGTGGAGTAGACATCCCTCAAATATTAGAGAGAGTTTATCACAATAATGTCGAAATGTGAGTGGAGTAGACGTCCCTCAAATATTAGAGAGAGTTTATCACAATAATGTTGAAATGTGAGTGGAGTAGATGTCCCTCAAATATTAATGTCGAAATGTATATTTGAGAGAGTTTATCACAATAATGTCGAAATATGAGTGGCGTAGACGTTCCTCAAATATTAGAGAGAGTTTATCATAATAATGTGATATTAGAGAGAGTTTATCATAATAATGTGAGTGGAGTAGAATATTTATATAAGAATTATAAATTAATCACACGTGAAAAGCAAACACGTGAAAAGTAAAACCGTGAAAAGAGTGGAGTAGAATATTTATATAAAAGTTGTAAATTAATTTCAATAATTATCTGAGTTGTAACACAATATAATCTTAACAAAATTAAGTTGAAGGGTTGAAGAAAGCAAACTTACTTTAAGTCACTGTCGAAGTTAGCAAAACCGTGAAAAGAGATGGAAGTGGTCTGGGCAATATTGCACTTGTGGATTTAAATTTGTTTTGTTTGCCCTAAGGGTTGGTTCAAAATAGGTGTATATGGCTAATGTAATAAAACATTTTGTAACATGATTTGTTTTTATAATGATTTTATGAAAATGGCTAGATAACATTTTGTAACATGATTTGTTTTTATAATGATTTTATGAAAATGGCTAGATGCGTAAATTTCTTCAAATCTTGGCTATTACTGTTTTTTGTCTTGGTAAGGATTAGAAAAGGTACTACCAAACTACCATTGTTCCATTTTGCTCATGTATACATTTATATTTATGTTAGTAATAGCAACAGACAAAGGCACAAATGACATGTCACGTGTATGCATTTTTAAATTATTCCTTAAAACAATGTAATGCATAACATAAGCGTATTCCAAACATTGAGAATTGTCCGTGCTTGAAGAGCAAATGAAACTCGAAAAATAAAATAAGAGTGAGCAAAATCTAAATTACTTTTTTAATATCCTATCTTTCCTAAATTCAAACTTAAAATACATAATTTACATAAACGTATTCCACCATAGCTTTTTCTAGCACTACGTTACTTGTAAACCGAATCCTACCCGTTCCACGCATGTTGATCCCATTGACAAGAAAACCTGTGTGGATTCTTTCTAGGGTGCTCCTTAAAGAGTAAAGATGTGCTTTCATTAAACTTTCACTCTTGTTCTTTTACAACCCAGAAAACATCATTTGATTGATGACTTGAAAAACGGATTAGATGAGGAAGGGGGCTGAGGTTGTCCCTGATTCACTTCACCAGCCTTGTTCGCTTTCTCCTGATTGTTTGATGACTTGAAAAATACATTAGGTGGATGTTGTGATTGTATCTTGGTTTCCCCTACCTTAGTCACAGCTCCTGCATTGTTCACCTCTGTACCCTTTACCTCCCTGTTATTATCCACTTTTTTCTTCTGGTTTTGAACTGTTGGTTCGTTACCAAGTTTAATTTCCTCTGGCGATTTGGCTTTCTTTTTGAATATTGGGAGAGAGTGTTTTACAGACGGAATACGTTCCGTCATTTCACTTCTTTCAGTTGGAGTCGAGGCCTTGCTGACATCAACATCCCCACTGGCCGACGCATTATTGTTTGAGTTCAGAAGGGAAGTATTTGGAGTCTCTTTGGTTTCATTGAGCAACCTTTCCTGTTGTTTAGTAGCAGAGAGTAAGCAAACCATACTTCAAATGGAAGAAACAATTCAAGCCATACTACAGGTTAAGAACTGATTGAACTTGTTTGAATGTTGAAGATCGGTTACCTCCAGTATGCTGTTAAACCTTTCCGCCAAATTAGGTAGCTTCAGTTTTGTAACAAGCTTTATTGCTCCCTGCATTGATTTGTCCAATGATAGAAGTTTCACAAGTTCGGTAGCCCTCACAAGCTTGTCACCTGAAAATAATCATGACAAGAAAAAATATGACCACCCACTTAAGAAATAATTTTTTCTGTTCAGAATTTAGATTATATGAAAGGGAACAGAACAGGTAAATAAATTGCATTTCCATTATAAACATTATGAATTAATTGTAGAAACTTACCATTACAGCAAGATGCAATGAGCCTCAAGATGCATCTATCTTGAGCTGCTTCCAAATTGAAAGCCTCGTCATCGAGTGAACTGGTGTCCAAGCCTGCATCTGCCACTTCTTCCATTCTTTTTTGAATCTGCAGGTACAAACATCTAAATTTCTGAGCAACTGAACCACAGCTGCAGGAAAATGCTAAACCTTCCAAAAGGGTGATGAAGAGCAAAAGCAAAACAACTATAAAAAATAAAGCAGGCACTTATTTCTCAAATACAACAAACATGTTGACATGTACAATTGAAAAGCACAACAGTGGCATGGTAAGCATAAAGGATTGGATGGGAGAAATAAACCTGTGAAAGATGAAAGTTGTTCATCATAAGCTCATTTTCAAGGGTTTCTGCTCCCAGGTCAGAAGATGCTAGAGGAAATGAAAGATCTAGTAGAGTGAGGACTGGTTTGGGCATCACCTGTAAAGAGGACAAACAGTTATAAAATATTTGCTACTGTGAAAAGTTGAAAGCATAGAGGCATTAGGTTATTCTACCTGCGGGAATACGTCAGGATTTTCACAGACAATGCAAAACAACTTGCTTGCGTTCAACCCAACAATCCAATAGTTTTCATCTGACTTTTTGTGTTTGCTAGCACTGAATGATATAAGCTTGTTATAGACAAAGCACAAAAATTTATAAAAATTATAGACAATCAAACATATAAATTGGTAGAAACAATCAACAATTTTAGATGGAAAAGACATTGAACCTGAAGATTGGGAGCCAGCTGCCTCCATATAGATTTGTATAAACCCTCAAAATGCCCTACAGATTTGCCCACCAACTTATAGTTCCAATTTCATGATGAAATATTTATGGTGGCATCATTTAAGGAGAATAGGGCAAATCATACCTTAGAATCATATGAACTCAATTGACCTTCTTCGCTAAACCCAAACCATGTTAGTTGTGAACCAGGAGTTAATGGAAGCCATCCTTTCAAGGGCTGAGTCCCCTTAGCTATGTTGAATACTCTAAACTCTAGCATCTGCTTGTTTTAAAGGAAAAATGCAAAAGTTAGTTTATTACGTTTTAGCAAACAGAAAATATTGTGAAAGAAAGAAATCAAAATCAATAACCAACTGAACTGCATCCTTCCAGGCAACAATTTTGCAGAAAGCAGAGAGTTTACTGATTTATTTTATTCGGAAAGCTTTTAGCAGTGAATACCTTTCAATTTAATGATGTTACTTTACATGTGACTGAATTGCTGCCAAAGTGAATTAGCCATAAGATAACAAGCAAAATCATAAACCAATCAAAATGATACCTGATCACAATTAGAAACATGAGTGACAACTGCAAGTTGGTCTTGGAAGCCTGATGTGGTCACTACTGGCCCGTCAAGGGATAGAACATGCCTCTGCAATGTCATGAGTTTAGTAACACAGATAAACAGACATATAGCCCGCTAAATCATACATAACCTGAAGATTTAAAGATCGGGCTGTGACAGAACGGAATTACAACAAATTATTTATCTATCAGCAAGTTAACAATAGAGATTATGAAATTTACGCATTGCTTGTACACAACTTGCTTCTTTAACATCAGAATCACAGGTGAATGTGTAAGGGAATTTTTATGCTTCAGGAACAAAGAATTAGTGATATCATTATCAGCTGTGAGCAACTCATTTTTTTATTTCTACTTGTTTTTTGCCTGAAATCTTCAGGTGCTAAATGTTGAAGTTTACAAACTAATTATGTATCTGTAGAATTTGCCATCAGGATTGATTATCAACAAGGAATATAGATATTTTAAGTAGTTATGGAAAAAATTATGAACAAAAGTTCCATGTCAAAGGAATAAAGTTTTTCTTTCTTCTGGTCTAGTTTCAAGTTTTCCTATCAACTATTGAATATGTGAGATTTTAAAACATTAGCAGAAGTTTTGAAACATTACTTTGGCTTGAGAGAGAAGCAGAAATTTTGAAGGCACAAGTGGAAGGTCTTGAACATACATCTTGAAAAGTCACTGAGTATCATATACAAACTTTATGTGATGTTTATTGTGCAAACCTGCAAACCACCCTCAGTGAAGATGCGCAGAAAATTAAGACTTGTAACTGCAGCCACCCAAGCTGTACCAAGTGCCACAGCCTTCACTTCTTCTCCTTCAAACCGCATAGACCACTGTGTTTGCAATATGCATCAAAAGTCAGTATGTAAATAAGTTTCCTGGAGACAAATATTTCCATATCTAAATTACCAGGTAAGATTAAACCATGAAAGCAAATCAATTGGAAATGCAAATACCTTACCTCACTGTTATTTGCCCAGCTGCTAAATGGGCGATACATGAGAGTACTCATGTTCTTCTCACCCTTGCAAGGATTTGCAAAAACACTTCCATTTTCATTTAGTGAAGCCATTGAGAATCCAAAATAATCAGTCATTGATGGGACTCGAGGACCTCTCCCCGTATCATGAAAATCTATCTGTATCCAGAATACATAAATTATAAGCATGAATCCAAGTTTTCATCTGAAGTAATCCTCAATCTTAGAGAAACTATCCACAAAATGAACAAGAAGGTAAAGGAAAACAGTAATGAGAAACCAAAGGATTAAAACCAGCTCAGTTACCTCTATATGGGAATATCCATCATGTTCCATAGTAGTTATAGTTCCAAGCATATTGTAGCACAAGAAGCGCCTCTTTCCAGGCTGGACAGGAGTAGCTCCTGGCTGAAAAGCCTCCTGCATATTTTTCCTTGTAGATGTTCTCATGCTTCTTGATCCATTTCCCCTATCAGAGTAATCCTTGTGAGTAGAATGGGCCTTCTTCCTGGATTCAGTTTTTGGGAACAAGTTCAACTCATCGTTAACTTCCTCATCCAGATCTTCATCAAATACAGTCTGTTTTCTTAATCTCTTTCTGCTAGGCAGTTCTGATTCACCATGACTATCTTCTCCAAGATCACTTAAACTACCGGATGTACTAGGCTCTTGCTCCTCCTCATCAAACAGAAGAAGCCCATTATAGTTTGATCGTGAACTAGGAATATCTTCTGTAGGAGATTTCATTGATGAAGGAACAACTGATTCCCACACACCATATTTTCCCATCACATCAATAACAGCCAATGCATTGCCAATGGGCTTCCACGCCATACAACATATTCTATCATCAAATTTCTGTCTATCAATGTCCAGCTTCTTACCAACATCCCATATAAGAATTTGCCGATCCAAACTAGAAGTGGCCATGTATTTGCCATTAGGTGACCAAGACAAGAAACATATTGGCTGCACATGATCTCCTCTGAGTGAAAACAACTTTTCAGCTGTGTCTCTATCATACATCACCACATCATTTTTCAAACCTGGAACAGCTAAGGTCTCCCCATCAGGACTCCAGCTAAGTACATTCATGCTGGAAAGATCTGAACCAGTAT
Organism: Murraya paniculata; assembly: GCA_030449075.1. NCBI lineage: Eukaryota > Viridiplantae > Streptophyta > Magnoliopsida > Sapindales > Rutaceae > Murraya > Murraya paniculata. The sequence goes on along the minus strand of JAEVFN010000012.1, from coordinate 1,826,881 downwards.
CAGGAGCAACACGTTTAAGGTTATGTAACTCTCTTCCAGACTGGAGTTCCCAGTATATAACAGTCCCTATTGAATCAATCGATGCCAAGTATTCACTATTGGGGTCAAAGGCTAAGCCGGTGACAGGTCCTTTGTGTCCTTTGAGTACCCTCGCAATCGATCCATCAATTGTATTAATAAGCTTAATTCCTTCATCATCACCAGCAGCCGCCAACATGCTCCCTGACTTATTAAACGCAAGGACGCGAATTGGCAGAGTAAACCTGGTAATGTTGGTCTGAAATTCTCCACCTGAGAAAAATAATTTAAATCAATCAAAGAACAATCGCACGGGAAGATGATTATGCGGGAGGAAATTCAAGCACAGAATTAGGATATTGCTCAATAGAGTTGGACATTATAGGATGGATTATTCAGTAATTTTATCAGAAATTAAATAATAATTTTTTTTATTAATTACATTACCATCTACCAGAAGTCTACCGAACAATTCTTAGATCAACATAAGCCATCAAAGGGTAAATGTGTAAATAAATTAAATAAAATCAGTAAAGCAGTCAGAAAATGATACCGGGAAACTTGTAGAGCTTGACAGAGTGATCGATAGATCCGGAGGCGAGACAGGTGGAGTTGGGGCTGAGGGCCAGGGCGGTGACGCCATCGCGGTGATGGCGAAGAATCTTGGGCGAAGTTGAAGGGAGGAGAGGGTCGTGGATGGAGACTGTGGTTTCATAAGATGAGGCCGTGACCAGGTGGTGGGCCTGGTGGTCCCACAAGATGGAGCAGAACGAAGCGGAGTTGCCGCACCTGTGCGCTTCTCTTAGCTTCACTGACCGGACTTTCATGGTGGCTGTGGCCGGTGGATTTTTTTTCTTTTGGCTTTCGGAAATTGCAGAATTGGTTTGATAGGGATGTTGTGGCTGGTTTTGATTTAGTTGATTCAGGTGTTTAGATCTGGTTTTGGCTTTTTGGCGGGAAACTTGTGTCCACGTCTTTGGATTTGGATTTCGCGGGAGTGGAAATATTTTCGTGTTTTTTTTTAAATAAAAATAAAAATTGGAATTGCTACAATCACTTGGACCAAAGGAGGATCACGAGGATTGGCCTTTTGGATTAGCAAAAGGGGAAGAAACTTTATGTCCCGGTTGTGCAATCTGAGATTTTCTCATTAGGAAAGGTGCCTTTATCATTCGAAATGGGCTAGCTATAGCAATACTTTTTCAAGCAGTTGGGCCATAGCCAAATTCATGGGCCTCATGCGGCTTTATTTGTCCGTCGCACTCTTGTCAAGATGCCCCACGTACGCCATCCCAAGATTTGTCTCAACAATGCTAATGTTGTGGAACCCGCGGTAGCCTTCTTTGCTTTGTAGACTTACCCGTTGACTTGGTTTGACGTGATTAATAAGTAGCTCATTAAACGATATTAACAAATTTGTGCTTGCAAGCACAAGTCTTTTAAGTGTCCGGAAGTTGCAGTAGCAATCATGTTTTGGTGTATCCATTCCCAACTTCGTCCCACTCACTCTTGAGTCTTGACTCCATACACCGCTTACTCACCTGGGCGTAACGCCACCGTTTTAGTCTCCACCGACACACTCCCATTGTTCGACTCGTTAGGTTCAAAATCAGCCCTCCGCTTCTCTCCAAACCCTCGTCCTCCGAAATCAACCATCACGGTCAGCAAACTCCCCCGAAATCAAGCCCATTGCTTTCATTCGCGACTTACATGAACTCCCATTATTTGAAGCTCGTTAACTGGTTCAATTCCCACGCTTCGCCTCCCGTTGCGATAATAGCAGACTTCTTTCTCAGCTAGACCCGGGACTCGGTCGACGAGTTCGGCGTGCGACATGTCGTGTTTTCACGATAAACCCTATGACGTTAATTCCCAGAGTGCTGATGTTTACCCCGGGTCAAACCTCGAAACGGCCTGAAATGACATTGTTTCATATATTAATTTTTTTATTTTTATTCGGTCTAAAACGACGTCGTTTCGCTTAGGAGTATTTGCTTGAAAAAAACCCAGCTGCTTCTTCCTCTTCGTTCTCTTCATTTCACCACACAACCATAAACTGTTGTCTAATCCAAATAGGCGATAGGATTTTGCATAGATCAAGCCACGTCTTGTTTGCCAAGTATTTCCCCTTTCCTTCATCAGCCGAGGTCCAGCCATTCGCGATCCACCACAATCCGCTGTTGAAACTGCCATTCGCCATCAACAACTCACAGCCACAACCATTCATAAAGCGGCACAGTTATCACAGCCTGAGGTAATGCTTCGACCTTTTCCATCACCACAATTTGGGGACGATTTAGGTGGAAATTGCATTTGATATGTAGATTTTAATTAGAAAATTAAGAAGACCCAGAATTAAATTAGAGGGAAAAGGGTACGTTTTCAAATATGTTGTTGACTTAATTATTCCTCTTTCTCAAGTTCTTACATCTGAAACGTGACATTGAAATAGGTTTAACCATGTTTTCCAAAATGATAGCTTCAACAAAGTAAAGTTAATTACAGAGTGTGTAGGCAAAATCTAAGTTTTACCAATGGTATAACTTCTATAGGCACAATCATGATACACGTATAAATTTCCTATGTTTTAAATTTTAGATCCTGTTTCTATTGCCATATTTAATCTCTTGCTTTCTTGTACGGGCCGAAAGGAGAGGAGGATGATTTGGAGATATACTATAACCAATTTAGAGATATTATCATATGAATTGTCTTATAATGTTGGTGGCGCTTTTATGCCAAAATGGTTTTATTTGAGATATGGCTGAAGTGCTTTTGACACTAATAAGAAGTTTTAGGGAAAGTGCTATCACCTGTAATATATAATCTGCAGGATGCAATATTAGGGAATGCTCAAATAAGATGAGTTAGGAGTAGCTGTTAGTTAATCAACTTTGTGTAAATTGGAATTTGATATATGTTGCAGCATTCTATCACCTGTAATATATAATTTGCAGGATGCAATCTTAGGGAATGCTCAAATAAGACGAGTTAGGAGTAGTTGTTAGTTGATCAACTTTGTGTAAATTGGTGGCTGATATTTAGTGATTATCTAGTTGTTATTTTCCTTGTTTTTTGCATGTTAGTTCCTATTTCTAAGCAACAAAAGTGTGTAACTCAGTTGCACTGCAGGGTCTATAAATGACCAAAGCTCTTCATTAATAAAGGCAGAAAAGTTACACAACACAACTCCCTTCCCTCGACTTCTTCCTTCTTCTTATCTGCTTCCTTCTCCTTAGCTGAGGTAAACGGCTTTCAAACTTGGCAATAAATTACTGTAACTATTTTACTTTCTAGTTTCGTTTTAGTGTTGTAGAATATGACTGGACTCACATATGAACTTATGGCTTAACTAAATTAGGCTCTTTTGTTTTTTTTGGGTAGTTTCAGCGGTTTATTAATGACAATATCATCTAGTACAAGTGAGAATCGGAACTCATTACAAATATGTAACGGATGTGGTGATCGAATGGAGTTGTTAACCTCACGTACAATAAAGAATCCAAATCATAAATTTTGGAGCTATAGAGGATGTAAGAACTTTCAATGGGCAGAAGACCATAAACCTAGCGAGGAGAAAATTGACTTGTTAGTGGAGGAGGTTAAGAAGTTGGCACTAGAGATTGTGTGTTTGTCTATTAAATTTCAATTATTGCATAAAGAACTTGAGCATATGCGAGAATGTGATGTTAAATTTCAATTATTTGACGATTAACTTCGAACGAGACAGACACCACGATATGATCTTATTAAAATACATGTGATTGTTATATTATGTTTTCTATTCAAGTATTATTTTTAAGTTGTTTCAATTTGTACTATGTAACTGAGAAAGACATGTAGACATATGTAATATTATTTTCTTGCTAAATTTAAGTATTCGAGTCATTTTACTTAATTGAGTTCGACATTAAATTCAAATTATGCTGCTTTAATGTTGGAAGATGTTGTGGCAGGTAGATATAAATTGCATTTATATATGTATCTTAATTGCATTAAACAACTAACAAAACCAAAATAATACATAAAAACATAACTTTGTTGATTCATCAAGCCAACTTCAATGGACTTTGATCATGTGTTTGGTTCATTAGTTGAAAACTCCCTGTGATTGGCATCCTCGAAATTTTGTTGTGGTAATTGTTGGAAGTTTACATGATGAACTCCGCCGTAATTTATCCAAGACTAATAGTAAGGGTAAAAAAATGCATGTTTTGGGAGTGCCTGTTGTGGTAGCTGTTGTACAACCAAAAAAAAAAAAAATAAACACAACCTATCAAACATATGATAATGAATGGAAATGACAAATAAAAAAATATTACCATGGCCATATTGCTCTCTTGTGTTGGGATTGTAGTAGCAACCTGAGAAGATAAATCATGTATCTCCGACTCCTACGAAAGCAATCAAAACAAATTTAAAAATATTTATTAAATTAATTTATAATTTAAATTAGTTTAGCATAATAGAATTACCTCTATAGTTGTGCTTACCGAAACATTGCTCGACTTCTGTTTTAGCTTTTTAAATTGCTTTTGCTTTCTTTGACAATGTGGACGACCTTTACGACGAGTTACTACTGGATCCTGTATGATTTCAGTACAACTTCCTGACCCACCAGCAACAGTTGTATCATCACTGTCACATTGAATATTCAGAGATACATCCTTCATTATTTTCTCGATCTAGCCTATAATATTTTTATGGCTTTTCTCATTTTTTGAAGCTACATCAGCAACATCACAAAATGTAGTGCACTCCTCTTTATATCGCTGACGTTGAATGCTTGAATTCCTTGCATCATAACTGACTTTCACTTTACTGTAGCATCTCCGCACATCTTTCCTCCATCTTCAAATGATATACTTTTCAGGAAGTAATTTCATATGATTACGTGACAACACTGCAATAACGTGCCTGCAAACAATGCCCTTATATTCAAACATTGAACACACACAATGAATTTCACCCTCATCTTTTTCAAAAATAACTTTAAAAGTCTTTTCTTTACTCTTTCTATCATTTTCAATGACTTCATATTCTGATCCCCCACAACTGAAAACCTCACAATACATCTTATTCAGTAGCTCCTGTTGAAATTTTGAAACTTGGCAATAATGTAAACTTCTTCAACTTGCTTCTCCATTGCAAAACTAGTACGACATGACATCTGTTGGCTAAAACACCTAGCATCTGCTTGCCACTCTTTCTCAATTTTACTTTCCATTGCTTTCTCATATTTCTCAACAAATTACTGCAAAGTTGTTTTTGAGTTAACATACCCATCAAAGAAAGCATTTATACTCTCATTACGTTGAGTGGTTGACATTCCAGGCCAAAAAGATGTTTTAACAAAACATGGAACCCAACGATTTCTTTTCTCGTATAAACCATTTAACCACTGATTATTACCAATTTCATATTTCTCTAACATGTCATGCCAAGCTTCCTCAAATTCAATAGGAGTATGTGAATCATAAACAACAGAATGCAATGAAACTCTAATGTCATGATATTCTGCATACCTTCCCAACTTTTCAGGCACCTTCTTTAGTATATGCCACAAACACCATCGATGCCTAGTGTTTGGAAAAACAATCTCAATTGCATTTTTCATCGCTTTGTCTTGGTCTGTGATGATTCAAAGGGGAGGAGAACGGGACATACATGATAACCATGTGTCAAATAACCACGTAAATTTCTCCGTGTCCTCATGTGAAATCAACCCACATCCTAGCAAAATTGAATGACCATGATGATTCACTCCCACAAAATGAGCAAATGGCATGTCATACTTATTTGTAAGGTATGTGGTGTCAAATATAACAACATCTTCAAAGTCTTTATAGGTTGCCCCAAATACATTTTTCAACCGACCCTCCTCATCCAAGTCAAGACTGAAGAAAAACCCATCATTTTTTGTTTGCATTTTCTTAAAATATCTCTGAATTGCAATAGCATCCCCTTCTCTGAGCCTTAATCGCCTCACCTTGTCAACATGATTTCTAGCATCTCTTTCTAAGAATGAAACATTTTCAAAGCCACCAGCCTCAACAACAATCGACTTGAAACCTTGAGCCATTTTAATTCCTGTTTCTTCATTTATTTCAAGCTGCTTTTTAACAAAAGGACTAATGGTACGATTACATCGGTAATACCTACTCTTATTTGGACTCACGGCATGGTTGTGTTCAAGGTACAAATTTCCAATTACCCAATTTTCACTAACAACATCCAAACGTCCTCCAATTTTAGCATTGCATTCAATTTTTTGGTTAGGTTGAAGCCGTAAAACATTATTAGATTTGCTTTTTGACTTACCGTTTCGCCCACAAGTAAATGTTACATATCTCAAACTCTCATCATCCCCCTTTCTACAAGATCTCCACATCACTGGAAACCCATCTTATATGCCATAAGCTTTGTAATATTCCAATCTTAGGCTCAACAACGTTTTCCACCAATTCTTCATTATTTTCTTCAAAATCAGCCCCCTGTAAATCCTGCAGTTCCTCCACTTCACCAACCTCCTCCATTTGTTCTAAATTGTCCATTCACTGCCGCAAATTAAGATAATTCAATATATTATTAATTAATTATTCAAATTCATTAAATTTAGAAACAATAACAGAAACAAAATGAAACAGCTTTACATTCAAATTGAAACAGCTCAAGCTTGTTGTAAAAGTATCGCGACAAAATGTTGGGATATAGAAACAAATGCTCAACTTATTAGGCTCTGCTTATTAAACAAACAGCTCTGCTTACTAACTTAGTTGAACAACTACGACAATGAACCTCGCTTATTACCCGCTAATTAATATAGAAATTTAGAAACAAATGCTCAACTTATTACCCGCTTATTAATCAACATGAAGCAAAATTGAAGCTTTGAAACTCAACTTTTTGCCAAAGAATGTAGCACCTCGCCTTATTGCAAAGCCACTGGAAAATCAATCTTTTATACGAAAATTTTCCCAACCACTGTAAATACTTAAATTTGTCTTTGAAGGACAATGCCGAAACTCGTTTAAGTAAAAGCTTCTGCTTTTGCTTGATCTACGCCAAATCGTATTGCAGTTGGGTTATGGATGTGAAATGAAGAGAACGAAGAGGAAGAAGCAGCTGGGTTGCAAATTAGCTAAGCCAAACGACGTCGTTTAGAGCAGCTGGGTTGCAAATTATCTAAGCCAAATGCCGTTTCATAAATGCAGAAATTTGTCTTTGAAGAGAACAAAGAGGAAGAAGTCGTTTACAACAGCTGAGTTGCAAATTATTAAGCCAAACGGCGAAGCAGCTGGATTGCAAAGCCGCGTTTCATGAACCCAGAAATTCGTCTTTAAAGAGAACGAAGAGGAAGAAGTCGTGTACAGCAGCTGGGTGGCAAATTACTAAGCCAAACAGCGAAGCAGCTGGATTGCAAAGCCAAACGATGTCGTCTACAGCGAATAAAAACAAAAAAAAAATTAATATATGAAACGACGTCGTCAAGCAGTTCGGGGTTTGACCCGGGGCAAACATCATTTCCCTAATTCCCAAATGCAGTTTAGGAGAGTTCTGAATTGTCCAGTTTACCATTGGTCTAAATTTCATCATGCTTATAGAACGTTGAAAGGAGGAGTCCCAACTTGGGAAACGCACCGAAGCTCTATGGTGTCCAACTTGAATACTTGGGGAGCCGTGTACGACTCCGTTGCTGGGTTGAGAGATTGAAAGCCAACGAGATGAGAAGTGTTGCGCTGAATGCGATGGCTAAAGGTGGGAGCTCCGACGGAGATTTGGAGGACTTTATTACCAATATAAATGAGCTCCAAATTGTAAAAAACTGATTACTGTATGTATGTGAAAAGCCTATATATGTATATATATATTAAAAGGGGTAATGCTCCATATATAAATGGATTCACCTGTGATTTTTTTTTAAACGAAGGAGCACCAATTGACAGTGATAGCAATCTGAAATAATTCCCCACCCAAAAAAAAAAATAAAAAATAAATGAATAAATTAACAAAGAAGAACAGACAAACAAACAGTACACCGGGCCCGTAGAATGGAAAAAAATCCCATTTGGACGATTCAATAATTTTACCAGAATATTAAACAATGTGGGGCCTTTTGGCGGGAAATTTGGGGGCTGTTGTCTTTGAATTTCGCTTGAGTGAATATTAAACAATGTACTTGGGCATCTCCCAATGATTATCAAGAAGAGACTTTTTAATTTTTAATAAAATGTAAATTCCACCATATCAAATTAGAAAAACTCAAACTAATATTAGCTAAAATATCTGCAACACCATTACCTTCTCAGTAGACGTGGAAATATTGAAATTAAATGTACTTTATCACTGTTAGACAATTAAGCTATCTAGTATGGAGTTGCAAAAGAAGAGAAAATATATCACTTTTTAGACAAGAACAAATAGCCTTTGAGTCACATTCTAGACACAGTAAATGCCTACCCTTATAGTAAGCAAATTCAATAGCACAATAATGATATAAAGTTCTACATAAAATGGAGCTTGATTTCCAATTGACTTACAGAGACTCAGACTATCATTATTAACTTTAACACAAGAAAAGACCAAAAGGCGCCATAAAATTGTAAAGATCTTTGGAGAAGTGTAAAGAGAATTGTTCAAGCTAAGGAAGTTATAAGTAGGGATAGAGTCAGTAAGACTTACAAAGTCTAAGCATAATTTACTTAAGTAAGAGATACAGCTCAAAGACTGATGGTTTTTAAAACTAAACCCTTGGTTCCTTATTTTTGAAACATGAAGTTAAACAAATTATGATAATGTTTTAACACATTGATTATACATATATATTCTTTTTATTGAAAAAAAATCATATATATATGATGGTAATTTAATTTCGTCTTCATCTATGTAAGCATAGTTCGAACCTGTATATATATTTGTTCTAATCATCAAAATATTTTAAAATTTATCTATTTAAATAATTAGATTGGTCAAATAAAATAAATTAGTTTGGTTAAATTAAAGGTAAATTGATCAAATTAAACTAACGTTATTAAATTTAATATGTAGATATATAATGTAGAATCCAAACATACAATTGAATATAAAGCTCGGTAGACGGAGTAGGTTAATGAGATTTGCTGGTGAATCAAATGAACATTGCTCTTCGTCTTCGTAATAAAATAATCGCCAATTGCCATAACCATGGCTCCCAAGTGACTATGTTCTTTAAAGCTAAACCAACTGCTTTTCCTTTAAACTAATTAACTTTGAATTCAAAACTCGCAAACCAAAACCCTTTTATATTTGTCTACCTAAAAATTCACATTACGTTATACAAATCCACATAAATTTATAATCCCTAAAGGCCTATACCCCGGAACGCACCATTCCCGTACATAGGGTACAAACTCTTAAACCCTAGACTAACTAGCAAATCTTCAACGGCATTTACTCCTTTGGGAATTTTTTTCTTTTTAAATCTATCAGAAACATCCGAATGATTTTCGAATCTTTATATGGTATTTGTTCTGGTTTGTAGAAATTTGACTCTAGGATGAAAAAAATAGACTTAATTTTGTTTGTCTGATATTGGGAAAACTCATCATTACAACTTACAAGAGCCTCCAAGAGCCTCCAGGTCCTGCGTGTATTAAATGATCAGTATTGCATTCAACGAAATTGATCCGAGAATTGCATTTTTGTTATGAAAAATGTTATAATTGATTAAAATTGTATGATTTAAAAAATATTTGCAAGCACCTAGCTAGTCCTCTTAGCTATAATAAGGTTTACTAATAGGAATTAACGATATTGATTCAAGGGGACAATATTAGAGAGGAGAAAAAAGAAAATCAATCTAATAACTCCTTAGGCAATTTGTAGCTGGTACTGGTATTACATTATTATCAACTGCCTTATTAACCCTGTGATTGATGAAAATAACACATAATACATAGAAAATAAAGGTAAATACCTTTTTTAGGCGGTATGGTTTGAGATAATTACCGACTTAGTCACTGTATTTTTTAAATTACCCATAACACTGTGTCGTTATTTTTGTAGTCGGTGACTCTAATTTTTGAAATGGTAAAATAATATTTCTGTATGATAAATGTACAATTCAAATAAATCTTACATGCGACAAGTGAAAAGTAGATGATAATAATTAAGTTGATTTTAATAAAATATATGTACAATAGGGACTTTTTGAATAATATTTAAAAGTATAGTGATTAATTTAGTAACTGGCTCAAAGTATAAGGATCTAAAGAGTATTAAAATAGATTTCCATTGGCATTGATTTTATATATCTCAAAAGCCCAATTTATACAAAAATATGAATTGTATAACAAGAACATAATTAAACACAATACCACACACACACACATGCTATTTTAGAAATTTTTTTCCCATTTTTACAAATGTTATGATTCTGCAAATTCACGTAAAACATTCCGTTTGCTTTTCTACAGACTGAATATGACTTGTATGTAAAGGTGACAAGAACCCTATCGAAATTGACAAATGGAAGGAATTAATGTTACTCAAAAGTCAAATATTCAATTTCTCCTTTCGCCTGTGACTTCTCAAGCCAATAATTCATTCCACGTGGCTTTACAATGTGAAACAGTGCAAACAAATGCAAAAATGTCTTCAGTTTTACGCCATCAATTTCCTTTTCACCGTCAATGGATAGAAACAAAACAAGAAAGTTTTTTGGTTAACACAATTCTCAAAGCTAACCCACTGGCATGAAGTTGGAGATCGAGCACACCCCACACCCTCGTGTTCTAAAAGTTGCCAATTAGTAGTCATAAATTAATGGCGTATGTTATTGTGTTGTTAGTCATGCAGGAATCACTTTTCAAGTCGTCGACAAAACTGTTAAAACTTTGATGCTGCTGCCGCTCAAAATCTGCAGTTCCCAATCACCAAGTCCCCTTTTTTTCGTTTACAAAGTTACCTAAGCTTAGATGCTATGTCCCCATGTTTAGTTTAGAGGATCCGAATTCTTTGACTACAAATCGTGCTCAGCTTTTGAACCTGCTGAAATATTGACAAATCTTGAATGCTCTTAAAACTAGGACTGGAAGATCAAACTTCTTGCCCAAACACGCCACTCTTCTAGTTCAATGAAAAATCAGAAAGAGAGATAGAAACCTTTTGAGAAAAACAATGTTAAATCAGGCCAGCCTACTGTCAGGCTCAATTTATCGTTATTTTTATCAGCATTTAGTCCAGTTACCGGTGAAAAAAATATAAATTAGGGCAAGTTATTTTTAAATTTCAAAACAATGTCAAGTAGGTTCTTAACCTAGCTATATTTTGTAGTTTTCTAAATTAAAGAAAATAGGGACATAAAAAAGAATTTTTACGAAAATAAAAAAAAAAATTATAAAATCCTAACCATCATGATTATACTGGCACAAAATGGCAGCGGATTATTTACGAACGTGATCAAATTACAAAAAATATTTTGAAGTGACCCAGCTATACGTTCCCGTTTCACTAGCTAGCATGTGGTTGCTCCTCACAAAAATTAACCCTAGCTAGATTCGAAGGCTTCTATATATGAGAGAACTAATTAATCAAGTTTTGATTATATTAATTAATCAAGTTTTGAAATGAAGTTAAAAGCTTCCACTATCTTAAAAAAAAGTGCCAAAGGCCAACTTCGGCAGCTTCAAATCTCAATATTTTACTAATTCACATCTTTTACATGAAATAAAAAAATAAAAAGTTACCATCGGGGATGCTAAAATAATTCTTTGTATGGGGACCAGAGAGTCGCAAACTAAAAATATTTAAAAAATAGAAACCACACAGCGCTTTTTGTGTAGCCAAAAGCTTGGCCAGCAAGACAAAGTTCTCCTCGTTGCATGCATGGCGGCAGACAAGCGCTAACACCCGGATCTTCCATTCCACGCGATCGTAGACCTTTTCCCTGACATTTTTAAGCCAACTCATGAAACCGCATTTCAACTTTACTTAATTAATAATTTGTTATACAAGCTTTGAACTCTGCCTTGTTTTATTCAGTTTCCCTAAGTAACTGTATCAATTGATCATATGCTTTATAAAGAAATAGAAATTAAAGTAAGTGTTGGAACCCCACCTTTGACTTGGCCTTCGACTCTATAAGGACCCTAGTCTCTTCTCTTTCACTTGATTCCTCTCTAATTTGTCGTTGAAAAAGAATAACCAGAAACAAGAATGGTTCCGGCAATATCAAGGCTAATTGGCTTATTTCTACTTATGTTCATTTTGCTCCATGAAAAAGATTGGTGCACTGCACATACTCACCGAGGTAATCTATATGTGTTTCCTTTAATTTTAAGTCGTTTTTCTGTTCTTAATTCATGAGATTTTCATAAAGCCTAACTAAGCAGTGTTAATTTGTTAAATAATTTTGCAGATATGAAGAAGTTTAATGTGGCTGCAGATCATGCAGTAGTTGTGCTTGAAGTGGCAAGAACGAAACCAGTCAATGTTAAAAAGGTACATATAATTATCAACAAATGATTGCTCGTTGCCTATCAGCTTTATTAAGTTTTTGGGTCAAATAGTTTCTCTAACGTATAATTTCTCTTAGGTTATATTTTTTGACGGCGTTCCTACTGGGGCTGAAGTTGTTGGGGTAACTAAACTTAAAGCAAGGAAAATGATGTCTAAAAGAAGCTTGCTGGGGAAAGAGACTATGAAAGAGGATACTTTGGATCAAAAGGAGTCAACAATTCCGGGTGCAGCCCATCCTATTAATGGAAATTGTAAGCGTAAAAGGAAAGGATCGGTTAAACGCAAACTGAGAAATAGAAGTCACCATGGCACTAATGGTCATCACAAGGTCAAAATGGCTGGCTTTTCAGCATTTAGTGCTGATTATCATGTTCCAAAATCTCACCCACCAAGGAATAATTGAAGAAAAAGTTTTGCGGTCAAGAAGCTGATAGGCAGATAAAGAGATATATTGATAGCTCTTCCAATTTTGTTTCAACCTTATTATTATTTTTTTTCCTTTCCTTTTTATTAGATGTTGTAGTGTGTCCATCATGTACGTGGAATATGATCATACTTGTATCTAAACAAAAGGAAATTTAGCGTTAACAAATTTCTTTATTTCTTGCAACATATTTTTCTTTGTATCTCTATTTTGTGTGTGATTACAAGAACAGACGAGAAGACACAAGGAAACCATGGTTGAATTTGATTAATTAGTCCGATTTATGTGTGCTGATGCAGGAAAGGATACACGTGCACTAATTAAAAAGCATACTGGAAATCTCATCACAAGAACACTTGGAAGCTCCGATATTGTAGAATGCATTCTCCCATATTGCAATTAGTCAAGAAAAGGCAGTAGTTCTTCTCCAAGAATCTGATGATGCATATTGTTTAAAGAATCTTGAATCCCAGTAGCTGGTTGTTCTGCTAATGAAATCGTGAAGTTCATGAATAAAGCTTACTGATCAGGCCACAGTGGTGCACGTCAAAAGCCTCTAAATAAAAATCATGTGTCGCCGTAAATTCATTTTTTCCCTTTCCGAGATTTCAGTCTCTTTGTGTTTTTCTTGCTTTTCTGCCACTAACCTTAGGGAACTTGATTAATTGATTATATTTCTTGTTCTTTGAATCGGCATGACAAGATATATGAGCAATTTGTCAATCAATTTAGAGTAAAATAACAAGAAAATATATCAACATTGAAAATATGAAGCACTACTTCCACTCATTTCGAAAATGACTCTTATTAATGGAGAAATTCTACGATAAGTCAATCACATATCAATTGATGTATCTATTTGGGATGCTCCAAGAGATTGATCAAGTGATTTTAAAATGGAGGGTTAATATTAAAATTGGTTCCGGTGCATTACCCAACCCTTTGATGCTGGCAAAAGTAGAGTGTGATCTTTAATCACAAAGAATTCAGTTCAAATGTAGGATGACTTTCACAACTCAACCATATATGTATTTCACATAATAAAATTTTGGGCTCAACTGACAATCTCTCTATCTTATATTAAAAACATAAGAGCAAAAGCTCATTTAATTTCTATATTTTGAGGTTAATATTTATTTAGTCATTGTATTTTTTACAATACTTTAAAATATCTTTGCCGTTAAATTATTAACACCCCTGCCATTGCTTTTTATTTCTTTTGACATGCTTTTACAATATTATTCTCTTATAATAATGTTTCTTTTTTTGGGATATAATAAAAAAATTAAATTATCAATTTAACCACAAAAAATAAAAAGAATAAATATTAATTTTTGTGGAACATTATATTGAGAAGTTAATATATTAATTTTTTTATTTTAATATATTAATTTTTTTTTATTAATGTTAAAAAAATTTGAAATTTCTGTAGGGAATTTGGTAACGTTTCTGATTGGCTGTCTTGGGTTTCTAATAAGTTGTTTGATAGTTGGCATGCTGAATTATCCATTATGGGTTGGTTTAGATCGATTCTAACCAGATGATTATGAATTTCTTCTGTTTAATAGAATATTAAACCCTTAAGAAGTAATTGCTATGTTTTATCCAACCGCTACAAGATCAGCAAGTTCATGAGCTTGGGCTTCTATTGCTGACATAAAAGTATCCATTTCCATGTCTTTGGATACAACCCATAAGGGCTTGCCCGATCTTTGTACATAAAGGGTTTAGGTGAAATTAGTAATTTGTTTGACATATTTGAGTTTCCACAAAAATTCATATGTATTCTTTTTATTTTTATCTTTTTAGGTGAAATTAGTAATTTAATTTTTTTTATTAATATTTATAAAAAAATTATTATTATCATAAAAATAAATTAAAAAATAATAACATAAATGTCAATAATTTAACAACGGCCATGATTATTGACAGTGTCTTCGTTAAGACACTAATTCAAAAGCCATAATTGTTGAGCTCGATGCCTGGTAGCAAATAGGGGGTGGGCAAAAACCGAACCGAAACCGAAAAAATCCGGTTCAGTTTGGTTTTTTTAGAGGAAAAAACTTGAATGTAAAAATATCGAACCGAACCATTCGGTTCGGTTCGGTTTTTAGGTCAAAATTTAAAAAATCCGAACCGATCCAATAATATCATGTAGATCCATGTACTTTATATAATTTTATTATGGTCCAATATTTAGGAAATGTTTACATATAAAATTTCTGTTATGGCCTAATTTTTTTGTTAACTTTTCAAAACGGTCTTTGACCGAAAGTCAGCAGGGCAAGATATCATGATCCCTTTTTTTTAGTAAATTATATTATGACGTAGAAACTTATTTTACTTTATTTTAGTCGTGGGCCAAAAGTTTTTATATTAAAAATAGTGATAATGATTATGAAAATTCATCATTTTAGTCTAAAATTCTTGCAATTTTTTTTTTTTCAAATAGAAATTTGTAAATTATTTTATTTTTGTTTATTATACATTAATTATAGTAGGCTCTGTGTGCAAGTTAAGGTGAACAATTTTAGTTTAAAATTCTTGTATTCTTTTTTTTGCAAATACAAATTTGTAAATTATTTTATTTTTGTTTATTATACATTAATTATAGTAGGCCATGTGTGCAAGTTAAAATGAACCAAAAAATCGATTTGATAATCCGAACCATTAAGCAAATGGTTACAAAAAAATCAAAACCGAATCGTACCGAACCGAACTATTGGTTCCGATTTGGTTTTTATTTTCCTTAAAAACGAATAAATTTTTTTAATTTAAGATTCGAACCGAACAAAACAAAAAATTTATTTCGAAACTGAACCGATCCAACGACCACCCCACTAGCAAAACCCAAAAAAATAAATAAATAAAATAACAACAAATAAATCATCACCGTCCATTTTAGTCTCAGCGAGCAAACGGGGTTGATGTGACAAGTAACCCTGCGTAAGGCGTGACGCAATACGTCTCCTCCCGCAAGAAGAAAATAGTACCACCCCTATAAGTAAAAGGTTTCGGCCTCCTTGTCTTCACAAGCTTGACAATAATTTTCAAATTTCTTAAATTGGAAAGTCCAATATGTTGTCGGCCGGCGCTCATATTCTGGTCTATCCATTCCCAACATCCGGCCACATAATCCCACTCCTCGACCTCACACACCGCTTACTCACCCTTGGCTTAAATGTCACCGTTTTAATCACCGAAAACAATCTCCCATTACTCGACTCATTAAAAGCAAATCATCCATCAACTTCTCTCCAATCCCTCGTCCTCCCCCAGCCTAGATGGTCGGCAGGTTCCTCAGCAGCCAGGCTTCTTAAGTTCATGCGTGGGTTGCGTGAACTTCACTACCCTGCACTGCTCGACTGGTTCAAATCCCACCCTTCACCTCCCGTTGCGATTCTATCAGATTTCTTTCTCGGCTGGACCCAAGGGTTGGCCGCTGACCTCGGCTTGCCACGTGTCGTGTTCTCTCCGTCCGGCGCTTTTGCTCTGTCGGTTTCCTTTGCTCTGTGGACCGACTTGCCCACAAACGATGAGCCCGACAACGTCGATTCTCTGGTGTCTTTTCCGAGAGTTCCGAATTGTCCGGTTTACCCCTGGTATCAGATCTCTCATCTTTATAGAACGCTTAAAGAAGGAGACCCGGATCGGGATATGCATCGAAGCAATATGATGGCCAACAAGGCCAGTTGGGGATTCCTGTTTAACTCGTTCGCTGAGTTGGAGCGCGTTTACATCGACCACATGAAGAAAGAAATGGGCCACGACCGGGTTTGGGCCGTCGGACCTGTTTTGCCACCCGACGATGACTCGGCGGAGTCCATGTCTCGCGGTGGTTCGAGCTCGGTGCCAGCACACGATGTGCTGACGTGGCTTGACTCGCGTCAGGACGAATCAGTTGTCTACGTGTGTTTCGGCAGTCGTTACGTACTGACAACCAAACAAATCCATGAGCTGGCGGTCGCATTGGAGAAAACTGATGTCGCTTTCGTATACTGCGTGCGGGAACCCCACGAGAGACACGTGTCGCAAGATTGCGGAGTCCTCCCCGACGGATTTGAAGATCGTGTGGCTGGGAGGGGTTACGTGATTAAGGGATGGTCGCCACAGGTAGCCATATTGAGGCACAAAGCGGTGGGCGCGTTTTTGACACACTGTGGATGGAACTCGGTTTTGGAAGGAGTTTCGGCGGGTGTTGTGATGCTGACGTGGCCAATGGATGCGGACCAGTACACAAACGCGGAGCTGTTGGTTGACCAATTAGGCGCGGGGATCAGAGTTGGTGAGGGGACTCGGAATATTCCCGAGGCCGGCGAGTTGGCTCGTTTGTTGGCTCAGTCAGTGGATGGGGCCAAGCAGGAAAGATTAAAAGCGAGAGAGCTGAGTGGTGCGGCACTGAGTGCGTTCGGTAAAGGAGGAAGCTCGGATCGAGATTTGGATGATTTTATTAAGAGAATAAATGAACTCAAAAGTGGAAAAAATTTGACGGCAGTTTGAGAGTTAAAAAATTATGCTGCGTTTATTCGACTTTATCATATATAATTAATAATTTATGCTGAAGCTTGCAGCGTAATTCTTTTTTTAATAATTTGGCCATGTTAAATCGAGGAATGTATGCTAGCTTGTAGCGTAATTCATGGTTAAGTATACTTTTTTATGACTTCTCCATTTACAGATTTACCATTTTTATTCAATTTGTCAAAATTTATGCTCGTGCACAATTTATTTACTCTTTTGAATTATAGATGCCGGACGTACTAAGACGTTTCCTAATAAGAAAATTATAGATCCCGGACGTAATAAGATGTTTCCTAATAAGAGACTTTGTTTGAAATTAAAGTTGGACAGTGAAAAATTTCAGAAATTCGTATCTTAATCGCTTGCGCTTCTATCAATTAAAGCTTTCAAGTACCTTATTAGTGATAGAAATTTATTGTAGTTAGGATTACATTGATTCATATTTGGTTTAGAATTTCTATTATAAATTTGTTTCCTTGTAGGTTTCAAGTAATATTTCTAACCCTATAAATTGCGATGCTCTGAGACTCTTACCACAGTAAAACATTTAAAAGAAAAGGAAGAAAAAAAAAAAACACTCTTTTGATAACTTAGATCAGGAAGATCTTCGGAAGAGAGTTTTGTTAGAAGAAAGAGCAGAGATTATGGACGAGAGAATAGAGCGCATCATCAGTGCGTCGAGTCCGTATTCGGATAGTGAAGAAGACTCTGATAGTGACGACAGTAAAATACCGGCTGCCGATGAGGAGAAGACCGCGGAAGGAGGTTTTACAAAATTTACGGGGCGGCAGGCAAGATTGTTCGAGTTAAAACTTTAAGTTCAGCGAGGCAAGAAAAGCGAATCAAACAGCAGTGGGTGCAGAAATCAGAAGAAAGGAAGCAGAAGAACCTGCTCCTCCGTTTGGTCGGGAAGTTTTCAATCAGAAGACGCTGTACGAGGCGTACAAGAAGCGAGCCGAATTCTACCGCGGGATGAAAGAAGCCGACCCGGAGTTCTACCGCGGCGCTTCGAGCCGCCGGTATGGGAAGGCGCCGAAGATTTCCGAGGATAAGATTGAGAGGATGGTGAAGGAACTGAAGGAGAAACGCAATTCTTTTAGCCGAAGGAGGAGGTTTCACGACGAGAAAGACATTGACTCCATCAATCACCGTAACGAGCATTTCAACAACAAGATTGAGCGGGCTTATGGTAAATACACACTCGACATCAAAAAAAATCTCGAGCCAGGAACTGCCTCGTAACTTTCCTTGCATACACGCTCACTTATATTATGCTTTTCATATAAATACACGTGTATAAGTGAAGCAATCTTATTTTACATGAATATATATAAAAAAAAAAAAAGAAAAAAAAAGAAAGAAGAAATTGGTTTGCTCCCTTACTAGGACGAAGTGACAAATAACCTCTATATTTCCATAGTTAATTGCATCAGCTTAATTTATGCATCCAACTGTAATCCAGCAAGATGCTTCACCAAGTCATCTAAATCTGTAACTGAGCTACCACCTTCTTTAATAACTTTTTAAGTGCTGCCTTATGCAACTCCACAGCTCGATCCTTTTGCACACGGTTCGCTGCACTAGCTGATTCGGCCAGTTGTCTTGCCGACTCGGTCGAGTTAGGCACAGTTTGTGCACCCTCACACACTCTCGTCGCCATTTTTAACTCATGAACCAGCAAGTCAGCATCTACAAATTGGTCAGCTTCCATAGCCCAGGCAAGCATTGGCACCTCCCCTATGGCTGCTTCAAGGATCGAGCTCCATCCGAAGTGAGTCAGAAACTCACCAGCCGTCCCGTAACTCTATACCAACAGTTGCGGGGCCCACCCTCTTATCTCTTATGACAAGACCCCTCCCCGCCACGCGATCTTCAAACCCAGATGGAATCGCGCAGTATTCTCCGTCCACGTGTCCTTTAGTGGGCTCCTTAATAGACCATAGGAAACGAACCTCGCTTTCTCCAACCGTAGCGTCAGCTCCTCCACCTGGAGATTGGTCAACACAACTTGACTTCCAAAGCACACATAAACTACCTTCTGATCTCGACACATTTCAAGCCACGATAACATTTCATCCACCAAAACAGAGCTGGACCCACCACTTTTATGCCATGTCGATCATCAGCATTACCTGAAGAGCAATGGGTCGACAGCCTAAATGATATAATAACACTAGAAGGCGATGGGTGAGATTGGAACCATTTAAGGAGAAGGGGATATTGTCGGTGATGTATTTGCTGCATGTGTAGCTTTAGCACTTGAGGGGAAAACCAAAGGTTGGAGAGAGGAGGAGAAAGAAAAGGCAGGTTTTCGGGAGTGACCCATATAGTGATTGTCATGCCGTGGGTGAGTGACCGACGGAGGTTGGGTATGGGTAAACAGTAATGGTCACCACAAGAAATCTTGGGCGGGTCATATCTTTAACAGTCTTGGTCGCTAACTCTCAATCTGTGGCCTAACATTAACAATCTTGGTCACCCCAAGAAATCTTCCAGTTGAGTTCATGTTTGATGTTCTTATTGCATATTTGACCCCATGTTTGATGTGAACTGTTGCATATTGACGTGTTTTTTATATTTAGTTACATGTTTAATGTGACTTTTTTATATATAAATTTAATGCTGTAAATTTGACCTCATTTTATTGCATGTTTGACTTGAATTAAGCCAAAAAATGAAATTTATAATTAAACTTATTTGTTTAATATTCTTTTGTTATTATTTATTAAGTTTAATTAAGGCAATCTACCAAGAAACAAATATGGAAATGTTGCCTTAGTGTTAAAATTATTTGATAATTCAAGTAATTACATAACATATATTTATAGTTTTAAATCCTTTGATGCCTGATATAAAAAAAATAAAATTTTATAAATTATAAATTTATAAAACATAATAAAAATAAAAAAATACCTTGCTATAGAATTGGAGTTATAAAATCTATTGTACTTCAAAAATATTCGAGGCTCTTGTAAAATTATAAAATTACATATATATATATATACAGAAATTTTCCAATCAGGGATCACTGACTTTAATAAAGTCAGGGATAAGTTAAAAGACAAAAAAAATACAGACTCCAATGCACTGTTTTTTTGTCTTTTAGTTTATCCCTGACTTTATTAAAGTTAGGAATCCCTGATTAGAAAACTACCCATATATATATATATATATATATATATATATATATATATATCGGATGAATATTTTTAACTTATGTTTACGAGAAATGCCTCGATTTGGCCCATTCCTTCGAAAGAAATTTTTACAAGATCCCTATCTGCCAAACGTATGAATATTTTAAGCTTATGTTTGCGCTAAACATTTGATACACGTTATTTTACCACACAAGATTCAATACCATAGAAAAAATTACAATCAAGTTAAAGATCTATTTAATGAGAAGTTAACCAATAACCCAAATTCTTAGATCTTCAATATGGAAAGCATAAACCCAAATTCTTGCAAATTTTCTTTTACTTCACCACTAACCAAACAGTGAACCAAATTTTTAAACAAATTCCCGTATCCGGATAATTTAAACAAAAAGAGAGAAATAGATAAATAAGAACCCATCTACTAATAATTTAAACAAATGCTAAAATATCATTTTTAGCGAATAAAATGTGATTTAAGTTACATGTAAAAATAATTCACAACTATTAGGGAATAAGGGGTAAAAAAAAAAAAAGACAGATATTATTATTCTATAACAAATGGCTATGAATCATGATTGCCTAAACAAAAGATTAAAAAAAAAAACAATGAAGAATTAGGCAATACAATCATCAGCAACTACTCCACCTAACTAGCACTGCCTTGAGCTTAGCATGCACAACCACCTCTTTGTTCATTCTCTAAAGGTGCCTCAGGCATACCCTGAAAATATCTGCAATCACACGTGAAAAGAATATTTTACTGAAAACAAGGAAATGAAGACCATGGCTCCCAGGCATTCATATACATTATGGTCACATTGTCCTAGCTACTACAACAGAGATTAAAAAGGACAACATGGTCGATTTTTCTTACCATCAGAAACCATGGAGGGGTTATGTTAAAAATCCCAAGGAAATATTTAATTGTTAATAAACTAGAAAGAAAAGGGGATTATTTAGCAACAGCAGCTGTTAATTATTTAACAAGCTAATTTAAAGTGAAATAAAAGTATGGCAGAATTTTTCATTCTCAACAAGCGGAGATGAGGTAGAGGTTTAGCTTTTGTACATATCAATAACAATTTGAGATGACCCAAGGTATAATACATGAAAAAGTCTGCAAAAATATACACTTCAATTTTTATGTCTTAATTTTAATTGAATTTCAATACTATATATATATATATATATATATATTTAAATAACTAAAACTGAATTAAATTAACCATGAAAATCTAATAATGTTGTGCTCAATTTCGATTGAATTGATTGTATTATTAAATAATATTATCTTATATTAATAAATTAATTTTAATTTATTAATAAATTTTAAATATTACAATTAAGTGTATTGTTGTTTGTTAGGCTTTCTTATTACTATTAGTTTATTTCTATTATAAATTCAACATAAATTTTATAATAATTATTTATTTCACATCGATTCATTGCTTCTGAAAAAATGATGGGTAATGAAAACTATAACAATTTGTCTAATTTTTTATTTTATTACAATTAATTTAAAAAAAATTGTGGAATATTTACTTTGGAGTTTAAGTAAGGTGTTCAAATTTATGATAGCAACTTATATGGGAGAATTATATGACAAATGTGTTGCGACCTATGTTAGAAAATTCCAAGGGCTTAACTAAATTCAAGCCTCTTTTTTTTTCAAGTTTACCACTTGAGTTCGAATTTTTGGCTAGATATAGTACTAAAAAACTCAATTTGGACTTTCCCCACATTCTCATCCTACCATTAATACAATAATCTAAATCAGTTGCTCCCATTAATTACATATAGTGCTTCAAAAACCTCTAGTGCTACATGAAAATAAAAACAATATCGGCGTATATCGACAGTGAAGGCTACATGACAATAAAATCAATATCAGTATCTCTAATCATTTTCCATATATAAACTAAATAATCCAACTCAAGCCTTTCTAGTGAAAAGTGAAAAAATTTTAGATTCATCATACTTTCTAGTCAACTCCCTTCAAAATTAATGTAGACTGGAGAAGATGGACGAATTAGGACAGGTAAAAATGAGACCTTCATATAAGATCAAGACTTTAATACCTCTGATTCAGGAAGTCCGCTGTGGTCCATTCTTGCTACCATGCTTAGAGGAACATCGATCCATGACGATATTCCATGTCTTAAAAGTGCCCCATTTATGTTTAAAAGCAAGTCAGATAAAATAGTGAATATACATTGTCTGTAATAGTTAATAAGCAAAAGGAAATTTCTGGCAGCTTACTCGGCAATTACTGAAATTTCATACAGATTAGTCGAACTCTGAATGCACCATTTCCAGCACAAACTACTAGTTGACCCATGGATGACAACTGCGTCAATACTCCAGTCTGCAGCTAGAGATAACCAAAAATATAAGCCACCTTTTATCTAAATTACTAATCAAAGTGGAAAAATAAAGCTTTTACATTCAACTACTCTACCAATCCCAACCTATCAATATCTCAGCTTGCACACAAAAAGCAGCACAGCAATACCAAGCAAGTCTAGAACAATCACCTCAGCTTGCTGATAGCCCTTCTCATCACTCTCCCTGAAAGCTTTAGCAGCAGATTCACCGCCAGCGGCTTAAAATACCAAACTATCACTGAATACAGAATGAACAAAAATGGCAAAGTTCAGCTATCATAATTCATACAGCTATGAAATGTTCTCAATACTTTAGAATTAAAACTCATAGATACCTGTCAAAGTAATAACATCGTAACGCATCTGCAAGAAACTTCCCCAAGTCAGTTTCTATTGCATTGTTCATCTCTATACATCAAATCAACCACACATTGTACAAGTATAAACATCAAGACCACCATAAGGTTTGAGCCCAAGCGCATTGCCGAGCATTAACAATTGCTTACCTACAAGAAATATGGAAGTTCCTTTCAATTCGATTGATATATCAGCTACTTTCTTCTGAATCAAAGCTGAGTAGTTAAAATAAGCAATTCAAATCCCCAATAAGAAAAGTAAAAATAAATAAATAAATAAACTAAATTTGAGCATCTCTCACACTGTCAGTTTGTTATAGAAAATCAAACGTTGGCATCTCACCTTCACCGCCAAAGATATCTCACCTGTACCGCCAAAAATGGATCCTCCACTGCAACCTTCGTCATGGTATCTTACAAAGAATGAGAAAAGTTAAAAAGAAAATTTAATCACTAATAAATAAATAGACAGTTAACACTTCAAAAAATTAACCAACAATTGAATTAAAGCTCGTAATCAACTTCAAATGACATAAAATTGCTACACCATACTATAAATTCTCTATTCTTCTTTTATATCTTCACATCTTATAAAAAGGATGAGCGAAGTCAGAGGAACCAGCTAGCCGGATTATATGTAGTGGCTAACCACTTGGATTCTGCCCTCCAAGCTGTAAATGCAGAAACCAATCGGCTAGCCGCTTCACTTAATCTGGCTAACCGGTTCCCCTCTCTTTCCTCATCTGTTAATTCATCTTCTCTCTCTAAAACCCCAAACCCACATCTCTCTCTCACTACAACCCACCATTTTCTTATGCTTCTCTTCCCAATTTCATGCTTCCAAACCATTAACCATCTCTTTAACAATAATTTTTCATCATCTAACACCTTTTTTCTACTGAAAATTCATAAACCCCTCATTATTTCACATAGCACGTTCAGCAATCACCACAAAACCCAAAGATACAAATCCAACAGAGAAAGTACTTCGTTACCTTGTTCTTAACTCGAAAATGAAAGAGAATGAGAGGAAGATGTGTTCAACTTCAACGGCTCAAGATGACAGCAACCGGTTGACGGATTCGGCTTGTTCCTCACTGTGAGCAAGATGATGGCCTCGATTTTATGTGATTAGTAAACAAATTCAAGAAAGAAACTAGAGATGAACTAGTGATTTTAGGGAGAGGGGCCAGAGATGCAATTTTAGCAGGTGGGAGATAAAATTAGGGAGTTCAAATCTTTGAAACCAGTTTAACATGTTACCCATTTTTTCCTTTTTGTTATTTTTCTTCAATCTCAACCGTTGGGTTCATTTTAATTGAATCCAACGGCTGCCTTTTTTAACCGGCCCGGCATTGTAGCTTTAGCCTTTCCCACATGAGAAATGACAAGGATGGTCAGAATACAGAAGCTCATTACTTGCATTGTATAGTCTTTCATCACCATACTGTAAATATTTTTGCAAAAAGTTTCATCTCACAAAGACATAGAATCCAAAAGTTTCATATTGCTCTCAAGAAATTTCGCACTTCAATGCTTATTAATAAGATTATAGCAGTCAAAACAGAAATGTAATGAACAGTCTATAACTTTAATATGTTTCCACTTGCAAGTGAAGCTACACTCTCTGTACATTCCATCTAAAAATTGTGCTTCAGAAGGGGAAATCTTAATGAATTTTTAGCTACCCATCAAAGATGTTATCACCACTCAAGGAATTGTCAAATTGCCGCAGTGATCCATTCAATATAAGTGAATTGAATCAAAGGTAATTTATTCAATCAAAAGCCAGAATTATTAAATAAATGTTTTTTAAAAAAATCCCCAGCTAACAGAATGGTCAGCAATTGTACAGCCATACTCTGGTGAAATGCAGAAATAATGTAAAATTCGAAACGAATGCAGTTGAATGAACACAAATTGCATATTACAAATTACAAACAAGAAAACAGGGCTGTGACAAATCGAATTAAATCTCCACTTGCAGCAGAGTCACATTGCACGTGAAATTTAGCTTTAACAAGAAGTGATCACAATGAAGATGAAGAACTAACAATTAATAAAAACAAGTTTCACTATCAACAAATAAATAAACAAGTGATGATGGAAGAACATATTTATTAATAATAATATGTTACCCCAACTTGATCCTCATCAGGCATAGAATATATGAAGAGAGAGAAGCCAACTTATAAAGAAGCCAGCTGTGATTATTTTTTACACACACATACACACACACACACACACATGCATCTTCCTACTTATAAATGAACTTGAATCTCTAAAGATTCTTCTGAAGTAATAGTGACTTGTGTAATGAATCTGTAATAATGATAACTAATAATCACAGCTGAAAGAAACAGAGAACATAAAGTTTTAATACTATACCCAAAAATGAAAACGTATAATTTGAGACTGCAATAAATAAAGTACTGCTAAATGCATTCAAGCATTTTACAATTTTGGGATGTCAAACAACAAGGAACCTATATTAAATAAAGATATAGGGTACCTTAACCATTCAACACAACAGAATCAACCATATATGAGTATAATCTCATTTCTCACACAAAAAAAGGCTAAACCTCAAGTACTGCTACTAACTGATATAATAAGCTGCAAGAAAGGTAAATAAAGAACAGGGCACATGATATAATATCTAATTCTTTTGCTAGATAAAGTCCTATTAACAATGAATTACAAGACACCATTTCCATAACAGTTGTATCCAGTGTCAAACCAGAAACACCATAAACTATAGACATGTTAGCAATCCCAGCAACATTTTCAATCAAATCAAAAAT
Source organism: Murraya paniculata (assembly GCA_030449075.1). Lineage (NCBI taxonomy): Eukaryota > Viridiplantae > Streptophyta > Magnoliopsida > Sapindales > Rutaceae > Murraya > Murraya paniculata. The sequence continues at coordinate 1,800,718 of JAEVFN010000012.1, read as the reverse complement.
TAAATCAAACTAACACCATTCACGGGCAAATTTGAAGCAGCAAACAATGAAAAAGAACCATAACCCACAACTCACAACAACACACCGAATTGAGATACCATGTAAATAATAATTCATCCCATAAGTTGGAATCAATTATTCAATGAATTGATTCCTATTAACCTTATGGCGTGAGCAATTGCAACAGCCAAAATCCAAGTCTACAAAATGCATACAATCATAAGCCCATTAAAGCTCACCAGAACAGTTACAACAGCCAACAATAAGAAATCAACAAGAGCATCCATACAAACAAAATAATAAAATATAATAGCTTGAAGAGATGAGAAACTGTACCTAAGGTGAGAAATTGTGAAGCTAAAGCGTCGGAAATTGCTAAGGTAATAGTAAAGGTGGTTGTCACTAGACGATTGAGAACCGATGAAGCTCGCCGGCAAAGGTCTTATGGTTCGCACTCTGAACAATTTCGTGAAAGGAAGATAGGTGAGACATCGTTGAAACTTCAAACAAACTCTTACACAAAAACGCCGTCACCAGCACTCTTTATCATCGGTGAAATTTACCGGAGCTTCAGAGAATCTACCGATTTTTTGTGAGACTTTGAGATTCAAACAAAGTGAGAATTAGGTTTTTTATTTTTTTTTCAAATAGATTTGTTTTAATTGAGTGGAATCCAGATTTCCTTACCCATCAACAAGGAAACCAAATTTGTCAAATAACAGAAATTCAAGTTGGAGCAGAGTTTGACTTCTGGCAAATTTTTGACAACCGAACAAAGGAAAGCCAACAGTAAAAAGAAAACCTCTCGTCTCCTGCCTCCTTTACCCCCAACCGAACATGACCTAAAAGTGAGAACATGCTATGCGAGAGGATATATTTACTGATAAAAAATCAAATATAGTTATTATTTATTACGATATACATGCCTTCAAGGACCGCTAAGAATGAGGAATATATATTAAATCTATATTGTACCAAAAACTCAAACTTTGCCCAAAAAAGCGGGAAAATTTGAAAAAAAAAAAAAAACAGAATTTTCCCTTTCCCACGTTGCACAGAGAAATTAACGTATTCTACCAGTACCACAATCTACTTTTTCAAACATAATGGAGCGGATGACATCCTTTACAAAAGCATAAAAGCATTCTCGACAAGAATTTGGCATCAAAGTGGATTTACAAAGCTTTTCGATATGTTCACCATGGCTGCAGACTGCTGAGCTTGGATGAAAGCGAATCCCAGATTTTGGGTGCTCTAATCCACACGATGCCAAGATGGTGTGTGTGGCAAGTCTTGCGACTTTCTTGAATGCATCATATTCTACACCAAGCAAAGATAAGTAATTAGATCACTTTTATTTAAAGTCAAGAGTCATAGATGGCATTTTTTGATGCGCCAAAGAATACTTCACATACCAATTAAACAAGGATAATAGCAAAAGGCCATGATGGATATTATCTAAGCAAGCAAAACTGCAGTTGAGAGTAGAAAAGAGAGGATTTTCTGGAAAAAGTTTCAAAAGATATCCTTTTCATTTCAACGACTAATAGTGCTATGTTGTCAGAAAAATGTCAATAGTTAGCCAGCACACAACGCGTAACAAGTCTATGTTTGATGGAATAGGATGTCCGCATATCTTAAGTGGTAAGTGGTTGCACAATACCAATGTTGCACTGCTAACAATTTAGGCTTTTACTTATGTATCCTATCATTAATAAATTTACACACTAAATCAGTCATAATATTTAGATATGAAAAACTATCAGAAAGCGAAGCATATTAAGATTAATGTTCTAAAAGAAATATCGATTGCCATTTGCCAATGCTAGAAAATTATCTGTACTGATCCTTGAAATATATAAACATACCTAATTGCTTGTCTCTGCTTAAACACTTTAAGTTGAGCTTTACAAGAGATTGGATCTCACATTTTGCATGATCATATTTTCTTGCTTCGCTTTCTGCACAACCCTTTCCCTCAGGGGTATCGATCTCACCGGAAGATGGAAAGCCATCGTCTTCACCAGTATGTGAATAAGAAGTTCCAGCTACTGGCCCTGTCAAATTTATTGAGCTAGAACCACCTTGCTTATTAGCAACACTTGATGAAGCTCTACATATACTTTTTCCCATCAGCCTTGCCCCTTCGTAATTACACACATTACTCTGATTTTGGATCTTCCTATTCCCGTTTGCTGGTGATTGTGTCAATCCTGTTGAATAAGTACTTTGAGGCCTCTCAGAAGATTCAACCGTCATAGTCGTATTCTGATTTCGGCAATCTGATATAACAGTTCTATTTCCAGGCTGTTGTGTTTCAGCATCATGAAGACTTGACCTTGTATTCATTGCTTGTTTTGAGGCATTTACTTTTACACTAAGATTTTTAGAGGACTGAGATACATGGCTGGCCCTTTCACTTTTCCGGAGCATTGACTTAGCAGTTTTCATCATTTTCCATGCTTTCTCAACATCATGTGAGTCACAAGATGAACCATCATGAGATCTCAGATGCTGACCACTTCCAGAAGTGGAGGGGCATGGTTGACCTGATCTGTCTTGCGAAACCTCATTAACATTACGTCTTTTATGATGTTTGGCACCTGATTCGACTGGAATAGAACTGAACTTTAATGAGCTGTTTTGCAAAGCACTCCAATTTTCACGTATTGCTTGTATACGGCCTTGCACATCTCGACAACGCCGCAATGTTCTCGCACCCAATTCAGTTGAATTATCTGCAGTATTCGGATCCATTCTTCCATTCAAAGAAGTTGCATTATCCAAAACAACGATCCCCCTTCTAGAGGAAACAGGACGTGAATTCCAAAATCTATATAAAGATTCTCTTGGACAAGGGATTGACCTTACTATTTCAAAGAGGGCAAAACCTGCATCAGCTGGTGGCATTTCATTGGAGTTCCTAACAGTATCAGCATTGGTGCAGTCAGGCCTGGAGTCTTCAGCGATATTTTGACTACCACCAGTGTGGACAATGTCAGCAATACTTTCAACAGTACTGCGCTCAGATCCAGAATTTTCAACAATCTCTTGACTACCACCAACATTAACGATTTCAGCAACAGTTTCAGCATTGTTGTGCTCAGATTCGAAATTTTCAATAACCCCTTCACTACCAGTACCATCACCAAAAACAGTTTCAGTATCTGTTTCAATTTGAGCATTGTTGTGTTCATCCCTCAAAACAGTACAGTCATGGCAGAACCAATCACCTTCAGGAACAGCATTACCCATGCCAACACAGTAAGTATGAGAAGCCGTATCACAAAGATCACAAAGTAGTAGAAGATTTTCATCAGTATTGCCTTGACACACATTACATCGAACATATGCATAAGGATCAGAAGAACCGGTTGATGCAATTCCAAAACGACCATAAATCTGCATAAACAACCACTACCTGGTAAGATTTGACTATAATTACCATAATTAAGCGACTTTCAAGCTCAATTTTGCAGTAAACTCATAAATACGAGAAAATATTAAGCAATTAAATTATATAGTCACGCACTCGCAAAATCAACACCTAAAAACAAAATATGGCGGCAAAATCAAATCCTACAGAAACTTCTCTACTTCTATAGTAACAATAAAGCTAAATTTAAATCAGTAAAATTAATTAAAAACAACAATAAGAAACGAGGAAAGAGAAAGTTAAAACCTGATCGCGTTTTGGAACAACAACGAGTCGCTCACGGGGGAAGACACCGTCTTTCGGCGGTCTACGAATGGAGGTGAAGCGGCGCTTGCACATGGGGCATTTAGACTCGATCTTGGCCCACTCCATGATGCACACGAAGCAAAAATAGTGATCGCAGCTATCGATTTGGCCTCTGATTGATTTTCCTTCGTCCATTAGACATATTCCGCAGCTGCGAGAATGTGATTCCTCCATTGATTTTGATTTTGATTTCGATGAATGTTGGTTGTGCTCCGGTGATTCTGGTTGATCTTAATTTGGGGTTTTGAGAGGTTTGTTTCGATCAAAAGGTGAATTGGGCATACGCCATTGCTTTTGCTTGTGCTCCCGCACCCTTCAAACGGGTTTCCGTGCGAGCGAGCGAGTTTCTTTACGATTTTTATGACTGGCTTGGGCCTACTCGGAACTGACACTTATTGCTTTCAAAATTTTAATTATCTATTTATTTATTTTTTAGTTTGAAAAAAAATTGCCGAAAAATTGCCGACGCACAGCAAAAAAATTTGTTATAACAAAATTTCCATAATATTTTTTATAAGATTGAAATTCCCTCGTGATAGAATTCTCCCACAAAGTATACACGTGTGAAAAAAGATTCTTCAAAAGTAATAAATCCTCAAATAATAAGAATATATCCTTATCCAATTTTATTAAGGTAACCCGGCACTAACATTGGTGTGATCTCATCATTTCTTTGACTACTATGATTGCTGAAACTCTGATCCCAGCAAATATTTACATCTTAGTCTACTGTTACCAACTACATATACAATACATACATACATATATATATATATATATATATATATATATATATATATATATATATATATATGAGTAATTTTTTAGTCAGGGATCCCTGACTTTAATAAAATCATAAATAAGTTAAAAGACAAAAAAACAGTGCATTGAAGTCTGTGTTTTTTTTTTGTCTTTTATCTTATTCCTGACTTTATTAAAATCAGGAATTCCTAATTAAAAAATTTCTGTATATATATATATAGTTGACATATCTATCTTTTGCTAGGCATATCAATCCTACAAAACAGACCTAGGCATCCTCAAAATTCTACCAGCCTAGTAGCATGTTTTATTTTTCCCCTCCCTACTAGTTTTACTTAACAGGTGGTTCAACACTATCTTAAAACTTGCATGAAGTTCCCAACCTCTGCCTCTGCCCAATAGTCGTGTGCCTTCGCTTGGCCAAGGCAGGGTGAAGAAGCTCCTTGAACTTCTCAAGAAACAGCATCCATTCTTCTTCATTCATATCACTGAGCTTCACGAAGCTTGTGGTTGTAGGTAACAGCTCTTGTGCGCTTCTTCTGCTCCCGGATACTGAACCCACCAGAAGGTTGACGTCTGGTTTTCCATTTTGGTAATCTTGGCTTCTCTCATGGGAGTTTGTTCTGTTTAGAGACACAGGCAGCTTATCTCCATGAGGCTCAAAACTCCCCTCAGCTTCATCCTCTTCAGAACTCTCTACTTCAGATGGCAGGTGATGTCCATTCACAATGTTAGAAGCATAACTAAATGACCCTTGGTTCAAGAAATCTCCAGACGTCTTTGATGCCAGGTCAACCTCTGCATCATCACAATCGATATCAAACAGAATGTCATCCTCTCCACTCTCAGCATCAAAGCATGCAATTTCCCTCTCTGCTATGATCCTCCTTGCCTCAAGGCATACAATCTCAAGCTCACTGGGCTTCTCATCTTCACTACGAAATTCCCTAGTCATCATCTCACCAATCTCAGCGAGACATAGCCCAAAAGCTGCTGCTTCCTGGAGGAATACTGTGCAGAGTACCAAAACTCGTAAGCATGCCTCCCGAATCATGGGCAGCTCTGTCCGTAGCATCTCACAATCGTGTGCTGGATTGAGATTTCTAATATACTCAAGCTCGTCCTCAGAGAAAGGAATTGAAGCCTGAGGCCAATGCATCCACTCAAAGTAAGGGTCTTCCAAGCTTTCTGGCAAGCAGAGACCATGATCAATCGGGATAAGCTCCACTTGACCAAACCTCCCACCCCCATCAAGTTTCCTCACCAACAGGTTTCCTGCATGCCTATCAGTGTTGAAAATCCTGATATCTAATATCCCAATTCTATGTATAGCAGCAACAGGAAAGCTTGAGGTTCCATGATCACTGGCATCAAAGTCATGAGGAATGAACTGCTGCAGAGATGCAATCTTGCTAACCTTCTTCCCGTTCTGAACTTTTTTCCCAGTCATTCCATCATTGAGATTAAAGATGGAGTGCCTAACCTTCACAAGGACAGTTGGGGGAACTTTGGCAAAGTGATCATAGTCCAGAAGGTAGGCAGCTACTTCACGGAATCCTGCTTCCCCAACTCTCACAGAGCGTTTCTGGCCTAGCTGCCCAAGAGCTTTCCCTACAAAGCCTTTCGGATTGTTTGGCGCAAAAGGTTCCTCATCAGTTGGTTTCACAATAGCAACATTCTCACCTTTGTTGTTTTTGAAGTAGTAAGCACCTCCAAGCCCACCATGGATGGGGATGGGTTCAACACCATTCTTGATACCCTTCACAATTTCCTTAACAAGTTCATTCGTTCTAGAATAAGAACACAGGCGCCCTAATATCTCAATTGGACCGCTCATATCCTTCTGTTGGTGGTTCTTTCCCACAGGTGAAAGACATGGAGATGAAGAGCTCCTATGCATGGCATTACTAGTTAGAAGAAGAGTGGAATCCTTTCGAATAGCACTAAGGTCATTGTTTAGTGTAAGATCCCCGAATGTCAAGGAACTCTCATCAGTTGGGATATTGAAGGCAAGCTGCAGCCTTCTTTTCACAGTGTGGGCATTGTCATTCCGATCCAACTCCATGCCCAAGACACAGCCTGTCTCAGTCTGTACAAACACTCGCCTTGTCCCAGAAGATTTTGCGCCCAAATTCCCATGGTACTCACCACTGCATGGACCATTAAACACTGCAACAGCCATCAGAGTCTGAACAGGACTCCCAAACTTATGTGATGGGAGAAAGCTTGCCGTGTTCAAGGTAACTAACAGCAGCGAGGGTAAAGTAAAAACTCCTTCCCTCCCTCAAGAGGTGCCAGTCTGACACCAACTGAATGAGAGAGACATTACAGGCCAATCAACCATCAGCAGGATGACCAGTGCATAATCAACCCATAAACATTCACACCCAAACCAAGAAGATACGTAACAAATACCTACAATAGAGAATTCATGGACAATGCCTGCATAATTTGTAGAATGAAAGTCAGAAAAAATAGAACACAATGAATTTCCAAACTAATATAAGTAACTTGATATTTAGCCAAATCAGATATATTAACAATTTAGAAACAATGTGCCCCAAATAATAAACCCATCAATCCCTGAAGAAGATCCAATACAGACTTATTTAAGATACTTAACAATAAGATACATTTAGAAGGTAAAAAAAATACACTGATCATCTTCAATGTGGCCAATAATTTTCAAAGATCCTCATAACCCCAATTCCACATCAAATTTCCATACGAGAATATACGCGAGCTCATCTACAATTCATAAATCAAGAAACTGTGCATCAGCACTCTCCTTTCGACATTTATGCAGCTCCTTCTCTTTCTTTCTTTCTTTCTTTCTTTCCTTTTTCATCAAGAAAAGCAAGTATCGTTCATTCATAAACACACGATCAACACATACTTACCCACATACTTACCCGTTTTACATTACTAAGCGTAAGTATAATAAAGATGCTTACATCTCCAATTAATTACAAGAATAGCAATAATTCTAGATGGAATCAAAAAAATAAATAAACAAAGGGAAGGCACACCAAATATTTGCTTCAGTTTAAGTAACATTTTCACTAGTTTACTAATTCACTAAAGGCAGACATTTATTACTCCTCCAGAAAGATCTAAAAACAAAATGGTAAAAATAAAGAAAGAATAAATTCTCCCTCCTCTACAAGATTTGCATAACTTGCATCGCCTTCAGCAAGCATCTGCTTGATTAATCAGAAAGCAAGTAGCAAAAAGGACAGATGTCAATGAGTTTGGTCATGCTCATCTCACTTCATTTTGACAGTAAACAGTAAAAAAGAATACAAAGTTCGAAATTTTCAATTTTGACAGTAAACAGTAAAAAAGAATACAAAGTTCGAAATTTTCAATTTTGACACATTTTCTCGCCAACCAAACAGAACGCTAAGCAAGACAGAACCTTCCGATGATTAAATTTTGAAAAGAACGTATTGAAAAGTACTCCTGCTCCATCAAGCTTAGACAAGAAATGCATGAAAAACAAATTAAAAAAAAGAAAAGATTCAAGTAAACGAAAACTTACATACTTGATGGAATCTTGAGGCGAAGAAGAAGATCACAGGGATAAAGAGGGAGAGGAGAGAGGATCACGACCGTTGGCGATGAGCGGAGTATGAGAGATCAACGGTCGGGATTCGAAGGCAGGTGATTGCTGATCAGAGTTTCCTCTGAAAGCAAACCTTAGCTAATGGCCAAGCCTGCCCCAAAACACCTCTCCCTGTTTTGGCATTTGATTACATTGTTCTCTTTTTAAAAGTGCTTGGCCTTCACATGAGCAACGAGGAAGAGACCTTGACGGTTTCATTAAAATTACCAGAATGTCCTTAACTCGACTACTTTTTACTTATTTTGTAAGGACTTCATTACAATTAAAATGTAACTTTAACATCTACTTTTGCCCAAATGTAATAATTATTAGACAAATCATTAAAACGATAGAATCTAATGGAAGGTGAGTATTATTTCAGTTGAAAATGAATTACTTACTTTTCAGTTAAAGAATCATGATAGATGATGCCCACACGTCACATGGTAAATTGATTTCTCACAAAAATTTTATAGTAAATTGTATATATTATAATTATAATTACAAGATTAAAACAAATATGGCATTAATAACCTCAAGAAATTAACAATTTTCACAAAACTATTATAGGAGGGAACAAAAATGTAACCAAAATGAAAGCGTGTCCATCTCAGTCATACAAAGTTGTAATTGAGTCCTGAATCGGCAATGCAGTAACGCTCGAAGGAGATCTCCAGAATCCAAAATGAAAGCCGTCCGATCAAAACCAAAAGAAGCAATCAGCACCATCGTAAAAATGAGTACGGATGATCGTGCAGGCGATGACGTGGACGCAATTTATTGGGTGAGTAGGTGGCAATGTCACCGTCTAAGGAGCAGCACTTGCTTCCTGTACGCCGGGCAGCAGGAACTAGTTATAAGCTGACCCAGACCGACCAACCTAAAGTATGTAACTGTTTATTGTAATACCCAAACTACCCTCGATTGCAAGAATTATATGGTGAGGCGAAAAATGTTTTACAAGGAGGGGTCATCGTTTGAAATGGGTTGCAATGTCATTTTCAAAAGAATGAGATTGGAACAAGATCCCAACAAAGCGAAGGAGAATAAATTTGATAAGAATTGCAAAAGACCGTGGTTCTTACCTTTCTTCTTAAGGTGAATGATTTAATTTCTATTAGGGTTAAATTGTGGAAAAAAAAAATTCTCCTTTACTTAGAGTAGTTTCCTTTGATTTTGAAATAATTTTTAAACTGTATTTCTTACTCTTGTGCTGATCGATGTTAGTCTCGACAAACTTTTAATTGCAATCTTAAAAGAATAGCATGCAATAAAAAAAAAATTATAAATCAATGGACATACAAATAAAGTTGTGCAATTATTACTATTTTACTCCCGAGAAAAAAAAATTAAAGTAAAATAAAATTTAAGTAGTAAATTATATTTTATTTTCGAGATTTTACATTGCGTTAACATGGTTACTTTCTATTAGGTTAGGGAATATCGAAATCAACGTGAATCATTATTAATGGCTTAGAAATAAAATGACTATTCAAATCCCCCGACATTAGGGAGGTTAATCTATCACTCTCACTTGTTGTTAGTTATATTTGGTGAAATGCTAAATATGTTCTTTCTTTTAAAAAAAAAAGAAGGAAAATGTTCTTTGCTTGTTTATCAAGTATAACCATCGTTGGTTTGTAACCAAGAGTGAAAAAGAAAAGAAAAGAAAAGAAGAGAAAATGTTGAAGTTCTTGCTTTTTGATATTTTGGTTTTGCAATTAAATGAGAAAAGGAAAATGCAAGAGGTAAACGAAAAATTACTAAATTGTTCTAGCTTGCCGACTAAAACTTTTTCTACAATTAGTGAGCTTAGAGAAAAATTCTAAGAACAAAGGCCATGAGTCCATGACACTGAAAATAAATTAAAATAAAAAATAAAAAATGCTCTTTTTTATCTTTTATTTTCAGTCGGCTTTCCTACACAAACAAAAATGAAGAAAAGCTAAGCAATCCTCTTTTTAAGTCTTTCCTTCGATTTCATAAGTTACATATTTATAGATAAAAATAATTATTTTAAAGAAAAACCAAACGGAACGTTAGAAACAGCGTGAAATGTGAATTAACAGAGGGCTAGCCAGTAACCAGCCGGTAGCCCGGCACCCAAAGGAAAACTTTAGTTAGACCCCTAAATTTTTGATTTATTAAAATATGTTTCTTCTATTTAGAAATGACAATGGTTGGGGATGTTATGAGATTTAGCAATCCTACCTCCATGCCAATTACTCAAATGGGATATATATATGGACCAAATCCTATTTCTTCACATTTTTTTTACCAAAACACATTGCATTAGACCAACAACAAGAGTACAATAGTAATTACTTACAATTTTTTTTTCCTTTTTTAACATTTTTAGCAACACCCACGTTACAAGCAAATTCAAAATAAATTGTGCGGGGTAAGTGATGACAACGAAAAGTATTAAGACCTAATTCCCCTTGAAGAAATAAAAGAAAATTTAAAATTTTTTTAATAAACAAAAAGAAATGACCTCCACTTAGAAGATATACCAAGATAGGGTAAGACCTAAGAAGGGGTTGATTTTTCGGGCATGATAGCTTTTCTTGAACTTTTTATGGCTAAATTTGCTATGTAGTGAAAGTTGAATCTTTTCAAGAGCACAAGATGCTACAGCTTGACAGACCAGTCTCACTTGGCAGACTAGACTTGTCTATCATGCAAATATTTTCATTAATTCTTCATTAATGATATTTTTATTTTGAGGATAAATATTTGTTTAATCCTTATATTTTTAGTTCAGTACTTATTTAATTCTTATATTTTAAAAAATATCTTATAATGTCCTTTTTATTAAATGTCCTTAATTATTCTTGCTTTTACAAAAGTATTCTTACAATAATCTTGAGACATTAATAAAAAAAATTGTCAATTTATCAAAATTACCCTAAAAGTAAATGAAAATTAACATAAAATTTTTTGTTATTATTATACTTTTAAGATTAATTTGATATTAATTTGGTAAATTTGGTAAATAGAAATTATTGTAAAGATTATTGCAAGGATATTATTATAAAAGTAAAGAAAAAGTAAGGGAAATAGTGTAATATATTAACAATAAGAATGTCTTGAGATATTTTTTAAAATATAAAAATTAAATGAGCCCTTAACCTAAAATATAAAAACTAAACGAGTATTCACCATTCTTTTTATTGATGTTGTTATTTTTCCATCTCATTAATTTTTATTAGTTAATCGGCTAATTTTATAATTGTGAACTTGAAACATCAAGTTCAAATGATCTCATACTTGTGATTGTGAAAAAGATGAAACTAAAGTTCTTTACTTCTTTTATCAATCTTCCAAAACTTTATTTTCTAATTATAAAGATTCTCTCAAGCTATGCCCTTTCACTATACTTGAATCCCATTTGATAAAAAATAATAATTGCTTATCAATACATGAGAAAGAAAGAGAGATTCTAGCTAGCTATCAAGTATTGCCTTTCACCTTATATTCTTTGTGCTTTATTTTATCTAATCTAATCTTGATCAATGGCAAGCTCAATGTTCAAGAAAGTGACTACCATTTCTTCTATCTAGCCGTGTATGGCATCAAAGTGATAGGCTGATCAAACTTTGAATTTATAATATCAGTAGATGGGAAATGAGATTTGTGATCTCAAATTTGGATAAATGGTCCTCTAGCTTTTATAATTTGAGCTAATGACTCCATTAATCCATATATTTTTTAAATTTTTGTAAAAGATCCCTATTATTACTTCTATCGTTGTTTAGTTTAATCTTATATAACTAAGAATTATAACAACGCAGACATTAAAATTTTTAAAAATAGAGAATACTAAAAAATAAAGCAGAGTTTAACAAAAATGAATATGCAACATAGACCTTTTAAATAACTTCTAAAGATATAATGCTTGACTAAGTAATTGGCACAAACTTAACGACTAAAAGAGTATACACCCTTCAAATTTTTGTCTCATCATTTGAAAAGCTCATTGTCCTACCATTCTTAATTCCATCAGAGTGCTTTTAGTAGCTTGCATTACATTGTATTGCATTGCGTTAAAACATTGTTCTCATGCTAATCAATATTTAGCTACAATTTTTGGTTACACTGCACTGCATTAAGAAGGTGACTAATATAATAAAATGTACATAAAATAAACCCATGGAAAAGGGATGGGGTTTAGGCTGTATTGCATTAGAATTCTATTAATACTAGATATATAATGAATAACATTTATTAGTTAATGAACTAAAAATTTAAAATTATTAAATATTAATTTATAGTTAAATAAAAATTTAACTTAAGTAATAATATAAGATAGAAATAAAGCTAAATATTTAATAAATAAATGTAATACCTTATTTTACTTTCATTACATAAAATCATTTTAATTATTTTACTTTAAATACGTAAAAAGCATATTAATTTTATTTAATAATTTATTTATTTATTAAATATGTTGAGGCCAGATGGCCGCATGGGGCTGAGCTCGATACGGTCAAAAAAGAGGGAAATAATTATTTGATACATGCATGGTTGTCACCGCAGCAGACTTTCGGCTGAGATTTCCAAATCCGGCTCTGCCGCCACTCGTTTATGAAGCAAATACAACGTCCCATGCAATTGATACGTAAAACTTGCGGGTAATTACATATATAATTAAACATATATATATATATATATATATATATATATATATTTATTCCATCGAAATAAAGGTTCGAGAGTTATGATCGAGTTGCTCTTACTTTTATGTTTATGATATTCTATGAATCAGTTTTCTCCAAGATGTGATATCAAGTTTTCAATTACTAGGTAACAGATGTTGTGATTGCAACAGCATGAGGGAACAAGAGATCTTATCTTCGGGGACCATGCATGATGAATACAAATTATTTTATCGCACCCTTCTTTTGGTTCATTGATTCATTCTTTCTTTTAAGACCTTCTCTTCTCCCAACGAAAGCAGATGAAGTTAAGCAGCTGGCATTAGTTTAAATTAAATAAACTCTTATTCATTTATAATAGTCGGGGAAATGAAGTGATTTCCCTTGCCTTCAGATTAACTGACATCACTTTATGCATGCGTTGGGCAAGTAATGGGGTTTCTTACTCAAAGAAGATATTTTTAGTTTACGTGAGAGTCCACCGGAGCTATATGTGCTGCTATTGTCCGCGGTGACCTTTCATTTCAATTACTGAGAACAATTTCGTGAATCTCACCCAGATTGCTTCATATGCAACTCCTATCACTAAACTGCCCCTTAGATAATGTCATGCTCTAAACTTGACGTGTTGTCCCTGTTCGATAATTCATCAGAAACCCTTAAAACGGACTCGTAAAAGAAAAGTGTTGTTAAGCTTAACAAATACAGTTTCATACTTGCAAGCTCTAACCCATCTGCGATTTATAATTGTAACACAATTATATCTATAAACTTTCAAAATCACACGATAACGAGGTAGCTAGTTTCAAGGGAAGGGGTTTTCAGTCTCTTAGATTTAAATTCCATCACAAATGGGCATGCTTCCAAATTCCAATTCCAAAGCATCAATGCTTAGTAATATATAATACGATGCACAAGAATACCAAACTCGTTGCCACAGCCATATATGCAAATTTATGGGAGTCAGCCACAGATTGATGATGATGATTTAGAATTTATCTTCAGTAATTGTTAGTGGGTAGTTGAGAGGGACGACTGATAGATGCTTTTGCTACGTAGTACTTTTGTGTTAATAGAGATTAGCGACTCTGAAAAATGTGGGTTTGGCTCGTGTTCTTTAATCTTTCTAGAAACTGGCACTAAGACGATGTAATCAAAGAATTAAAGAAAGAGGATTTGCGGACTACTTAACTACAGCATAAATAACATAAGAGTAGGTCTTAGGATTTATATCTATTTTATGAATAAAATCTTAAAGGAAATATATTTTCAAGGCAAAATTTTATGAGAAGATGATTAATTTTAATATCTGGGTTTGTATTGTGTAAATTAAGCTAAGGTATTTTAGGAAATAAGACTTAAGAGGAATGTTATAAGAATTTGAGAGGGCGTGCTGAAAGCTCCACTATAAACGTAAGCTTTTAATAATAAGATCAGTTCGCGACAAAAATATGCGGTTATACTTAATAAATAAAGAAGCCCAAGATCAGCCCAATAGAACTTTTAACCCACGTACAATCTCGGCAATTAGATTTAAAAGAAAAGCCCAAATATCATGTCACACGAATTTGCTATTGGCACCCAAAAAATCCTATGCAAACCTGCATTGTAGTTGTACTTCACTTATTGTCAAAAATACCCTCCATCTAAACAAACCCTATTTCCCATTTAAAAATCTGTCAATTTACGATAATTTTCTCACGCTTCAAATTCGTTTGCAATGAAACGCAATTGTTTCCCCCACAAGACAATTGATACAAGCTAAATACAGGTTCTATGGTCTCTTTTGGTTGACCTGGTTGTTAGAAACCTTGAGAACAAAAGAGAGGTCGAATGGATTATAGACGAAAATAGAGACTTAACAACTGACAAAAATGAAGTAATTAGCAAGCATATGCCTAGAGTGCTATCAATTTGACAAAAAAAAGGAGAAACAGATTGTCGTTTTTGAGTTTGTGCAGTGCCAATAGTTGAACTCTTGGATCAAATTCGAAGCTACTATCCGGAAGGCATAAAAAAATTCACCAATATTGTTCGTTACATAATGTGATGCGTCATCAAAATTGGACCACCAGCTGTTCCATCAGCGTTGGTGTTAGTGACCTCAATGTGCTCGTTCACAATTCACAAAGAGTCAAGAGTGCTGCCCAAACACCATAATCATCAATCCATAACAATTACCGAATCTAGGCTGCCACAGCAGCACGAGACACTTGTCCCGCCAAACACGGGGCCACGTTCCGTCCTTTGGGACCAGACGAAAGTAAAGGCACACTCAGCACGCGAGCTCGGCACGTGAGACTGACACGTCATCACGGGGACCCCACCCAACGTCCCAACGGCTACAACCCCTTTCACTTTCAAAAATAAAATTGACCCATAAACGACAGGTCACTTGGCAAAGGACAGCACATGCCCCCACTATGTGGAAGTTTTTTTAATTAAAAATTATTGTTATCATTATTATTATTCAATTTTGTGGGGTCCAGCTTTCCAATCCCCACGTGACACCGTCACGAGAAAGCGAGAGACGACACCGCCAAAGTCTACAGGCACGTGCTCTCACGTACTGTTATTCTTGTTGATCCTATAAACTCCCCGTGTCTTGCCTCAATTGCCCATGCCCTTTTCTTGCGATTCTCTATAATTTTCTCGGGATCTCTAATTTTATGTCACTGCAAAATTACCCTTATTTTACATATCTGAATTAGCCACTTGGTGAGCTAAATATTGCCCAAAAACCAATTATATAATTATTTGATTATGACCTTAATGAAAACACACGTGATTTTTTTCTTTTTTAAGATTTGAATGGTCTTATAACATACGATACATGATAAACGACTTAATTATATTATTAGTTTCCTGTAGATTTTACATTTACTATATAATTTATTAATACCAGTAATATTAATTTTTCTTCATATATATTGATTTTCTTCTGCTGGCTAAATATTGTAGCATCGCCCTTTGTAATGATTAAGGTTGGTAAGCTTGTCGGTCCACATAGTTGTCCAAATACTAAGCTCATCGGTCCGCACAAGTATTCATGTATTAATAGAATATTCCGTAGCTACCATATCCCCGCTTTCTCCGGCGGAATTATGGTATGAGGAGTTACTCGGAATGTTGTCAATATATCAATATCTTCGGTTACATAGACAATCAAGAGAAGGCTAGAGAAATTTGAAATTTAGCTCAGACTGACTAATAAGAGACATCAATTTCAGCTTTATGAATATCTTTTATCCCTATTTCAAATCACATAAGCAAGCCAAAAAAAATGGTCGATCAAGATGATAGAAACGGTGTAGGAACGAGCGACCTTGCAGGCTTGCAGCTGTCAAATTGACTTTTATCTTAATCCGGCACGAATCATCAACAATAGCAAATTATTCTATAGACGATACTAGATTTAAATTTAATGACATTAGATTATTTTATTTACTTTATATTTATGATGCAAAGTTGAAATTAAAATACTTTTGAGTGAGAAACTCTAGTGATTTTCAAATATTTTTTATTTGGCTACACTCAAGTTTAAATTGTTGAAGAGGTAGGGGGATAAAAATTAATCCGAGCTATACTCATCTCTCACTCTCCCTACCTTTAAAGAAAATTAAAGTTAAGTCAAGTGTATACAAATCGGGGTTGTGATGATGTTTCCACTATGTTGTGGGTAGATTAAATACTGTTAGGGAACATAATGGGTTTGAACTAAATTTTACCATTCACAAAATCATAAAATAGGAGGATAAGTTTTTTCTGCCTGAGTCAAATCAAGTGCGTTTGACGTGTCTAATTAACATTGCTTGATTTTCATTGTAACCTCTTAGATACTTTAAAAAACATAAAAAACAAAAAGAGAAGGTCATTCGGACTTGTGTTCATTTTACTGATTGTACTTAAAAACAAAAGAACAGATTAAAATAGCTAAATCATTACTTGATGTCCATAAGTTACTAATTAATTTAATCTTAAAGATTAAACAACTTTTCTTTTAGCACGATAACTGTTTATTATTTGATGAATATTATACTCGAGTATCATTTATTCGCAAAACTTACATCAAATCCCTCGGTCGCAAGACTTCATATTATAGGCTTAAAACCCACCTTTATGCTTTATATACTATAATAACAACTAATTAAGAAAATTAATGTAAAAAAAAAAATTAAGTGCTTGTTCAGTGTTCGCGTATGATTTTTTATTGTTATCAACTTTTTTTTTTTTATAATTATGAAATTGTAAATCTCGTGTGTCAGGAAGCAAGACTGTGTATAGAATAATTCGACAAAAAGAAAATTACATTTTTGGGTTTACGCTCAGCTATCGACACGCGTCAAGGTGAGTTCGGACATTCAAAAAAAAATTTCTTAACGGACTAGAGACGTCTCCCAAGTCCCAACCGCAAAACCGTTAACTAAAAACAAACGGCATGTTAACAGCATTACGTTTGTAACGGGGAACGGAAAGGCTAAGAAAACGGCGAGGAAGATAAGTGATCGAGTGGGGACCCCACCGCACGCGAGCCGGCAGGCGGAGTGGCAGATGAACGGCAGGGGATGGGCGCACGTGATCTGCTGCCCCTAACTCACGTGCGCTATGTATCCCCACGTAATTTTCATAACAACAATGGAACAACTCCTATGGCATGAGGGTCCCGTCACGTCATTAAGTCTCGACGTATGCAGATCACATGGCTTGTGAGTTAATGGCTAACGACGCTAACTTGAGCTAACCCACTCTGTTACTCCGATTTGCTGCATTTCCCTAACGAACGAACGAACGGTACACATCATTATTGAATTTTAAGTTTCAATATCTATTTTTATATTATTAGAGAATATTTTCAACAACAAAATAGGTTTTGTCCATCTTAGTGTTAATCGTTTCGAATGGTCTCTTTTACTGATTCAACTAAAATTTTAATTGTGCAACAAAAATTATCTTCAAATGTTATCAAATTGTTTTAGATATAAAAATAAAATATTAAAACCAAGATATCATACCTTCTCATATCTTATCATCAATAATTTAATCTTTTGATTATTATCGATTTTGTATTCAAATCTTTTTTGAATCATTATTCATACTAAACAAAAATAAAATTGAATTCCAAGTTTTGAAAATGTAAAATAAAAAATGTACGGGATGGTGATCCTTCGAGGTTGATGTGACATGAAAACCGGTGAAATTGAACGAACCACTTTCCTTTCCAATCTACACAATGAAACCGCTTTCGTTCCCGCATTATAAAATGGCGGGGAAAAGAAATAAAGAAAACGGGATCACGTAATAATTGGTTCGGGCGCGGGGCCCACGACAATCCGAACCGTGAGTTGGCCACGTGATTTGGGAGGCGTGACGATGTGGTGGGCAGACATTTTTAATCACGTGATGGAGAGCGGATTCTGCGGAGAAACGGACAACTGTCCTTACTCAAAAGCTTAAATAAAAGCAAAAAATTTTTTAATTAAAAGCGCTTCCGAGTTCTGGCTCTCTCGGGTAGATTAAAGAAAAGCGCTTATTGCTCTGTCGTATTAAATATCCTAAGACACGCAAAAGAAAAAGTATTATTAGTTAACTGATCCCTAAACGGATTCCTCAAGAAGGGAATGTCCATGTTACAGGGGAAGCTCTCGAATCACTGCTATAAATAAACACCACCCCTATTATTAAACAATTAACTTTGCTTAGGTTAAGGACAAGACAACCTTGCAAGTACTGTTCGGTTCCGCCATTTCCGCCCTTGCTTTTGCTTCTTAGTACGTTCTCACTAGCTTCTTCCCTAAATATTTAATTTACTTTTGCTTTTTCAATCATCGGGCTAAAATTTTCCTCTAATTGTTAATGTGTTATTCTCTGATTAATTATTGTCACTTAAGTGACAACCATCTCCTCTCATGGGTTGAATTCTCCTATGTATGTTGAGGAGGTGTTGGTTTTCTTTCAAATATTTTAATGTAGATTTAATTCATTCTAAGCTTTTAGACATTTACATTACGTTGCCGCAAAATTGGTATATAAAGTTTTGTATTTAATAAAATAATTTCTATCATCTATAGTAATTTTAAGTTGTGTGGATCACACCATAATTAATTGAATGCGTAAAAATTAACTCAAGATAACCAAATATAATCACATTTGTGTTAACTAAAGAGGAATATCTCTTAATAAGTTCATGCAATAAAGATATCGTCAATCGTGGCAATTGTCTAGTATTGATGTTAGTTACTAAACAATTGTATAAAGAACCAAAAAATAAATAAATAAATAAAAAAGGGGAAAAGCGATATTGCGCCCTGTGTACATGAACCTGTTGTGCTGTTTCTCTGCGTGTTGGAATCTTCATTTTTTACTTTACTCCAAGTTATTTAATTTGAAAATAGTTTTTAAAAAATTATTCTCATTTTTTATTGTACTGTTCTGCGACCATTGTTTAATATTTCCCTTCAATAATTAATTAAGATTTGAAGTGGATAACAAATGGTGGCCTTATTATGATTACTTTAGTAATAATTTTCTGTCCTATAATGTCAAACTTCTCTGTGAATTATGCTTTAACAATTAACACACGGGATTAACACACAATGTAAGCAGCAGAATTTGTCAAACCAAAATAATTTTAAATTAATTTTACTTTTTTTCGTTTCTGGGTTTTTTTTTTTTTTTAATTTTTAATTGGGGTGACGTGGGACCAAGGGCGTGGGGTGCGGTAGGGTTAGGTCGGGTTGGGCCATCCAGAGCGTGGGTGTCAAATATTGGATGTCGTTTAGTAATTTTGCACGTGAGTTGCGGGGTCAACTCACGTGGCCCAGCGTCTTTCATCTGTTTCGACAAACATGAAAATGACCCCACTTCACTTGTTCGCGATTTCGCGTTACATAACGTTGCGGTACTTTCCTCTTTCATCCATCGCACTGTGATCCACGGAAATTCAAAATAATGAAAAATAAATCACGTATGTTATAATTATAATACAACAACTTTGTCTTGAGGAAAAAAAAATTCAAATTATATAAAAACAGCAAAACGAGGCTTTTGTTATTTTGTCAGCATGCCCATAATTTAGAGATCCGAGAAAACAGTATTTTTGAGCGTTTCGTTTATCTAATAGAATTAAGTTATGTGAAGATTTTGCAACTGCATCATTATTATTTTCATAAACAATATAATAATTATACTGAGTCAAATGAAGTATTGTCTAATAATTAGACTTCCGAAACTTTTAATCCCAAGTTTCATATTGAATGACATGTTATTTATTGAATGCTTTGTCCTTTTTTCAAAAAAAATTTAAATAAATTAATTATATCGTCTCATCTCATAAAATCAATAAATGAATATTATATTATTTAAGTTTTTTTCAGATAAAAAATTTAGAATATATAATACCACTATCGATTAAAATTAAGGTTAATTACATGTACTCGTTGTGATAAGAAATTTTATGGACTTGGGAATACCCGCGATTTCCATTAAAATTAATTAATTAATTAATTATCCTTATTTATGACCTAAATTGTTGAAATTGGAGGCTAAATATAATCGCGGACCACTTTAAAGACAGAAAAATGAACGGAAAAAAAGAGGC
The DNA here is from genome assembly GCA_030449075.1 of Murraya paniculata. Taxonomy (NCBI): domain Eukaryota; kingdom Viridiplantae; phylum Streptophyta; class Magnoliopsida; order Sapindales; family Rutaceae; genus Murraya; species Murraya paniculata. The sequence continues at coordinate 1,780,355 of JAEVFN010000012.1, read as the reverse complement.
GAAGTGGAACAGTTATACATAACAGAGCCAACAACGGCAGCTAACAAGTAATTTTATTAAGATAAGACAGCATATTATTAGACGTACTGACGACTCTCAACAATGGCATTTTCTGTGGGGGCTTCATTTGTCCATCAAAATCCCTAATCTTGTTCATGCGATGTACCCTCCCTCCAATCTGTCTCAGGACCTAGCTCATTTTTTTATTCATGCGACTCTCAACAGCCCCATCTCTGTCTTTCGATAGCTTCGCCCTTGGAGACAACTGTTTGACATTGGTTCAATACATGAGCACGTAGACTGTTATAACTTATATACGAATATTTAACTATTTATATGCCAGCTTAAGCATTTGGTTCAAACAATGCATATATCGATTATTTTTTATTTAAAAGAAAAAATACAATTGACTATAATACATATTTCTGCAATTTCGTGGAGTCTAATAATCTTATTTCACATATGTCTTGAGAGCATGCATCGTGAGGACCAACTCTAACATAAAATTATACCAACTCTAACATAAAATTGACCCAACATTCCCATGTCACGTTCACTATCAATTTGGAAGTGATCACATCTATCACGCAATTTGATTTTCTTAAAAGATTATATATTTCATGGGAACGTCACATGGGTCGTCTACTCTTGACCATGCATTATACATTTGGTCACATTCGCCGGTTCTCTAACTTATGCCTAATGCATGTCCCCTAACAAACGTAGTATCGTATATCTAATATAGTATTTCAAAATAATTGCTTAAATGTTGCTAAAACCAGTGCACGGATCAAGCTGGATGTACGATATTCGAACATGGTTCATATTTTGAATGGAGTGCCACGTTATACTGATATATATATATATACATATATATGTATGTATGTATTTTTTAAGATCGTAAGACAAGAAAAATGAAATTAATCAAAAGTTATTATTGTCACGCCAAGCTGTTTCATTGTATTCATGCACTGCAGTGTGAATGCGCACCATGATTATATGAACTCGTTTTTAAAAAAAAAAAATTGGGGAAAGCAAGAAAGAAACTCATATATTTTATTAAGATTCATTGGACAATGTTAGGATTAAAAAATAAAACAAATAAGGAAGTAAATTACAAAATGTAATCCATTACAATACAAACATACAATTACGCAAATTGATTTGTTATGGGTTAGCGCACACAACGATGTGGAATGCGTTCGAAAACGATAAATGTGTACAAAATACCGTATTTCATAATCACGACATTGTCAAATAAAATTAATAAAAGTCAATAATTAATTATTTAATATTACAATCGAATTAATTTATATTGATTAATTAATAATGAATTGTTTTTGGACGTTGAAAATGATGAAATTTACCTTTGACGAAAAAGGAAAAAAACTGAAATTCTGAAAATTAATGGAGGAGTTGAGCGAAAAAGGGAGAATATTGGGACGGGGCACATGGGGAAGCACCGTGACATGGAGAAAGTCCCGCGTTTCCCGCAAAGCTTAATTTTACAGAGACTAGTACTGCCACGTGACATTTCCTCCTTTGCTACCAACAACATCCACTGCGCTCTCTGAGTCTGTGATGTGCCACCGATTTTCCATTTTTTTTAAATAAAAAGCCAGCAAATTTATTTAAGCTTATTACATAATCGGGATCTGTGCCCTAATCATCAGTTGTAAGTAAGTATAATTAATGCCCCAGTAATTATTTAATTCATCCTTTTTTTTTTCTAATTTTCCAATTAATGCGTCAACGGCCTGTAAGGTAACTCAACTGGCAGTTACTAGTCAACTTGCTGCTAAATTTACGAGAGTCACGTGAGCCGGGGCCGGTGGTTTTAGGAGTTGGTAGAACAGAGTGTGGGCTAACGTGTTATTAAGAAGCACATGCTGTGCAGATTTTGAAATTGTACAACTTAAGGCCCAGGCTAAAGCTAATCTTTTTGCAAGACACCAGTAGCAGTAGCAGCAGTATTGGGATTGATGTAACAGGTGGCGTACTCATTTACTGCCGCAAATAGCTTCTGTCATGCCTCATTTTCGGCCTTGAGCGCACCAATATTCACCGATCACCATTGTTTTTTTCTCAGAGGGGTCTATTTTATTTTTTATTTTACCTCTAACATCTTCTTTCATTTATTTATTTGTATTAATATCTAAAGTTAAAATAATTAGTTGATTGTATATTATATGTATTAACAAAATTATTATTACGAAACATCCCATCTATCATTTTATTATTATGTAAAATATTTCTAAAATATTTTATAAATCATTAATTTTATTTTTAATTGTTTTAATATTATTTTATTTTGATAGACAATAATATACATAATCTATCAAAACACATAATTTAAATAGATTTAATTGTTCTTTTTAAATACTATTTAGCTTCACTTATATATAATCTAACACAGTTTGATTTGATATCGTACAAAACATAGGACAACCCTGTATATAATCTGATCCGAATCTAATAGTTAATTGAATTTGATCTTACGTGCCAAACATAATTTAAAAGTCTATAATGCATGGTAACTTATTTTAATTTCTTTTCTAAAATATTTCTAATAACTAATAATATGTTTCATTTCAATTTTTAGAAAAATCATGGTGACAGAGAAAAAAACGAAAAGTGTGTGTGGGATGTTATTTCAAATTAATTAACTTATTTTTCTGTATAATTAAAAAAATTAAAGAATAACATAGATTTTAAATGAAGCTGCTACACCGACAAAGCAATGAATGATTTTCGTGATTTTTAAATAATCTATCACTTTATTTATGAATAATGCTAAATGCACCAACTTTTCATTCCAAACCGATCTAACATAATAATATTGATTGAATAAATCCAATTAACACAAGTAAATCATTTGGATCAATTCTTACTAAAAGTTTACGACTTTAACATTATTGTTAGTTTATACTGTCAACTCATTTAGGAAAATTTCAAAAAATGTAAAACTATTATTTTAGAGTTCTTATGCTGTAAATCATACTTTTTTTTTTCGACATAAAATTTCCTCTTAATTTTTTCTAAAAATTAAAAATAAAAAATGTTTGAAAATGGAATCAACGGACTCTACGAAACTATCTTAAATCATCTAATTCGCCCCATAAATAATAATAAATTAAGAATAATACTACATCCCGGAAGGAGATCCTTCTTGCCACGTACTTGGTGGGCGAGCATCGCAAACAAAGGCCTAATAAACAAACTTATTAATCGGGATCACCAATACCATACAAGTATATTGGAAAAAAAATCAAGATTGCCGAAATGCATTAAATTAAAAAAAAAAAATTATAATCTCCCTGTTCCTCGAACTTACAATTAACACTCCCACGCGCGATTATATTTAACACAGACGGAGGAAAAATAAAAAAAAAAATCCCGCGAGTCCGTGACGATGACTCCTAACACCGTTAAATCGCGCCGCAACGTCGTTACGAAACGGCGTTTCCGTCTGACGGGGAACCAATGAATAGAAATACTTTGGAGAAACAGAAAGCAAAGCAAAAACCTGTATAAAAGATCCTGACCCAAAAACACACACCGGACGGAGAGAGAAAGAGAGTTTGCCCGCTCGCGAGCACTGAAAAAGGAGAGAATTTTTGTTTGGTCGTCGAAATTCGAAGCAGATTCTTCAGCATTTCTGATCGTTCTCAATTGATGGAGAATTGATACAAGCCTACTCGCCTTGCCTTTGAAACTGCTTTGTGTTTCTTCTTTTTTTCTCTTTGCCTTTTAACGCGAACTTGAATTGCTCGTTTGAAAGAAAGGTTCAGATCGAAAGGTACGTGAAAGGAGAATTCATTCGTTTTCTGATAATTCAATTGTTAGGATTGCGAATGTTTGACTTGAATTATGGACAATTTAAAGTTATCTCTCGTTTCTGAATTGAATTTGACTTGAACATCATGTTTTTCGTGGTATTTCCGATGGCAGGTGACAGTTTTACGTGTGCAGAAGTCTTTTCTCGAGGAAAAAAAAAAAGATAAAAGTATAAGAAAGATTTTCTCGGGAAAAATCGTCAAGCGTGCTAGCTTCTGTACGAACAGTGCGCAAACAAACTTCCTGAATATCTGAAGTGAGACTGAATGAGCCTTCGATCTCAGGCGGAGGCTTAACGAAACAGATCTAACAAGCAACTGTCAGAATTTTCAAAGAATTCATCATCCGTATTCACAGAATTGCCATTTGAATTTCAATCTTCGACTATTCAGCTGAAGATTCTATATATATACACAGACACACACACGTATATGGAGCTTCCTCAATCCCGTCCTTTCGGAACCGAAGGTGAGTAAAAACAAATCAAAATTCTGTTTTGTGATTTCCGTTTCGGATGACGGAACGGAAAGCACTTTGTGAAAAAAAAAAAAAAACATAACAATTATTATTGTTCATTTAACTGTGATTTAGAGAGGTTGTTTTACAGGAAGAAGACCGACGCATGACTTTCTCTCACTGTACAGTCATTCAACAGTACAACAAGATCCAAGGCCACCTTCTCAAGGTAAATTCAACCCAAATCCAATTTCAAGGTCCCAATATACGACTGCTTTGTTCGTTTCGGTGTTTTATTGTTTTTTTTTTCTTGAATTTCGTTTGAATTAATAAAAGATAAAATGAAATATCTCTCTTTAAATTTTTATTTCTTTTTGGCTTATATTTATTAGTTACCGGATCATGATTTGTCGATGCACGTGACTAGATAATAGATATGAATGATGGATCTGGGTCATGGATTCTTTCATGGGCCATTCCCTCTATGCACAAAGCTTGCAAAATCGGGAAAAGAGCGGATTAACAGTTAGTAGCACTTAGTAATCAGCCTTTAGGACCATTGAATTGATGTTTATTTTGATGGGACCCATTTAGAAGTTAACACGATGATGTGACAAATCACATGATTTACATCAGGCTCCCCGATGATGATGCAGCAGCTTCATCGTATTCTGTACACAGGCACCCCGCACGCGCTCCTTAATTTTCATTAGTCAAAATTATCGATGACCTTAAGTAAAATTTTATTACGTAATTCAAACAAAAAAAAGGTAAAATTTTATTATGACTTTCACTTGAATCAACTCGTGGATATATTTATAGATAACTTAAAAAAAAAAAGGGACCTTGTTGCCGTGTCTCCTTCACTCACCAACCCTACTCTACTGACATGGGAATATAGAAATATGAGTCTGCTATAATTGGAAACAATTTTGTTGATTACGTACTTTCACACCCATTTTATGTTATTTGGTGTATATGTGTCGTGCCCCACCAATTAATAATACTTTGTATTTTGTCGATTCGCGAGTTTATGTGTTACGTTAAATTTTGGTTGATTTTTAAAAATCATGACAATCGCATAAAATTTTCTTACGAGAATGGTTTGAAATAGTAAAGGAACTGTATATAATAAATGAATGTATATAATGTGCATATACATAATAGTATTTTACTACGTAGATGTACCATCTAATCTTAATCATATGGTACAATCACGTACCATTTGTTGTGTTGGACACTATTTTTTTTATTTTTTCTATCAATTATGTTGCATAAATTGCCAACTTTAGATTATTTAGTAAGATCTGTATATGAACAAGATTTTATTTTTCTCGATTTTTTTTTTCAATCTCCTTCATGCACGAGCAGGTGGATTCCTCAAAACCCATGATTTTCTACAAGTAGGGAAAATTAATGCCAAGGAAGAAACCACAGTTGAAATAACATCAACTGTGGAAAAGCTACCGCCTCCGGCACCACCACCACCGCCACCTTCTTCTGTAGAGCACATTCTGCCCGGTGGGATTGGGACTTACAGTATAAGCCGCGTCTCACACTTCGGTCAAAAAGTTCCAAAGCCGGAGGGGTCACTTTTCACAGCAGCTCAAGCGAGTAGTACCGAGAAAAATGATGAGAATTCTATCTGCAGTTCTTACACTGGTAGTGGTTTCTCTCTGTGGGAAGAATCTGCCGTCAAAAAGGGAAAGACAGGGAAGGAGAATGCCGGAGAAAGAGCCATTGGAAGAGGAGGTAACTTCGTGCCGTACGTTTTGCAGCTTGCGCTCACATTGTTTACGTTATTGTGATAAAATACGTCCATGCATCGCCAAACTAATGCACATAGTTGATGTAGCAAAAAGTGCCCTTAGACCCAAACTACAGGCCCTCTTGGAATATGGGCTGCTTCTGTTGCCAAATATGGGTGTAAAAAATAGGAATGGGGAAATTAGATGTACAAATGCACAGTGACCTAATTTTCCGTTTCAAGCTGCTAGGATCTAGGAGTCATTAGCAATTTAGCAAGGGGAAAAAATACAAAAAGAGTACATATAAATAGTTCTTGGGAAAGAAATTGTATTTATTATTATTATTATTATTTATTATTGTTTAAGAAAGGGCCAGCCTTACGATAGAAATTTGTAAAGCAAGCCCCAGTTAAATGTTTTCATTTATCTAGAAGGCCCAGTTGAAATTGATTTAATGTGAAGCAGAAACTGATAATAACGAAACTTTTTGGCCGCTACCGTGTGTGTGAACAGAAGCGACAGTGAATGTGGCGCAATGGGCATCACAATCATCTTCCAACAACAACAGCCATCGCAACAGCTTCAGCTCTCTCTCTTGCTCGCAGTCAGTCAGCTTTCTTCCTCCATTTTCTTTTCCTTTTTACTTCACTTTTTGGTCAAATTGGTTATAATGGCTGCGAATGTAAAGATTGATGATGGAGTGTTGCCGGTATTTGGAGCAGGCCACCGGAGATGAAGAGCCAGAGCTTCATGGAAATGATAAAGTCTGCAAAGGGTAGTACACATGATGATGATTTAGATGATGGAGACGAGTTCATCCTTAAAAGAGAAAACTCCACTACCACTACTCATAAAGGTAATTTTCGCAATCCGCCATTTGGTGATTTCATATGCAACTCATTTGAGTAAATTCATAATCAAAATAATTTTCTCTTTACTTTCTACAAGAATCTTTATTTATTTTTTTTAAATAATTAGTATTTTCTGCTCTTTTCTCTTTGATTGTCACGATTTTGTGTTGTTCAGAGGATTTGAGGGTGAAAGTTGATGGGAAGAGCAATGATCAGAAGCCCAATACGCCACGATCAAAACATTCTGCTACCGAGCAGCGAAGGAGAAGCAAAATAAATGACAGGCAAGTGTTATTATGTCTAGTGTCATATTTTTTCAAAGATTCATCCGCACTAGTATAAGCTGCCCCATATTAGGTTTCATGTGCTATTTTCTTAATTTAATTCTTTTTTTCAACAATGTTCTTGTTTAACCTTTTTAAACCTTAAAATGGATGCTAAGTTCATCCTTCATAGTGTGGTTTGGTTTACTGGATGTATGTAATTTGATTTTGGGATCAGTGTTTCTAAGACTCTCACTGTCTCTGATGACATTGAAATGTATATAACTCAGTTATTTTATTCCCTCATTATACCTCACTTATTCTTGGGAGAAGAGGGAAAATAAAATTTAGTGACATTAAGCCATGAAATATTCTGGACATTTGGAACTGAGGTCCCTGAAGTTTTGTTATTTTGACCAAGTGAAGATTTGTTGATCCTATTGGTGTGCAACTATTGCTTCCGGTTATAAATGTTTCGCCAATACTATTACTTGTTTTGAAGAGAAAAAAGTGAAATAATACATCGCCCATCGTCCTAGTAGTTGCAGTTGATTGATAAACCATTGCATGGAGGTGGCTGTCAACACCTTCAGGAACTAAATATTTGACATTATAATGCAGATTTCAGACGTTGAGGGAGCTTATTCCTCATAGCGACCAAAAGAGAGACAAGGCATCATTCTTGCTAGAGGTACATATATGCTAGAAAAAAATAATTTGATCTTTTCATCAGCTTGCAATAAATTGATTTTTAGATGACAAGTGCATACAAATTTTTGCAGGTCATTGAGTACATTCATTTTTTACAAGAAAAAGTTCACAAGTACGAGGGGCCATATGTAGGGTGGAACCAAGAACCGGCAAAATTGGCGCCATGGGTAAAACATTGCCTCTTACAAACACCATCCTCGGGTTCTTGTATGAGCATGTTTCCATAGGAATATATTTCTCAAATCTAAAATTTGACTGACTATGCTTTACTTGGAACAGAAAAACAATCACAAGCATGCAGAAAGTTATGTTGATCAGTCCCAAGGGATAAATAATGGATCTGGTACTGCATTAGTATTTGCTGCCAAGTTCGATGAGAAAAAGGTTTCCATTTCTTCAGCTATTCCAGGAAGTGCTCAGAAACTAGTAGAATCTGACATTAGCTCTGCTTCTACATTCAAGACAATGGATCCCCAGCCTAGAATAACAAGTAAGGCAGTGCCCTTTCCTATGTCACTCCAGCCAAACTGCTACAACCCTGTTAGGAATGGTGGTGTGGCACCTTCACTTCAGCCTAGACTGGCATCCGATGCAGAGAACATGACTTCTCAGCCTCGAGCTCTGGTATGTCACACTAGATCATGTACGGGCGACATACCTGTTTCTAATGATGAGAAGTTAAAAGAACAGGGGCTAACCGTTGAAGGTGGCAGAATAAACATCTCAACTGTGTATTCTCAAGGGCGAGTACTTGTTCATTTACTTTTCGGTTTTTTATGGCTATTCTATTTACTAACAGCATTCTTCATGCTTGAATGGAACAGATTGCTAAAGACTCTGACACAAGCACTGCAGAGTTCTGGAGTTGATTTGTCACAGGCCAGCATCTCAGTGCAAATCGACCTTGGGAAACGAGCAACGCGGACACCAATTACATCGGCATCGAATGTTAAGGTACATTTGACGCTGCATTTTGTGCTAATCTGAAGCCCTTCTTGCATAATCTTATGTCAAATTAATGCTTGTTGAAGGGAAATGCAGTTCCGGCCAGCAATCAAAGAACCACTGGTTCTAGAGACAGAAATGGAGGCGAGGGCTCAAATCAGGCACTAAAGAAGCAAAAGATAGATAAATGTTAACATTAAAATTTCCACACTATTTTTTTTTTGTAATTTATTAATTCATTTTTTTGGGTACCCTTTACAAAATTGGGGAGTTTATTATTATTATTCATGATGTCTTCTCCCGGTTTATAAAACTGCCCAGTTGAGACCTAGATCGATTGTACATGTAGAGAGTTGCAGTTTGTTAGGATGCATAGGATTCCTAGCAAATGTGTAGTATTTATTTACTTGTTATTTTTATTAATCATTATAGAGGTTTCCTTACTATATAAATTCAGAAGCTGCATTTTTATTCAAAGGCTTCCATTTATGTGACACATGTACCAAGTATGTCAATGTTTCTAGAGAGGGTTTGCGGAATGTGAAATCCTACGTAAACATTGATCGTCCCTAATGATGCAGGTGTTGTGCCGGTAAAATTATTTTTGATTAATTTTAACAATGGTAAACACTTTTATCGATCTCTATCAAATATTCTATAACAAATACATACACTTTAAATTATTCGTTCAAAAGTTCCTTCCAAACGGCTTCAGTTATTAACAACAATTCAATTCAACTAACGTCATATAGAATTATTATAACGTCAACTTCAGTTTCTTCCTGGTTTGTCTGGTGCGGGGAGTGTCCTGCGTGATCATCAGGGTGTCGTTCTAGCTGCTTTTGGCTATTTTCTCGGACACCAGCCGATTCTTTTTGTTGAGCTAATGACTATTTGTGAGGGGTCGGATCTTGTTATTTAGCTTAGAAATTTTGTTCTTGAGGTGGAGTCCAATTCGGCAACTGTGGTTTCATGGATTACTTCTCGTACCTTTATGCAATGAGACTTTGTTTATCTTCTTGGCCGAGTTCGTACTTCATCTTTTGATCCTTCAGTATCTATTAAGTACGTTTATCGGGAGGTTATTTTTGCTGCGGATTCCATGGCTAACTAGGTTCGTTCTCATCAAACTTGTCAGCAATTTTTTGGATTATCAGGATCTTCCACCTGGTTTGACTAGCATTCTTCATCTGGATGCTCACGAGACTTCGCATGTTAGGTAATAATTTTTCTTTTTCGGGTTCTTTTGCTTGTGTTTTATAGGCCTTTTTGCCTTTACTTTGTATTGCAGGTTTTGGCTCTTGTCCCTTTTTTTTGGCTCATCTTTTTTATCATATTATAAGTAGGGGTTGGGTCTGATCTAACCCATCATCATAATAATTTTTAAAAAAATAATAATGTCACATTGCATTATTATATAATGTTAAAAAAATGTCACATTTCAATGTAAGTTCATCGAACAAGCGGTATATTAGTATGTATCGAAATTGGATGGATCCACTTCAAACAACAAACAAGAAACAAATTAGAATAATGAAATATTATTATCTAATCTTAAAATTCTATGCAGCCGTTTGATTTTATCTTGCATTGCAAGTTTGGCAACTTAAAAAGCTATTACCACCCACCAAACACCACTATCATTTTAGCACGCGTCGCCGCTCTGCCGTCGTTATTCCTTTTTGATTTATGAATTACTTCGAACTCAAAGTGGTGATGTTATTACATGATTTGTCCTTTTCAACCCAAAAGTGTTCCTGTTCCTTTAGGGGTTTGGTTAATGTTTACGTAGGGATCGCATTGACCCATTTATAACTTCGCCATCTGTGATTCGGTGCAAAGCAAGTAACCTTTTAGTTGTATGAATAAAATTGCTTTTTAGCCCTCCACACTTCATAAGTAGCATGAATTCTTTTAATATGTATTTTTAATTTTATAACATCTGTATTAGTTGATTCAACTAAGAAAATCTTTTTTACCGTGGGAAAAATTTTAAAACTAATTTTTTTAATTCCTATCTCTCTCTAAGGTTCGAACTCGAATAAATAGCTAAAGAAAATTACTTGAAGGTGACTTTTCGTGCACTTTCGTGTTGTAACAAATTGATGTTTATCTAAACACTCACCAATACCCAAATGTCCTGGCTACTTGATTAAAAAGGATAAATAATTATGAAAACAAAACTTCTTCCTAAGGGATCTCCAAGAGACTGGCAACACCACGTAATTTATTGACATTTAAACTAATTTTGAGTAATTTACTTATTTTTTAAGTTTAACTTAGAAGCTGGCTGGCGATCCATGCCTCAAAAAATTTTGAGGGTACGAGTATCTCTCCAACCGATGTTGGCGATGGTGGAACAGATTTCTCTTGAATAGTCATGAGACTAGAAATCTAGATCATGCCACGATAAACTTGATCTAACTTGTCTCAAAAAATTTATATATAACATACAAAGTAAATTAGAAAGAGCTAATAAAAGGTGAAGACAAAACGTTAAACTTGCGGCTCAACCAATACCATTACCCTAGGCAGAAAAAGCAACCAAAATTGCCCATCACAATTTTTTTATTTTTTTTTTTTTGGACCCCCTTTTGACTTTGTCAGCGTCAGAAGCTTTATCATTATTCTTGTATAAGTAGACGTGTCGCGAGTAATGTTTTACTTACTCCAGAATAAAACACCCTCAGCCTCAAACCTCAATATTGTATTTTAAATGACACGATATGCCAACCCAACAGACAACAATTCTATAATAATGGTAATAATAAAAAACACATGGCACATGTGATGATTGTGTTAACGTCTTACTCGGTAAACTTGTTCAATAAAAATACTGAAACAAACAAACAAACAACTAAATGCCAGCTCCCGCAAACAAGTAGGACCACAACATCACAATCATTCCTCACCTCGGTTTCATACTTTACCGCAATTCTGTGTTGTAAGCTTCCAATTAAACTAATCCTTCCGTGGAATGACGAGAATGATTATTGACTAGCAATTATGATTAGCCCAGCCCCATTATTCCTTTAAATAAAATGAGCCAAAATCCCCACGTCCATTATTGGACCACCGTCCTAATTTATTTATATAAACCCACAACTATTATTATTAGCAATGAGCATATGCAATCGGAATAAACTCCAATTCCAATGACCCCTCTCTACAACACTTTTGAATTTTGACTGGAATTTCGTTAGTCAAAATCCGAGGGGAGGAAGAAGAGGAGGAGGAGGAGGTTAACGTAATTTGACCTCTAAATTCTTTGACCCAACAGCAACAGCAACCCACTGCCTGCCATTTCTGTATGTTAAAGGTCAATTCGTTGAATTTGGACATGCTACCAGTATTTGGCAAACCATCTAATTCATCAAAGATTGCCAACAATGTGATAGAAGAATAATTATATGTGTGAACAGATAAATAAATTTCGGAATGAGAATCGTATGATGCTAGGAAGTAGGAAGCAACTCACAAAGATCATGGACGATAGGAAAAGAAACAAAACAAAAGAAAACGAAAATACAAAACAGGAAGGGATGAGGGACACAAACCTTCCATGAATCTTTGGTTCCAGTAAAACCAATTCTATAATTTGCTCCCCTCAGTGTGTACAACCCCAAAGTTTCTTCCTTTTTTTTTTCAATCTCTCTTATCACCCCGTAATGGCAGGGCCGATTCTATACACGAATTGGATTATTAGCATATATATAAAATGACCTTGACATCCTCCAGCTCCCTTCCGAAGATTCTCTCTGGCTTTCTCTTTCAGATTCCGTTATTGTTCTTAAGAACAAAATTTTCTTCGCCATCGCTATACCATTGTTGTGGGAACTACCTTTTGATCTGCTGTGTAGTAGCCGGCACTCTAGGAAAACACTGGTAAAATGCTACAAATCTTGTGTAGATTACAGTAATCACGTACTACTCAACGGATCAAATGATGACGTTTGCAAACATTCTTCTGGGTTGGAATAGAAATAATCCTCTTCTTTTGGCTTGTCTGGGATCACCAATCTATTTGTTGGCCCTCCCATGCGATCCGCATGAGCTTCCTTAACAGCTGCCGAAAATTCATCCCAAGTCAGTGATCCATTGCTATACTGGTCAATCAGATCAACCAAAAGCCTTCGTTCCAACAAGATTGTCTTCTTGTACCCAAGGAACCTGGATGAAGCAACAAACATGAGGAGGCATAAGTTCAAGATGACCAGGTGTTGAACTCACCAGAGATAAAAGTTATCAAATTTAAAACTACTACTATTGCTCAGATAAGATTCTAATTGCAGAAAATGGAGGTTTGATTTTCACATCCGGATAAAAGAAATCTGTCCGGTTTAAGATGTGTCAACAAAAGAGTTATCCTCTGATAAAGCTGGAAAGTAAAAACAAGAGAGAATTTGACCCCCAAAAATATTTCATCTGAAACCACACAGAATCACTAAAATCAGTTGCAAGAACAACTGAGAATCCAAAGGACATCAGAATAGTACCTGCGATGGCCTTCAACAACTTTAGCCATGTTCCCATCATATGTAGGAACAAATATATCACTCTCCAATGAAACAAGATAATCTAGGGCTGCCATTTGGGATGAGTGGTTTTGGAAAAACCTAAGGTCTGATGGTTCCAAGAGCGTTTCTTTTCTGACCTGTTTATAGAAATGGGAAAAGTGACCAATCAGCCCTGGGAAAATAAATCAATATTCAACAACCAAATCCAAGTAGATGGCTTCAGCTGTGATCTACTAACCAATTTTGGATAAGCTTTAGCAAGAGTTGCCATTCTCCTTTCGCCACCATATATTTCACCAGCTGCAATGTAAATCTGCATATTAGGATCAATGTCCAGGGCCCTCAACGTAAGAGCTGTCTCCTCAGGTGTCAAAGGGCACAATCCATCTTTCCTCTTCAAGTCAGAATTTATTATTTTCTCTTTCCACCAAGGATAAGCATATCTGCCGAGGCATAAAAATTATGAGCATCCGTAAAAATACTCTGTATATTTCAGCTGCATTGTGCCTACTAATTCATATGTATATATGCTCAGCTTACCTCATCCTTGTGAGTTCTTCCACCTCGTCTTTGTTGCAACCTTGAGTGCAGCCAGAAAATGCCAGCATGTCCATTTCATATCTAAGATGAAGTACAAGAAAAGGACCATTCTGCCGTAGAAGCTTGATAACTCTTTTACCCAAATCTTCAATTTGCGAGGTGAATCTCAAAGCACTAAAATTTACACGGCAGCGCAGTTTCTGAATCTCTAAAGGTTGACCATTGTTGGCAAGTCGTGCATCAGTTCTGTTAAGATGTACAACTTTGTACTTCTGTATCAGGGGAAGAATCTGTATAGAAAAAGGAAAAGCAAACCTGAAGTTATAAGGTTCGTGATTCAAGTCAAGGCGCTACATTTATAGGATTTATAAGTATTGGAAATCAAAACCAACACCATAGAATAAACAAACTGACCTGATTGTGATAGTAAGATATATCAGACCAACTAATAGGTGGCATGGACAAAACCCTTCCCATTTCCACTCTATTCTTGAGCCTGGGAGGCAACTCTTTCAGTATCCGCACCTCATCTCTCAATGATGTAATAAAATGATCCACATCAAATATATCTTGGAACTCACTGCCACATCAAGTAAAAGTTAACAATGAGTTTCTGAAAAAACAAATAAAATTAATATCCCAGTACAAAAGCACCAGATCATAAGTTCACACACCTAGGATCAGCCCAGAAGGAGGCTTTATCCAATTCAGGGACTATAAGAGTGACATTCAAATATCTTGCAATAGCCACCATGTCACAAATCTATTGAGCATAACAAAACAAACAAATAAAAATTAATCCCCACAAGAAAAAAACGACTAACCCGCAGATGATAAAAAAATTAACAACAATTAAGCAGGCAGGTAACAAAGGACAAAGTAACAAGCAGTGCCGAGCGTAATTGACAACAAACCACTCACCGCTGCTCTCATCTGATTGAGACCTCCATTGCATGAAACCATCAAGTACCCATTGTTCTTGTAAACCCCTATTACCAGGCATATCAGATCAAGTGCAAAATCAGACAATCAAATTCTTGCCAAAAAGATTATTATGCATAAGAGACACACCAAACAATCATATTCTTCAATCAAAATAAACAAATATAAATCCGCATAAAAAAATCGTGATGATTCCGTGAAAAGTTCTTAATTCCCAGAATGCCCAATGCAATGTTACATGACAAGATTATTTTTTTTTTTAGAAAAAAACCAAAGGTAGCAGGTTGACTGACTCTTAGGTGGGAGAACACGGGCGGGAACGGCCGGAACCTTATCGTGAACAACAGCAGAAGCGGCGTCGGACTCATGGTTAAAACAGGGAGGCCAAACGGTCAGCACCCGGGGACCCCACGTCTCGCCAATCGCCGTTAACTGAACGATGCAAGTCCACAACAAAACCGACGTCGTAGCTCGTATCATCCACAGCTTCATTCTCGATGATGAACTCTTCAAATGCTTCTCCACTCCTCCTTTCACTAATCCACTTCCCATCTCTCTCTTTCTCTCACTCTTCTCTAACCTACACATCTCCCACACAATAGCATAAAAAACGACCCGTCGTTTTTTTTCCCTTCTTAATTAAATTTGGTGCCCCTCCTCTCCTCTCCTCTCCTCTCTCCCCAAAAATTTACTTTTTATTATGCGCGCTTATCAATTGTCATCACCAATGTGGATGGCATCGAATACCTAAAATGAAATTAACTTTAAAATGATAAAAAAAAAAAGAATTTTCTTTAAATGGCGTGATTATTTAATCCGAATCTACCAGATCCAAATCTTCCAAATATAGGATCAAAACGTGATCCCCTAAATTTGAACACACACAATATAAAGTTTTTCCCCAAATAACAAGATTTATTTGTTTGATTTTATCTCCTCAAGAAGAAAACAAAATTTCATTTAAAATGCGAGGCTCGCATTTACACAAAATCCGCGATCTTTCTCAATCTTCTTCAACCGAACCGCTACTCCTAACGAACCCTAAAACACTACTAATGCACCAATCAAAAAATAACAGTAAAATGAATCAATGAAACGGAGTTTTTATATCGTCTTCTTACAAGATGAACGAGAAATCGAAACTGAACATTAACGGCGAGATATTCACACGAAAGATTCTCGCCGAGGATACGAAAATTAAGATCGCGAGTATACTCACAGACACAAAAGACACAAAAGATATAGAGAGAGAGTGAGCCAGCGAGACAAGTAAAAGATAAAAGAGAGACGGAGAATGTGGAAACGACGCGTATAACTTGTGAGTGGAGCCGAGCCGTACACCGCCTGATCACCTCACCCTCTTTAACCATATGGTTGGGTTTAGAATTGACCTTGGGTTAGCTGCTGTGAATTTGACCGTGGTTAAAATCTCTGTGTGTGTGCATGTTTAGGGGACAATTAAATACAGCCCGGTGTAGCTTTTGGCAGTGCAAATGCGGCCGGGGTCCACTGGAATTTATGTTGTCTCACACGTGGCGGCGATCGGTTGGTCAAAACAGTACGCGCATTGGCGAGAGATGGTGCACTCAGCAAGGACTAGGACTCTGTATGGATGGGGTGGCCGTTAGATTCGGGGCAATCACATCCCTTTTTCGATACGCCGACATTATCTCGCGATATTTTCGAGGATAAATTCTACTTTTGAGTCAAAACTCAAAAGCATGTGTTCATTTTTCTTTTACTGGATTATTTATTATTATTTGCCTCCTAATAGGTTACGCTGCTTGTTGATTTTTTAGAAAGGAATGGGTGAAAAACCAAAAGGCACTGAAATTGAATAAATTAATATTAATGGAAGAAAGCATTGATTAAAAATTTTAATGTGCCGGGACGTCATTTCAGATTAGATTATGGGTGTAGAAAGGGAAATATCAAAATATAGAATAAACAATACATTGAATCATATTTATTTTTTTTAATAAATTCCCATCATTTATTTTTGTTTACAATTTTTTATAAATACGTTGAATCGTGTTTACAAAAGTAACAATTGCAAATAACGCTATTCTACCAAATTATTTTAAATTATACATACCATTATAATGATAATGAATATACTAATAACATGCAATGAATATAATAATAGCAAATAGGGTAGAATTCATTCCTTATTTATGTTCAATTTAAATAATCGGGACTAAAGTAAATTGTCGGATACCAGTACATTCTACACTGTTATTAATTATAACTGATTATTAATGTTTACAATTAAAATTTACGAAGACTCTTTGAAACGTTCGTTAATGAGCTAATTCATCTTGAAATAATGTTAAAATAGTCTCTTCTCATACAGTTGTATAATTAATTGAATCTATCAATTTTTTTGTTGGACTTTCTTTTAATTCCGATGAATTAGCTTTCATTATCCGATTTCAATTTTTTTTTTTTTTAAAAAAAAGAAAAAACCGGTGAAAGGGACGGTATTTTGGCGAGAATACTGTGACGACCGAGCTCTCCTTGTACTATTTCGGCTTTCGGGGGTACTTGAAGTGAGTCTCCGCGAGAGTGTCGGTTCCGCCGTTAAGACGGCGTCAACTGAGTTAGTGTCAGAACGGTCGAGTGATCCAACGCGATTGATGTTCGTTGCGTGCCAGATGGCAGAATCCAGATGGCTTGTAGCATCATTTTTGTTAATAGGTGGGTCCCGCGACAACGTGCTTTAGATGGCCGAATGGACTGTGTGATGCACGCGCCCCAACGCACTTCGGAGGAGCGATAGGTGTCGGTGTCTGATTGGACCTATTCTCTTGCTGACGTGGGTGAGCCTTTCTCAGTTTTCTGGGGCGTTTTTCGCACGCGCTAAAAGGTAATGCAGTTGTTGGGGACATGTAATTCTGTGTGCTAAGATGTAGAGCACGGATGTGAAAATGATTCAAGTTCCAATGGTGCGCCCGGTGGGGCTGGCCATAGTCCCTATCGAGCTTAAAATGCGTTGAAAAGTTTTAAATATTATTTTTGGTTTGTATTTAAAATTTAAACTATATTAAAAATAATTTTATTGAATATATATATATATATATATATATATTTGAAACATAATTTTTTTGAACATGAAAAGGTTTTTTTTTTTTTTTGAAATCTTGAACATGGAAAGGCTAATTTGGCTATTTGAGAACTATTTATATTCATTTGTTTATTTAACTTAAAAGTTATTTAATTTTCTCTCTATTCAAGTGGGTCGCATTCGATCTGGAATCACTTGTTTATTATATTAATTAAATTTTACTTATTTTATTAAAATAAAATATTTGTAAAATGATTATAAATTGTTGACTGCAACCACTCTGCCGGAGAACATTTACACTAAAATAAATAATTTTTTAATATTTCATAACTACTTAACAATTTACGTATAATTTTTTTGATAAAAGACAATTTATCAAAAAGAAAAATTTACATATAGTTGCCAGTGAAATTAAGGCTTAGAAGAAAATTGAGAACCACCCAACCCAACTAATAGATAAATTTTTGAAGATTTATTACATGTAAATTTTTTATTTACGTGCTACAGATGCTTATTAGGTATAAATGCTTCCGGCAGTATGAATTAAAAAAAAAATAAAACCTCTATTGGTTGGTGAATAAAAAATTGGGACGGAGGTAAGTCCATAGAATGAAAATAATTCATGAAATTTTTTTTCCTTTTTTTTTTTAATCAACTATGTTGCATGGCACTAGCCGTTGCCGACATTAGTTATTTCCAATTCTCTTTTATTATTTATATATGTGACAATTTAACAACTCAAAATTGATAAATTATATGTGACAATTTAACGACTCAAAATGCGTACATTTTATTTAACTTTAAGAAAATCAAGAAACCCAGATGTATATTAAAATACAAAAATTGAATTGACTCTAATAAATGAGAAAATTAAACACGTATATTTGAAATCAAGATTTGATGGCTGCCAAGTAACAACAAACAGCGAAAGGGAAATTGCATTGAGAAAGAAAGAACCGAACGGAAGATCCCATTATTTGATTCTCCAATTCTCGATAGCCAAGGCATCTGAGAATCAAGGCCGCCACATTGTGCTTCTTCTTCTTCTTCGTTGAAAGGGAAAGCTTCCCAGTCATTTCTGTAAATTCTTTTGTGATTCAAAAGAAATATATACATGTATCATATATTTGTTATGTGTTGACCAAAAGAAGGAGCATGGGTTTGCTTGGTTTTAGTATTTACCGCTAGAGCTAGAGTTTAGCTTCACTTTAATTTAATTTAAACTGTGTGAGAAGTTTAACATTTATCCGAACATCTTATCTACTCCAAAACATTCTAATCGATTAGGGTTTACTAACTCATGCGACCTAACGAATTATTGAGTCGCACGAGCTGTCTATGCTGAATAATATCATCACATACTGCTACTTTTCGTTAATAAATATTCCAAGTGCATTCACAAGGTGTTATATAAAATTTTGCTGTGTAAGTGATAATAATATTAAAATAAGTCTTATATTTATATGAGAACAATGTTAAATAGCATAAGTGATAAGCTCTACATAGAAATCAGCTCCAAATAAGGGTGATTTCACTTTAAGAATTTCTCCACCCACGAGCAACCCGGGAAACCTCGACCCATCTCCTAAAATTGGGGAAACACACGCGTATGTATGTATGTATAAAGCTTTAATTGGTTTGTCAAAATAAACCATGGAAATATATAATTTTTGTTTAGTAGAGATAAGTTAATACTAGATACACAAGATGGATATTATTGGTCATTTAATTCGTCATAAGAGTTGTATTATTATTGTTTTATCTACCGATTACAGGTCCTCATCAAGATGTAGCACATCCTGGGTATGGTAGCTGTGGATTTAATTTCTTACGGCATTTATGGTTTTTATCTAAAATTTTAATTGATTTGCAAAAACTTCAGGTTAAAATGACTGCTATTCTACTAAAAACATCATTTTTTGTGGCCTTTCAAATTTTCTAGATAACTGGTGAATTTACATCACAAGTTTGGCTTTTGCTAGTAAGTTGACTAAACTTGGTTTGAATGATTCCTAAATATTAAGCATAACTTTGATCTCAATGGCTTCCTGTTGGCAATTTAGATTAACTGGGTCTCGGTCTTACAAGTAACCCCAACAGGTAGTTCCATTGATTTCTCATTTTCTCGCTTAACAAGAAAACGAAAATGGACTTTCCCAACCAAGAAAGAGAAAATTAAATTGCTCCATTAGCCGCATTGGTTGAACAAGATATTTCTTCTAAATATTTCAAACCTAGCTAGCCTGTAGCTTCCATGGTTAATATTCTTGAATTTTGGCATCATCCCATCATTGGCAAAGGATTAGCTTACGAACATCTTACCTTTCGCATAACAAAAGAACTTTGTTTTGTCCCGCGAAATTTTCCTTCTGAAAATCAATCGTCACGTCTTTCTGTGATTCAATGACAAAAA
This sequence comes from Murraya paniculata, assembly GCA_030449075.1. Lineage (NCBI taxonomy): Eukaryota > Viridiplantae > Streptophyta > Magnoliopsida > Sapindales > Rutaceae > Murraya > Murraya paniculata. The sequence goes on along the minus strand of JAEVFN010000012.1, from coordinate 1,760,068 downwards.
AGGAAAAATATTTGGCTTGTAAATTGATACTGTTGATCTTCTATACCCATTATGATCTTCGGTTTTTAGATGAATATGGTTGCAATATCTATATTAAGCTAGTTCAATACTAATTTATTCAATCTTTCTCACGCTCAAAAAAAAAAAAAAAAAACTTCAAGGCTACTAATTAAGAGTCTAAGACAGAAATACATCATATATCAAAGTAAGTCTCTCCCATTTGTCCCATCATAAATCAATACGTATATCCCAAATTAATATTCAACAAATCCCATAGAAGAGTTCTAAAGATAATATAGGACAAATTCTCTCCCTCACCCCCCTCCCCCCTCTCTTTTTTCTTTTTCTTAAAGGAGGGTCAATTCTCATTTACTTGACAGAGTTTGAGTTAATTACTTAGTTAATCAATATATTTTTTTAATAACTTAAAATGATCCTATTCTACATCTGTAACAACCTACTCTATTATTCTAAATTTTTCATTTGATATTTGTTTGAATTTTAAGTAAAAATAACATATGCTAGATTCTCTTTCTTGTTCTCTCTATCTCTCTCTCTCTCTCTCAAAGGAGGGTAAACTCTCATTCAGTTCATAGAGTTTAAGTTTAAAGTTATATCAGACAACAATGTTACTTTACCCCTTTAAAAAAAAAAAAAACTAGATCCAAAACTGTACAAATTAAGAACAATGACGTTTTGGAAAATTTTTGAAAATATGGTAAACATTAGGTAATCATGCCCTCAATCCCAGGGAGTACCGGAGATATTAACCCTAATAGATGGGCCTGGCTCTCTTACTCAACAATTTTAATGACTAATCACCAATCACTTTAAGTTTCTTAGTAAAATCAACAATATTTTGCTTCAGAATGAATGAATCAAACACCAAAATTTCATTAGAAGCATGGAATTAGGTAATTATTATGTCAAAACGGTGAGTTTGCATATTGGTATTGCACATATGACATGTTAATATCGGAAACTCTACTATTGTCGGTATTCAAGCATGACACTACGTTATATCAATTATCTACAAAATGCATAAAATAATCACGCCCAAAGTTCTAAGATCGAATTTTCTAGAATGCCATATGAGGTAAGTAAAATGATAATGACAACTATTGAGCTTGCTATTTTAATTTGATAAGAATATTTGATGGATTTCTACATTCTTCTGTACAAGAGCTGCCCTTCAACTTAAAGTAGCTGGATTGGTCCATTAATTAATGATGCCCGTTGTTGGCCACCATCAAGCTCGAAATATCTCTTTTCTGTTCTCATAGGGTAGTTTCTGGGTATACTTAATGTGCATGCCATCAAATGGAGAAGTCTAGCGAGGTGCGAAAATACTTTGGACCTAATTGGGGCAGGGGTTCTAAATCTGTTATGAAGACAATCAATAATGGGGTTTTTAAGTGTGACACGCCGCCAACATTTTAATGCTTTACGGGACTTTCCTTGTAATTAATTTCAAGCCCCCAAAATTAAATGGGTTCATCCATAATTTCAAGCAACCAATTAACGTTATTGATACGTTCAGAAAATTATTCACAATCTTTTGTAATGCATTGAAGAGGGTAACATGGCTACATAAATAAAGTCAAAAAATTTAAAGAAAAAAAACAAAAAAGAAATATGGAAAAAAGAACAAAGGAAAGATCCTCGATGCCGCGTGAGATCAAAAGCTAGACTTAGGTCTAATTTTGTGCATGTAATTACGATAGAATTGGGATGAAATGGACATGAAAGGATTAATTGATTGCAAGAAAAAAGTTTGAAGCTGGGAGTTAAGAAGAATAGCTAAAAATTCCAACTACAGCTTATCAAACTATGATTTGAATGTGACCCACATTTGGTCCCCAAAATATTGATCAATGCCCTATACGCCGTCAAAGTGGTTCAATTGCAACCATAAATCAAATAATAATGTAATCACTTTCTTCGGAGAGATAGCCATTTCAACTTTGAACAGCGACATTTTCCACCTGCGATTCTGCAATGCCCTCATGAATGGTGGAAACAATTTTAAATATCTATAATATCACCTACTAAATCATTACGGACTTAGACGCCAGCCATTGTCTAAGAGGCATTGTGTACAAAAAAAAAATCCTTGGAAATACAAGCGGCAGGCAACTAAGACAACATATCAATAGAACGTGCTTCAAAGAGAAACATAATCCAATCTCACATGCATGGGCAAGTCAGAATCTACAAAGGAAATGTATGCGTATAATAGGATTCTGTACAAGAGACTAGTTGTTATGATATTGTAATCAGACGTAAAGCAGCAGCTAACAATTGTTCATGTTTTTTATTTTTTAATAAGAAAATAAAATAAAATATTTGTAGACTGAGTGGCTTACAGGATCCATGAGTTGAATAACAACATAACACCGAATTTGGCCACCATATGCAGAATCTGGTGTCCGGTGGATTTAGTGTCCTTGTTGGAGACTGAAAAATTAACTTGGAGAATAAGCGAAAGTCAAATGCTTCACATTTCAAAATCAGAATTTGGAATTGTGTTTATTGCACATGAGAATCAAAACGAATCTGCCTAGAGAATAGAGATATAATGCAAATGCTAGAGAAATTTCAGTCTCATCAATCAATGAACTTTTGGATCTGAGATAAAAATCCACATGTCAAAAGAAATGCCGAGTTAAATTCAAATGTGTATTTACAACACTTGGAGAAACACAACAATCAAATATTTAGCTCTTTGACCTATCTGTTTATTCTTATTACCATAGTATGGATAAAGATCACATTTTTGTTTAAGGAAATCAGTAGTTTAGACTGTTTGAGGTTGAAATGGCTGTAATGTAAAGATTATTGAACAAAGTAATTGTTTGTCTTCACCTTCAGGCGCCGAATAACATTTGGCTGTGAGTTACCACTATTAATTAAAGCCCCTCCCCCACCAATATGAGCATAGTTCAAAACTTAGAACTCTTGCTTTCAAATTGAGTTTCTACTAACTAAATTAGCTAATACCCGTGCCACTGCATGTTTCAATCCACCAAAAGAGAAGAAGAAAGAAGAAGCCTGAAGGAGGGAAAGCGCCAGCACTGATAAATTTAATGAGATTTACATTTGTAATACTACAATTTTAACAATAAAGAAAAACATTCTTTACAGAGCGATCAGTCTTCCCCCAAAAATGAGAGATGGAACAGGAGAAGGAAGATAACAAACAAAACAAAGATAGTAAGGATCTGTAATAAAAGAAGGTGAAGACAAAAAAAAGCAATGATGAGTCCTACAGAAATTGGTTACAGCTTACCCATTGTCTCTAATCGGATTTACTTATTTATACACTTCAGAGGTCTTCTGTGATGTCTCCTTTTCATCATCCTGCACGTTGGCGCAAGTTTGAGGAAGAAGCAAATATCAAGTGCATAATTCAAAAGATTAAGATTGCAAAGACCAATGCACTACCCAGTCTTGGGTGTCAAATCCGGCCAGTCAAATTCATATCAAATACAATCCATATGAAATATAAAATTTAAAGGGTTTGCAGCCTATTAAATGCCCTAGTCAAAATTTATGTCAATTTGAATATAATTTGTGCAAACAAGGCATGTGCTGACAAGCGGAGGCATCCTATATGTATAATGATATTGCATCCTTTTTTAGAATATCTGAACTTTGGGTCTTGTATCCTCTGTATGTTTCTTTGTTTTCCGTTGATTAAAAATGGTAAAAGAATAACATTTAACAGGCAGCAAAGAGAAGATGTGGAAGAATGTAAAACATCGTAGTGACCTCTAAATTTAAGTCAATAATACATGAATTAGATATACAATAGTCGGAATGAGAGACTACCGCAAAAGATCAAAGCATACACTACATGATTAAAGAAAAAGAGGGATTTGGGCTTACCGAACTGTCCATCTTGTCCAAATCATCATCAAATTCCCCATCACCATCATCTAACAAACCTGAAGAAGTAACAGTGCATTGGACACAGCACAAAAAATTCGTAAAAGTAACTTCATTCCCATTGCTCACATGGGTATTATGCAGAATGATTCATTTCTTAGAAAAGAAGAGTGCCAGCACAACACTGAATAAATGGAATTGCAATCAACAAGATGCAAGCTATATTTTAAGCCACTATTGCATGATCTCTTAAAGAATGAAGAGTTTTAAAAATTGTGTATAGGAGTTGTGGAGGTAGGTTCTAGTTGGTTCAAGTGGTAAAATCTCTAGTGGTGGTACAAAAGTTCGGGAGTTTGAAACTCGCTCACATAGTTGGGGACGGGATTTGGTTACCATCTTGCAACTGAATGAATTCTGGAAAAAAAAAAAAGTTGTACAAAATGCAATCAAATGACAGCTATACTTAAGCCAAAAGAAGCAAGCCACAATTGCTTGGAATAAACACCTTTCTCACATTGCTTGGGTAGGTAGTTTGTTTACAACATGTTATACGGACAGGGATAACAAATTTGAATATAGCAAAAGAGGATTCTTGATTCTTTCTGGAAGTTAAAAGAGATATACTGGTTGTTTGGGCAAAATCTTAGGAACAAGCAAATAGCACAATGCAAATAAAGCAGTTGTAAGGTATATCAAAAAAAAAAAGTATTATGTTGCATTAGAAAAGGTTGAATAGAGAGATACACATGAATATGAATTTCAAAGGTCAGAAAGAATATGAACCTACACAGAAAAGTATGCAGGATCAATCATTTCACTAAATGACCATGGCCCTTGTGTTAGCACATCAGTGAAAAAGTACTGCTGTACCTGGGTCATCATCACTATCTCCCCCCAGGAGAAATACATCCAAGTCTTGTTCCGTTGAAGTTTTACTGGGCTGGTTTGATTCCTTGGCCTCTGATTTGGGATTTATTTCAACTGCTGAAGGTTCTTTAGCTCCAGCATCTTTTACTTGTTCTAAGGATTTTAGCTTAACATTTTCCATGTAGCGTTTCTCATAACTAAAGGCAAGCATAGGAAAAGAAAAGTTAACAAACAGAACTAAATGGAAGAAAGCTGGAACTTCTGTAAACAGTATCGCTGAGTAAGGATATTTTAGAAGTGCCACTGTCACCAGAGCACACAGCAAGAAAATGTAACCAAGCATTTCCAGAGCAAATAGAAAGAAAATATAAGCAAGCATACAAAAGTTCACCTATACGCATGCATCTTTTAGAGGATAAAAATTACGTAAGAAGTGTGATCTACTGTTCTAAATTTTTATCCCAACTCTATAGGAGCTATGTCAAAGGGAATAGTTTCCCAAGATTCTCACCAGAGGATTCTACAGGCGGCTGAGAGTGCAGAGAGATTTGGTTACGGATAACAAAATCCAGAGTTGAGATAAAACTTTTCATAACACCCTTGACCTAATAACTAAAGAACCGAAAAAATCTGTATGGTGGAACTTCACAGGTATCTTCAGACTAGGGCTTCAAAATTCAACTCATGTATTAATGCATGCAAAGGAACTTGAGGCAAACACTTTGATAGAGCTTATTAAGTATATATATCCCTCCAAATATTGCTCTTAACATTTTTACTACCATACAGTTTTCTTCATATCAATGATAAGGCAAGAATATCAGTAGAAGTTCCCTCAAAATATCTTAGCAATCAAAATGTTATGAGATGCCCTATAAAGGTACATGCAAGACTAGGGAAATATAAATACCTAACCGGATTCAGTATATACAATCGAGGACAACACTGTCCTATGGGCAAATTGGCCAGTAAAAGCCGGAATTGAGTCTTCACATAAAGAGAAAGTTTACTTACAGTTCAACGTGGCTGTTAACTAGAATAAAATATATCCTCCAGAACTTCCTTTCTTTCATTATACGTGGGCACAACTCATACCTTAGCTTTGAAATTTCCTGCAAATAAAGCATACAGGGGAGCTACAATGCATACAAAACCATAACAATTTCTCATGTGTGGGATACTAAGCATGTTAAATCATATGAAGAGTGAGATTTCTAAAAACTTGAGATGTCTTTGATCTATGAATTGACATCTGATTTTCTCTTGTATCACTTCATTAATATAAGTATAAATACGTTATAGAACCGCTCCCACCCAAAAATTTATATTGGATGGTAATATGTGGGACCCGATTTTTTTTTTTTTTTTCTTGTCAGTGAATGAACAAGGCAAAGGCACCGAGACAACCAATCAGTTAGGAATAACCACATTGATAAACAGTTCACAAACACAGTATCCCATCTGAGTCCATATAATAATCAGCCATATAACATCATACTTGTATTCAGAAACAGAAATTTTGGGACACAAACAAAAAAGATGTGAAAAACAAGGCTTAGCTCTTAGTAGTTTAAGTTAATACTATACTTCCCCAAGTAGTATCTCAAATCTGAGAAGGTCTTTGATGCTCCAGTAGCATTGCTCCTTATCCATTCACTATTTGCCACGTGTATATACATATCATCATGATTGGTTGAAGTATACACATGACAAGTAATGAATAGATAAAGAGCAATGCTCCAGGAACACCCAAGAATTGTCCCTCAAATCTTTCAATCCCAAGTGAGGAGGCATTCATCCATGGGATAGTGAGACAGAGTAATAAGTTATATTACAAGTTATGAATTGATGATCCTACAGATGATTGTCATATCAGCACTTGGATGGAAATGCTGGGATATTACTTAGGAATTCTAGTATTATGCTCACAGTATTTATTCATACCGCATCCCATCACTAAAAATATTCAAATATCAAGGCCTCCTCTTCATGTAAAATGAGACCACATCCAAAATCTAAGACATGTTTAACGAGAGAATTTGTTACAACTTCTCCAAGATATCGAGAAGATTGAATGTATTATTTTAAATTCTATGATTTGCATACCGTGAACAGCAGAGAACTAACCTTGACTGTAGAAAGAACAAGACTAGCATGTTTTACTTGCCATTCATTAAGATCCTTCCTAACATTTGACTCGGTGGGAATATCAGACACCTCAGAATCATCTGCACATAAAATCCAATCAAATAAAAACACCGAAATTACCCACATATATTTGCTGATCCTAACTAAACTCTTAACTTTCAAATTTCAATATAGCCAAATTCCTAATACTCTTCACTTGTAAAGTACAAGAAAATAATAAACTCAAAATTAAAATGCATTAATCATTAAAATTTAATAAATTAAAGGAAAGGAGAGGATCGAAGTAGAAGCAGTACCCTGTAACGGAAAATCACGAAACGTGCTCAAAGTAATTTGCTGAACGAACTCTCTTAATTCTTCAGTGACTCCAAAGCGCTCCAGATCCTCCTCTTCTTTTCGCATAGTTTCAGAAGGCGAGATATTCTCGGCTAGAGACTTGATGGCGCCGGCTCGCTTGGCGGCTTCGAGTCTGATCTGATCGGCTCGCTTGGACGCCTCGGTGGCAATCTCCTTGGACCGCTTGGATGCCTCGGCGGCGATTTCCTTGGACCGCTTCGACGCCTCCGATACAATGTCGGAGAGCTTCGAGGAGCCGACGGTTATCTCCGACGATCGCTTCGCGGCTTCCTTCGTCAGCTCCTGCGACCGCCGAGCCGCTTCCTCCGCGAATGTTCGCGCCTTCCGCCACAAGTCCATTTCGCTTCCAAAATGAGAAAAGGTTAATTAATTTGACGAATTTTGAATGAACGGCAACGAACGAGGAGAGGAGAGGCGGTTATCACTATTTTGTTAGGCTTTGTTTTACACGGTTTATTAATTGTTAATCATATGCTTCTGGTTGGGGCTTAGAGCTTTTTATTTTTAATCATTCACGATCGAGTGATTAGCCGTTCGGGTATTCAGAAACTGTTTCATGCTTGTCCGTATCCCAAATCTGAAATATTAATTGGATCGATAATTAACCAATTAAAACACTCTGATCAAGTATATTTTGCTACACTTATGAGTATGATTAAAATGGTACGTGGAATCAATTTTATAGTTTTAACCAAGCCCTAAATTATTGTACCTATAAATTTCGGGTATAGCAATGAGTTTGAAAATCCTTAAAAAATTATTTGCAGTGGGCAAAATTTTATTTAATTTGTTTTTCCACTGTGTTGTATCTTAATTTATTTGCTATGTTTATTACAAGAATTTTGTTTTGGACTAGGGGATTACTTCTTACATTTGGATTATTTTAAGGGAAATTTACAAAAATAATCTTAAAATTTTTAAACTTTTGAATTCAACCCTTCAAATTTTTTTCTATCATAACTAGTCAAAAGAAATTCTTTTGTCCCAAATTATCCTCCATATTTCCCCACTCCAAACCCTCACCGGCCACACTCCAATCTTGTGCTCTTGAACGGCAAACGGCGACAGGAACAGCAACAACAACGGCGGCAACGACAAAGGCAACGGTGACCTAAAATCCAATCGAATCCACCATAATCTATACGAACCGGAAACGAATCCAAGATTTTGAAAAGAGTTCAAACCCTACCTCGCGCGCGGGTTGTGCAATACCCGACCTTCCATTCTTTCATCTATCACCAAATGTACTTGGTATATATAAAACAATATACACAACTTAACAATCTCCTCATCACACATTCGTTATATTAAAACTAAACATAAATTATCTAAGAGAAATTTCATCAAACACCTAATATGCACTAGTTATGTTCATCATTCTAATTAAATTTTGTTTCATCATAACACTCCAATAACCTATAATCATCTAAAATCCCAATCAAATTCACTCAAATAATTATAAACCAAAAAAAGCTGTATTCTTGGCATTCACGTACTCCATACGCCCATCTGCCAACGTCTCCAATCAACCGTCGTAACATAATTGAAGCACAACTGAATCCATCTAACCTAAAATCATTAAAAAAAATAAAAGAAATAAGATTACACACTATAAAATATGATAAAGAGAATTGCGACACATTTACATGTATGTGTACATACTGTCATTATGCACGATAGTGCACTAGGTGCCTATCGCACTTAAATTCAGACAAATTCTTAGTTCAACCATGTGATACAATGCAATTCAAGGTTTTTGATTTGATTTGTCTGCGTGCAAGCTTCGAAACAGTATATTATATGCTCTAAACAAACACATGTAGCCCAAATTATGACTTTTGAAAGATATCTGAAATTTGATGAGACATACAGTGGGACAGGTGCTTGTCTCACTAAAATGCAGAGATGCTTATGTGCGACAGGCAGTGGGACAGGCACCTGTCCCACTGCCTGTCGCACATACACTTAGTGAGACAAACACCTGTCATATTCAAATGCAAAACAATTTAGTGCGACAGGTAGTGGAACAGGTGCCTGTTGCACATAATCAACTTTGTGTTTTAGTGAGACTGGCACATGTTCCACTGCCTGTCTCATTAAATATGAGTTCGTTTTTACTTCAAATTTCTAAAATTTTTAATTTGTTTTCGATTTTTCTACTCAAACTAAACACTTTAACATATTATATTGTTTTATGAATGAAAAATAACAATATTTACAATAAAACCATATTAATTTCGAATCTAAATACTAATATTTACATTATTTGAGAGCGTTGAGAGTGCGAGTGAATTGTAAGAATGACATTTGTTTGTAAATTTTTTTAAAGTGACGAGGACTATTTAGTCCAAAAAGTTAGTAATTGGCTAGTTATGATAAAAAAAATTTGGGGGCTAAATTCAAAAATTTGAAAACTTTTAAAGTTATTTTTATAAATTTCCCTTATTTTAATGATAATAAAAAAAATTTGTATCGTGCAAGCAAAATGAAATTGAAGAGAGAGAGAAAATATAAATAGGGCTAATCCTATTTGCATTTGTCCTTAAATGTAATTGTCATATTAGGGGTTTTATGAGATTAATAAAGGAGTGCCAATACTCCAACTCATAGTAAAATAGGAATTTCAAGATATTTATTATCTTATAAAATTTATTGAATTATTAATTTATTACAATGACCCAAGTCAAAAACTATCAAAAACTATTATTTAATTAAATTATCAATTTATTGAGGTTTTAATTTTATACACCAATAAAAATTCTTCTAAAAAATAAAAAAATAATATTTGAACACTACAATGACACCAAGACTACTGAAACAACAATACTATGCATGAAAAGTGTTGTTTTAGTGTGCTACAATATTATCATGTAATGAAGAATAACATAATTTCTGTTGTCGTTGTCGCCGTGCCATTCAAATATAAATTCTCTTTAACCTAATCAAAATTTTATTTTAAGGGAAATCTTGCTAAATGTGAATACGAAAGTTTGCTAATATTTTAATTGAAGTCTATAACAATATTCCAAAATTATGATTATTTTTTTTAAAAAAAATAACTTAATATTATAATGGTAATTGTTGGGTCCATCTTGTATGGGTAGCCCAAGCCCAAAGCATTTAATAGTTTTAGAGTTGAAGTAATTAAGGGAAACAAGTTGGGGCTGATTGAAATCCATGCTCCTAAATTCAATAGTCGGCCACTGTTTTCTTCTCTCTCTCTCTCGCCTTTTCACACACACAAACTTGCTACATGTAACGGGCTGCCAAATTTTCTACCCAATTGTCAGTCTTTGGTGCGCTCAATAATAAGGCAGTCTGCACTTCCAGCACAAACGTCAAGTCATCAAGTTCAACGGATCAAAATCTGTCAAGGTGTGCTAACTTGGCCCAAGTCTTAGCCCAATTCTAGAATTCTCCATAATACTCTAGCACTTGTACATAATCCTAGAATTCTCTACACTTGTATAGAAAATATTTATATATTTAGGCAATTTGTAAGAAGCCTCTAGAATGGACAAGCCCCCCGTACAAATAGGGCATGACACTTGCCATTTGAGCATCACCCACCAACAAGCAACTCAAACATACTTGTAAAGCTCTCTTGTAAACTCTCTCATTCAAGTAATAAAAGTTTTCTTTGACCTACATTGCTCTCTTTTCTCGCTAGCTCCCTCGCTTAGCTAGTTTGAGAAGTCTTTAAAGCTTACTTAGTGACTTTTGTACTAAAAAATTATCTAAGTACTTCATAAGTTGCTGCATGTTAAACTCATCCCATGATATATATGTTGCTTTTTGTTCTATATATAGTAAACAACCTTTTCAAAATCAATTTAATGGCAATTTTCAATCAGCTCTAACTTGTTTTCATTAATTACTTAAATACCCAAATTAATAAAAGTTTTGGGCTTGAGCCACCCATATGAGATGGACTCAACAAAATCTCCCATTCCAGATCACGTGGGATATCACCAAGCTCACTCTTTGCTTACAGCTTTTTAGCTTCTCCTTAGGCAATGACTTTGTTATCATGTCTAACCCATTCTCTATTATGTGAATTTTCTTAATCTGTAACTGTTTCTTCTCAAGCATGTTTCGTATCAAATGATAACTCAGATCAATATGCTTGAATTTTGAATAGTATGTCGAATTCTTTGTCAAGTAAATTACACTATGACTATCACAATACACAAATATAGCTATCTTGTTTTACACCCACCTTTTGCAGAAAATTCTTCATCCACAAAGTTTTTTTTTTTTTTTTTGCAACATTCAATGATTGCAACATACTCTCTGCTTTAGTGGTAGACAAAACAACATATTGCTGAAGTTTGGATAGTAGTGAAGTAGATTTTCAAATATCTCAGAGGCAATTACAGAGCATGTTTATGTTTTACTGATGACAAACTTGTATTACAAGTGTACACAAATGCTAATATAACAAGGAATGTTGATTCAGGAAAATCCCTACCATGATATTTGCTCACTTTTGCAGAGAAGCAATAAATTGGTATTGAAAAGGATGTTGATGATATAAAGAAAAAAAGCGAGAGACAAAAAGTTTTTTGTGTGCGTGAAAAGAAGAGAGAGAGAGAGAGAAGAAGACAATGGTCAATTATTGAATTTGAGTGTAAGGGTTTTAATTTTTGATTGGATGATCGAAAGACGAATTTAACTCTGCTTTCTCCCAAATTTAGAGAGTAAGTTCCTAACATCGCCTTCTACAATCTTACTACTATTGATTTTTGTTTTATCCCCTCATTAATTGTTATTTGAGATACTCACTTATTAGAGAGACAAATATTAAGCTATTACTAGATGTTAAGATTGTTGAGATTCTTGATATTGTTAGCCTTTATTATTATATAGTGAGTATATAGTGGAAGATTATATCAGACTACAGTCCTGTCGTTTTTCTTATTTTTCACATAAAAATATTTGTCTTTTGTAGTTGATTTATTCCTTAGAATTGTATTAGTTTATTTTCTGTCTATTTATTTGTAATACACATCCTGCTTTAATCTGACAAAGAGAAAAAAATTAGTTTCTGCTTAATTTGTAGCTGCTTGTGTGAGTTCCTTTCCTAACAATAATTAAGGTTGGTATTTGTTCTTCTATCTGAAATTGGAATAGACTCAAATGTTTGAATATGAATAATATTCTTGTTTTTTTGTCTGAATATCTGAAAACAAGTATTAAGTTATTTGTTTTTTCAACTTTAAAATTAAAAAACATGTACTTTTACATTTGTATCTTTATTAAATTCGAACATCAAATAAATAATATATATATCTCAAAGAACATAAATACTATAATATTTATCATATATAAGTGAAACTACGTTCAAGTAAATATATAATAATTTTGGAATGGTAATATATAATTTTTTTTTTTATAAAAACAGATTATATAATTACATAAAAAAGCTTAAGAATAATACATTTGATACCGATAATTGGAGATCCAAGAAATTGATTAGAGAATCAAAGTGAGGAGAGATTTCATAATGGTTAAAAAAAAAAACAATAAAGATAAGATAATTAGCAGGTAAATGTGTATGGGTGTGTTTTAAGATAGAAATGAAAAACAAATAATGAAGTATGAATGTTTTTGACATTAGAAATTAATTGGTTGATTAAGATTTCTCCATTGAGTAAAAGGTCAAGCAAATTGGTTTATTTTATTAAGTCAAAATTATCTGAAAAGTCCAATTAAATTATAAAAACAAACTCCTCTAATTAACTTAATTAATTAAATTAAGTCACTTTAATTCATTAAGTTAAAAACAAACATCCTCGAAGTCAATAGTACTTGATTACATTGATACCAATTTGCAAAGCGAGGAATGAGGATGCTCATGAGTCTTATATTTCTATCTATGGAGTTCATTCACTTTATAGGATTGGAATATACTGGAATTAAAATGGGCTGTATTGTCATTAATATATTTACTTTATCTTAAAATTATAATAGATTATTTCAAGCTACTAAAATACTATCAATTAAAATTATTCATTTATTCCTTGACAAAATAATAATGAAACATTTTAAAATGAAATATATGCACGTTTATTATATTGCGCTTAATATTATGATTTTTTTAAGTGAATCAAGTTTTTAAAATTAAAAATTGATATTTTTATTATTTTAAATGTTGTAGTAGTAGTAGTAGTAGTAGTAGTTTAAATGATGATGATGATGATGATGATCATCATCATCATCATCATCATTATTATTATTTATGGTAATAGTTATTGTAACTATTTTTATAATTACTATAGTAATGAATATTATTACTATTTTTATAATTACTATTGTAATAAGAACATAATTGACATTTCAAAAAGTAGTGGAAAGTAAAATAGTCAATTCAAGGAATAGAAATTTTATTCCAACCTTACCTCCTCTCATTCCTCATTCTCAATTTTAGTGAGTCCCATACCATTCATTTCAATTCCTAAAATCTAATTTAGGAAGTAAACATTTCTTATTCCCACTCCCTAATTTGCAAAGCAAATACACCCATAAATTATTGTATTTTTCCTACGTGGAATATCGAATTTTAACATTTCACCACACTTTGTACTCGATGTCCACGGAAGCCTATTACACCTAGTCGGTGACTTCGCGGATCCTGCGGTTACAGCCGAGGTTGCCCCATTGGTAATAACGATCACGAAGCTGCACCATACGAATCATGTGTATGTCGAATATATATATATATATATACCTAACTTCTCTTCTCCCTCCAATCCTTCAGAGCACCATTTCTAGGATTCCAGATCTGGTACTCTATTAATTATTGGTACGTGGCGTTGTTGGACCAAATCGTCGCAGAAATTAATTGCCTTAGGGACCAGATTTGACTTAGAACAGATCAATATCCCGCACGTTCTGATTTCCAGCCGATATACCGGAAGATCTTTAAACAAATATACCAATTTTATTCTTTAATCAAGCCTAGCAACAAGATCTAGGGGCTCAAACACAGTACCGGATCTGGAATCCCAGAAATGGTGCTATGAAGGATTGGAGGGAGAAGAGAAGTTACAACTGAGGGGAGAGATCCGATCTCTATGCCTCAGAGAATTTGTACAGATTTTATGGCAGATCTGATATAAGAGATCAGTCTGCAATCATACATCCAAACATACACCCTTAGATCTATGTCCAGAAAGGTTTAATAAAATTACAGAACTTTATTAATACATTTAATTACAAGTCTTTAATGCTCAAATGCTTTAAAATCTAAAATCGAATGCTTACATTTGAATGCTTGAAGGTTGAAAGCTTTAAAGGAGAATTTTCAAAATCAAAAGCTAAGAAACTCTTAGCGTCTGGATTGATTCTGAAACCAGAGAGGAGAAGAGAGAGAGAGAGATGGAGAGAATGTTCGGCTCCCCTCAGCTAAGGGTTAATGGGAACTATATACCCAACATCCTTACAACTTTAATTCAAATAATGCAATCTTCACGTGTGGACCAAGAGCACCGAAAGATAATTTGTCTTGATCCGGAAAGTGAAGAAGGCATCTGCTTTAAGTCTTTGATTGCTTCTTTCTTTTCGTGGGTAGGGCCACCTGACTTTGACAAAAGAAGAAAATTACAAAAGAAATAATGGATACTTGTCCCCACAGCTTTTTTCCTGTGATGGGAATAGTCAGTGAAGGAGGACAGTTGTCCAAACAAACTGAATAATTACGAAAATTACAAGAAAAAAAAATTACTCTTTTTTTTTTCATAAACATAAATAATTATTTACAATGCTTTACAGGAGTGAAAATTCCGAAACAGTCTTCTTCATTTTCATCTCCTAAGGAAATGAACGGCTCCTCTTCGTCATCTGCAGAGCTAACGGCTGAAGATACAGATCTTGTGGCGAGAAGCTGTTGCATAACTTTAAAATATTCTTCATCAGTCTTTGCATTGGCCAAAAGGGATTGGGCCTTGGATTTCTGAGTGAGGAAGGTGGATTGGGCTTTAGTTTCTTGGATAGAAGGGGTTAAGTGACCGGAAGAAGAAAGCCACTTGAGGACAATAGACTCGGTCAACTTTGACTGTTCATCAAATTTTGACCACTATTTGACTTTGAAGGTTCTTTATAAGAGAAATTGGGCTTCTTGGTTGTGATACCGAAGGCTCCACATCCAAACCCAAAGAAGGAAAATCTTTGTACAGAAACAGAGAAAATGAGGAAATCTTTTCTCAGACTCTGAAGGAGTATAATGAGCTTTGAAGAGGTTTAGACAGGTTACAGCATTGGGGGTTAATATTTCGGGGCTTGGGCCGAAATAATTCCACCATTGTTGGAACCAATTTGGAAGGCTCTGGATGGTTATTTTTGAATTAAAGAAAAATAACCAGGAGTGAGTCTTTTTTGGATTCTGAATAAAAAATGTATTAAACCAAACTTGTTTGTAATCCCAATAGAAAAATGTCAAGCAATGGTTTGGGCTTAATTTGAAATTGCAGGGAAAGACTTTGGACTTATAGAGTTGTTCACCCCATTGTTTTGGGCTCAAGACTTTTAAAATAGTGGCCGCAGAGTAAGCCGGCTCTGAATGAGACTCACTAAGAAAGAAGTGTTTAAACTTAACTAACTCAGTGAATTCAAAAATACTCTGATAATAAGACTGTGGTTTTGACAAATCCCATGGTTTGAAAAACCAGCCTTTTGGAAAAATCTTTGAAAGAGCTTGAAATGGATCAGAACGGTAAAACCCATATTCAATAGATAAAATATTTTGTTGATAGGTATGTATGTATGTATACTTTTTCTTTTGTAAAATTGGAATTCTAAGAAGAGAACCGTACATTGAAAATTCTTTTGTTTTTTGTTTTTTAAATTTTTTGGAGAAAGGACAGGAGAGGAGGGGTAAAATGGAGATAAATTCGTCGGAGATTCGAACGGAACCGGAGGGAGTTCGAAGGAGGAAGTTGAATTTTTTTTTTTTTTTGATTTTCTGTGGGAGGGCAGAAACAACGGCACCGCTAATGGAAGAAATTGTTTCCTTATTATGAAAGAAAATAAAAGGAAAAAAAATCTTACAAAGATTTCCGTGGCTGTTAGGGGAAAGAAACATAATGGCCCCTCGCCATATATAAATAGCAAAGCTACTCTGAATCATCATTGTTTCTTGAATCAATCCCAGTTCTTCAATGAATCCAATGGAAGCAGAAACCACGCAAATTAAAAGAAAAAGAGCGTGAAGCTTATCGAGGAGCATGACGGGAATTCTTCACGACACAGCAATTTCGAGAAGAGAAAAGCGACACTGTAGAACAAAGCTCACGAGCTAGAGACGCTCTGCGACGTGATGGTGTGTCTCATCTGTTATGGGCCAGACGGGAAAGTCGAGACGTGGCCGGAGGACAAGACGCAAGTCAGCGAAACGATCAACAAGTACAAGGAACTGAGAGATATGCCGCTACTCATGAAGAAAGCCGAACAGCGGCTCGACCTACTAGAGTTGTTTGAGAGTAAGAAGAAGAAGTTGACGGAGAAGAAGAAAGCGTTTGTTGAAAAGATGTTTTTGATTTTGGAAACGAAAATAAACGAAGCATCGTCGCTGGAGGAACTGAGGGTTGTGTATAATAAAGTGGAATCGAAGTTGGCGCATATGAGGGAGGCAATTGAATCGGCGATGATTGAGGAGAAAAAAAATCATCAAGTTCCCGCACCACCGATTTGGCCTCAAGTTTATGGCAATAATCCTTTAATGAGTGATTACGTTAGTAGTAGTGGTAATAATAATGATAATAATAATGATTCTGGGAGACGAGAGAGTTTTTTGTTTCCCCCAAGTCAAAACCATGATATCAGTGATGGCGAGACTGGCAACATCGGCGACAATGTTATGCTTCCAGACAAAATTTTTTTGCTTAGTGAGATTGGCAACATCGGCAACAATGTTATGGTTCATGACAACAATTTGTTGCCGCCGAGGAACGTGCATGCAAATAAAGGCTTTTGGGCACAGGAAAATTTTTATGGTTTAGTAGGAGAGCCTTGCTATAATTTTGGTGGCGACCCCTCTTCATAAGGATTGATGCCCCGCCTTTTTTTTCTCAGTTTAATTGATAAGAGTAGAGGAGGTCAGGTGGTTGAAAACAAGATAACTTTAATGTAGGTATGTTTCAGTTTACCATGAAATAACAATCTGTGCCCTTTTTTTCTTTTTTTTTTAATGATTCAGGGGCTGCGGACCCTGAGTTAACTGTTATTTCACGGCTCTTTTTCTAAAAGGGAACCACCAGGAAGCAAATTGAGTATTAACATAAAGAACTCCAAAATGAAAAATAAATAACTGCCTTGTAATGATTAATAAAGCTCAAGCAAAAAGAGCTTAAACCCAGGGAAGCAAATTGGTCTATGGCATGCAATAAGATGAGAAAAGAGAGGTTTAGAGAAGTTCTGTTATCATTCCTGCACCAGATCCAGTTCACTTGAGAACCGGCACATCCAAAATACATCCAACATTTAAGAAATTTGTCTTCCTATAGCTTATCTTCATGCAATCTTAAAGACATTAAGCTTGTGCTAATCATGAAAAAATAACTCTAGAGTGAAAATCAATTTGTTCCTAGAAGTTTCCCTCACGGAATTTAGACATTGTGTTCGAGATAATTAGAACTTACATTCCCACCAGCAAGCCTGACAATGGCAGATAGATTTTAACAGGGAGTTGAATACGAGTTGCCAGATTATGTTATATCGTTTAAGTAGACCTCCTGGTCTTGCCTTTGCTATAAGAACTGCATCTTTTAACTCACTTCAGTGCTTTAACACATAATCATCATTATTTAACATGTAGGATGATTCAACTAGGCATGGCAAAAAAGCTCGGGCCGGCCTGCCCGGCCCAGGCCCGCGGGCTTTAAGCCCGGCCCGCGGATTGTTAAAATGGATAAGGGCATGAAATTTTCAAAACCCATATCTATTGGGCCTAGATATGGGCTTTGCATAAGCCCGGGCTTTATAATATATAATTTTTTTAAAAAAATTATAATATATAAATATATTATATATATCATTCAATTCAAAAAAAAAAAAAACAAACTTAAAATACGAAACAAGTTAACAACCAAACAAAACAAAAAAAATAAACAAAACAAAAAATAAAAAATGACTAAATCGATAAATCCCTATTAGATTAGTTTATTTTTTATATTAGTAGTTGTGATTTATTATGTTGTGTACTTGTGATATTAATATTTTGTGTGTTGGATAATTATGTATTAGATAAGAATTTTTAAGATTTTTACTCTATTATAGTACTATGTATTGGATAATTTTTTTTCAAACTTATAGCTCTATTTTAAAAAATAATTTAAAATTTTACACAAAGCCCAAGCCCGGGCCCGTCCAGGCCCAGCCCAACCCTAGGGGCTTGGGCTTTGTGCAAGTTAAACGAGCTTGGGCCTAGGCTTGACAAAGCCCGGCCCAAGCCCGTAAATTGCCAAGCCTAGATTCAACTGCACAACACGATGGGAAGTTAAGGGGAATTACAGTGCTTTGAAGTACTCCGTATTCGTTTTATATATAAATAGTCCGTTCAACTGACCCACAAATCTGACTCCTCTGAAGCTTTCTTTTAACCAATTGGGTAACACAATTCAAGCTCTGCATTATGAGTCATTGCCTCAATATTGATAATACCTTTAGAAAAACCAATACTTTTATGAGTCAAAATACAAAATTAAGATATCATTTTGAGGTTTTAGCAATGACCGACCCTGAACAGAGAGCTGTCAATAAATTTAGAGTTTTTCTCACTTTTCCTGTGACAACACGTGTGCTTGTAATTCCATCAGAAGTAACAGCACCTCCTAGGTTCTCGATTAATGAATAACAGACATAGACATTCATGTAAAGATTTAGGGAAGAAAGCATAAATTTTGTAACCGCACAAAACATTGGCATCAATTTACTGATAAACAACAAAAAAAGGAAATATCAAAGCAAAGAAACTAATCTGAGAGATACATCCAAATTAATACAAATTTTAGGAACACTCCCTAGTCATAAAGATATATAAAACAAACATCAAAACTAGTAAACAAGAATATGAATTAATCAAACCAAGTTGATAGCTGGAATCAATGTTACAAAAGAATTACTTAGTTTGAGAGAAACTATGGCTCGGATGGGGACACAGATAAACTATACATTGATTATTTACCCTTAAATCAATTGTTAAACTTTTGATATAGGTTTTGGTCATTTCTCTTTAAACAGCTGGAGGAACACCTAGGAGACTAGTGAAGCAAATTTTTGGAATGTTTTCAAGTAATAACTTTAATAATGTAAACACAACATTGATTATTCATATAACTGAGCAAAACCTATGCAAAACTAAATTTCTTCTATCCAATTATGGTCGAACAAAAGAGAAGACAGTGTATCTAGGTGAAAGCTTCACGCAAAAAAAAGAAAAAAGGGAGCTTTTTATATTTTAGCTAATAAGCACCCACTTGGCTTCTCCACCCTCAAATTAAATGCCATCCTCTTGAAATTGCCCTAGACCTCTTGCTTCAATTGCTAGAGGCAAAAGCAAAAAGGCTATCCTCTAGAGATAATCATTTTGGAAGCCTAATTTAGGAAGCATCAAAATTTGTAAGCATTTCCTTGTAAAGTCAAGAGAGATAGGAGATGGAAAAGTCCTCGTTGATCCATATTTCTAAACATTCATATATTAGTCAGAACCTGAACCGCACAGTAATAACTTCTTTGATCCCCACAAGAATACCCAAGCAACAAAATACTCTTTGTGCAAAGGAAAATAAGTCAAATTAGTGTACCTTCATGCGATGTACTTTCTTAGGATCAGCTCCAATCTGGGCTGCACCAACCGTCATGTTACTGCGGTGCACTTTCTCAAAAGAAGCCAGGTCCCAAGAGCCATGCACTGTGCCCAAGCTCCAAAGGAAACTTGTTAACAACAAACAGAAAATGTTAGCCCTGCAGCGTAGAGCATCTGAAGATTTGCTTGTGAAGACAAATTGGAAAAAGTGACACTTAGATACCGAATAGAAAAGAGAGAAAGACAATAGATTTCAAAACCACATGAAGTTCATGTACTCCAAACACTGAAACATGAAACTTCTTTTTGTACCTTTGAAGGCTTCACAGATCTATGCTCATTTTGATTGAAACAATCACTCTTGGCAATGAAACCTTTTTCCATTGCAATTCCAATATAAGACACCCGTTGATATAAGTTCCCAGGAATTTCTTCTTTATAAAAGCAAATTGCATTACCAGAATACTAAGATCTACTTACCACCTGACTTGGCTCCTTCTCTTGAACACCCATCTGTCACCAACCTTTCAGGCTCTGTTGATCTAATTAAGAGTAAATAGTGAAGACTTCTCACAAGTTTTTACTGGAAAACTGGATTTCAGAGAGACTGCAGCGTCAGCTGATGTGTTCTTGTTAAGATGAGAAACCATAAGTGTGGAACCACCAAGAAAGCATAACGCTTTACGAATATCTGCCTTAATAGGCAGCCTGCAAGCTCTACCTTTCGTGTCTACCTCTGATAATGATGCAAAATCCTGCACTTGCTTCAATTATTAACTGACTCAAGCATCAAATATCAAATAACCAATTTCTCTGAAATGATAGACATTTCTCAACAAATAAAAAATTGCCTAGCTAATTTCAGAAAGAAAAAATTCCTTCTCAATAACAATGCTTAGTGTATTATAAAAAATTTTTTAAAAAATCAAAACAGTAGAAAATTTAGTTCTCACTAACATCAATTATTTCCATTTCCGTTACCAATGGTTTCAATTTTTTTGGGACTAACACAAAAGGAGCTACTAATAATCCAATTCCTATCTCAAGAGAAATTCCAGTCAAAACTTAACTGTTTATGCCAAAAACCTTCAGATTCCTTGTCACCCCAACAGAATATGGTGCGAATACCAACACCCTGAAGTCTCTTCCTCAGTTCCAAGTACAAAAATCGATCAACAACCTAAGTTTATACATAAACAAGTTGTTAAGAGCAAACTTTTACGGATATACCCCACATGATAACTAATAGGAGTGAGAAAAATTGTAAGTGCAGATTAATCAGTGGGTGTATAGAACCCATATATAACTGATAAAGTTCCATAGGCAAGATGCTCTACTCTGTTTGTTCAGTAAACATTCTTGTCAGGTAATAGTGGACTCTAGTTAAAAAATATAGAGGAATTGCTTTCCTGAATTGACTCATATAGGGAATGGTCATTTTCTGTAATTTGAACCGATAGGAGTTCTCTGATTTATTACGTGACTCTTGTTGATTTCTTGCTACTATTTTATAACTTGCAGTTTCCATTAGCAGTAACCTCTTGTTTCTTGTGAAGAACTAGACACGGAAAAGACAATTGAAGAATTTATCAAGCCTATCACATCCATCTTCCATGGAATTAGATTTCAAAAGCAACATACAGTATTTCCTGCAGGATTAACAATGACATGATCACAATCTTCTTGACCTTTTAGCTTATTAACTCAAAACATAAGGATTAATGGCTATTCTGGAAGTAGTGCTGTCATAAAAATCTATTCCAGTAAGTGAAAATAAACATACCCATTCAGTACGCATTTTTCAAGGAACATTTACTGCTTCCCAGCATAATTCATTGTGGGTAGCTCTCTTGAGTATATTTGCAAGACGTCCTGGAAAAAATGTAACAGCCACTTACAAGCAATATACATTCTGAAGAGTACCAGTCAATAGGGTACATACAAATAAGTGTAAAAGGAAATATAATAAATCAGAAAGAACGTCATCACTATACTTAATATATAAAATTCAAAAGAGAAAGACGCAGAAAGCCTCTCATTAAATTTAGAGCCCATTACGAAATATTCATGGGAAGCATGGAATGCTCGATGTAACATGTTAAGCCCATGTATATTTGCAAGTTGTATATAGATAGAAGTACCCTGAAGGTAGGATTTACTACAGCTATCTTCAGCATCTTTAGGATTAACAAGCACAAAGATATACCCCTCCACTATACAATCGCAATGAGTAATCCAAATACAAAACGGCCATAGTCAATTCACCACAAACCAACAAAATTCCCAAATATCTAGCAAATAATTGAAATTGAAACTGAACTAATACGTTATAAGTGTACCCTTTTCTTCCGATTTGGAGTGACTAGTATCATTACTGGACTTCAGACATTCTCTAACTGCCACGAACCCAACAATGAGTAAAAAAGGTTCACGAAAATATCTGTTAGGATCTTTATTATGTTTCTATGTTGTTTTCTGTTTTGTTAAGGAGTGCTCATTATGTTTCCGTTAATTACTTTAGTCTTTATTGTCTGAATGAGTCTTAGTTAGGAAGGAATTGCTATTTTAGTAGGATCCAGTTACAACGCTATATAAAGAGTATTTTACTTGTTTAATGGAAGAGGAATCATTACCTCAAAACTCTCTTTCCCTCTCTGACTTCTTCTGTTCCTTTACCCTCTGTCATTTCTACTGTCAATTCTTTACCACTAAATTGCTAATTTTGTTAGTAGCAGCCTATCGATATCTATAATATAAGGAAAAAAAAAAAAGATAAATGCGTTTTGAGCCGGAGTGATATGGACTGAGTTTGTAGCTTATTTAAATCAAAATAAATGTGCTTTATCAGATTATAGTACCTGCGATTTTGATTTTTACGGTTCAGGATATGGAGGTTTGGAGAGTGTTAGGATCAGATTTGCAAGTGAACTTTTTTTGCATCTCCGGTGACCTCACAATTACCTGACAAACGATTTTTTTTAAAAATAAAATAGTGAAAAATTGACCTCGAAATGGGGAAATTAGAAGATTTAACTTTTAGGGTTTTGCGAGTGCTCACCGATTCGAATTGGAGATTGTGACACATGAGAAGTCTTTTTTGGCGCCTTGGCTCCTCTTTGGAGGGGATTTCGAGTAGCAGGGAAGAACTTTAAACAGGCGGGAAGAAGGGCATTTTCGTGAATATGATAAACGTCTGTGGCATTATCGTCATCCAATTTTTTTTTCTTTTTTCATTTAAATTGATTAGGAAAAATAAAATAAATAAGTTACAGTAAAATCTTGATAATTTTAAAACCACTGAAAATCTGTTAATTTAGCAAACATTAATTAATCGATAAATGAATAAATTATTCATTTATGAAAATATTACCTCCTTTTGGAAAATGGAGTCACGGTTATTGAATTTGAACTACCTTAATTTGACACGTATTACGATTTACCTGATTATTAATTAAGTGCACTACAACAATAGTAATAACAATATTTTAAAGTTTTCATTTTTTATGTTAAATATGAGATATAGAGCCTATATCACGCAAAAAAACACTCATAACGATACTGATAATGAATGATTTCTTGTTGCAAAATTATAACACCATCTGAATTTCACATTACAAAAGGTTTGAAATAAGATATAAGTCAAAATAAGTTTTAAGAAAAAAAATAATAATAAAAACATGCTTTACAAAATTACATAGATATAGAGAAGTGACATACACCCAAAAAAAAGACCCCGATTAAACCCCGCAAAGCCAAAAAATTGCATAAAAAAGAAAAAATGAAGTAAAACAAATTACACTTGGGTGAGCTTCTATTTTGTACAAATTCTTTAACGAAATAGAAAAATAATATTTGAACACCACAGTGACATTGAAGTAGCAAAAACGACAATATTATGCGGATCCGAGTGAGTGTCATTTTAGTGTGCTACAGTATCATGCAGCGGACAATAATACTATTTTTGTTGCTGTGGTGTCGCAGCGCTATTCAAATTAATATAAATGCTCTTCAAAAATAAACCTAATAAAAAAATTTTATGTGAAGGAAAATCTTACTAAATATAGAGAAGAAAGTTAGCTCATATTTTAACGGAAATCTACCAAAATTATGATTAATTAAAAAAATTACTAATTTCTTTTTTCAACTTTAACAGCAAAAAGGCTAAAAGTGAGCATATTTTGGACTAAGATGGTAAGTAATTAAGTCAATAGCACTTGACTACATCGATGTCAGATTGTAATATAAGGCCCCTCAGCCTTATATTCACTTTACGCTACATTTATTTGGTAGAATTCAAATAGGTTGGAATCAAAACGAGATTGGCATCAAAATGATTAAAATCGAAATGAATTGTATTTCTATTAATATTTTTATCTTATTTTAATGTGCTTATTTTATTTTAAAATTAAAATGAATTGATTTAAATTACTAAAATATATGCTACTAGTTAAAATTATACATTTATTCTTTAAGAAATTAATAAGTAAACATTTTAAAATGAAATATATATGCATATGCATTTTATTATTGAGCTTACTATTATGATTTTTTGAGTGAATTAATTTTTTTTGAATTAAAAATTAATATTTTTATTATTTTAAACATAATTATAATAATAGTAATTACTATTATAATTATTATTATAGTAATTAATTTTATTATTAAGTAACAATTATAATAATAACAATCAATGTCATTTTGGCTTGTACCGGGAGAGTGCTCATGAGCCAGCCGTCAGATCTCTCTATGGTGGAAGGAGATAAGGCTGCCATGAGAGAGATCGTATTTTACCATTATTATTAACGAAAGCCTAAAATCATTCTCTAGAATCTCTTAATTGGCAAATCAAACGAAGAATTACCAAATATGCTGGCGTTACAGAAACAATTTTTTTTTTTAAAAAAAAACCACCAGAAGGTGGGGGGGTTAGGCGGGACTCCCTTACCTGTAGATTATTAAATTAGAATAAAAAAAATAACAAATATATCTGGAGGGGGACATGAACCAAAACCTCCAAACAGAAGAATGAACATGACAAGCAGAAATAAAAGATAAATAATCAATATAAGCGCCCTGAATGCCGCCTGCGATACTTGCGACCAGTAACTAACTTAAATCCTTTCCGTGAGCTAGAGGATTGTGGACCAGCAACACTGAAGTCAGAATCAAAATCACGTCCCCCTGTACCCTCAGGCTCAGAAGCAAAATACTGATTATCGACGAAGTTTTCACTGGAGCTGAACTCCTCATCTGATTGAGGGATGTCTGGATCATAGGAGTGAAAACCCATATTGAAGGAGCGAATAGCCTCGATTGTTGTCCGAAAGAAAGTAGAGCCGGGGGAGGTCCTCAGACCGGTGGCATCATACACCCCATCATCCTCAAACTCGGGAATATCCGTGCAGTGATTGTTAAAGGCCACCTGTAAATGATCATCTATAGGTGTTGTACGGCGAACGGGTTCACTCGAGTCAGCTCCAACAGCATCGGAGGGTGGTGGTGGGTGGCTATCTGGAACACCCGACTCTGAAGACCGAATCTGAGCAGCCCCAGAATCCCGCCGATCAGCAGCAGCAGGCACGGAAGCAGGGGGGCCAAAGCAGCAGGAGGTCGAGCCGGCTCTGCTGAAACGAGGGAAGTCATAGCAACAGTAGCAGGAACTGGAGGAGGAGTAGGATCAGAAGGCATCGAAGTAGAGGGAGAGAAAGCAGAGCCTGAACCCTGGCTCTGGTCCACAGGCATAGGAGGCCGATGATCAGCAACAACAACATATTTGGAAGCCTGAGCTTCCCTAGACTGAATAGCGGGATCCGTGGCTGGAGAGTTGCCCTTGTCTCGGGGCGCAGTACCCTTGGCCTCGCCAGCTGGTTGAACAGGCTTCCGAAGCCCGGGATTAGCAACATAAGAAGATTCTGCAGTGTGACCCAGATGCCTACACGAGGAGCAGTATGTAGGGACTCGCTCAAAAACAACATCCTGCCAAAACCCAGAATCCTCCTCCCCAATCCATACACGAGGCAGCAATGGCTTAGAAACGTCATACTCCACAAGTACTCGAGTTACTGACGGCATATTAACCGAGGCCGTGGCATGATCAACACGCAGAGGTGTACCAATAGCAGCAGCAATAGAAAATAAAATGGGCTTGCAATGAATAAAATGGACCGGCAAATACGGTAGTGAAACCCAAACAGGCACAATAGGAGATTCGACTGAACAACGAAAATCAGGGCTCCACTTAAATATACGAATATCCCCGCCCACTAACATACCAGGTCTGTCGGACCCAAATACGCGAATAATCCTCCTCCATAGACATTTTAATTAAAACATGTCGATTATCTAATAATGAAACCTGACAACTACCCTTCAACCCCAATGACACAAAAAATTTTCGGATAATATCCATAGAAGGGCGGCCAAAGGAGAACTTACCGACCAAAACCAGTTTGAACGGTTCAGTCATGACTTGAATTTCCGCTGCGGAGAAATGGATGGCAGGCTCACCGCGATATAGGGTAGTCGGCTTAACCGAAATGGGAGATACAGCAGGGCCCGAAACAACATCAAGGAATGATTTTTGGGGCCGAGAAGGAGCTGATGGGTTGAGAATGGATGCCGGGTTGAGCACCGTAGCATAAGTGGGCTTGGGGTTAACCGTCGTGTGGCGAGTGGTGGGGGTTGGAGCGGCTGGTCGGTGTGACTGAGATGGGCCGGCTAGGACATCACCAGCATGAGGATTCAGGGCCCGTTGGGGGTGAGTATCCCCGGGAGAGGAGATGGGCTGATGTTCCGAGCCCACATGGGTTGCATGGGCTGTCACGGTTTCATGGGCTGTCACGGGTGCTTGGGTTGCATGGGAAATCACGGTTGCATGAGGTTGTGTTGGTGGGGGAAAGCTGCTGGTGTTCGGTGGCAGTGGGTGTGGTTGTTGGGGGAGAGGTTGGCCCGACCCGGGCTGTGTGAGGGATCCAGATCCACGTTGCACGGGTGGCACGTGTGAGGCCAAAGTTGCATTAGGGTTTTGTGGGTGATGTGTTGCGGCCGAATGGAGTGTGGATGCATGAGTGGTATTGGTTGGACCCCATGGCCAAGCAATGGAGCCACCGTGGTCTACTGGCTGGACGGAGGGACGAACGGTGGCCGGACCCAAGAAACCTCCGCATGCAGCAGCCAGCAAAGATTGGAATTCGGTGGAGCTTGACACATGCGCGTGCTCGCGCGGCTGGCAGTGTGGATGAGAGGGGGCTATTGTCGACATAACCGACGTGGAGGCAAGGCCAGCAGGTCGGCTGGAGACGCGGCAGCCATTGTCGCGGCAACTTGAGGAGCCCGCGGCTGTGAAGCAGCCAAAAGGTGGTCTTCGGCGTGAACAGACGTCGCCGGCAAGGTCAGAGCAGCCGCATTAGCAGATCCAGGGGCGGCCATGCACGCGGCAGTGGCCATGCACGCGGTGGTGACGAGGTGGCCAGGATGGTGCGCGCTCGAGATGCGGTTTTCACGCGACTGTGCGAACGGTTGCTGGTCATTCAGACGGTGGTCGGCAACGTCAACATGGGCTGCTGGGGGGGTGGGAGCACCACCGTGAGGGGCTGTTGCGGCATTGGTGGTGGTCCGAGCAGTGGGTGGCAAAACCCGAGCATGAGATATGTGACGTGATGGAGGAGGTGGCTGAGGGTGGGGCTGCCGTGGCTGTAGGTCATCACCGGCGGGACACGGGCGGTGGAGTCATGGAGACGACCAAGTGGTGACAAGGTGGTGGCGGCGGATCTGAGGTGGAAACTTTTCATATATTGCGGCACATCCAACTCCAAATCTTGATCATGTTTACCTCAGAAGTAATCAATTAAACTTGGCGTTACAGAAACAGTTCAACAGACACTTGTTTATCATTAATAAGCATGCCATTAAACTTATCAATGGCATTTTGAGCAGATTCTTCGTTGTCGAACTCCACAAAACCATAGCCTTCGGACTCGCCAGAACCATCAGTAGCTATCTCACAAGAAAGAATGTTTCCAAATGAAGAAAATGTATCGCGCAATGCTTCGTCATCAATGGACTTGTCCAAATTCTTGATAAGGATGGTCTCGCTACAGCTTTCTTCTCGGATGCTAGGATCCCCTTGAGAATGCATGATTCTAATGGACTTATCATTAAGCGGAGCGGAGTTCAGAACATCCAGCGCCCTCGCCGCATCTTCAGGATTGCCGTAGTTGACGTAGCCGTAGCCGAGAGAACGCCCGCTGCTCAGGTCCCGACAGACCCTAACCGACACAACTTGACCGACCCGGCTGAACAGGTCGTAAAGCTGCGAATCGGTCACGTTGGATACTGGTTCCCTGACGCACCCCCCGCCACTCCGTTTGGGCCCGACATTTGCCCTTGATGCGGCACCTGAATCTGCTACTTCTAGATTGATAGGGCGGCGCTGTTAACGAAGCTGAAGAGGTCAGAGAGGGAGCGAGAATTTCAGGGCAATAAATAATTCTTGTTCCGTCAAAACAAATAAAACACTTGCTATATAGAGTCGTAACTCCATCCTACTAAAATAACAATTCCTAAATAATTGAGACTTCCAATAGCTAAACTAATTAATGGAAACATAATAACTATGATATGTGCTCATGCATGCTGACTGCGTGCACGTCTTCAGCTCTTCATGGGGATTGCATGCGCGCATGAATATGCATGGGGACTGCGTGCACGTCTTCAGCTTTAGGGCAGGAGAGGGAGAGTGGAAGATTTGGTCATCATTAAGACTTGGTCAAGTTTGTTAATACTCTGCTAGTTAAGGACTTTCTGAATAATCTTTGAGTGCTGATTTTTCAGCACCAGTTAGTTATTTTTCAGTTTTTTTTTTTTTTGCTACTATTGTTCTATCTTCTAGCTTGGTATGTTAAGTATAGAGACTGTATATGTAGTCTGGAATTAATAGAATGAGAATATGATAAGTTTAAGCTTACAGCAATATTTCTTTCCTTCTTCCTTCTTCCATTCCAACTTCACTGTTAATTACAAATTTTACATATCAAACTATTGGCATCTGTACCAGGTACTTCACGGGTCCAAGCAGTAGAAGAATACCTCTGAGACAGGGATTCTATTTTGTATGAGTTACGGCAGAATCTCTTCCGGGCTCGGGACCGGATAAAATCTCAAGCGGACCAAAATTGACGAGAGGTAAATTTCGAAGTGGGGGATTATGTGTATTTTAAAGTTACAGCCGTATCGACAGACATCAGTGGCCTTTCGTGGCTCCATGAAGCTTCCGCACGTTATTTTGGTCCGTATCAAATCATTGAAAAAGTGGGATCAGTTGCTTGCAAGTTAGCTCTTCCGCTTGGTTCCCAAATCGATAAGTTTTCCATGTTAGTTTACTGCGTAAGCATTTGGGATCAGTACCACTTGCATCTCCCCGACTTCCTCCAGTGTCAGATACTTCAACAATTCTTCCACAACCTGAGGCTATCTTAGGTCGACGTGTGATTCGTAAAGGCAAATATTGCCTAAAGCCTCAGATATTGGTTAAATGGGCAGGTGCGCCAGTGGAGGATGCCACCTGGGAAACTGAGTGGCGCTTTGCCAAGACATACCCTGATTTCATCCTTGACGACAAAGATATTGTTAGTGGGGGGGGATGATATTTGCTCATGCATGGGGACTGCGTGCACGTCTTCAGCTTTAGGGCAGGAGAGGGAGAGTGGAAGATTTGGTCATCATTAAGGTCATCATCAAGTTTTTTAATACCCTGTTAGTTAGGGACCTTTTGAATAATCTTTGAGTGCTGATTTTCGACAACAGTTAGTTATTTTCCAGTTTTTTTTTTGCTACTGTTGTTCTATCTTCTAGCTTGGTATGTTAAGTCTAGAGACTGTATATGTACTCTGGAATTAATAGAATGAGAATATGATAAGTTTAAGCTTACAGCAATACTTCTTTCCTTCATCCTTCTTCCATCCCAACTTCACTGTTAATTACAAATTTTACAAATCAAACTAATCCTTAACAAGATAGAAAATAAGATACAACATAGAATTAGGATAAGAATCCTAACATAGATCCTTCCTTTTCTATTTTTTGCCCCTTTTGGCTTTTGTATTTTCCTCTCCGCTTGCTACTTCTTAAATACATATCTAGAGAGAGAAGGATAAGAGACTGGAATTCCAATTAGGAAAAAAAACCAAACTGAAAATTCTTTTGCCTTTTTTTTTTTTTTGGAATTTTTCGGAGATAGGGCAGACTGTAGGGGTAAAATGGGGATAAAAATTTTCCCGTTCTAATGCAAGAAATTGTTTCCTTATTATGAAATAAAATAGGAAAAAAAGAATCTCACAAAGATTTACCGTGATTGTTAGGGGAAAGAAACATAATGGCCCCTCGCCATATACAAATAGCAAAGCTACTCTCAATTATCATTGTTTCTTGAATTAATCTCAGTTCTTCAATGAATCCAATGGAAGCAGAAACCACGCAAATTAAAAGAAAAAGAGTCGTGAAGCTCATCGAGGAGCACGACGGGAATTCTTTACGACACAGCAATTTCGCGAAGAGAAAAGCGACACTGAAGAACAAAGCTCACGAGCTAGAGACGCTCTGCGACGTGATGGTGTGTCTCGTCTGTTACGGGCCAGACGGGAAAGTCGAGACGTGGCCGGAGGACAAGAAACAGGTCAGCGACACGATCAACAAGTACAAGGAACTGAGAGAGATGCCGCTGCTCATGAAGAAAGCCGAACAGCGGCTCGACCTACTAGAGTTGTTTGAGAGTAAGAAGAAGAAGTTGATGGAGCAGAGGAAAGCGTTTGTTGAAAAGATGTTTTCGATTTTGGAAACGAAAATAGAGGAAGCGTCATCGCTGGAGGAGCTGCGGGTTGTGTATGGTAAAGTGGAATCAAAGTTGGCGAGTATGAGGGAGGCAATTGAATCGGCGATAATTGAGGAGAAAAAAAACCAACAAGTTCCCGCACCACCAATTTGGCCTCGACCTCACGGCAATAATCTTTTAATGGGGGATTGTGTGAGTAGGAGTAGTGATGATAAAAATAATAATAATTATTATGATTTTGGGAGACAAAAGAGTTGTTTGTTTCCTCTGAGTCAAAACTATCATCAGATCAATGATAGTGAGATTAGCAACATTGGCAGCAATGCTATGCTTCCAGACAACAATTTTTTGCTTAGTGAGATTGGCAACATCGGCAACAATGTTATGGTTCCTGCCAACAATTTGTTGCCGCCGGGGAACATGCATGCAAATATGGGCTTTTGGGCACAGGAAAAATTTTCTGGTTTAGTGGGAGAGCCTTGCTATAATTTTGGTGGCGGCCCCTCTTCATAAGAAATGATGCCCTGCTTTTATTTATTTATTTATTTATAAACAACTTTATTGTAAGTATGTTTCAATTTACCATGAAATAAAAATCGGTTTTTTTTTTTTTTTTGATTCAGGAAGTGCTGCGGACTCCGGGGTAACTTTAAAAAAGGTTTTCATAATATGTAACGTAGAACGTTAAATACCTTCCATAATGTTCGATCTTACATTGTGAATGTAATGCACGGTACTAAATACCTTCAATAACATTGAACCGCAAGTTGCGAATGTTGATGTTGTTCAGTTGAATAATTTAAAACAAAATTCTATGCTCGTTATTAAAAGTGTTTCAACTGTTGTTAAAATATATTTTAACACATTAAATAAATGTGCATGGTTAAACCTTTCTTTTATTTGTATATTTTCAACAACATGCAGGCGAAAAAAAAAAGTTTATATATAGATTTTAATAACAAGCCCGTGTTAATATTAAAATTAACAAAAACTAATAGTATATTAATATAAAAGAATCAGTCAGCATCATAACATATTAATATAAAAGAACCATTAACATCCTTATGTAATTATCAATAGAATACTCTTAACAAGTATAATGCACAAGAGCTTAATAACCAAAATAGTAATTCTTATATTCATCTCTTCTTTTCTAAATGGTAATTGCACATAATAATAGCAAAAACTCTTAACCAAAACCAATTCTTCAATCTCTCTATGATAGAATTGGCAATAGACCTCGAATTATCACAACGACAACTCCTGCGCAAGTAAGACCTAAATTCGTTAAAAACAAAAGTAATTTACTACAAGCAACTAATAGAAAGAGAAAATCAGCAATTGATATTACAGGGGTGAATAAGATTCTATGGAGGCTAATAGAAAGAGAGATCAGACTATTTCCAGAAGTGTGTAATATGGATCGGACTCCATGCAATAATGAAATTTCAAAAGAATTCTAACTATTATAAATTTTGAATTTATACAGATAACTTTAGCTATCCAGGTGCAAATAATGAAGCGTAAGCTGTAAAACAATTGCCATAGGCAGGAGTTACTCAATGGAAAAGCATCATAATAAAAACTGCTAGAAGCACACAACTTAAAGAAAGTTCAAGTACAGAAATACTATGATCTTTCTTTTACCGTGCTTTAAATTTATAGATTCATTCATATGTAGAGTGGCCCGCAGATCTTCAAAATAGGCCACAATTAATACCAAAAAACCAATGTACGAGACTATCTCAACAAAATCTACCATAAAATCCACATATAAATGAATTTAACAAACCTTTAAAATTCATAATGGAAGGATAAATTCTTATGCAAGTAAAAGGAACAGCAATTTATCAATATATATATGAACAGCATTTTAGTAAAATAAAAAACAAACATGAAGAAAATTACCAATGGAACCTCTAAAAAGTGTCAAATAAGACATGCAACTCAATCAATAACTAAATCGCTTTGATTATCCTAGATTCTATTCCTGTAAAAATTAGATTATTGAACATAACATTCCAACTTTAAGGCATCAACAAAATTACTCTTGATCACTTACCAACTAGTGCTCTAATGCTGCATAATAGGAAATGTTATAGTTCAAAAAGTTAATTTGTGAAGAAAGCACAAAGACACTAGATATTAGCAGAGAAGAAGCTAATGTTACTGGACAAGAATTAAAACTATACTTTGCACAGAAGGTACAGTAACAAAATGAAGAAGCTTAAGATAGAGCCAGAACAGAGCAAGAGAGAAAGTCCAATAAATTTAAATTTATTATATTCTCACAATTTTTTGGGCTTGGCCAAACAAAATCGTGTAACTAGTTACAGAAAACAAACTTTAGAAGCGAGCAGACAATTTCAGCTGATTTCAAGCTACGATTTGTAGTGATATATCACCTAAACATGTGTCCTCTTTCAAGCTAAAATTGTCAATATGTTATAAAAACCCCCAACATTACCTATCATTCAGCTCTTAACAGCTTGTTAATAAAACACCAAACTCTTCACAATAACTTCTAAACCTAAACCCTCGACCATCAAAACAAAATCAATAAAAACTACAATCCAGCAAGTATTTGAAAAATTAAAATAGTCAAAATTAAAAATATTAAGAAAAACTCCAGAACTTATAATATGAAGAAACATGGCAACATAGAGAGAGAGAGAGAGAGTCGGAAAGTAAAATAGATACTTACCGGAGCAAATCCAATCGCTAATACAAGGGAGCCACTTGAAGCCAGCAGGAGTTTTAGTGTCGACTCTAAACACCTGTTGCAAAAAAATATAAACACGTAGCTTCATTTCTATACCCATTACACGCCCAATCTCCTTCTCTCACTTCTTCCATTCCTTTCTCTCTCTCAAAAGTCAGAAGAGTTGCAAGGCTACTCTTTCCTGCAATTCATAAATTCTCATCACATGAAAAAAAAAATTAAAATTGATAATAATCAAATAATAAGTGAAGAAAAATTAGAGATAAAATAAACCTCTTGTTCTCGCTTAAGGTCTTGAGAAGGTCTGAACCAGAGTCGATAGGTTCGGGTTCTGGCGTCGACCCACGAACCCAAATTGGCTCTGCTCCTTATACCTCCCAGAGTTGATACATTCCCAAGTATTCTTCTCCAGCTGCTCGCCATTAGATTCAATTTTGTACCTTTTTATCACCGTCGCCTATTAAACCTGTTGGGAGGTATCTTTCTTCAGATTCAATGAGAGTTTAGGATATTTTCTTTCTTAATTTTCTTAACAGGTCACCACTTGATTGAAAGAAATGCACGAACCAGAAAGTGTAAACCATAGAATTGCCATAAAAAGGCCATGATAAATTTGCTCGATGAAGATGACGAGGGCCACGATGAAGATGATGGGTTTTGCAGCTACTGAAATTAAGTTTTGTGGCTTCAATTTGATTCGATTGAAAGACGGAATTAGGTTTTGATTTTTGGTTTAAATTTGAAAGGGAGGGAACGTGTTTCACATGCACGGAGTCCTACTGGGCAAAAGAAAATGTTGCAAGTACCTGAGTCCATCATCAACAGTTACATACCTCCAATTTACAATACTCAACATTCCCACACACACTTTTTCAACCCTAACTTTCTCATCATCGCAACAACCGTTGCTACTATAAAACCCTAACTTCAAATCTGCAACAATCCCACTTGCAACTTCACTGGAACAACACCTCGGTGACGGCAGCTCCTCCGAAAACCACCCCTCGGACGCCGCTGGAGAGAAACTCACCCTTCCTTCATAATCCATCATCGTAAAAACACCTCCCCATCCACGCAATAACACATTCCATGTGATTCCCACCTGCTGTTGTAAATCAACCAAACCAAAGCTACGAAAACAATTCACATTCATATCGATATCGAACCTGAACACGCCACTCGTCTCAGCACAACGTAATTCTTTTGCAGGCTTAGCTAGGGTGAAAATTAGGGCATCAACTTCTATGGTGCGTAGCTCGACGGCAAATATGAGGTTGTCGAGGGATATGCGGGGTGGTGGAGGGGGTTTGACGCGGCGTTTGGTGGCGGTGTATCCGACGGAGAAGAGATGCCGATAGGAGACGTCCGATGGATCGGTGAGTTTGAGTTTGGAGAGAGAGGGGTAATGAGATGAGCAAATGGGTTGCCAGAGGTAATCGGAGGACATGGAAATGAACCATGTTTTAGACACACACGAAGCTATGGCTAGGGTTTTGGGGTCAAGATGCTGAGCAACAAGATTGAGGACCTCCCATGGCGGAAGATTTCTTGAGGAAATGCGAGACATTGGATTCCGACTGCTTTTTTTTTTTTTTTGTTTCTTTCCAAATTTTTGTTCATTCTTTAACGTGTGAAATTAATAGATTATTTTGGTTGTAATGGTTGATGTTTGATGATTACTGAGTGGGTTTTGCATGCACGTGGAATGCTATGGTGAGTTGCATGGCTTCAAGTTGACACGTAGGATGAGATTGTGTGCCAATGAAATGTCTTTGTGTCGTTCACGTGCTGGTCAACGAAGCGCACACGTTATTTTTGTTTTACCAGTTTGTTCTTCTACAGCTAGAGTCTGTTAGGAACTTCATTATCTCTCTTTAAAAAATCCTAAACAGATCTCATCCAAATTCAAATTTGGTTGCAGTTAACCCTTGATTGGGATTGGGGTTGGGCAGTTGTAACTTAAAAAGTTACAGCACTAAAATATTTGGTAAATATTAACTGTTGTAGCTAGTGTTTTTAATAATTTTGTTAAAATTATTATTTAAAAATTATATTTACGATATATTATTAACTTTTATTTTATAATTAAAATTTTTTTTCTACAGTAATTGCAATTTAAAAGTTACAGCACATCAATCCCAAACAATATTTTAATCTTATAAGTCACAACAAAAAATAATTGGGGCGGCACCGATTCAAATTTTCTTAGGATCTGATGTCAGTCATTAAATGTGCGATTAGGATTTATTATTGTTCAATTCAATTATAGTAAATTAAACATTCCAAGTTAATTGGAATACGAAGCGTATGTTTAGTTGATAGAAATGAGAGAAGTGTGAAATGAGAATGAGAGAAATAAAGAAAAAAATAGTCAATCTGAATTTTGATGTTTGATTTAACAAGGTCCCACAATTTTTTTTAAGATTATCCAAACAAACAAATCCTAATTGAGATTTAACAGCAAATCAACAGCGTGCTCCGAAACAATAGAAGAAGGCTTTCTTGGCAGAAAACAGCGTGAGAGTCGGATACTTACTGTCCACAGGGGTTCTGGACCTCTATTGGTTAATTCAAAGAGCTTTCTTATTTCGGTATAATATATCTCCATCAACTGTTTTCACATTTTTTTATCTTTTAAAAGAAGAGAAATTAGTTTTCGTGCCTTTGGTTCACAGAGGATAAAAGAAAGAGAAACTAAGGAGGTTGGCAGAGAAAGTGCGTCACTCTTTCTAGGATAATTAATAAAAAATAAATATTAATAATTACCAAGTGTCTGTAGATTTAAGAAAGTTTAGACAAAAGCCAAATTAAGAGAGTACCTGAATTTAAAATTTATTGTGGGATCTTGTTAAGATCTTTTATTTAAAGAAATATTTCATTAAAGGGATCGAATTGGGAGTCTTTTTTTTTTTTTTACACAATAATATATACAAAATCTTAGAGCTTGGTTGTTAAACATATGAAGTGTTAAATTTTATTAATTTTATTTTTAAATTTTTTTTTTTGTCAATAAACATTTCCTGATTTATATCTGAAAAGAAAAAGTAAAATTTTGTGACTTTTAATTTTGAATATGAAAAATTCGGAATGAGAATTAAATATTATATTCTAAAGATATCTCTATTACATATGCTTATTTCGTAAACTATGAAGCTTAATCTTTTTTTTTTTTAATTTTGATTTACAAATATCAAATAATCATATTTAAGATATTTTTTATTTATAAAAACAAACAAGATCGATGTCATTTATATTCAAGATATTAAAAAAAATATCATTTAGATATTTATATTCAAACTCATTCAAATTTTATAAAAATTCAAACCTGTTTAGATTAAAGATAAAATAACGTAGGCTACGTTAATCGTTTAATACTAAACAAGTCAAAGGATCAAATTAAATGTGTACTTTTATTTGTATTAATAACAAAATTAAAAAATAAATGTGGCCCACAACATATTATTAAATATTTTTTCGTTTCTTCGTCCGATATACTCTCCCTATAATTAATAGGTTAGATCCTCTCTATCTTTCATCTACCTTAGATAACTCTCCTAACATGTTAATAATTTTTAGTGAAGTAATAATATCATTATTAGCACATAGCACATAAAACACGCCCAGAATTGAATTTATTCTTCTAATCTCTCTCAATTTTTTTTCTATACAAATTGTCATGACAAAAAACTTGAAAAGAAATGTGTCAAGAAACTGAATAAAACTAAAATGATGAGATTCAATTAACAACATTATTTTTAGTTGATTTTGGTGTATGTGAGTGGAAGCTTTAAAACCAAACTAAGAACAATAAATTTATTTTTTGTTGGGAGTGGGATGCCTCGCTTGGTCGGGGTGTACAAATTGTTATGATTTTTCTTCTTTTTTTTTTTTTTGTGAGGAAGGAAGAGTGAAAGAGTAGTGGATATGGTAGGAGGCTAGGTTATGATATCAGAGATTCAATTAACAGCATGATTTTTTTTTCCCTTTTCAAAACTTATCCATATTTGAACTTATTTGCATTATTCCTCCCTGTCAAATTGATTAATATTCCAAGCCACTAAAAGATTATTAATGTCAAAACGTACGAAAGCAATAACATAACAAGATCGGCTACAGAACAGAAAATTCGAGAAAGAATACAACAATTAGTAAAATGCTTCGTTGATAGTTTTTTAACTATTTTGACATTATTCATTTATTCATATAAGGAAATACGTAATCATTTTTTGCATTCAATCTTAAAGAGTAACACTATTTAATAATTCGAAACAAACGCCGTGGTGCTCAAATTTTTGGTTTCTTTTTGTTTGGTTTTATATCTGCTATTTATTGATGCTTTTATTTTAGTAGAAAATATGGTGATTACATAGAGGAGAGTTATTTAACACTAAAGAAAGATACAAGTAACCAAATCATATTAATTATGGAGAGAAAATAGGAGCAAGAAAAAAAAAATAATATATGTTGTGGGCTTTTAATTTTTTTTATTGTTATTAATAATATTCTAAGTAAGAATAACCTCTATATAATTATAAACAATTCTGATGTTAATTCGGCTAGTTATAAATTAGAACAAACTTCACATGATAATAAGTTATTATTTTTCTAAATCCCATCTTATGGAACTTACCTTTACATAAAAATAATTATCTTTATAATACAAAAAATATATACTATGTTATCTTAAAAAGTTTAAGATATTTGGAACAATAATTTAGTCTTTAGACTTTTAATAAAATGAATTTAGATGTTCCCAACACTACATAGATGATTTATACGTGTATTAGTTTTTTCAAATCTATGTATATTTTTTTTATCAATATCTATACATTGGATTTGCATGTTCCATTGATTAATTATGAATATAGTACATAATTTACCTATATATTGCTTGCTCTGGTGATAACTAAGTTAAATCGATAATATTTTGTAATTGTACCTCTATTAAATTATAATCTCCTAGGAATAGTAACATTAGCTGGTCCGACAATATGACTATAAAAGTATTCTACAGTACCATTCATCTTCTACTTTTCTTATTCTCTGTACCTCTTTTTTTTTTACCTGTTTTTCAATTTATATTAGATTCAATTTTAGAAACCCATATCCTCGACATCATTAACGAATTGAGATTTAACTTAATTTTAGAACTCATACTTCTACCTTATATCGCACTTGAAGGTGCACCACCGAATGAAAAATAATAATCTTTTCTGTGAAAGATGCCAAGACGAGTGAACCCTGTTGAAAAATATTGCCATCTTAATCTGCTCTTGAATTACAAATATAATAATCCAAAGTTATCAATTTAATTACACATTAGTTCAAAGATAAAAACACGAAGTTATCTGTTTGATTTTACACATCAGTTTAAAGATGCAAATACAAAGTTGTCAATTTAATTTTACGCATCAGTTCAAAGATAAAAACCAAGTTAATATGATTTGGGTGGGTGCAAACAGTGAGTCAGATTTAAATAATTAAAAAATTTTTCCTTGGGTAACTTTATTTGTGGTCAAAACACGATTTGGGTGGGTACGGAGAGCAACTCAGATTGAAATAATTAAATTATTTGTCTTTTGGTAATTTTACTTGCAGTCATTTTAGTAATAAAATTATTTACTTAGGAGTGGGCCCGTAGAGTATTTTCATAATTTCACATGGCCTCACCTCACCTCAACTATTAATAGGTAGGAATAGATGGAAGAATTCGGGAAAGGCCAAAAAATTGGAAAAAAAAAAAAAAGAGCATATGACATGTCGTACATTTTCCAAACAAAGTGTATGACATAGCATTTTGTTATAAAAAATATCCGACATGTCATCCAAACACTGGAACACATGTATAACAACTAGAAGCTGTCATATCTGGCTTACGTATTCTTTAGGGTGCGTACCGGATGTCGCACCGGAATTGAATTGGGGTGTGTTGGGTTATAATATTTCATATTAAGGTGAATTATATTTTAATACAGTAGCATGTTTATTATAGTATGGATTGCTGCATTTTGTAATATTTATTATATTAAATTGATATTTTATTATTTTATTTTGTTATTGTATGTATTAAAATTTCAAT
Organism: Murraya paniculata; assembly: GCA_030449075.1. Lineage (NCBI taxonomy): Eukaryota > Viridiplantae > Streptophyta > Magnoliopsida > Sapindales > Rutaceae > Murraya > Murraya paniculata. Next base: position 1,720,377 of record JAEVFN010000012.1, on the reverse strand, counting down.
TTATTGCTAAAAATGAGATCACCACGGGCCCGCAGTTGAAAATAAGGAATTTTTATTTGTTCCCATCATATTCAATATCATTGAAATTGTGTTCTTAAACTCTACGCAGTAGTACAAATATCACTGAAAACTGAGCCCTCCCTCCGTTCGTCGTCGATCTATGTTAGAGTATATACTCCAGGTGATTCCAGAATGCTCCTGATGATTCCAGCAGATTCTCAAGGTGGACCAGGTGCTGTTATTTTGGCTGTTATTAGCTCAGCTGAAGCATTAGTAGTTAGTTATTAGTGCGTGTGTAGTTAGCTGCCAGCATGTCATTCGTTTGTTATTTGTTATACAGTTGTCCTCGTATTATTGGTTAATTTCATAAGAGTTAGTTGCTTAAACTTTGTATAAATATCAACTCTATAACATGCTCAAGAGAAGAAGAATAAATAATAAGATTGTGATTTTCATTTTCTCTGTTTTCTTTCTGTTTTCTCATCATCCAAACCAACACTTTATAATTTTTACATGGTATCAGAGCCAATCAATCATGGCTTCCTCAAACACTATAATATCATCCACATTATCCTTCAATTTTATTCAGCCAGTAAAGCTTGATCGCACGAATTATCTTCTGTTGAAAACACAAGTAGTAGCATCAATAATCGGAAATGGCCTTGAAGGATTCATAAATGGAGATAAGCCTTGTCCTACTCGATTCCTGCATGAGTCAGCAGAAGGATCTATCAGATTTGAAATTACAACAATAAGAACTGAGAATCCAGAGTATTTGGATTGGAAAAAGACTGATAAATTGCTCCAGAGCTGGATGTTTTCATCAATGATTGACAGTGTATTAATAATGGTGATAAGCTGTGAGACATCACAAGAGCTATGGAAGATACTTGCTGAAATTTTTATGTCTCAATCCAAGCACGATTCATGCCTCTGAAACTGCAACTGCAAACAACTAAAAAAGGATCACTCTCCATCAATGACTATTTCAATAAGATGAAGAAGATTTCAGATAGTCTAGCAATCGGAGATAATGCACTATCATCAGATGAATTTTTTATGCATGTTCTTGCTGGTCTGGATGATTCGTATGAGTCACTTGTCACAAATGTACTTACTAGATTGGCAAAGGAAAAGATTACAATGGAGGATCTATTCTCATTGTTGTCAAGTCATGAAGTGAGACTGGAAATGAGTAAAGGAAAGGCACAATTTGAAGTGATACATGATATGAGTGCAAATCTTGCTCAAAAAGGCCAAAACTATAGTAAGCCTAACACTGGAAGTGGTATGTTTGACAATGGAGGTTTTGGTAATCACTTTGAAGGAGATAAGACCATTATATGTCAAATCTGTTTCATACCGGGTCATGGAGCTCACAAATGCAGAAACAGATTCAATCATGCTTTTGTTCCAAAGCAAGTAAGAGGTAATTCAGGAGGATTCAGGCCTAAAGGTGGTTATTTTGGTGGTGAAAATTATGGTAGAGGTGGTGGTAGAGGTTTTAATGGAGGATTCAATAGAGCATTTCCTAGAGCTGGAAATTTTTCAGGAGCTGGCAATTTTCAAGGCTATGTTACTTACCAACCACCACTGAATCATCAGTCACAGATGTCACCAAGTTTCATATATCCTCAAGGTGTTGCTGGTTTCTACAATGGCCATACACCTGCTGCAATGTATGCAGGAAATGCTGGTTTTAGTGCTGGAAACATGTACTCTGGAAGTTCCTGCAATAATCTCAATCCAGCATCAGCTGCAACTCCTGTAGCTAATTATAATGTAGTTGCTGATCAGGCTTGGTACATTGATTATGGAACAACAAACCATGTCACACAAAGTGCAGGTATTCTCTTATCCTATTCAAAATATACTGGTGATGAAAAATTATATATAGGAAATGGCCTAAGCTTATCAATTCAAGATGTTGGCTTAGCAATTTTGAATATAGCAACATCACATACCATTTACCTCTTAAATATTTTGCATGTACCTGCTATCACTAAGAATCTACTTAGTGTTTCACGGTTATTAACTGATAACAATGACATAATTGAATTTCACAAATCCACCTATTTTGTTAAAGACAAAAGTACCGGGATCACATTGCTCAAGGGGATTGCTAGAGATGGACTCTATCTTGAAGGTTTAATTACAGTCTGCAATTCCAATAATTCTCCTGTTATCAACTCTGAATCTAGTCCTTTGTCCATGTTTTCACAGTGTGTTTTAGCAAATGCACAATTTCCTTCTACTGTAACCTCTCCTCAAATCAATAAAGATGTCCAATTGGCCTTGTTTACTTCTTCTCGTTCCTCAAAAACTCTTAATTACAGTATTATGCACAAAAGATTAGGACATCCAACATTTCATGCATTAAAACAAGTCATCAAGCAATCCGATTATCATTTGCATATAGGAAATCATATCACACCAGATTTTTGTAGTGTCTGTCAACTTGGCAAGAGTCATATGCAACATTTTCCATCCATTGAAACATCAACAACACAGCCATTAGAATTACTTCATGCTGATCTTTGGGGACCAGCTCCCATCATGTCATCACAAGGTTACCAGTACTACTTATCAATCCTAGATGATTTCTCTAGATTTACCTGGATTTTTCCCCTCACTACAAAATCTCAAGCCTTGCAAACATTCAAAGAATTTCGAGCCATGATTGAAAACTGTCTCTCTAAGAAAATTAAATGTCTTCAAACAGACTGGGGGGGTGAGTTTCGATCATTTGCTGCATATCTTACTAAACAAGGCATTGCATTTAGACATCCTTGTCCATATGTTCATCACCAAAATGGAAAAATTAAGAGAAAACATAGACACATTGTAGAAACAGGGCTTACACTTCTTGCTCAAGCTAATCTACCATTAAAATTCTGGTGGAATGCATTCCATACAGCCACATACCTTATAAACAGACTTCCAACAACCATCATCAATAACAAAACTCCATTTGAACTTCTATTTCACAAAAAGCCCACTTATTCACATCTTAGAAATTTTGACTGTGCATGCTACCCTTATTTACGACCAAATAACCGGCATAAACTCAACTATAGAACTAGCAGATGTATATTTTTGGGATATAGCTCACTACACAAACGGTATCAGTGTTTACACTCTTCTAGAAAAATCTATATCAGTAACCATGTCATCTTTGGTGAGTCATCTTTTCTTTTCCAGTCAGGAATTGATTTTTCTTCTTTGTCTAATACTTGTAATCCATTTGAGCCTCCTCAAAATTGTTCTTCTAGTTCATCACTACAGCAGACTGTAATGCAGCTTGATATTCCTCTGTTTCAATCTCCATCAGAAGCAACTCTTGCTCCTCATCCCTTAGCTTCAGCTCCATCTTCACCTCTGCCACTCATTGATAACTCTTTTTTACCTTCAAGCACATCTGTGTTTGCTTCATTACTTACACCCCATCATCTTTCACCACCTCAACCTATCCAAGGTCACCCTATGATCACTCGATCTAAAAATGGAATATTCAAACCAAAAGCCTACATTGCCAATTGTCAATCCACAGAAACAGAACCTCCTTCTGTCACTGCTGCTCTGGTTGATCTAAAATGGAAACAAGCCATGACAGAAGAATTTCAAGCCTTACTCCAGAATCAAACTTGGGAGCTTGTCAGCCCAACTCATCCTGTCAAGATTATTGGGAACAAATGGATTTTTCGGATTAAATATAATCCTGATGGCAGTGTGAGTAGATATAAGGCTCGGCTTGTAGCCAAGGGATTTCATCAAACTGCAGGCATAGATTATGAAGAAACTTTTAGTCCTGTGGTGAAGTCATCAACTATCAGAGTAATCCTCAGCATGACAATTATGAATAAATGGATGTTACGGCAAATTGACATCAACAATGCATTTCTTAATGGACATTTAACAGAGGCAGTGTATATGCAGCAACCTGAAGGTTTTGTTGACCAAAGTAAACCGTATCATGTATGCAGACTTCATAAAGCATTGTATGGCCTTAAGCAAGCACCTAGGGCCTGGTTTGATAGATTGAAAATGGCTCTGACTCAGCAGTGGGGATTCTCTAATTCCAAGTCTGATACTTCTCTTTTCTTTAAACGAATTGATGGTCATCTTCTTCTCCTGTTGGTGTATGTTGATGACATCATAATTACAGGCTCCAGTGCATCTCTAGTCAATCAAGTTATTTCTAACTTGCAATCCACATTTGCTCTAAAGGATCTTGGAGAGCTTAGTTACTTCTTGGGCATTCAAGTCACCAGAAATTCAACTGGTCTACTTCTGTCTCAATCCAAATACATTACTGACCTGTTCACCAGAGTCAATATGCAGAACAGCACTGCCTGTTCCACACCCATGGCATCAAAAGTTCATTTAATGACAGATGTTGGCTCCCCTCTTCCAAATGCTACATTATATAGAAGTACGGTTGGAGCTCTTCAGTATGCTACCCTTACCAGACCTGAGATTGCCTACTCAATGAATAAACTAAGTCAGTTTCTTTGTGCTCCAACTGATGCACATTTGCAGGCTTGCAAAAGGGTGCTCAGATACTTAAAAGGCACTATTGGCCATGGACTTCAGTTCTATTCCTCTGGTTCTTTTAATTTTGAATGTTTTTCTGTTGCAGACTGTGCTGCAGATAGAGATGATCAAAGATCTGTTGCTGGCTACTATGTTTACTTAGGTCCTAATTTGGTTTCCTGGTGTTCAAAGAAACAATCTGTGGCTGCCTCCGAGGTTTTGTGGATAAGATCCTTACTTGCTGAGCTTCATGTTATATTTAATTCTCCTCCTATCATCTAGTGTGACAGTCAAAGTGCCACTGCCTTAGCTAGCAATCCTAAGTTTCATTCCCGAACCAAACATATAGAACTAGATGTACATTTCTTACTCGAAAAGGTGGTTAATCAAAGTTTGCAAATCCAGTATGTGCCTAGTACTGATCAGACAGCTGATATTCTTACTAAGGCCCTATCATTTCAGCTTTTCCACTATCTTCGCTCCAAGCTCAACATCCTTTCTAATGTTGAGCTTGCGGGGGGATGTTAGAGTATATACTCCAGATGATTCCAGAATGCTCCTGATGATTCCAGCAGATTCTCAAGGTGCACCAGGGGCTGCTGTTTTGGCTGTTATTAGCTCAGCTGAAGCATTAGTAGTTAGTTATTAGTGCGTGTGTAGTTAGTTGCTAACGTGTCATTCGTTTGTTATTTGTTGTACAGCTGTCCTCGTATTATTGGTTAATTTCATAAGAGTTAGTTACTCAAACTCTGTATAAATATCAACTCTGTAACATGCTCGAGAGAAGAAGAATAAATAATAAGATTGTGATTTTCATTTTCTCTATTTTCTCTCTGTTTTCTCATCATCCAAACACAACACTTTATAATTTTACAATCTACAATTAAAGTTCTGTCAAAACTTTGATTAGAAATAAGCAGAGAATGACAGCTCGGTTTCGAAAGGTACTTGTATTGCGGCGTAGAGTTCAAGACAACAATTCCAAGGGTATGATATTCGATTTGGATGGGCTTCAGACAGTGAGGTCGGTGGGGATGAACAGTGACTTTTCCAGTACAGGCGGTATCTCATGGTTGGCTGTAGTAGTAATGTATTTATGATAACAATAATTATTTATAGGGAATCACTAAGTTGCAGCTGCTGTAAGTTACAGCAGCTGCAAAAACAACATGAACAGTACCCACGTGTGACACTGTTCATGTTGTTTTTGCAGCTGCTGTAACTTACAGCAGCTGCAACTTAGGTTTAGCCTTATTTATAAAATATCATAAATAAATTATTTAAACTTGAAAATGATTTATATAATAAGAAAAAAAAGTGAGTGTACAAACCATTGTTATTGTAGACACAAGGGGAACTGTACAGTTTTAAAATTGTTATTTTAAACCGCGACATTAAAAGAAATATATTTTTTTATGTCGGTTCAATAATCGTCGTTAAATATATATTTTTTATGATGATTATTTTCTAAAATAGTCATTATTTATTGTATTTTCATGAGTTTTAATGACGGTTTTTGATATAAAATCATCATTAAAACATACATTTTAATGACATTATTAAAACAACCATCATTAAATATATATTTATAATGACGGTTGTTAGAATAAAATCATCATTAAAAATTGAGTTTTAATGATGATTATTTAAACAATAGTCATTAATTGTACTTTTCCATCAACTCCTAATGATGATTTTTTTAATAATTGTTATCAAACGTACCTTTCTAATGATGGTTATTTTACTAAACAATCATCTTTCGTGATATTTTTACTTCTTTTTACGACAATTTTTTTAATAATCGGTCATGGATGACAACATTATAAATAATAATAGTTTTGATGTTATCAAAAAGAAATTACAATGTTTTAAAATAATTTATCGAACACCTACTTTAATTGTAATTTTCTATTTAATATATTTTTACAATTACTTTTTTACAAACTATATCATATCCAAAATATTGCTTTATATAAATCTTACAAATGTAACAAATACTCTTTAAAATCTAACAAAATCCACTACTAACCAACAAAATTCTCATACCCTATTGTAAAGAACTTTGAGAATCCTTCTTCTTTACCAAAATACTAGCTCTCCTCCCATATGTAATGTAGCTACCACATCCAAATTCTCATCAAGTCTTCATATACAATATTTTCAAGTAGATCATACCACCACTAGCAACCTACAGCATTGTTTACAAAGAAAGAAAAAATAAATCTATCAAAATCATTTATTACAAGTCATAGTTAAATCATGATAAGCTATAGAATATATATATATATTATCAATCAATTACCTTCAAGTGTTACGGCAAGTTGCCATGTATACCTAGTCCCCTTGCATCTAACGTCATCAATCTCTCCTTGAGTGTAGCTTTGTATCTTGACAAACTATAAAGTGAAAAGTACATAAATTATTTAGTTGGGAAAAATAAATAAATATTAGATAAAAAGTTGCCAATACCTTTTCTAAATGATACGTTAGTATATGCCATAATGTCCTACATATATTTCATCACATAATATCTGCAATGCTCAGCGTTTTTGGGTTGACGAGGACACTATAAAAAAGTAATAGATTTAAGTATACAATGAACAAATTCATGCAATAATGGATTATAACTCTTATATAAAACTATTATGAATTTGAATTTAAGACTAATGTGCCTTACTTTGATTGCTTTCCGTATGCAATTCTTCCTATTAAGTTTTCCATGTGCGGCGCAAAACATTCTCAATCAATTTAATTTTAAAATTGAAAAGCATATATTAGAAACTAAAATAAAGAAAATACGAGAAAAATAGCACAATTTCTAACTTACCAATTAATAAGCTCTTTTAAGTTTTGACGCGGATCATAGCGAGTTGAATTGAAAACATAACATTGGCCTTCATATGACTCAATAACGACCAACATCTTATGTGCTTTACATGCAAGTGGTATCACACGTACAATTGCATTTGGTTCATTATCCACAAACACCGTTCCTTGAGCTCATTTTCTAATGCTAACTTAGAAAAAGTACCCTATATTAAAAGTTAACAAACCAACAAATAATTACCCAATAGCGTAATTTTTCACAAAACAGTTGCAAAAAATACACAGCATAGCAGTACAAATATAACTATTTCAATATAACTATTGTTATTTCTATGTTATAGAAAGTAGCAAGGATTTTGCTACTTTTTTTCTAAGAAAAATAGCATGATCCTCACTACAAAATAGCAGCAAAAACAGCAGTAAAATGAAACTGTTTTTTGCTGCTGTTTTGCAGAAAAACTGCATGATCTTCACTACAAAATAGCAGCAAAAACAACAGTAAAATAAAGCTGACTTTTGCTGTTGTTCTGTATAAAAATAGCATGATCTTCACTACAAAATAGCAGCAAAAATAACAGTAGAATGAAGCTATTTTTTGCTGCTGTTTTGCAGAAAAATAGCATGATTTTCATCGCAAAGCAGTAGCAAAAACACCAGTAAAATGAAGCTGTTTGTTCCTGCTGTTTCAATTACTACCTCGTAACCAAATGAGCTTGGATGTTTCAGTGCAAAAATTGAACCTGTTTATTACCAAAAAATAAAACAAAGTTAGTTTGGATATAAGAGCAAATAACAAAACAAATAAACAAAAAACAGCACTAGCAATTTTCTGGATGCTGTCTAGCTGCTGTAATTGTGTTAAAACAACACTTAAAACCTTCAGTGCTATTTTTGACAGCAAATAGCAGCAGGATAGCACCAAAAAAATGGTGGCACTGTTAAAAACAGCACTTGGAAGTCCCATGTGCTATTTTTAATAGCAAACAACAGCATGACATGACCCAAAAAATTTTGTGGGTGCTGTCCAATTGCTAAAATCAGCACCTCAGCACCTGGAAGTTCAAGGTGCTGTTTTTAATAACAAACAACGGCATGACAGTAGCAAAAAAAAATTATAATTGCTATTTTCTTCATAAATCAGTAGCAGCCAGAAGCTCTTAATACTTTAGTATAAGAAAAGAACAATTAAATTAAATCCTCTCAATTGGGTTTGGTAGTAAGGAATACTTTTATAACATCAAAACGAAATCGAAGACAGAGAAAAAAAAATGTTATGGCATTTTCAAGGTTTCTCTACCTACAACTACAACTGCCAGTCTTAGAACTAAATGATCAAAGTTTGCTGAATTAAACATGAATTTCACAAAACCCACGCCATAAAATTACATGACAACGAAAAATTTTAAAATAAAATATAAGAACTAAAAAAACCTTGTAGATGATCGAACTCAATACTGATCTCAAGCACACCAATAATCTCTGAGAAAAGTAGCCATATTTAGAGTCGTCCAATGCCAGGTTACAAAATCATGAAGCTCATAAATGAAATTCCTCTCCAATAACGTATCTGGAAAAGTAGAGGGCTTTCAATGGAGGAGCTAATAATGTGTCAATTTGACTTAAAATAAATCGAAACGACAAATGGACCTGACCTAGGTAGCGACATGAGGATGTGTTTGTGTTGGTGCATCAAGGATGGGACTCACCTCGGCAGCTGCACGGACGGCACAACAATCTCAGGGTTGCGATGATTACGAAGTGACCAACAATCAATCTTGGCTAAGAGTAGATTTTGCTTGAATGTCAATTTTGGAGAGAGACGAGAGAGCGATGGGAGGAATTTGGGTACTTGGGAGAGATTTTCTTTAAGTGAAAAATAAAATGGCAAAGTTTCAAAATTCGCTTCGCTGTCTTTTATTTATTTAATTGGCGTTATTTCGATTTGTATATTCCATAATTGTTTAATCAACGGTCATGAATAAATATTAATAGTTTTCTTACACTAGATTCTACTTTAGTGGACATACAATGACGGTTAATATTTTTAACGACGGTTTTTATAATAAACTGTTATTAAAATTAGCATTATATTTTAATTTTACATTGAATGATTAATTTTTAATTAAATCTTTATTGTAAATATGTATTTTTAATGACGGCTTTTATAATGAGCCGTCATTAAAATTAATTTTGTTTTAACTTAACATTTAATGATGATTTTATAGTATAAGTATTAGATATAACGACGGTTCGCGGTTCATATAATAATGGTCATGAAATATTTTTAATGACGGTTGTTAAAAATAACTATTACAACTTATGAGTCATTATTTTGAATTTTTGTAGTATTGGTAAGTCTAATTTATCTTGGTAAAGGTGCTGCTTATTAATACAATACGATATACCCTTTTGTTGCACCGAACTTGGATTAAAAACGGCCAGTACAATGTAGAATATGCTAATACAGATGCACCAAACTTGAGCTTAAGAGGATTAGGATTCCTTTTTGGTTTTGGCTTAAAAGCCCTATATATATCACCTCTTCTACCTTTATGTGACAATCACAAACACTAAAGTGAGAGTTAGAGAGAAAGAGTACTATGTATTCTTTTTGGTTGTTCCTAGTGATTTGCTTTAGGTTGTGAGATGTGAAGTTTTTAAGGTTATGTTTGGCAGATCGTATTAGACTGAATTAACTCTTAGGATTAAATTAGATTAGATTAGATTGAATTATACTGAATTATATAGTATTATCTTTTGTTTGATATAGTGTCGGACAGAACTATGTTCAATCTAATTTAATGATGCTAAAATAACTATTTAAATAATATATTATTTTTTAAATCATATTACAATTTGTTAAATTTAATATTTAGATTTTAATATTATTGTAATTAAATAAATTGAATAATTTTTTATGCTTAATATATTAATATATTAATATATTAATACTAGTTAAAATAAATTATTGAATTAAAATTTTTAATTAATATAAATTTTAAAAAGTTAAAAATAAATTATTGAATAAACTTTTGATATTAGTAATAAATTTAGATTATCAAATATCTAATCCTATCTAAACTCATGTGAAAATGGAAATTAATAGTCCTATGAATGTTGGACTAAAATTTACACTAATTTATTAGTCTTAACAGCCAAACATGACTATGGATTGAACTAATTTTTTTATCCTTCAAATTAGTCTAATCCCACCTTTTATCCAACATCCAAACATAGTCTAAGTTATACCATTTGTTGGTATAAATTTTATCCCAACTTACTAGGTGGTAATTCTAATCAAAGATGACCCTCTTGGGAGTAGGCTTTCTCTTTTTAGATTAGATGATGATGAATTTCTCTTTTAGATTGATCTTAATAGGCCTTTAAATTTTCTCTTAGGAATTCACTTCTTTAAAGGGATGAAGATGAATTTATCAAATGATGCTTTACAGACACAAGAAATGATGACCTTTTGGTGTAAGCCCTCCGACAGTCAAGTCGGTCAGTAGATTTTGGAAATATAAATTTAGAAAGAGAAAATCTAGTAAGAGAAAGTCAACATTTCTCCTATTAAGTGATTTTTTTTATTTACCTTCGAATGAGAATAGAGAGCGTTTTTATAGGTGAAATTGATTTGATTTGAGTCCTAATTGCTTTGATGACAAATTTTGTTATTTTTGTGACACCATTGATACTTGTCTTCTTATGCCTATATTGAGGATAAAGTGTTTTCATCTTAGGATATTTATCTTATGATCTTGGGATTATAGGAACCTTAAAACCTTGGAACCTAGAAGGTTTGTTTTAGGATCCTAATAGAGATGGCAATGGGGAGGGGAGAGGACCAACATTCCTGTACCTATCCTTGATATTCTGCATATATCTCCGTCCCCGTTAAAATTGCTTGAGGGGATCACCGTCCCCTCCCTGAATAATAACAGGGATCCTTGAAGGGTCCCCTATCACTAAATAACCAATACGTTTTTAATTTTTAAACTTGATTTAGTCATACTAAAATAAAAAACTTAAACAAAAGTAAGATTTGACAATATATCGTATATTAACATTAATCCATTACAAAAATCATACTTTAAAATACAAATTATCATAATAATTATCTTCATCAATATTCATAATCCTATAATGAAAAGAAAAAAATTTATTTTTATATCAATAAAGAAATAAATGAAATGAGTATATATACTGAAATTAATATTTTTAATAATTTACTCTTGTACCTCATACTCCTTCTGTTTTTCAAATGTGGCAAATTGAGAGATAGTGTCAAGTTTCAAATACAAAATAATAAAGATAATATAAACAATGTAATTCATAATCTAAAATAGTTTGGGGCCAAGACTTCTAAAATAAGGTCTACTCGAATAGTAATTCAAGACCACTACTAGTTAATTAGGCCTTAAAGTTTTATAGTATATTTGTATAAATGTTTTGAAATTTGTTATTTATACTAATATTTAATATTTTATAATTTAAATTATGTTATTTATTTATTAATAATTCTAAAAAGAAAATTATAATTAAAAATAAAAATGAGAAAACGGAGAAATGGAGAGGGGATGGGATTCTATCTCATCCCCATCCCTTCCTCAAATAAGAAACTGGGTAAAAAATTATCCATGTCTCTTCCCCAAATAAGAAATTATGTATAAAATCATCATCGTACCCTCCCCGAATGGAAAAAATCCCCAAGGGTCCCCGTCCCCTTAGGAATTTCTGCTATCCCTAGATCCTAAGATCTTAGGACATAAAAAGTTATATCCTAAGTGGTTTGTTCTTAGAATTTTGTAACTTATGAGTTTTTTCCTAGGAGATTTATTATAAGAACCTTGGAACTTAAGAACTTTGGAGGTTAGGAAACTTGGAACCTAGGATGTTTTATTCTACGTGGTTTATTGTAGGAACCTTCGAACCTAGGAACTTTGGAACCTTGGAGGTTAGGGATCTTAGAATCTATAATGTTTTTTTCCAGGACTTTTTCTTAATATCTTCTTAAACTTTATCGGGACCATGTTTATTTGGGCTCTAATTAGCCCTATAATTTTTTGTCCAACAATTGCCCCCCTAAGTCTCAAAAAAATTTAGACCATTTTATCCTTGATTATTTTATCTTAGGATTTTTAACCTAGAAGGATTTTTCTCTAATGATTTTTTTCCTTGAATTCTATCATAAAAGGATTTTCCTCTAAAGATTTTCATCATAGGATGATTGTTTCCATCCTTAGATGATTGAGTTTGGAAGATCGAAACCTTTCTTATGAGGATTTCCTCTAAAAATTTTCGTCCTACAATAATTTATCTCTATCCTTAAATGATTGAGTTTAGAAGATTAAAAGCTATCTTAGAAGAATTTTTCTCCAAAGATTTTCATCTTAGGATGATTTGTTTTCATCATTGGATGATTAAGTTCGGAAGATTGAAAGCTATCTTAGAAGGATTCGCCTTCAAAGATTTTCATCCTAAGATGATTTATTTTCATTCTTGGTTGGTTGAGTGTGGAAGATTTAAAGCTATTTTAAGAGGATTTTCCTCCACAGATTTTCATCTTATGATGATTTATTTCCTTACTTGGATAATTGAGTTTCGAAGATTCAAAGTTATCTTGAGTGAATTTTCCCACAATGATTTTCATCCTTGGATGATTTTTTTCCATCGTTGGATGATTATGTTTGAAATTTTTATTTTTTAAAAGTCTACTCTAAGACTTATTCCATCATTACTTACCTTGAGAATCGATATTCTTTAATTGGCTTAGATTACTTGCATTAATTCTAGATCGTTTTTAATTGGCTAAGATCCTCTTCACCTCCTAAATAATGCCTCATTTTCTGTTCTTTTTTCGTGCTCAAGACTTTTCAAGAGAGAGCATATTTTCTTGGAGAGAAAAGCTCTCAAGTTTCTAAAGAGAGAGGATGGTGATTTACAGTGTCTGACAGTAGGATTCACCGTGGCTGATGATGTTTTTCTAACTACTTTCTAGCGATTTTCCAGTAACTTTCAACAATTTTTAGTGAGTTTTTATTTATTATTATTTTTAATCTTTTTTTATTATTTTTTTAGCATACCCAAGAGAGTAACCATACTTTATAAGTTTGTCTTACTTCAAGAAGACCTAGTGTAGAAATAGCCAAGAATAAGAATATAGTGCTAGACACTATTCTTTTTGCAATTATTCATGCTATTGTGAGTGATGTTGGTAGTTGTGAGTTAAAAGAAGAGATAGATGAGGATAGTAGTTCATATGTAGATAAAACAATCAGAATTTAACATACATCTAGTCATCCCAACAAAGTCATTTAGAGGATTGGTAATGCTCTTATAAATTGCATTACGATAAACTGTGATTGACTTGGGAATACTATACCTAATCATTAGAATCTTAAGGGACATTTCGCCGAATCCACACTTATTTGTCTTTGTCTTCCATGGATATGTATCTTCAACTGCAAGATAATAGTTTTGTCAATCTTCCTTTTCACATAAAGCTATTTACAGTTCGCGCTCATACTAATTGTGTAAAATGAAACATTCACCTTCTATAACATGATTTTGTATAGACAAATCAATAGCTTCTTCAAGCTTGTCTTGAAATTCTGCTTCCAACTCCTTATAGTTTTGTCATTAATTACCCTCTTACAATGTATAAAAAATTGTACTACATTGAGATCTAACTTGAGGTGATCTTTTAACTAGTATTAAAATTCTCACTAGGTTAGGTACTATTGATTCCGGCTGACCATGCTTGCTTATTGTATGCATAAGCTCATTTCTTCCCTATCTCAAAAATACTTTTTAACCAATTATTATCTCGCACATTATATTCTTCAAGTATTGCATTACAAACACTAAAAAACTCATCTTCCTCTCCAATGAACTACACGAACGTAGATAATGCACTTTTTACACCTCTAAGACCTTTAAAAACATTGTTTATATGCTTCAAGGCATTTTGCATTATGTGCCACGTACAAGGCCTATGGTTGTGAAATAACCTTAGCCATCACAGCATCCAGATTTGTGAAGATTGTTTTTGGTGGTTTCTTAGACATTGCCTTAAAAAATGTTTCAAACAACCATATAAATGAATGAGCAGTCTCATCATACATCAAAACTACCCCAAATATAACTGTCACTCCATGATGATTAAATCTAACAAAACTTGTGAATGGTCGATTTTCTTTATTTACTTTGTAAGTTGTATCAAAATTTTCAACATCTCCAAATTGGCCAGAATCAATAATTATTTTAGCATCTACCCAAAATATATTTGTGATCTATTCCTAATTGTCTAGCTACATAAAGTAGAAAAATGATGGATTTTTTAAAGTTCCATTAGAAAAATATTTCAGTAAGTACCATACTTCTCCATACGTTGAATCCTTCTCTCTCTTTATTCTAAGACAATTCTTTTGATCTAATTTTGTGTATCCAAGAGTTTCTCGCCCTCACACTTACCTGCCCATTAAATCTTATACAGATTTAAGTGAATTCACAGATTCTTCTACCAAGTCTACTTCCATAGCTTGCGAAGATGTTGTTTTTCTTTAAGAAAGTAGCATGTGGGCACACTCTTACATTACAAGCAGGTGGTTATGAGACTCAATAAAGTGATTAGCAAATCAGTTAGTCTTCTTCCTATTTAGCTCGATAAATAATCCAGCATCACACCTTATAATTTGAAATTCACATTAAGCAATTAATAACCGCCCGTCTGAAAGTTGTTTTTATGGGGTTCAGAATTGAATATGAAATGGTAAAAATTTAATTTTGATCCTTAATAAATTTTTTAAAAAATTACTTTTAATAAAATTATTTTATTTAACAGTAGATTTTAAAAAATATAAAGGAATAATTTTTTAAATTAGATAATTTTATTATTTATTTTCTAAAATAAATATTTTTAAAAATTATTCTTAACTTAAAAAAGACTTTATTTTTAAATTTTAAATAAAAATAAAAAAGAAATTGAAGAAGAAGAAAAGGAAGTTGCCGTTGGAGGGGAATAAGGAGATAAAAAGCTTGGCGAGAGAGGGAGAGATAGAGGATATTGCGGTAAATTTTTTATGAACAAAGGATAAAAAAATTAAAACAAAACTAATAGTTATTAATGTTTTAACATTAATTTAAAATTGCACATGAATTTTTTAAAAAAATTGACAATAGAGGAAGCTAGCGATTGAGTCAGTCTCCTTCGCCAGCACTGAGAATCAGTTTTGCACTTACAATTCTACATATATTCTTGTACATATTATAAAAATTTAAAATTGACCTTGTTAAGTACGTAATAAAATTATTAACTTAAAAAAAACTATTATTGTTATTAATTATAATGAGATAATATATTAATAATATAAAATATTTATTTTAATTATCAATTATTAGATATACACAAAAAAATATTTTAAATACATGTTTATAAACGTATAGATAAATTTTATTTAACATTATGTCTAATTTAGTTATTTATATCTTTACAACAGTTTAACAATAAGATTTCCTAAATACATTGATTACTTTTAAAATTCACAACACTTTTAAAATAAATTTTATCAAACATTTAAATGATTTTCTTTACATATAATTATTTCTACAGAACAGTTAATAACTATTATTTTCAAAACTACAGCATTACCAAACTAAACTTAAATGTAATAAATAAATCATTTAAAATAATAAGTCCGATATTCATTTTTGCTTGAGTTGATTGTTCATGCAGCACATATAAAGAGACTTGAACTTATGAATTCAACTTGGACAAATATAAAAACTAGAATTTTAGGTATTGAGTAATTTATAAAATCAGTAGGAATCAGAAACAGGAAAAGTGCAGGTAATTGGGTAAGGTGCTGCAACCTAAAATTAGTGCAGGTTTAGTTTTACAAATTCGAAACTTCGCCATTTAAAGGTGCAATTAAAAATTATGTGTGGTAGATGGGCTTCGGCAACTCAGCAGTTTTTTTTTTTTCCTGTTTGTGTATTAAATTACTAAATTACCCCTACATCAATTCACTTAGAATTCGTTCTCCTTATAGACTTTGCTTAACTTAACCCACAAGTGCATTAAACTAGCAAATCATTTTGAAATAGGGTATGTAATGTTGGACATAATTCATCTTTGCTGCTAAACATAGTTTATTCTTACTTCTTACTTAATGATTAATGTTAGTTTACTTTGAAAAAAAAAAAAAAGGACATTGCTCTTAAGTAATCTCTTTCCTATATTGTTGTTTGACAAAGAATTTTTGTTCTTTTTTTTCAGGTTTAAGTGTATGAAATTATGTCCAGTAGCTCAACTAGTAAAGCTACCTGAAATCCCAAGACTTTAGATATACTTTGTGAGTTATGCATTAAGGAGGTGGATGTCAAACATTGTCCTAGGACTCATTTGACTTCCAAGGATATGAAATTTTGATTAAGGAATTCATTAAAGAAACTGGATTAGATTACAATAGAACTCAAATGAAAAAAAAAAAGAATAATGGGATTCTCTTAGAACGAATTGAAATTGTGGAAGAATTTGATTGGCAAGGAAACTGGTTTAGGGTGGAATCATAGGTTAAGGACAGTTTATGCAAGTGAGGGGAAAAAATAAAGAAAAATTCGCAGTTCATTGGATTTCGAAAAAATAGTATCGGTCGAGAGTTGGAGAAAAAACTAAATTTAATGTTCATGAACACACTGGCTACGGGTGAGCATGTTTGGGTTCCCTCATCTAGTTTTCCTTTAGAGTGTAATAAGGCATCTGAATCTTTTCGTGTTGAGAGTACTGCTGACTCTGATGAGTATATTGTATTTGATGATAGTGAGGGAAGCAAGGGTAAAAGAGTGGCTGTAAAAGGGAACAAAGTATGAGGCACTGTAGAGAAAAGGAATGAAGCAACTTCAAACTCTCAAAATGATACAAGTGGGAAAGAGATTTATAAAGCATTGGAAGTGGTTGCTTCTTTACCGAATGTTGAGATTAAGAGTGAATTATGGTTATTTCTTGTAATCTTGTTCCTTCAAAATGTAGAACTGAGGATTCTTATTGCTTGGGCCAACCCATTAGATTTTTGGCCCATGAAACTCCACCTCTTAGGTCTGAACAACCCAAAACAAATTGGGAAATTTACAAATATAGCCAAAATACTTTACCAAATTTCGAAATTAACCACACAAACTTTTTTCTATCATAACTAGCCAATTGCTAGTTTTTTGGACCAAATTGTCCTCGATAATTTAAACAAATTTACAAATCAATGCCACACATACACTCTACACTCTCTACACACTCTCTACACTCTCAACACTCTCTACACTCTCAACACTCTCTACACTCTAAAAAAAAACCACAAATATTCTCTACAAATCATCAAATCTCATCAAACAAGTGTTGTATAGCTGAAGATATAATCATCAATTGATAATTGAGAAGCTTCTTGAGGTTAGTTTTTATTTTTGCACAATACAAACCTAAATGCGAAATTGATTTGATTGTGTTGTAAATGTTGTTATTTTTCATTCATAAAACAATATAATTTGTAAAGATTGATTACTTGGAGTAGAGAAACTTAGTTTAAGTAGAGAAATTGAGAAAAAATTAAAAAAAAAGTCAGAAATTCGAATTTTTACATGAACCCAGATTTAGTGAGACAGGCAGTGGGACAGGCGCCTATCTCACAAAATTTGAACCCAGATTTAATGAGACAGGCACCTGTCCCACTGCCTGTCTCACTATGTTTGCTGTATTTCAGTGGGACAGGTGCCTGTCTCACTGAGTGCATGTGGGACAGGCAGTGAGACAGGTGCCTGTCCCACTTCTTGTAACACGTAAGCTTTCTGCATTTTGGTGAGACAGGCTCCTGTCCCACTGCCTGTCTCACTAAAACAGCCCGTCTCACCAAATTTCAGACATTTTTCGAAAGTCATAATTTTGGCTGCATGTGTCTGTTTAGAGCGTATAATATACCGTTTCAAAGCTTGCGTGGAGATGAATCAAATCTAAAATCTTGAATTGCATTGTATGAAATGGTTGGACTAAGAATTTGTGTTAATTTAATTGCGATGGGCAAGTACATATAAAAAATATGCCGCAATTCTCTTGATCATATTTTGTTGTTTGTAATCTTATTTCTTTTGTTTTTTTAATGGTTTTAGGCTTGATGGATTCCGTTGTGCTTCAATTGTGTTACGATGGTTGGTGGGAGACGTTGGCAGATGGCCGTATGGAGTACGTGAATGCTAAAAATACTGCTTTTTTGGTTCGGAAAGATTGTACATTTGATCAGCTTTTGGCAAGAGTGTATGAAGTTTTACAGATAAATCCTAATGAATATACTATGACGATAAAGACAACTCTGAGGTCTAGCAACACAATGTATCGTGCATGTTCACTACCTATGGACATATTTAATGATGAAATGGTAAAGGTTGTATTACATATGGCCTCTGATGTGGTCAACTATGGATGTATCCCTGTATTTGTCACCACATCTCGTCGAGTCCCGGTCGAAGATCTTGAGCCATTTGTAGAAACTGAATCTTCTTTTAGAGCAAATGACTCTGTCCCGATATTGAAGAAGAGGTGTTACCACAGCCGATATTTGGGCAGCAACATTACTCTCCACTCCATGATAACAATAACTTCGTTGATGAGAACGGTAATACATTTGCCAATGCTGAAGAAGAGGTATTACCAGTTATGACATCGTTAGAGCAACGGTACTCTCCATTCCACAACAATGATTTCCGCAACAATGATGATCCTGTTGATGACACCAACAACACAGAAGCTGATTATGTTTTTGCAGAACCATTTAATAGTGCGAGGCCCACTGTGTTTAATAGTCCTATTGATAATCGGAGCATCGGTCATTCCGATATTCCTAGCAATGATGAGGATGAGCATGAACATGATATTCCCACTAATAGCAGAGACAGCCGATCTATTCCTCCAATGGCCGGTCTGAGGAGAAAGGCAACAGTTGATCCCCTTGTGACTCTTGCTCCAGTTTTGCCTTCAAACTTAGTCGGTCCAGATTTAGTTAGAAGTTGTAATTCTGCTAATATTAGCGTGGGTACGCTGTTTGCTGAAAAAAATGAGTTAATACTAGAACTACGGAAAGCTGCCTTGAGGGATAAGTTTGATTTTAAGATTGCACGCTCCACAACGTCACGCTTTGAGGCCAACTGTTCATCGGAATCATGCAAATGGCGTATTCGAGCAACGAGGGGTTCGAATGAGCAGAATGTTCCTTGGGTAGTGAGAAGAGTTGATAATGTACACACATGTTCTAATGAGGTGTTGCCTAGTGGTCTTCGACAAGTAAGAAGTCGGGTTGTTGGTCATATTATCGCCGATAAGTTTATCCAGGATAAGTGGATATACACTCCGAATGATATCAGAGCAGACATGCAGTAGGAATACGGTGTGCAATTAACATACCAGCAGGCATATCGGGCGAAAGAAGTTGGCCTCGAAATAATACGCGGGAATCCTGCAGAGTCATACAACTTGCTTCCCAAATACTCTCACGTGTTGACCATAGCAAATGAGGGTACAGTTACTCACCTACAGCAAGATGGAAATGATAATTTCCTATACTACTTTCTAGCTCTTGGATCTTCCATCAAGGGTTTCATGCAGTACATCAGGCCAGTAATTGCTGTAGATGGTACTCATCTAAAGGGGCTATATCGTGGGAGCATGTTTGTGGCAACATGCCTGGATGGAAATAATCAACTGTATCCGTTAGCCATTGGGGTAATGGATTCGGAAAACAACGATACTTGGGAATGGTTTATGACAAAGCTACATGGAGTGATTGGCGACAGACCAGAGTTAGTATTTATCTCTGATCGGTGCACAGCCATTAAGAGAGCCGTTCTGAAAGTATTTCGCACTGCTGGCCATGGTATTTGTTTTTACCATGTGAAAGGTAATATAAAGTCTAAATTCAGAATGTCTAAAGCTATTTAGGCTGAATTTGAGCCGGCCTTTATTAATGCAGCAAAAACATACGGACACGAAGAATTTAAAAAACAACTAGAGGGGTTGTGGATGCTCCATTCACGGGCGGCTGATTACTTAGAGAATAATGTGGGTGTGTGTAATTGGGCAAGGTCTGAGTTTGAAGGTAGGAGATACAGCATCCTCACCACCAACATCGCAGAGAGTGTGAATTCATTTATGAGGGAACCGCGAAAATTTCCGGTTACTCATCTTGTTGATCACTTTAGACAAACATTGCAACAATAGTTTTATGACCGAAAAATTGTTGCTGAATCAATGAGTACTCGCCTAACAACATGGGCAGACGAAATAGTTGCTGATAGGAGAATTTTGGCAGAAAGAATGACCGTGAGGCCTATATCTCAGCATCGATTCCATGTTCTGGGTGGTGGTATTAAGGAAGGGATTGTTGATCTATGTAACAAGACTTGCTCCTTTAGAGTATTCGAACTTGATCAGCTTGTCTGTGCCCACGCAATTGCTGCTTGTCTCACCGTCCGAGTTGATTACATCAGTCTTTGTTCTAACTTTTACTCAAAGGAGTCGTTAGTCATGGCATATGCGCAACCTGTAGAGCCTGTTGGCGACATGCAAGATTGGGATATTCCTCCGGGAATTCGGGACATGATGGTTAACCCACCAATCGAAGCACCACCAGCTGGTCGTCGTCCAGAGCTCAGAATACCTTCTATTGGTGAGGATGGAAACCGGAGGACTGTGAGATGCGGGCGGTGCAACCAACCGGGTTATAATCGCAAGAGATGCAAAAATCCCATTGCATCAAATCCAAGCTAGTCGCATTATTGTTTATGATTGTTAACATTCGAAGTGTTATATTTGGTGTGTTGTAAGGACTGTATTCTAATGAAGTTATTTTTTTGGTGTAAAATTAAATTATTAACTACTTAAATATATCACCGAATATGTGTCCGAATGTCAACAATGGCTTACAGTCTAATATCGCCATCAAATATATCAACAGCAATCTTCTTCCTAAAGTACTGCCCATGGCTACTATCAAAATTAAGTTTGAGCCCAAACATTAAATACATCGTAAACATTAACAAAAAAATGCCACAATCGCCACTTCCAACTTCTTGTTGTGGTACGCCCTTCACTACTCTAACTTTCCAAGAGTCTGAACTCTGAAGGTTAGGACGGATGTTGTAGAGTCCAACAGCCTCAAGCCATTGAGGGAATATGACTGTCAATGGTTTGAATTGATGAATGTATGTTTTATCGTCGGCACATGACAATAACGAGTCATAAATCCACACCCTCTTCGCCCGAAGGTCCGCTCGACAAAGCACCCAAAGATCACCGCCCAAATTTACAGGAATAAATATCTGTATATACAGCATCAACATAAATTTATAGTCTTCGTATACTAGAAAATTTGAACAACATAAACATTGAGCAGCAATACGCACCACATCGACTTCCGTGAACGGTTTCGACATGATATCTTCTCGTCCATCAACATAGCTATTAAGGTTACCTCCATATTGTAATGATTGGACATCACACTGACCGTTGTTCCATAATTGCTTCAGGAACACCTAATACGTATTTGACACGATGGTTAAATTATTAACTGTGATATCGCCATTGAGTAAGTAGATAAGAAAATAAATCGTTGCTTATTAAGTTTTGAAAACTCGTTACCCAAAAATAAGTGTCCGTATGGGTGACGCGCTGAGGTAAGGCATTCGGATATTGCTGTTGTTTTTGACTGATCAAGCGAAAATAAGCGTGAATATGCTGCAAAATGCAGAAGAATAGAAACATGTCAATTGCTAACATAACATCATATGGAAGCAAGATTAACAAGTAGTACAAGAATTGAAGGTGTGGTTTTAAGAATACTCACTTCGTCACCAAGCCATCCCATTGAAGCGTTGCCGAGGAGTATGTCGAAGAATTTTTGCGACTGTTGGCCAGGGGCACCCACGGATATGCCGCCAGCAAACCGCTGATCGAACTCCTGAAATAGCCGTGAATCGTCGAGGCCCCTAAGCGGATTTATATCGACGCTCGTTCTTTCATCAATGTCGGTCTCCGTGATGTGGAGTGTGGGTAGAGGCCTGACATTCCTTCCTCTCTTGAAAGGAGGAATTAAGTAAGGACTGCTAAACAAATATGATGGTCTGTATGGCCGTCCAAATTTACTTACGCTAGGAGGCAACTCTGTGATGATCTGCACACTGTCAGCACTAACGTCTCCGTGGATGCTGTACAACAACATGGGGGTGTAATCATCCTGATTGCCGGCGTCTGTGTGAAATCCATAGTCATCCGGGGCCTAGCGATTCGGCAAGATTAACGGATTAAACTTATATTTCATTTAAGACAAAAATGACGCAACAGTTGCATTAAAATATGCTCACCGTATACGAGCGTCCAAATGGAGAATCACCATGTGAGCGCTTCGAAAAACTGTCACTGAACGAGGCCATAAATCTCATTACTGATTTTCTGTACTGTTGTTGTTCTCTGCGCTCTTCCTGAAAATCCGACCTCAGTTCCGAAATGGAGTGCTCAATGTTCTCCATCCGTTGAAGGAGTTTATCGTAACGGGCCTTTGTCCTCGGCTGTCGCCACCGAACGAGGAAAAAAATGAGAGAGTGTTCAAATAAATCATGTATGCCTACTATGACAATGCAAATTTCAAATCATAAGTCACCTCTGAGGCATATGTGTCGTCAAAATCGTGTGCCGATTTGTGACGGTCGTCATCAGCGCCAACCTCATCCTCAACGGGAGTGTGCTCCACCTGTGTTCGGGTCATGAAGTCGTGATCCCCTTCTTCTGGCCTTGTCATGAGTGGCGCGTTAATTGAAGGTTGATGCTGCACAAAGTTACATTGAAATTGAGTTAACGATACCCATATCAATTCCGCAAAGTGAGTAAATAATCAGTAAACGGTACCCACATTTAGGACCCAACTTGGAATATATGGCACGTAACCCGCCACAGTCAACCAATATTTCGAGGCTTTCTCCTTTCCCTTCGGTTTGATTGTTTGCAAAATATTTTCCTGTTGTAATTAATACCAGAATTTAAATTACTGTGCGTTGTGTAGTATTTAGTAATAACAATAGTGGATATATACATAGGTACGCATATATTACTTACAAGACGAGAGTTGTCATTCAGATATGAGTTCACTTCAGCAAAGTTGATCTTAGAAGAAGCGAGAGGTTTCCACTGTACGATCCGAGGAATCTTCCTTTTTGTTTTGACGACCCACTCGGATGGCAGTCCGCCAATTGCTTCAAAAATCCATGCCTGCAACAACGAAATATATAAACTCTTAAAACGTATCATTAAATATTCATTATTTTAAATTTAAATTAATGGACGAGAATATCCACACACCTGCACTCCCGACGTGAAGCCATAAATATTGTATTTTTCAATCTTATGCTTGGGTTTTTCGGCACAGGCGTCCTTAAATTTCTTGACTTTCCCATTCAAGGCATTGTCAAGACTTTCATATATCGTTTCCCATGACATAAGGCCTCACGGACGGCTTCGAAAGTGATCTATGTCATCTACATCGTTAAGCAACGAGAAATTTATTTGACAATGATCCTTTCTTCCATTCAAAACTCTGTCCGCAAAGTAAAATAGCGCGATCTTCAGCGCATCATTGTCATCCATAGCTTCGAAGTCTAACTCCATAAACCTTGACTCGAACTCGGCAAGATTGATTTTACGAAACAAACCATCAAAATACTTTTTAAGTAACCTGTGCGTTGTTTTATGCTCCCTCAGCGGGACATATTGACCATAGCAAAGTCCCGTAACTAGGCACCTACTCTCCAATAGATAACCGTATCAATTCGTCACCAATCTGAAACCATAACTGATCATTGTTCTTACTTTCTCCATGTGCCACTTGCCTAAGCAACACATTATGGACAATTACGCCGCTGAATGGAAAACTTCGGCAGTCAAGGAAGTGCCCAAATATGTCGTCCTTGAATAGTTTCAATTGTCGTTTTGTACATTTCTCTCGGATGGCGTTGATCACTGTATCTAATTTACACATGCTTGTGATACGGCGGGGAAAGTGATCGGCATAAGGTACCTTCAAAATCCCCGGTTCTTTCATTGGTCCGGGCGGATTATGCTTCTTAATTTTCAATTTCTCCATTTATCTGAAACAAGTTACAAAATAAATGTGTTTCAGCCATTAAACTTATTACAAGTAGAAAAAACCCCCAACATAAAAAAAAAAAAAAAAAAACTGCACCAGGGTGCGACGGGGCACCGCAGGCAGGCGACAGGCCCCGCCTCGCGCGCGCACGGGCTGCGCCTGCCTCGCGCGCGCGCGAGGCCTTGGCCCGTCGCACCGAGAGGCACCTGGCTCTTGTGCGACGGGTTGGCCCGTCGCACGAAGAGCCCTTGGCTCACCGTGCGACTGGCCAAGGCCTCGCGCGCGGGCGCGCCCTCCTCGCGCGCGGGCGCGCCCTCCTCGCGCGCGCGTGGTGCGTGCGATGGGCCCTGTCGCTCGCGCGCGCCGCGAGGCAGGCGCAGACGCGCGCGCGCGGGCGCGAGCTGCACGCGGGAGCGAACTGCGCGCATGCGTC
This sequence comes from Murraya paniculata, assembly GCA_030449075.1. NCBI lineage: Eukaryota > Viridiplantae > Streptophyta > Magnoliopsida > Sapindales > Rutaceae > Murraya > Murraya paniculata. The sequence continues at coordinate 1,695,414 of JAEVFN010000012.1, read as the reverse complement.
GCGCGCGCTGGTGGTGGGACGGGGCCTGTCGCCCGTGCGCGACAGCCCTGTCGCACGTACAGCTCGCGCCCGAGCGCGCGCGTGCGCGGGCGACAGGCCGTGTGGCAAGCACAGCGCGCCCGCGCGCGCAAGCCCGCTAGCGCGCGGTGCGTGCCACATTGTGCCTGTCAACCCGTGCGCTACCCAGCCTTCCATTGTTTTATCCATCACTAAATGCATTTCATATACTCAAAACAACACATACAACTCAACAATCCCCTCATCAAACATTGATTTTATTAAAACTAAACATATATTGTCTAAGAGAAATTTTATCAAACACTTGATATGCACAACTTATAACTCATCATTCTAATTAAATTTTCTTCATCATAACACTCCAACAACCTATATATCTATCACAACACAAATCAATTTCATGCTAATCATTATAAAAGGTTGAATTTTGTTACCTAGGGTTTGAACTCTTTTGAAAATCTTGGATTCGTTTCCGGTTCCGCTAGATTATGGTGGATCCGGTTCGATATAAAGTCACCGAGCCTTCGTTGTCGCCGTTAGTATTGCTGCTGCCGTCGCCGACTGCCGGATGCCGTTCGCCGTTGAAGATGATAACGTTCGGTGGAGGAGTAACGTGAGTTTAGGGGGGAGAAATGTTGAGGGTAGTTTGGGGTGAAAATGAAACTTTTGGCTAATTATGATTGGATTTTTTAGCTTGGTTAATTTTGAAATTTGGCAAAGTATTTTAGCTATATTTGTAAATTCCCCAAACAAATTAAACCCACATTACTGAAAGAATTCTGCAGGATAGCGCGGGAATCCTCGACTCCTCGTGCAAATAAATCTTAGGAGTCATGGCTCGGTCTCTTCAGTCTTCACCTTTTTGAGGTTTATGTAATTGTTCCTTCTATTTTCTTTAATCCTTCTTCTTCTTCTTCTTCTTCTTCTTCTTCTTCTGCTTTCTTTCTTTCTTTCTTTCTTTCATTCAAAAGAGAGAAGACAGAAGAAAAAGTAAAGGATTAAGAAACTCGTTAAAAAAGCATTGAGCCCCACCGTCCCCAATAAAGCGCATGACCAAATTCTCCGGTTCCACACTGCAAAATCTTTTGCTCTCCCCAAGAAACATTTAAGTACTCCGCACACTCGTCTCAATTCAACTCACCACACGTGTCCATCACAGCACCACACGTATGCACGGTCCACTCTAGAAAACTCCTGCTAAAAAGAAATTCTGAGGGTCGAGGACAGTCTAGTAATTTCCCTTCCGCATTGACTCTCTGACAATTTCAAACGAGGCAAATGTCTTTGTCCCTGTCTGAAGATTGAATCCGAATACAATCTAAAAAATCCCAATTGTATGTTGCACCCAAACAGCACACAGACAAATACTAAAGCCTTGCTCTATCGTTTTAGTACTTTTAAGCTAACTTTTAAGTTTTAGTCTTGTCTGTCCACATAAACGTAACCAAACCAACATTAATTACTCTTTAAGCCTTTTTTTTTTTTGTTTTTAATTTTTCATTTTTGTGCTCTCACAAGAGCTTACTTCGGCTATCAGCAACATTCCAGTTTCGTGGAACATGCAAAGAAATTCAAACTTTGTTGCCGCTGCTACTCGCTCACAAGGTTCGTCCCTTCACCTTTAATACTCTTGTGTTTTTCTTTCTTTCTTTTTAATTAATTTTTTTTCTTTTGTGCTGTTGTGTTGGGAGTGCTTAGTAGTTATACTTGCGAGAAAAAGAATGGCCTTTTTTTTGTCCGTGTCTTTTGTTTAGAATTTGTTTGTGACTCTGAGTTTATTGTATTGGGGTGATTGAGAGATTTAATTGTTGGGTATTTTCTTTGTTCTGCTGAAATTTTGCTTTTGGTTTTGTTAAATAGGTTTTCTTGGAACTCTTTATCTGTGATTGATGGTTGTTTTTCTTATTGGAGAACATACTAACTATGTTGACCGAAGGTTTGACTTTTGGGTTTGTGTTTCCAGGGTTTATTTCAGGCTTTGATTTCTAGTGATACCGTGTACAATGTTGGTTCTAAGCATGAGTTCGAAGAGGCAAAGACGCCCAAATGTAAGGTTGGGGGAAGTAGGAGATGTACCTGCTGCATTCGCATGTGGGTTTTCACAAAAATCTAGTGAAAATTTGGGACTGAAGAGCTGGAAGCATGATTTTGTGAACCCCAAAGAAACCGGACATAATCTTATCTTGGGTTTTTCCGAGCAAAAGTCTTCTGAGTTTACAGTCACTGACCCTGAGCATGAACCTGGTGTCTCTCCAAGGAATTCAGCTGATTTGCAACAGAACATGGAAAATAAAAATCCAAATTCTTCAAAATTGGGTTTTGAAACTGTGAATTCTGATAGAATTGATGGGACCATGTCTGTGTTGAATTTTGGTACTGTGACTCGGAAGAGTAGGGTCATGAAGCGTAGAAGCCGGAGCACCAGAGTCAAAAGTAATGTTTTTGGTAGTGCTTGGAATTCAAAACCTAGCCCTCAGTTTAGCAACGAAGAAGCCAAAGATTGTGGTGAAAAGGAGATTGCTGGATTCACATCGAACGCCTGTGATGGTTATTACCCTGAGAATGTTTTTGAGGACATTTCAGATCATGGAACACCAGCTACAAGCAAAGAGGCTTGTGTATATGAGGTGGAAGAAACCACTTATGATGCATGGCAACCAGGCAATTCCAATGACTGCTGGAAAGACGATGCTTGTTGTGAAGAGAATGATGCATTTATTAAATCTGGTATTGAGTGGAATGCAACTGGATATGGAGGCACCGACGTAAATACTGTTAGGAGATGGCTGGAGGAGCTAGGATTTGGTAAGTATGCTGGTGTATTTGAAATGCATGAGGTGGATGAAGAAACCTTGCCGCTGCTTACGCTTGAAGATCTCAAAGAGATGGGCATTTTTGCTGTTGGGCCTCGAAGGAAGCTATACAATGCGATACAACAACTCAGAGGAGAAGATGTTTCTGCCTGAAAACTTCCCAAACCTTAACTATAGGTAATCTTTCTGTTTTTGCTCTCACCGACTCTTTTGTGCAAAGACAAAGTCACTAATGTATGTAACTTTTTGGAACCCTAACAAGTTTTGGTCTTTCACTTTTTGCTAGTTGTGTTAAACGGATAAAACGACTGTTTTATAGCCTTTGTGTCTGTAAGATATTTCCTTTTGGACTTCTTGTACCTTCTCTCTTGAATCTTGATCAGCCTTATGACTTTTGGAATGACAACTCTGCCGACTGAGCAGACAATTTTGACTGGTGACTTTGTTGAAATAAAAATCTGTTGTGCAAGTATAATTAACATATGCTGGTCCTTTTTGCAAATGCACATTGTTATGGTAATATTTTCCCTTGGTATGGCAGAAAACCTCTTTCCTTCTATGGTTTTGCATGAACTTCATGACGTTGCTTGATCCTGTACACTCCGTTGCCTTTGTACTGAATGCTCTAATGATGGGTTACTTTGGTCAATTCTTGAATGTTTAGGGCTTCGTGCTTCTTCCTTAATGTGCTTTCTCCTGTTGTGCTTGAAAAATGATAAATCAGTCTATCCAATAATCTGCATTCATACTTAAAGAGTTATGAGTCATGATGTGTCACAGATTGTGGATGTATTGTAAATGGTCAGTAATCTTACCTTTTACTAGGCCCCTGCTGATTTCTATAATCTTGTTTGTCAATGCCTTGTTTCAATCTAGTTTAGCACCCTATTGGAGAGAAATGCCATGGTTTTGATTTGCGTATGTTTTGGAGTATATTTTAAGACTCTTTTATTATTGCATATCAAGTCATGTGAGTATATTTTGAGACTTTTATTAATTGCATGATGCACCATGTGAGAAATCTTGCACGGGTATGGGATGTAGTTTCAGATTTGTGGACGCTTTGCTTGGAAACTGTTGATTTAGGGCCCTCCTCTGAATTGTGTTGAGCTAAGGATTGAAAAATGGAACTTAACATATGAAGTTTCAGAAATGTGTCGAGTAGCCTCAGTTTACTGAATGTAATTTTCTTGTATGCATAGTGTGTACTAACTTCTACCAGTAGGATTAAAGCCAGTGAGTGCTGAGATAACTGAGCTAGATGATGAGTATGATAAACGAGGGTAATGCATGATTTTTGGGCCGAAATGATGGGCCAGCGAGTGGGCCGTAGGTGCTAAACATGAAACGATAATCGGCAATGGATACCGTGGACAAAATAATAACGATCCGACGATTGGTGACTGGTTGGAAAATCTCTTTGATGCTTCACGTGTATGCGGTTCTTCATTTGTTGGAATTACAGTTGACGAAATGATATTTTTCCTTTTTTTTTCTTTTCAAATGAAATATAAAATGAGATTAATTTTTTTCTTAATTATAGAAAATAATTGAGTAAAAATAATTTTTTTCTTTTTAAAATGTAAATGGAGTAGACGTTCTTAAAATGTCAGAGGGGTAAAATTTAGATAGTGCTGTATAGGATTTAATATAAATTATTCTTAGTGAGTAATTATTTGATTGTAAACATCAATAATAGTCTGATGATATGTTAGTAGTAATTTTATATAATATGAGTTGTAATATGAATAATAGTCTTATATAATATAAATAAATAAATAAAAATGAGATTAGATTCAAGGTTATTGAATTATATTGCAGAAATCTAATAACTAATCATGCTTGCTCTCGTGCGAGAGTCTTAGTGAGTTATAATTTTAAAGTGATTTTATTTAATTGGTCACTTAATTTAAGGATATAAGGGATTAAAAAATTATTCTTTTACCTTCATTGAAAAAAAGAAATGAACAATAAAAAATAAATTTGGTTTTGTACTTTTAACATTAAGTAATTCAAAGGTCGTAAGTTGTTGCAAGCCACCCCATGAAATGAAGGGGGAAGGGCCCAAGGGGCGTGATTATTCTCAATTAATCTATCTTTCTTGCTAGGATTAGTCTATTTAATTTACCTCATTGTCTAATAACATGAACTAGTTAAGACCAATAGGAAGCTAAGCGTGCCATGTGTATCTTCCATCTTCCTAGTGGACACGATAACTATATGCTTGTGCCTTCCACTTTTAGGGCATACATTGTATTAAAAAACGTATACATCGATAATAACCACTTACATTTGCTAATTGCTTCATATATTGTTTCTATCTTATTTGATTAGTTGAGAAATTGCATTACAGGAGAGGCTCCAGAACAAAAACATCAAGTCACACAATAAGAATTAAGAGAGTTAGAGATACACGCACCTTACAGAAAAGAAAAATTAAAATTAAATATGACTTAGTATTATTTGATTATGGTCCAAGTGAAATTTAAGTGTTGTGAGTTTTAATTAAGTATTAATGATTAATCAAAATTATGTTTACCCAATACCTTAGCTTTAGGGTGGTTTTAAAATTAATTAAGCTAATTAAATTTCAACAGTTTCAAACTTATCTTTTATATTTTTAACAGAAAACTCGATGATGAGGTAGAGGGGACAATTGGATTTTTCTCATTAGACTCATATTTATCATATTGTTTAAATCTCTGTTATCGTGTTTTGATCATAGAACCTTCTTTGTTTAATTAATTATATGAGTTACACTAGGAAATAGACTTTAATTATCTTTTGATTAATAAAATTACATTTTTCCGTTGGAATTCTCTAAAAACTTCGCATTCGTTTCTATTATTACGTTTCAGCTCCCTAAAATGTCTCATTCTTTCTTATTCTCCGCTAAAGAATTCTTCTCGTTAATTGTCACTGAACTTTAATTGATTAACCACCATTAATCCTCAGCAGCACTTGTTTTATTATATCAAGTGATTTTAGTGAAATAAAAGCTTGCGTTGATCATCAGTATATAAACTAAAAACTAGCAATATCTACATTTGATTTTCACTCCAAAATTTGCGATCATATTTACTCAAAGAAATCATAAACACACTCCATTAGATGCCTAAAAGAAATCTATGTACACCGCTTTTAATTTTATAGTTATTGGAATTATATGGATATTTTAAAAGACTAATGTCTCACATTGAAGGGAAGAGAGAGCAATTATTTTTGTATTTGGTTTGAAATTAATCATGGGTTTGATTTAATTAAAAATTAAAATTAAATAAGTCAAATTTCTATGTGATTTGAATTATACAGGTTCAATTAAATTATGAGATATGTGGACAATTCAAATTAAACAAGGCAAGTGAATGACTGATTCAAATTGAATTAGGAAAAAGATTTGTAGTGGGATTTTCTATATGAGTGAGATATACAAAGTCTTTAATAATGCATACTACGGCAATAATAAAAAGTGAAGAGACAATTCAATTATTCTATTTAATGATCTATAGCTACGTCAGCCTCTTATTTTTCTTCATTAGTTATTGTGTCATTATATCTTGGAGATCAAATCGCTTTATTTGCCTTTTTTGCATTAAAAATATTTATTTGATGTGCTGAAATATATTTTAAGGACATGCGCGACCTACACCTTGATTAATTTGAGTTTACTGATCGATGTCCTGCTCCCGTTGATTTTAAAGTCCTAGAAGATAATATTGACTCATATTTCTAACAATAGTACTTTTATTTTATTCAACGACAATATTATTCATACTCAAAAAAAAAAAAAAAGAAACTATTATCTAGTACTTAGTACATTTTTTATTTATTAAACCAAAATTTTTCAATTTAGTAGTATGTTTAAGTGGCATTTATTTATTTGTCTGAAATATAAATATACTTGAATTAGTTTATTTGTCTGAAATATAAATATACTCGTAAAATTACAGAAGAATGAAGTTCATTCTCTGAGCACCAGTTAATTTTCAAAAAAATGTAATGACTTTTACTTCAAAACTCTGCATGCTGAAATTAAACCAATTCAATAATAGGATTTGGGATTGCTATAATCTAAAGTAATTATTTCTAAAAAAATACACTAATACTCACACTAATGACAAGATAATACAATATCTGATTTTTTGCCAATGATAAACAAGACAACACGACCTAGCACATGGGAAATTTACCATAATTAACCGTTACTAGGATATTACTATTATTATTATTAATAGAAATAGCTACATTTACTTATAACCACGTTATTGGGTAATGCCTAAATCTAGCAATAAAATTAATAGCATTAGGAACTAAGATATTTATTAGGTCATCCTCTTTCTCTCATGGGCCATGGCGAGTCATTAACCATGACAAATTGCAGCACAGTTTGCATGTGGTGTTGATTTCAACTAGTATTATTTTGAAATAAGGTTTAAATTATAAGCTAACATTAATTAGTGGTGGATGAGGGTGACATGACTAATGACTTGTGTGTTAGAAACGAGTTGTTGGGACGCATTTGTCTTGTAATTATAATAAATAATACCGGCATAGATGTGATGTGCGCGACGCAAGGGATCTCTAGGCCTCATCATCCACTAACATCGAGGCTTTTGTATTGTATAATGCGCAAAGAGAAAAAAACAACGAGACATCACTCGCATTTGTCGTTATCGTTTTGGCCGAGTGGGGTCGAAAAAATTAGTACTCCACATGTACATTAGATGCGTCTGCTTTGTAGTTTCTACGTTCTCCCTCTCTCTCGCACGCTTACAAACACAAAAACTAGGAGAACGTGGAGGAAAAAATTGAAAAGAAAAATGACACTAGCATGTTATATATTTTTCTCCACGGATTGAGTCTTTGCCGTGTGTTTTGATGGGATTATGTTTTTTTTTTTTTATATATTTTAATGGTTTGAAATTGATTAATGCCTCCCGGTGTCTCCGGTAATATATATCGTAGAAAACATTTCAATGGATCTTTTATAACATTTTATTAAAATTAATAATTTTATTGATTGAAATTAAAATAATCTTGTATGTCAAAAGTACTACGTCAGTTATATAATAATTCAATAATATTTTGTTATATACTAAATGACCATTGGATAGGATTGTTTGCTGGTCAATTTTCACAGTTGAGCATTCAGCTCTTGAGGGTACACACTGTGGGCTACGCATTGACGTGTTACTCCAACAAAATCCTGAATAATTTTATATATATATATATTTCAAATTTATTGTTTGCGATGAGAACAAGATAAGCCGGGCCCAAAATTTGAATTCCAAAAGTGCCTGATTCGATCTGTCAAAGCGGCTCCCAGACAAAAAACAATTCAAGGGATTGGGAACCAATCATGCTCCACACAATTTCAAATCCAGTTCAAATCATATAGAGAGAGAGAGAGAGAGAGAAAGAGAGAGAATCGTATTCGGACACTTGGATTACAGTGTGATCCGAGAATTACTTATTGATAACGGCCTCAATCGGATTCTCAAAAAGTGAAAAAAAAAAAAAAAGTAAAAAACGTGGCCGTTGGATTTCAATTCAAAACTTTTGGATCCGGTAATTTCTATACAGAGTGATTCACTCGTATTGATGTATGACAAATTTTCATGTGAATTTGAGGATTCATAATGGTGTGAATTAGTCTTACAACAGTGCGAAGGACTTTCACATCGTTGTGAATTCTAAATCCGTATGAAAATTCATACGGACGTATATAACGGGAGAATCCTCATTTTAACAAATCATATATATATATATGTATGTATGTATGTATGATGCTGATTTGGTCCAAGATCTTTGACTTTAACGAATTCAAAATTTTAGATTTGAACATACACATGCGCGTGCACACGCACACACACATCTCAGAGTTCTTCTCTAACGAAGATATACACATTTTGTAAAGTAAGAATGCCTCTAAAAGTTTTTTAAATATGTATTTTAATATATTAGACACTGTATTTTTTATTTGTTAATGACATTCCTAATTTATTAATATATATATATATATATATATATATATTAGTTTTCTGATCCGGGATCTTAAAGTGTATTTTTTCAGACTTCTTGCACTTTAAAATTATGGATTTAAATATTTATATATATATATAACACGGACATTCCAAATTAATTATAAAATAATCAGATTTAGATCATACCCCTAATTCAACTCTATATTCAATAATTAAGGTTAGGGAACATGTTATTGATGGACAACATTTTATTGATTTTTATTTTCAAGTGTCTTTTTCCAATGTTATTTTATTCGAAGTAATTATTTTAATTCAATTGTTTGGGCATCTTAGTCTCCAATTTGTTTTCGAGTGGTACCCATCCGGAAGACCTCCTCAAAATTTGCCTGTTTAAAATTTGTTATGAGGTTTTGTTAGGTACAGCTTGTAAATCATTGTCTCGGAATCTATGATCTAAAAAAGTCAACAATTTTTGGGTTTCGTTGATTTTGATGGACGAATAATTTTGAATTGATTCATCCAATTCGTCAACATTTCATCACCAAATAATTTTAGATGCGTTTCACCTAAATCAACGGCTTACTAATTAATCGATGCCACAGAGGTGTTCATTGGTCATTGTTTTGTATTTATGGATTTTTTTGATGTAAAACATCGAAACAACACTTGCTGTCTTGAAGTTTTTTGAAAAATGTCTATTCTAATTTTCTTTTTTTTTTAATTGAACGATGCTATGCTTACTCACTTATAATACTTAATTTATATCTTAACCGACGTGTCAGGAATAAAATAAAATTCTGTCATTTAAATTAGAATTAATAACGCTTAATAATTATTGGTTAAACTAATCAAATAGGGACAATCATTTACGGCATTATTCTTTTGAAATCTCACGTTACAATCCAATTTTACAAATAAAACTAGGACAGGGAAATACTATCCGACTTAGCTTAAATGATTTATAATTTCCCGCCACCCCCCAACCATAGGAACACGAAAATGGGGATAAGTATTCAGCACAAGGAACCTAAATGAAGTAAACTGCATGGGAAGAAGAAATAGGATAGGGATGGGCTAGGGCCCAAGCACCACATGAAAGGTGGGGCCCAAACACTGAGAATATGTCTCCACTCCAACCGACTGGACCTCATACGCATAGCCCAAAGTTGGTGGCTTAGGATAGTGACACCCATTATATGCTAGAACCAAGAGCACCCATATCTTTTTCCAATCTTACGGATAGTGAAAACCCTAATGAGTCCACGTAAAATGACTCCATTTTGCCTAATGCCTTGCAATTTCAAACGAGCTCGCCTACTTCCTTATATTGACCGATATGATGTAGATATGTACCCTCTCGTGATTTCAATCCATCGAAATTTTTAATGATTTGATAACGCAATGTAGAAATGAGATACCAATTCAATCATAAGTCTATCCCTTTAATTATTGGCATTAGTAATCATATGTCTACCGAGACCTTACCTACACTAATCTAATTATGATATTGCTACGTTATACGAGCTCACTTTTTGTTTAATTATAGCTTAACCTGGATCTTGAACTTATTTTAAAGTACGTTTGCACTTAAAAATGAGATGAATAATCTATTTTTATTTAAGGGAAGGGTACCAATGGAGACTCGAACATGAACGTTATTAAATAAATTACGAGCATGGGTCGCCTAACCGCTTGACTAACTCATCAGATTTTGTGTATTAGTATATATTTGAGTTTTGATCTGCCAGTGTTTAGAATGATACTACAAACTGCTTTCAACAATCTCCATCGATACAAACTTGAAATGGATATGTGTTATGTGGATGATCTCTTGAAATTTCTGGGAGCTTGGATTTGTGCTTGTGTGTGTGGCGAGAAAAGACGTGGACAAGTACCAGAAGGCCTAATTTAGAGTGCCCCCACCGTCCCATGTGCATGTGGACATGTTCCCATCAAATTACCTATTCATTGAAGCAATCAATTCAAAATCAACTTCAAAATTTTACTTGTTTTGGGATGCCTCACGGTTCTGAACCTGTTCTAGCTCTGTTCCATCGTTGTGGTGACCCATAAGAAAAATTTGTACGAGTAGGTTTTTAACGTGCTTCCGTAGTCCACACGTGGGTACATATGACTTTATAATACTATACAAGTTTGAAATATTACATTTTAATTAAATTTATATGGTATATCATCAATACCTTTCGTGAATGAAGGCCATTGTTTTTTTTTTTTTTTCTAGTTTTGTTATTGGTACAATAGTTTTATAGCGCTTAAAAGTAATTGATACTTTAAATACTTTATTGATATTGTATTCTAACATTGTGCGCATAATATTATTTATAGGAAGATTGTTAATTTCCCTTAAATGAAATCAACGTATACTGTTTATTTCTTATTATTTTGATTTATATATGGGAGAAACTGACAATCTCCCTTATTTATATTATAATTCTAACTTTGATGCAAAACCAATCAACAATTAATTTATTCTCGTATCCCATTATGCTATGCTAGAAAAAAAAAATAATAAAGTGGTGAAAACCATTTCAATAAATCATTTGAAACAGGTTAAATGTGTTGCACTGAACGGTGAGTAATATTAGTCCTATATTTGGGCAGGCAGTGTCGATGCGCAAATTGTTCGTGACAGGGCATACGGGTACGGGCAAATTAAGCCCCGTCCATCACTTGTACCAACAAGCGCACGTGGGGAGAGACATTTCACATTTGTGACGATTACCCTCACAAGTCACGGCAGTGAGTGGACGGCCGATATGGTGCCTACAAAACATTGGGCTCCACCCCTCGATTGAATGGTGCTGATCATCAAATCATCAACAGTTGATGGACGGCCAGTTCGCACTGTCGCTGGGGCCACCCTATCGAGATTGCTTGTTGTCCCTTGCTCAAATTAGAAGACAATCAATTTTGCGCGAAATTGCAAGTAGACCTCGCTCTAGAGGAGCAACTGTTTTTCGGATTGGGCAAGAAGGATCTATTACAACTTCCAACAATCTTTTCCGTATGTGAAGATCTATTACAAAAATACCTCACCACTTTGGATCAATGTGGATATTGCATACAAATTTCACAATATATATATACACGCACACATACACGTACCTTAGTTAATGCCAATGTTCGCAATCACTCAAATATGAATAATATTAGATAACAAGAATTGCTTAGTAAGTAAGATTTCTCATACCCATCCAAACCTTAAAAAAAAAAAAAAACTTAATGATAATTTCATGTTTTATATTATTTATTATTGTCTTGTCACCTATGCATTTCAAATATCAAATTTACTTTGTCAAGTTATTATTATTATTGAAAATTTACATAAATAGTCAAAAATGGGGGACAATTCTTATTTTAGTCAATTTTTCATCTCATTTGTTTTTAAAGAAAGAAATACCTACTGTAGACAAAAGTACCTCTGAATTTTTACTTATTTTGTTATTTCAATTATACATGGTGATATATTATATTTCTTTTTTAAGGTTTGGATAAGAATGTGAAACCTCACCTACGCTACAAAACATCAGTCCTTACCTCTATTATTATTCAAAATCAAATGTCAATTAGCACAAAGCGTATTCACAACCAAGTGAGTTATGCCTAGAGTGCAATAAGTAATTATAATATGATAAAGAGTACAAGAGACTAATGCGAGTGCGAGGAGTGTTGCCTCTCCATTATTCTTTGGAGTAGAATTTTCAGTAAACGAGTATGGTCACTTCACAGCACAGATATCATTTGAATTGCAAAATCAAATAAGCTAAAGATATAAAGACAATTAGGTTAAAGTGGGTCGCTCAATTAATGCATTAACATGTTGTTGAAGTTTGTTGCGAGTCCATCGCTTAGGCGGTTTGAAATGTATTACACAACAATGAGATTCAGACGTTGAATGCTACGATATAAAGATTAGAAATAACGATAAAAATCAATAATGAGATGTTGATTATACATGTCCATTGTGTAGGCTATTAATACGTATTAGGTGCCTAAGATTATAGCGCAATGATGATCAATACTTGACTAATATGATTGGGTAGCGCTGGTTGCGTCCAAATCCAACCATTTGTTGCTAAATTCAATCAGCCACATTATGGGTGCTGAATTTTGCTGCTTCGAGTGTGCTTGATCTTATTTCGTTTCCATTTTTCCTTCTTAATGCAGACGTATTGCAATTAAAATTATGCTTCAACCGTCCGGAGAAATAAATAATAAAATTTTAAAGGCGCACTTACCGACCGATGATGAGTTGCTTGCTGTTTGGTAATCCTAATTAATATTGCAAGAGCCTTCTTTTATTTTTTATTTTTTTTTTTTAATATTGATTTTCGAAAGAGTTAAAGAGGAAAAATAAAAAATAAACAAACAGGAGAAGGTCACACTCGCACAGAGTTTAAGGATCGAAGTTTGTGTCAGACGATACAGGTGGCGGAATAGCACGCCTGTCACCATTTATGGGGAGTTTAAACCTAGCGGGGCTCCTGCGAAAACGACCCCACGCTGCATTGAGAGCTTAGCCTTTTTATTCGTTCGTACCCGCTCCGGTCACTTGCCTCTTCTTCCCCTCAAATTAACCCTTTATTATTATTATTTTTTTTAAATCTCAATTTACTTCTTTTTTAAGAAGGAAAACATTTTATTAACACATTCAATTTTCTCTTTTTTTTAATAAATTTATTTTATTTTTTATCTTTCTTAATAGATCGCGATACATATTTCATGCTTTCCATATATAAGATTTTTTTTATTCATTTTGGTAAAAATTAATTTCTTGATTTTTTTAACTTTCAATGGTTGATAAAAATTTATTTATGTTCAATTTTAAATAATGAGTTTTGTTTTTTCTTAGTGAACGATATCAATTATTTGCAGTTAAAAGAATATATCTGAATAAATTGATAAAAAAATTTTAAATTGAATTTGCAAAATTAAAATAAGAAAGAGAAGAAACTAGAAAGGGTTAATTAAGTAGTTTTTTAAAAATTATTTAGATGATAAAATTCTTAATTAGAAAGATGGTATAGAAAGAAATAGGATTATAAACTTAAGCGTTTATTTTTCAGATTGGATTGAGAATCATGAGGAGTGAGAATCTTATGAAGTGAGAGTGGGAGTATGAGTAGGTTGTTTACTTATACTGAAATAGAAGCGTTGAATAAAAATTAGAATCATATTTATGTGTTGATATTGTCATGGATTGGGAATAGATAGTTTCAAATTATAATTTTACCCTTATTTAAAAAATCATAGTTTTTAGTTACAATGTTGATAAAAATATATATTTTAATAAAAATATATATTTATAAAATAAACTATTTATTTTATTATTATTTTAATTATATAACTTAATAATGGATTACTTAATATTTTCAAGTTATGTAAAATCATATTTTTTATTATGTTTAAGTGTAAGTATGTAAATTTAAAATTATTAATAAGCGCAACACAAATGAAACATTACTATTAATAATATAGTATAAATTAATATTTTTAATAAAGTCATTTATTATTACTAATTATTATAGTAAATAAATATATATTATTAAATTAAATAATATATAATAATCATACATAATAATATATTTTCAATACATATATTATTGGTATTTATTAATTCTTATGATATATAATAATATTTTATTTAATAAGTTAATATTATTAAATAATTAATATTATTTAACTAATATAATAATTTATTTAAATAAATATTAATATCTTTTTAATCATATTCTATTATAATAAAATAATATTATTAAAAATAGCAAAAAAATGAAGTGTCCCACCCCCCCTCCCGTAGGAGTGGGATTATCCACATCTAAAATGATAGGGTATACAGAGTCCCACTCATATTCTCATATTTAAATAAGTAAATATACACCGGAGTGGAAGGACCCTACACTCCCCACTTTGAGTCCCACTCATATTCTCATATTTAAATAAGTAAATAAACACCGGAGTGGAAGGACCCTACACTCCTCACTTCTACTCAAATAAATAAACAGTATATAAGTAATTTCTTACTCTCTATCACTCAAATTTGTTTTTGTCGTCAAGCTTACTTAATCAGACTCAATTTCTCACGTACGAAAAATTAGATCAATTTTCTTTTCCCTTTACACAACGGGTTTAAAGTAGTCTTTGTGTTATTTGAATTTATAAAAATGCTCCAAATGATTTATTCAACAATTAGACTGCAAGCTTACTCCCGTCGAAAACTCATAGCTTCGACAATACAAAAAAAGGCCTGATTCTCTGTCTTTTTCGATTAGTTCTTGCCTCACTTGAACAATTTTTTATTTTTTTTTTGGGAATTGTATAATATTTTTGAATATATTCGTTAGGCAAAAATTTCTTGACTGCATCTTTGACTTCATCATTTTGAATTTTGATTGAAGGCTCAGGTTTTATTGTGTGTAATATAAAAGTCTTTTCATTTTTTTTCCCACTTCTTTGATGGTATTTATCTGCTGCATACTTCAATTTGCTACCACGTATTACATTGAGGCATGATCTCGATAAATTTTTTCTGATGTACTCTTAAGTGGATTTGTAATGTACTGTATATATTTTAAATATTCAAATAAAAGTTGTATGGTGTAACGAAATTTATAAATTATTTTAAATAGCACCCCATCTTAAGATTACGCAGGTCATGAGTTCCCTACATTCGTGAATTTTGTTGGGTACTCGCTGTCTCCGGCATACCATAGTTTATACAAGTAACGTTTCCCGATCTTCATTTTCCATCAGGAGAAAATCTGACACCAGCATCATCAAATAAACAATGAGATAAAACCAGCAGATGAATCCCCAGAATGACGCCGTATCAGGGTCAGATACATGGTACAGTAGCCTCCCACTGTTATCAGAAAAATCAATTTGACAACTCACCAATTACGCCAGGCAACGTGGCAGTCCCTCCACCAGTTGTACTGACACACTGAGATAGCAGAGCAGATAAACCGGGGTGGCCGACAAGTAGACACCCCGAATTTGTGGACGACAACTCTTTACCCTCCCCTTCCGTCCACGTGGACGGTCATGATTCCCCTTCCTTCCGTACGGTCTTCCCTTGTCACTTGAATCCCGATTCCATCCCCACATCCCTCCCCGGCAGTCCCTACCCCAGTAGGGCTAGTTCGGTAAATTACCCGACTCGAGGATATTTTCTGTAAATTTAGAAATTGTGCATGGTTAATTTCGTAATTGAGGAACTTTGTTACTCGAAAGATATGTAGGGGATAATTGTCAGAACTTTCAGATCATCTACTATCGCCTCCTCGCATACACACTCCCCATTATTTTCTCTCTTTCTTTCTTCGATGTTTCTGTGTCTTATCATTTTGTTGAAAATACAACAAATATGAACAACGATTTTTTTTTTGTTTTTGTTTTGCCTTTCTTTCGAGTAAATCCTAACAACTAAATTAATCAAAATCTTTGTGTTTTGTTTTAATTACGAACAAAAGCTTACATAGACAACACTTTCTACGGAATGCAAGACATCCACTCAATCGGCGGAGGAAGGATATTCGGCGGCGGCGGTGGTGACAGGCGGCTACGGCCTCATCCCCACCAGAACCACCAGGCTCTGAAGTGCCCACGTTGTGACTCTTTAAACACAAAATTCTGTTATTACAACAACTACAATCTATCCCAGCCCCGCCACTTCTGCAAGAACTGCCGCCGTTACTGGACCAAGGGCGGCGTCCTGCGTAACGTGCCCGTCGGAGGAGGCTGCCGGAAGACCAAGCGTAGCTCAAGGGCGAAACCCAACTCAGAATCATCAGCTCAAACGCAAACGCAAACGCAGACACAAACCGAAGCGCCAGCCGCTGGGCAAAGAGATCGTAAGGCGAATTCTCATTCGAGTAGTGAAAGCTCTAGTACTCTCACCGTAACGAATAATAATAATAATAATAATAATAATAATACGAGTGTTGAAGCTGTGTCCGTGCATTCTTCGAGTTCAGCGTCGAATGTGTTGAGTGCTATGAACAATAATAATAATGATCCTGGTTTTGAGACTGCAACGGCTCCTGCTTTGCTCGATCAGGGATCGTCTGATTGCGGGATATTTTCGGAAATTGGGAGTTTCACGAGTCTGATTACGACCTCGAATGAAGCTTTGCCTTTTGGGTTCAGTAATCTGTTGAATAATGCTCAGCAAAGTGTTGAGCATTTTCAAAATGAGCAGCAGCAGCAGCAGTGGCAACAAGAACAGCAGAAGATGGCTGGTGCTAGGTCCATGGGAGGTCATCACGAATTGAAGTTGCATGAGATGGCAAGTGGTTTGCTTGATCAAACGGTGCAGGATGAGTTATCAGCGTTGCAGGACAGATCAGGGAACAGCGGGGGTTTTGGATCGTTGGATTGGCATGGGAGTGGTGATCATCAAGGCTTGTTTGATCTTCCTAACGCCGTTGATCATGCTTCGTACTGGAGTCAGAGTACTCAGTGGGGTGATCAAGATCACCCTAGTCTCTACCTCCCGTAAATCTCTCACCTTTTTCATTAGCGACAAAAAGGTTTTTCTTTTTCTTGATCGTAACTCCACAACCCCCCCCCCCCCTCCCCCACCCCCAAAACAAAAAAAAAAAACCAAAAAAAAAATTGAAACAAATCAAGTTAAAGAATATTGTGAAGGAGGGTTACATGAATAGTATCAATATTATGACTGCTTTTCTATGTAAATGTTTTATATTAATTTTTTTTTCCAAGGAAGCTTGGGTTTGATCTTTGTTGTGTTGATGTGCAACCAACTTCCATGTTAGTTTTGTTTGTTCTTCTTTTTTTTTTTTTTCCAATTTTTACTTGGAAATCTCAGTTAAAAATCTAATTAAAAATCTCAGTTAATTTAGTTAAAATGTCCAATTACTGACTTAAGACAACAGTCAAACCGAAACATTATAGTTGTAATTATGCCACGTCATGACATACAACGTTAATGGTGATCATCATTACACGTTGCTGTTGATATTTGCATAGTTTAAGGGAGCGGGGAGAGAATGTGTACGGACAATTAGTGGGGGGTTTTAGTGTGTGCCCTAGTCGGTAAGGGGGAGGGGAGTGGTGGGGCACATGTGGTAGTGACCAGTCCCATGCGTGATTATGACTCCACGTGGCGACGATAGTGGGGGAGGTTTCTAATTTCTTAATGCGTGGGGGGCCACGTGGGCTTTCGCGATACGTAGTCGGCTGACCTCCTTTGAGAAAGGTCGGTTTGTCCCGACCGCAGCGCCTTGGTTTTCATTTCATTTCACTTATGGGAATTGAGTGCTGAACAGGGTAGATTGATTGAGATGTGAAAATGTGAAATATTAAAAAAAAAATTTGGGTGGGTGGGGATGATGATGTGGAGTCCTGGGACCCAGATTAGGTGAGTGTGGGTGTGGGTGTGGGGAGGGTTAGTTTCTGAGAAACTGGGTGATTGTGGGCCGAGTCGCATGTGCAAGAAGTGGTGTCAAGTCTCGGCGCGCATTGAGTCACGCACTTGGTGGGCAATTGGTATTGTTTCTGTTGGTGTCATGTGTGCATTGGAAATAATGTCAATATGTTCTCTGTGGCTGTTATTCCACTGAGCAGAGAATTTATTATTACACCAGAGTTCCCCATCCCTTGTTTCTCTTTTGGGTAATGCAGCTACCCATGCCGTATTGACTGGTTCATTTCTTTTTTCAAGTTGTCTTGTGGGTATGTTAACAAATTCTCACTCTCCCAAGATATTGACTGATGGATATGTAGAATTTTCCCCCCGAGATAAATCGTTCAAAAATCGTTAAACATTTTACTCTTAGTCATAGGGAAAGATTCTTAAAGAATATATCAATACTATGGCTTCCACTCAATTTCCTCTCCCCGCGCGCTCGTATGAGCATGGTTTGAATCTCAGACCTTATGCACCATTAAAAAATTATTAAAAATTTATACGCAGCACCACAAATTGTTTTAAACTCAAGGCAGAGAATTCTTAGAAGATATACACACATAATGATATATCCAGTAATATTTTCATGGAATGAACATATTGTCAAAATCGTGATGACGAAGTAGGTGATATATCAATCTCATCATCGAGGATATAGCATGATCGAAGCTTGGTTATTTTGAGGGTAGGACGTGGGGCTGAGTTAGGTTTGTAGGGGAGAGGGTATGTGGTCCTAAGTATGGATTTTGAGCTTTGGAGTGGTCCTTGTTTGATGGACTCTGCGGTTCATTATGGGAATGAATATTGACAAGAGCGGTGTGAAACGACGTTTAAAGACACAAGTTAATAACTTGGAAGTCCCAGTGTCAACCTTGGTGGCGCATTGCCTACGGGTACGTCTACTTTATGCTTAGCCGTCTAGCATCGAGGTAGTTAGCTGGCGGTAGCTCGCAAGTTTTTCAAACGTATGAGCAGTTTTCTCAAATGCTACCAACGGCATTCTGCCGAAAGATTTTACGCTTCGTCTGGGGACTGCGGCAGAAGCACTAGCTGAGCCTGTCAGTGAATAAGTGTTTGATAAACTAGGCCTTTTCATGGGCTGTCGCAATTGTCATTTACGTGCGAGCTGGAGCACTTTTAACTGCATTACCACCGGCTTGATTAACGATGACTACTCTGTTTGCTGTGATTGATAAGCACTAACTCAAACCCAATTGGTGTAAAAGATGGTGAAAAGACATTAGTGGAGCTGAAGTGCTGAACATAGAATATGATATTGATTTGGTCGCCAGGAAAATAATTCCTAGTAAAAAGTGCCAAACTGCCAATGCTGAGAGTTTCAGTGCACAACATGTGGAACGAGCTCGAGCAGCCAAATTAAACTTTTCGTGTTCAGATACTCTAGAACGTTCGAATCAGTGCTGTAGCCCCCCAATAACGTGAAATCCTTCATCATTCGACATATGGTGAATGACGGGAAGGCTAGTGACGTGATAAACTAATTTAAGTAACAAAAACAATGCTAGCAATATGAATTTGCAAGAAGATTGATGCATATATAGGTCCAAGCAGGAACAAAGATGTGACCTATCACGAGGGTTTATGGCAAAAATATACACAAGATACAAGGATCTGTTAGAAGTCAGTGGCACTGGACCAATGTGCTTCAGTATTGCCCTGCTACTGCCGAGCAATAACAGTGGCATCGATTGGGACTGGAGGGTACTGCCTCACATGGTGGTGGTCCTTCCATTGGTACTACTACACACCAAACATTTGACAACCATGAACTGATGCTAATGCTAAGCTGATCCCGAAAGAGATTTTGGTGAAATTGATGCATTGCGGGATATTAAAATTTGTTGCCCTAAAATGATTGACGAAGAATTTGTCCTGAGACTTATGATTACCCATAAGAGGGAAATAGGTTAAACAAGTACCCGAACTGGTGTTTCGAAAGACTGTATATATTTGTGCAACTTTGGTAGAGCCGGAGCCCTACCCACAACTTCTGTATTAACATGGGGCCATGAGTGCGGTGGTGATCGATGAAGATTTTCTGGGATTTTGTGTTGTGGGCACGTGTTTTAAGGAAACGATCTTGGCGCGGCAGTAATGATGCGCATGCACTACTAATGCTAATAGTGGGGGCTAATTAACTTGGCAGATTTGATTATCCTAAATGTTAAGTCCAGCTAATCAGCTTTCCCAAATAAATTATGTCTTTCGGTTCTGTCCAATTCTTTCAAGAGGCACGAATTGCATCCTTAGGGTGAACATTATGATGGAAAACACAGCTGCACAGTTTTGAAGCAATCTTGAATTGAAATATGAGCATGAACTTAAAGGGGACTCATGGAGTTGAGTATCTTATTGCAGTTAACTCAACCTCACGTAGTACGGCCACCCTTTACTCATACGTGTTCCCTCAATTTATTGGATTATCTTGTGTACCTATTAGCTAATCAAATTAAATAAATACATGTGGATTAAGAATCTAACATGCAAAACAATCATACATACAACTTTTTTTTTTTAAAGATCAATATGTTATGAGATGTGTTTATCTACTTCTTGATAGAAGTAACGTGTGTTTCACACTAATGATTATAAAAAGTGAATTATTATAGAAAGTAAATTGTAAAAGTAGCTAAATGATTTATGATATATATATATATATATATATGCATCACACTAATCAATTTATAAGTTATTTTGTACACAATCTTGAGATTCAAAGGGTGTTTTGTAATGCAAATATGAAACTGCTTCGACCGCTCAAAAGCTGCTCACTTGTAAACTATAAATAGAGGACATGCATTTGTAAATTGGTCATATTATTCAGAGAATTCATAACTTGAAGACAGATGCATGGATAGAAGCACTGAAACATTTGTTTTTCACATTTGGCTTGCTTATTTTCAATTAGCCCTTTCAGTTTTTGGTAATTTTTTTTTGGCTTTATTATTTTCGTTGTTTACTCGCTTACTTTCGATACTTCCCAATTAGATTCCAACAAAATGGGCTAAATCTCGCCCACCAGCCCGGCCCAATTTGGGCTCATAAATTTGGAGGTTTATTTGCATCTAGCATGCATCCCAATACAAACATGCAACAAGGGAATCATAGAATGCTGCATGACGAACACTTCTTGTTATTTGCTGCAGCAGATGGGAATCGCTGGAAGGTTACATAAAAAATAATTAAAAATTCAAATAACATGTTTCCAGTCAACCAGTTTTCTTCTATTGGAGCTATAGGAAATGAATTTTTATTGTTGCAGCTCATCAAAATTGTGTAATAACTATTATCTGTTATTATTTTGCTGTATCAGGACATGAACTCACATATGCAAGACAATGTGAATCACTTTTAACACCACATAGGAGAAAAGAATAAAGAATTAATTACACAAGTAAAGGGGAATTCATAGCTCTTAGAATTTACAACAGAGAAAAAATTTTCTCCATTTCTTTTGCTTTGTCGTGTGCTTTTTGACAGTTTTCACCATTCTTACTGGGCTGCCATTCCATTCTGAAGGTAATCTGTTCAACTAAAAGCAAATATATGAGCCGAATTATTCAATCAATAGCTGAGAAGTATAACAATGAAGTAATGAGAAAATTTTACATGGGAAATGCAAAAGAATGCGAACTGGCACTGCTGCTGGTTGACCGAAGAGAGTTGCTTCCTGTACGCAGTACTTGCCCCACGCTTGCTGAAAAGGATAGGGGTTTTCCTTGATCAACTTGATCATGTTGATCAACAAAGCTTTGACCTGAACCTGTTAGGCTTTGAGATATCTCATCTAGAGGCTTGAAAGTGATTTCAATTTCAGAATCTGCTTGGTGTTGAAATTCTTCTTCCCTGTTTATTGTATTCAGGCTGCCACTCCCCAACTCACTTTCTGAAGTGGCCTCACTTGAATAACTGTCGTCATCAGCTATCTCAGCTGCTGATGGCAACATAAAATTTGCCAGCTCTGCCTCTCTGCCCGGAACCTACAAATTGTTTTTATTTTTTAAAAAATATATGTATTTGAATTTTTAAAATCATGCAGGGCCAGAGGAATACAATTACTGTTAGATTTCGACTATAGCAAGAGTTTAATCATAATTCTGCTCTAGTGTTCCAAGTAGAAACATTCCTTCAATTTATTATATTACTTTCTTGCCTTCACATTAACCATACATTAATCCATATTAAATATGAACAAATTTTCAATTGTTTGAAGATGCTTGAACTAACATGAACAAGAAGTTCATGACTAGCTGAGAAGCAAAGGAAGGAAAAGGGGAAAAAAAGAGAGAGAGAGAGAGAGAGAAGGAGAGAAAAGAAAGGAGGCCTGCCATTGGTGGCACGTCAAGCTCTTGTCTACAAGAGCCAGGACGGATACCATTAACCCTGCTTTGTAACCAAGGACTCTTTAAAACATCCATTTCTAGTTAGCATGTGATTTAGAATCCTGGACGAAATGCTCTCTCCTTTCAAAAGAATACATAACCACATGAGTTAAGAGTGGATAAAGAGCATTTTAGAATCATGCTAGTAGTCTCAAGGTAAACTGATTGATTAAGAGTAGCCTAGATGGAGATAAGCCTTTTCAGCAAATAATTAATAAACTATGGCCAACAGCAAATGGTACCTTACCTTTCCAATCAGCTGACTGTCAGATGAAATCTTCTCACCAGAACAACTAATTGCATCAGAATCATCTTCAGGTTCCAGCATCCAGTTCTCCGAGCCACTTCTTTTGGTCACATCTGTACTATTGTCATTTTCAATTCTAAGTTTTGACTCATTAGACATAGATGACACTGCCTCCAGAGTTTCATCATCTGATTCGCGGTCATCAGAATTATGCGTGCAAGAGATGATTGTGCGGCCCAGCTCACATTTTTCCACCAAGCACTTGTTCATTAAAGGCACTTCCCTATCCATGAAAATGTCCTTAACAAACTGATAATCCTGCTCTTCAAAGAATGCAACCAGCTCCGGCGTGTCAGATTCCATTGGATTCTTTTCACTATAATGCCTCTTTCTTATTTCTCTATTTCCTTTAGGTTCCCTCCAGGCTGTTAAATCGCTAACTTGAGGTAGCTTGTTGACCATTGCATTTCCATTCTGCCCATGGACAGCAAAATTGCTCTTTATATCCCTCTTAAAAGTCCTCATCTCCTGCAAATTGTCACTGAATTTGAAAGCCTTGTAATTGGGTTTATTGGTCAGAGTCAAACTCCCACACATGGAATCTCTATCTGGCAATGTACATATGTACCAAGATTAAAGAAAATATTAGAAAAAGTTTGCATGATTGCTCACGAGATGTTTGGCATCTTGTGATAAAGACTTAATATAAAAAGAACATGAAGAAAAAGAAAAAGTGATTTATTTTCAGACTAAAATGATCAGAAGGCACAAACCACAAAGCAATAAGAATACATTAATCTTAAAAGAACCTGTGATGTCGATGTTTATTCTGAAGCTGAATGTGATTGCTTCAATTCAATGAAATTTGTAGATTCATTTGCATCTGTTACACAAGGCAACCTTTTCCCCATTTTTCATTTCCCGGGTTACAGAATAACGTTGAATATCAGGTGTCTCCTCCTTATTCAAGCCAACAATTAATCAATCTAATTATTATAAGCTTCGATGGTGGATGCACATTAAGCATTTAATCTTTTATTTAATCACCATGTGGATTGTGCTGTACTTCACAGATACACTTTATATTTATTTTATCACAACGTGTACTTCAAGATAAGAAACAAATTACAACCCAGTGGAATTACACAAGTCATATATGCAGATGCAGGCAAGGCAACACTGAACAGAGATGATTGATCAAGGCAAAATTACCGGGTTTCATTTTGCACATTAGGTAGAGAAACAGTGCTGTCAGTGAGTAAACTAGTGCTCTGCTTGAACAATCTTTAGCACAAATGAATGGAGAAGTAATATTAAATGATTTATATCTGAAAAAATGAACTAGCACAACTAGAAAGCAGCCCACCAAAAGAATGACAACTAAGCAAAAGAAAATATTGGATTATAATATAAGCAGTTGCATACTTTCATCGTTGTAGTTGAGTTTCAATGATATCCCTTTAGGATACCTAACCATAATCAGCTGGATTGTGAGACCCATTTTGATTACACAGCTTATATTAAGATCTGCAATTCTGTATCAATGATTCTTTAGCATTTATATATTGAACTAATCTTTCAATCATTAATTGGAAGGAAAGATTCCCTTAAAAGCTCCACTTTCCAAAAGTTTCTCTAAAATTATTCTTGCATTACATAGATACATAGCTGCATTGTATAACAAATAAATAGATGAACAAATTTGAAAAAAAAAATATGAATATACTTACATCGAAGAGTCGAGACCCTTAAGAGAGATGCAAGCGCTACTTATGCTGTCCTGCTATGGAGATGAAGGAAACTGTTAGTTAAAAACGTGAGTGCAATAAATGGGCAAATGGGGCGGTTCAAGTTATTAATGCGCATACCGAAACTGATACTCAGTAACCATAAACCGTCCCTTGGCCTATACAAAACACAAATGGGTTGTTTTTGTCATATTTCTTCACTTGCTGTCTGTGACTTCTGCTCTTTACACATTTGGCAACATGGCAAGCGAAGCAGAAAAAATTTGGCATATGTTTCCTGTGCATGATTGCCCTAGGAAGTGTAATCATTCATCTCTTATGAAGCTGTGTCTTATCTTGGTAATATGCATACGAGATGATTAAAAAAAAATTAACATAAATATAATAAAAATGGTATGTGGTCCGAAATTTTGTTAAATCAAATATATCAATTTCATGGGGTCAAGGAGGCGATGGACTATCTCCCAATTTTAGTTTGATTTTAACATAAAATGCTAATTTTGGTAGTTTCAGAAGATGAAATTTGGGGCAAAACATTAATGCTGTAAATATAATTAAGAAGATCAAAAAAATTGTTTAATTAAGAACAAGTTGTAGTAGACCTGTTGGTTGCTGTCCTGACATTTTAATAAGTGAGTAATGTTAAATATTTCGACATTTAAATCTCAATTCAAGTGTTAATTGAGATTTATCTATGCAGATGGTACCTAGCATTGCAATTCAAATATTGAGATTTTTTGCTCTATTAAAATTTTTTTGTTTTAAAGATGTAATTACCAAAAATTAATTGATAATATCTTAATGATGCCAGGCAATTCGTAACAAACATTGTTTTTGACATAATTCCAAGATGTGTGATAATGATTTTTAAATATTAAATTATTATATTACAGCGAGAAATATGTAATTATCATATAGATAATAAGATGGACATACCAATTTTCTAAACTTAAAACAAATTAGATATAAATACTAAAGTAGTGTTTTTTTTAATTATTTCACCTATAATAGCTTAGGCGGGTAGAGGGGGTCAATCCAGTAAAATTCATTTAGTATCTCATGAGATCTTAGGGTGTGTTTGGTATGCAAAATGAGATAGACTGAGATGTAACAAGACATGATGTGATGGAATTGTATTAATACCAGTAACAACAACAATAATAATAACAATAAAATTTTTAATTAAAAATAAATAAACATTTAGTTAATCATAGTCTAATTGAATTCATGCAAATAAAAATTCATTTGATATAAAATTAAAAAAAATTTAATTATAAAATATATGAATATATTTTTATAATAATTTTATATTATAATATTGCAATTTACAAGTTATTATTATTATTTTAAACTAAAAATATTGCAGTATTACTATTTATTATACCAATCAACCTCAATTATATTAATTAAATATAAATCATAGTTTAAATAAATTTTTATATTGATTTATTAAATATATTTCTAATATTTACATTATTATTATTATTTTATAAAAAATTATTTTTTAATATTAATTTAAAATGTAAATTTGAAATTATAAATATGTTCAGTAATTATTCAAATTAAAATATAATTATAATTTAATGTGAAATTAATAATGATATATAGTATAATTTATTATTTATATTATTAAAATCAATATTTTTTATTGCATTTAGCACATATCAATATAATTTTAATATTTATAAATTAATATGTTTTATTGAGTTAACAATATAATCCTAACCTAACTATTCCCGTGGCCTAACCTTAACTTCCTTTATAAAATTGAGATTATCTTGCAAGTCCAGGATAAGGTAATGCTAATATTCTTATGATATAATTTTTAAAAAAATTTAAATGTGGGGATTATGATAATTTTTTTTTAAAAAAACTCTTATTCCCCTTTAATCTTCCAAATAAAGGCATCCTTATAGTGTGTTTACTTGTTGAATTAAAAAATCGAAATTCAGAGTGAGAATAATTGATGTATTTATTTATTAAAACAGAACGGAAATGTGAACAGAATATGTGGAATTAAGGAATGATAACTTGATTCTTGTAGATTGGATTCCTATAGATTGTTAGTAATCAAATTGTTATTCCTTCAACTCATTATTTTACCCTCCAAATTTTATAATTATAAATTTGTGCTCAATTAAAATATTATTATATTATTGTTATTGTTATTTTTTTTTTATAGATGACGATAATCATCATCATAATAATAATGATAATGATGATGATGATGATATGATTATCATCATCATCATCATCATCGTGAATGGTATTATTACCGTCATCATGATGATGATGATGATTATTATATTATTATTATTATTATAATTATTCATACTTATGATAATAAACAATAATAAAATAACAATAATTAACGAATGATATTTAATAATTTAAAATAATTCATTTCAATTCTTAGACTAACTAAACACATCTATCAAAATATAGTTCATTTCGATTTCAAGTAAAATAACTCCTTTTAATTTTTAATTTTTAATTCTTATTCTATTCCAATTCCTATCCATTTATGCACCGTTAATGTACGGGGCTATATATTCTCCTATTGATTTTAGAACTATCAAATATGTAGTGTAAATAGTTATGTTTTGGTTTTAGAACTATCAATCATGTAGCGTAAGTAGTTATGTTTGGTGGTTAGGTGCTAATCTTACCTCGGCCTGAGTCTTAGGTTTTGTACTCATGTATTATAAATATAAATATAAATAAATAAATAAATAAATATATATATATATATATATATATATATATATATATATATATATATACTACTACCTGATGTGGCAATGTAGTTTACGAGTACACGACGATTCGTTGTCGTTTATTCTTGACCATTTTAGTACGTGTAATTAATTTCAAAAAGTTTCCAATAAAAATGAAAGGGTATTTTGGTAAATCAAGCTACCTTGTAGGTGACGTTGAAAAAGATCCATGTCCAAATCCAAATAGATTCAAATTAAGGACTCCGTTGAGTATCTGCTCACTCACTCACCCTCCTTCTCTATCTCTTCAATTCTCTCATCGACCAAAAAATTCCAATTGAATTTAGATTTTTTGAAAGGGAAGAAACAAAAAAAGAAGAAGAATGTTCGAGCCGCAGCACTTTGTAGATTTACAAGACAATTCGGCGTTTGGAGACTCGAAATCGTCGTGGCTGACTGGAGACGGCAACTCTTCGCCGACTCAGCGCGCAGGAACTCAGCCCTCACTCGGTAACTCAGGAGCCACCAACAGCAACGTCGATCGCGACCTCTACAAAGACCTCGTCGCGATCGTCCCTCTCGTCCAGTCCCTAATTGTATGTACATTTCTATTTTTTAACTTGAATTAATTAATTTAATTTCTAGTTAACATTAACCGAAAAAACGAAATTGTTTGATTTTTTCATAGGATCGAAAAGCGAGCAGTTCGTTTACGCGGCGTGGTTCGATGATTTACACCAAGACGCCTTCCAGGGAATCCTTATTGAAAAAGGTAAGGGTTTTACGTAAATTATTTATCATATATAACTAAGTTGTGCAACAGGCTTCATGAATACTTCAGTATTAGTAATTTATCTTCTTCCATTTACTTCATTTATTTATTTTTGTAAGATTAGAGACAGAAGTACAGCTGGATTTGGATTTTTTTTTCTTTTTTGATATTTAGTGATTTGGCTGGGTATGATTTGTAAAACAGTAAAAGTTCATATCTTTTCAGCGTTTGGAGTGGCATTTCGGTTCTGGATTTTAAGTGGGGTTTGAGGTATTGTCTTGTTGAGAGAATGTGGTTTGTAGTGCTATATAATTGGTTAGGGGATTAGGAGAATGTTGTTTGTAGTGCTATATAATTGGTTAGGTCTTGTAAGGCATTGTTAACCCTATAAGACAAGTGTTTGGTGATATCGTTGATTAGGGGACTTATGGGTTGGATTGGGAGGGAAAAACTCGATTAAAATAGGAGAATTCATTAACCTCACTGAATTCCACATGAAAGAATCATGATTTTTCTAATCCACTGGACTATATTTTTCTGATCATAAGCTACATTTCCTGAGTTCAAATGCCAACTAACTATAGAGATTTGTAAGGCATGCAAAACCATCATATTTTTAAGCTTGGTACAGTCTATTTCAACCAAGAGAGTTTGATGTTGATATTCTGTTCATCTTATTTTTATGAAATGTCCATTGCAAAACTCTAAACTCATTTGTTTGCTAAGTAATTAGGCATGTCGCCAGGCTATCCACTTGAGTGTCCTCACCTTAGCCCATTACGTATATTGACATTTGAATTAACAGGTCCAAGGTATGAGCTGATAAATACTTCATCTTTCAAATCTCACTTATAATAACATTCCAAATTAATATTTCCCTTTTAAGATCTCTCTTTTATATGACTCTGTCAACATTCAAGTTTTGCTGTCAAGAGTGTTGTGTTCTTTCCAAAATCTTGGTTTTGGTGAGGCATCTCTATTTGCTTTACATGGTTTGTCAAATGCGAAATTATTTATTTTTTTTCTGTTCATTTGAAGATAACTGATCCAAAAGGTCGGAATGCGGCTCAATCCCTTCCACCCAAAAGGAAGAAGGACAATGGAGATAAAGACCTAGGTAAGAATGCTAACGGTAACCAAGATGCCGATAGCTTCTCAATATTCTCCTCCAGGGCTTTGGTTTCAGAAAAGGAAATAGAGGAGTTGGTGGCATTGAGAGAACAAGTGGAGGATCTTCAGAGAAAGATATTCGAAAAGGATGAACTTTTGAAATCATTGGAGAGTTCAAAGAGTCAGGTGAATGCTGCTCATTTGAAACTCGATGAGCTGAAACGCCAGGCTGCAGAAAAGGACTCGTTAATTACGTCTATTCAGCTACAACTTTCTGATGCAAAGGTACCTAGATTTCCGCTGCTATGTTTTTGAATCGGTGTAGTGAACTGCTCAGTGGTTTCCCATTAGTGGTGAACATCTACTCTTCTTCCTCTCTCTTGCGCACATGCATGCAGCAACATAGGTGAAATATATTATCTCATGCTGTTAACATCTTCATTCACAGATAAAGCTTGCAGACAAGCAAGCGGCCTTGGAAAAGTCACAGTGGGAAGCAATGACAGTAAGTAGGAAAGCAGAGAGGCTCCAAGAAGAGGTGGAGTCTGTCCAAGGAGAGATGTCCTCATTTATGCAGATATTTGAAGGCTTGATCAAGAATGATTCCACCGTTAATGCTGATGATGATTATGATATCAAACCTTACTATTCTGATCATCTTTCTGATATCGTAAGCTCTTATCCTCCACCTTAGCAGTGCTCTATTTCTTTCTATTTTGCTTTTTTACTCACTGCATGATGTTGGATGCTGAAAAATGCTTAGTGTTTGGCATCTCAATCTATGGTACTGCACTTTGAAGTCATTATTTGATTTAAATCGGCAAAGTGCTATATGAAAAAACATCCTATGTACCACTTTTGAAGTTTGTGTGATAATGTCTTTATGATTCCAATTAGTTGTTGATGAGAATTTGTTCAGATGCTATATAATATTAGTCTCTTGTTTGCTTTTGTTGCAAATATTGTAACTTCTATCTTTCGATTGAGCAGGATGATTTGGATGATGTGGAGATGCAGAGAATGGAAGAAGCTAGAGAAGCATACATTACTGCTGTTGCCGTGGCAAAAGAAAAGCAAGACGAAGAATCTATGGCCACTGCAGCCCGCGCAAGGTTGCATCTTCAGTCATTTGTCTTCAGAAACAGTAGGAGGGAAAGCTAGTTGGGGCTCTTCCAATGCTGGGATTTCACAAGCTCCTATTAAAGCATTTTCACACTATATCCTTCACGTACTGACATAAAAGGCTACGCTGATACTGTAACTTGTGTATTCATTTTCTTTTTTCCCCCGATACTATGGCTTCTTGGTAATTATATACACCCAAGGTTATTTTGGGGATGTCATAAACTTTCTTCTGTGTTTTATGTGGTGTCTGTTTTATGTAACGCGAACGATTGTGTAAATTCAACAGTGACAGAGAGAGAGAGAGATTGCAAATTGCTGCCAATTGGTTTCCAAGAAGCTTGCAATACTCCGAGGACTATGCAGCCTTTTGGATTTGACTAGTCCTCCAATGGTTTCAACTTTATAAATTATTGTTGAACCAAGTTGTTTGATATCCATATCTATTATATATGGAGACCAAAATTTTGGTAATTTCATGTTTCATGAGCTGATGATATTACAATGTATTGTTTGAAAATTTTTGTATTTAATTTAATTTTAGCTATTGAAGCTTCGTAGGAGTCAAATTTTGCACGTATAGACTTGTTTAATGAGCTGAAAGAAATGTCTCTTCTCGCAATAAATGGACAATGGGCAAACATTCCGCGCACGCAACAAATTCAGCAAATTGTTTCGGAGTACTCCTGGGTATATTCTTGCTTGTAATACAAATAAATCCACTTTCTATAGCTGAAAGCAAAAATCTTTTTAAGATTTTGACTATTATATCATCAATAAATCAACGTATCCCACCCTGGAAAGTTTAAATAAAATAAATAAATAAATAAATGAAAATTTTGGAGGGAGAGATTCAGAATCTACAACACTGAAAAGTCAAAGAACGGGTCTTGCTCTTCCTCAAGTGTAATCCCTCTGATTTTGGCCATTGTGCTGGACTTCCCATCCATTCCCACCCCAACCTGCAGAATAATTTTTTTTTTCATTGTTTATTATTTCAATCCACCAATTCAGCAGCAGCCGCAAGTGCCGTAACGAATTTCTACATAATTTTGTTATAAATTAATGAAACCTCAAAACTTACACGGGAAAGGCAAAAGAGCCTGTGCTGTTGTCTGATTGATAAGAATCACTTGATCCCGCAGACACCATTTCCTCAATCTGATATTCCCTTTGGATCCTGCTCGAAGGCGACTCTGTATCCATGAAGATGCTCTCTTCTTCTTCATCCTATCAAATGATATCCCATTTAATAATATTAATGACAATAATAAAATACGACCCAAATGGAACCAGTCTCTTTAACAGCAATGACCTCTGCATCACTCGTTGGGATAATATCACGACGGCTTTTGTATTCTGTTCTCGCTTCCCCACTATCACCACTCTATTTTTCCACCAAAGAGACAGAGGCATAACACATAAGTGTGATTCTTTATTTATTTATTTTCTTTAAAAAATGTTAAAGATTATAAAAGTTCACACTATGCGCGTATATTGCTAACCTTTTTCTGATTGACAGGCCAAGAACTTCTTCTAGTGCACTCAATGTGATTGGAAGCTTCTGATTTGCAGTCCTTCACAACATCAAATGCTCCGTCTTCTTTAAAGCAAAAGACTATGTAATCTTCATCAGCAAAACTAGGCCAGCTTGTGTCATTATTAATACTACTCGCGTTTTCTGCTGAAACAGGACTGCTATTGTTCCTACCCCGTGTTGATGATGAACCGTTCATGTTTATTCCTTCACGGCTTCTCTTGTTCCATCTGTTTCGCCGTAACAATTTCTTGTCACTCCTGCCGCCTGTCTTATCCTTCGTGTCATAAACTGGAGTGGATGAAGATTGACATGTCGTATCCCTTTCGTCATCTGCAAAATTCATGCCCACGTGTCAAATTGGTACAACATATATTTACGTTTAAGATTTTATTTGTTCATTCTTTGTTTTTTTCTTTTGGGGGTTTACCTAATGGGAGTCTGCATGCAGTGAAACATGATGCCCAGTCTCTGACTCTCCATCTAACAAGCCTCGTAACCGACCAGTGTATCCACATTATTATTTTTTTTCTTCTTCTTCTTTCTTCGATGTTCTTGTCCTCTTTGTAAAATTGCTTGTGTTATGAGTTTTGAGAGAGATTGTTGAGACGGAGACAGAACAGTTGATTTGTGAGAGGGAATGGACCATTAATTTGAATTTGAAAAAGGAGGATTGAGTGAATTAGGGGAGTTACTGTTGTGAACCCATGATGATTAGTGAGTCAGTTATGATTCTAAACATGGTAAAAAGAAGAGAAATTTGTGGAGATTTAGACGTCAACTACACATCACTATGTTCATAATTACTGCCCAAAAAAGATTACTAATTCAAAAATCAAAATCACACGTGTTATTTTACCGAAGGAAATAAAACATATAATATATGGGTACACAAAGAATCAAAATGACTATAGTTTCTAGTAGTGCAACAACGTGACATTATATCCTATCACAGCGTCCATTTGGTCCATGGAGGAGGTCTTTGCTAGGCAATATCCTCGAGCTAGTCGGAATATACCCGTGCCGCCGACGATCGGCATTTCTCTGACCTCGCTCATCACCGGATTCCGGCCAAGGACACTGAAAGAGCTGCCGTTGTAAGGTCCGCTAATGAACCCGTATGTTAATGTCATGAGGAGGCTGAACTCGTCTTGCTGTGATGACATAGCATAGATGCCCTGGGCACGGCCGATTACCGTCGAGTTCGGGTTGGGTGTCACGGTAAGGGGATTGTCCATGACGAAAACGGATCCGAACATTGCTTTCATCGGATCTGGGCTTGTGAAATTGGACCGGCCTGCAACGCGGACAGCGGTCGCGTTCGGCCCTCCTACAATGTCGTGCATGTAGAATTGCATGCGGGTGACCTTGGATTTCAAGGCCTCCGTGGTGCAAAAAAGCGCGAGAACTCCAACCAGAAACAAAAATTTGCCAGACAGAGCCATTGCTGACGGTGAATTGAATTGAATGACTTCAATTAACTACTTCTTGATGAAATGAAGCAAGTTTAAGAGAAGTGAGGCACATGTTATATATATATATATATATAGAGAGAGAGAGAGAGAGAGAGAGAGAGAGGTGGGTGACAAATTTGTTGTTTTGGTTGACTTGAATAATAGTGCTTTTGATAGATTTTCATTTTCAAAATAGAAAGAAAATTCTAGTTACATGTTAAACACGTTAATGGGTTTCTAATCTTAAACTTCCAATTTCAGGGGTGCTGGAAAATTTTTTGCCAGTTGTCGAGAATCCAAAGGGTGCAGGGGGTCTTTGTTTTTGAAGATTGCATGGGTAGGTAAAGAGCCGTGAATGACAACGATAAAACGTCTAGTTTTTCCATTCAATGGAAACTTCTTTCCCTTCGATACGGCATTGGTTTCTGCTCATTCCAAGTCAAACTTTACCTATAAGAATGGAAGAACAGAAACAGAACAGTCGGTCAACTAAACAACACGGTTTGGAAATTGATCGTATTTATGCACCATTTTGGTTGCCGCCATAGATTATACACGAAATTGGAAGACCACTTATTATTCGGCACGTGTATATCTAAGTCCGTTAAGCATGATCATAATGCATTCATTGCTGAGTAACATAGTTGTAAAAGTGCGTAAATATAATAAATATTTCTTTTTTTTTTTTAGTTTATTTCAAAGATAGGTGGCAGCATTTTGATTAAAAGTAATCTATTAATTTACATGTAAGAGGGTGGTAATCCATAATTGGAGAGAATAAGGGCCCGTTTGGGATTATTGTTGGGAGGCTTAAAAGTGATTTTAAAAATTTAAAAGTTAATTTTAGTATTTAGTAAAAAAAAAATAATTCAAAATCACTTTTGTTAAAATCAACTTCTCCCACAGTTGATTTTTGAAAAGTATGAAGTGAGTAACTTTTAAATTCTGATTTTGAGAATCAATTTTATCTTTTAATACAATTCCATAAATATCCTTACAATTATTACCTAAACCCAAAATTATTCTTATTTAAATTGAAAATAAAATTAATATTTTAATAATTTTTTATTATAATTCTTGTTTCGTTTCCCCTATTTCTTCTTCATATTTTACATTACATCAAAAGTTCTCTATAGCAACAAGGCAAGATACAGTACGTGAGTTTCTAAGGCAATTGCCTATGCAATTGCAATGTTTATTATTTATTTTGCCGCCTATGAGTACTTGTGATTTTTACTTTTTTATGCCATTTGTCAATTCTGAAAATAATATTATTGAGTACCTCATTATACTTTGATTGATTTTATTTTATTGAAAATTGTAGTTGATTTTTTAATTACCAATTGTTTTAAGATAAAAAAATAAAAGAAATAGAATTAATAAGTATAAATTTTATTTTTAGTTAAAATTATTATAATATACAATTAAAAATATTGTACATACATATTTTTATATGTGTAAGTAAATTTCATCATACATTACGTATATTATAGTCATTTGTTTTCTCACAGTAGTTTAATAATAAAATTTACCAAATACTAATAATTGCTTTTAAAACACACAGTACTTTTTAAAATAAAATTTATCAAATATTTAACTGATTCTCTTCGCAGTTGATTATTTGCATAGCACAGTTAACGGTAATTATTTTAAAAGCTACAGCATTCCCAAACTGGCCCTAAATTTGAAAATAAATTTTTTGTCGAAGTCATGTTTTCTTTTTCCCCATCTCAGTGGTATATTATTTTTAAAATAACGTTAGAGATCTTAATATTTAAATTTAAATTTGTATCTCAACTGATGTGATTGAAATATAAGTTGAGATTTCTAATATGATTGTTTTTATAATTGATTTTTTTATTAAGTAATATAATTAATTTGTAATCCGGAGTAAAAATGGTATGACATGTTGTCTTTTTAATATTTACTATAAAC
Source organism: Murraya paniculata (assembly GCA_030449075.1). NCBI lineage: Eukaryota > Viridiplantae > Streptophyta > Magnoliopsida > Sapindales > Rutaceae > Murraya > Murraya paniculata. Next base: position 1,660,103 of record JAEVFN010000012.1, on the reverse strand, counting down.
CGTAATGCATGTCATCTTCTAATATTTGCTTTAAACGACCTGTAATATAATTTGTTCTCATGAGGAAAAAGTGTATGACATGTTGTGTTTTAATATTTGCCTGCTTATGACATGGCATACAAATTTAGCACTTGAGTAATTGTTGTATGATATGTCGTCGTTATGATTTGGTTCTAAATGACTTGCAGCAGAAGTTTTACCCAGAGTAGGTGTATTTAGAAATAGGCTGCGTGTATTTAGGTTATCCATTGTTGTGACTCCGGACCAATATATCCAGGATTGTTCTGTTAACTCGGTAGCGATTTTCACTCCAATAAATTCCGGTTATTCAAAAAAAATGTAGAAAATATTATAGAAATTAAATATACTACAACCACTAATCCACTAATTTCAAGATCTTAAGTAAATTTTCGCATATTTTGATCAAGGAAAATAAAAGAATAATGTTAGAATTTTCAAATAATATTTCTTAATTCAAAATAGGGTATTTTGACTTAATGTTGCGTTTACTTACTAATTTAAAGAATAGGAATACGGAATCAGAATAATTCACAGCGTTTATTTTATAAAATTGTGTCGGGATCAGAATCGAAATCGTGAGGCCCACAACAATTTGGGAATGAGGAATGAGAGACTCATTCCTAAGGGGGGTTGAGAATGAGGTTTCCATTCTCATTATTGACCATTTTGCCCTCCCAAAATTTAAAATGCCCACGTTATCCATATTTATAATTAATTAATATTATAATTAATAATATATTATAATTAATTAATCTTAATTATAAGATTATTAACAATAATTATTAGTAATTATAGTTTTGAATAAATAGTCACAGTAATTGATATATTACTATTATTATAATTAATTAATATACTATTTAATAATTATTAATATTATTATTATAATTAGTTCATATATTATTGTTAACTAATTAATATAATTAGTACTATTAATTAATATATTAATATATTATTAATAGTAAATATTAATATTTATAATTTTTGAATAAATAATCACATTATTATTATTATTATTATTAATTAATTAATTAATTAATTAATTAAGGGCATTTTAATAACTTGAAATAATGCAGTTATTTCGATTCTGATTCCAATGTAAAATAAATGCATCAATGGGATTCCAGACATTCCCATTCCGATTCTTGTAACTCAATTAAACAACTTATTTTTATTTCCATTATCCATTCCCATTCCATTTCATTCCGATTCCAGCCTATTCCGATTACTGATAAGTAAACACAATATAAGTGTCTATTTAGTTCTTATATTTTAAAAAATATCTCAAAACTCCCCTATAGTTAAATATGTTATATTTTTTACTTTTGCTTTTTTTCTTTTACAATAATACCCTTAAAATAATATTCTTGACATTAATCAGTTTATCTATAAAAATTTCATTAGCAAATTAACCAATAAATATCAGTATGAAAGAACTAATATTTTTTTTATACACATGCAATAATCTTGCTAATAATTTATTTATGAATAAATTAATATCAACCAACTTATAGCAATGTTTAATATCATTACAACAAATTTACTAATAGTTATTTTATAAAAATTTAAATTTATCAAAATTAATCCTAAAAATGAAATAATAACGTAAAAATTTCTAAAACTTTTTATGTACTTTTAAAGCTAATTTGATAAATTAATGTTTTTTCCTTTTTATTAATATCCTCAACAAGGTAAAAATATTGTTGTAATGGAATTATTGTAAAAGAAAAGAAAAAATAAGGATAGAAACATAACATATTTAATAATAGGGCTGTTTGGAGATATTTTTTAAAATATAGAATTTTAACAGGTACTTAAGTTAAAATATAAGAATCAAATGAATTTTTTCCCTTTAACTTATTAAAAGTGATGTATTTGTGGTGTCGCCTCATACATTTGAACCTTAGCATAGTAGCACTACTTAAATAAAAATGTAATGATTTAGTTAGTTTATATAAACAATTAATACTGTCAATGAATGTGTCACTAATCATTTGTTGTTAGGAATGGCAATGAGAGGGGAGGGGAGTTGACCGACCTCCCTATACCCATCCCCAATATTCTGTATGAGTAATAATACAACCACAAACTCTTGTATAAATTTATTTTGTACAAATTGATGTGGCATGATTTAATTGGTTGAATTAAATATCACTTGGTCCACATGATTTATTTTTATTATTTTATATTTTCTTTCAACCAATGAATTAATGCCACGTCAGTTTGTACAAATTTAATTTGTACAAGAGTTTGTGGCTGTATCATTACTCATTCTGTATATGTTCCCATCTTTTCCTTGTCCTATTAAAATTGCTTGAGGGAATCTTCATCCATTTCCTGAATAATAACAAGGGATTTTTAAGGGTCTATAATTTTTGAATAACAGATATGTTTTTAGTTTTTTATTTTAATTTAATTATATTAAAAAATGTTAAATAAAAGTAAAGTTTGACAATATATCTTACATTAATATTAATCCATTATAAAAGTTACACTACAAAAGAAAAATCGTCAGAATAATTATATTCGTCAATCTTTATAATCTTACAATAAAAAAAATGAAATTACTTTTATATCAATAATGAAATAAATGAAATGTATAAATATACTTAATTAATATTTTAATAAAATTATTTATCTCTTGCACCTCCTGCTCCTTATGTTCTTCCTCGAGAACTGTGGCAAATTGAGAGATAACCTAAGGTTTCAAATCCAAAACAATAAAAATAATATAAACAATGTAACTTATTAAGGGAAAATATTAATAAATATAAAATATTACCTCTTGTAGTGGAGTCTTAAGGCCGTTGGTGGCTAGCCATTGTTGAAAATTTGAAATTATATTTTACGATTTTGCATTAGCTTTTATTTTATTAGATGAAAGTTTAAAATATTTAATGAATATTATAATTAAATCAAAATTTTTGGGCCAACAAAATCATGTCTAGGCTTTTTAATGATCTGAATAGAAATTTAAGACTACAACTAATCAATTAAGCCCAAAAGTTTAATAATTTAAATATTTTGATGTTTGTTATTTATACCAATATTTAATATTTTCAATTTAAATTTTATTATTTATTCACTAATAATTTTTTAAAAATAAAAATAAAAATAGAAAAATGGAGAGAGGATGGGGTGCCCATCCCTATCCCTTCTTCGAATAATAAACTTGATAAAAAATTATTTATGTTTTTTTTTAAATAAAAAATTAAATATAAAATCATTCCTATATCCTTTTCGAATGAAAAAAAATCTATGAGAATACTTATTCTCGTAAGAATTTCTGACATCCCTATTTATTGTTATGGGTGAAGTACGAGTGGTGCTTTACGCTGTTTAAAGAAGAAATTAGAAAAAAGAGAAAAAAGAAACAAAATTTAGAATTAGCAAAGAAATAAAAGAAGAAATCTTCTCCCCTAGGCGCACGTGCGTGAAAAGCACACGTGACGTGCTCAAGAGTGCCGCGCAGGTAAGAAGAAAAGGAGCGCATTAATTCCCCGCCAAAGCCCATACGTACAAAGCCTTGAAAGAGAAACCCTCATTTTCTTCTCCAAAATCCGTTGGCGAACAATGGAAGAGCGCGAGAGGAAAATCGAAGTACGTGCGCTGAGCGGAGAAACGACAACCGTTACCATGTCGTCCAGCAAAACCATTCACGATCTCAAGCTTCTCCTGAAGCTCAATTTCCCTCCCGCCTCCGCTTCCCCCAATTTTCACCTCTTTTTCAAGGCACCATTCCTAATCCCTCTCTTCATGTCCATAATTTTATTTTAAAACGGCACTTGTTTACTTTAGAATGCAAAATTTATATCTTATAAATACTGTAACAGGGTGTTAAAATGAGCGTGCAAAGTCAAGTAGGCAACTTTCCGACGGGGCCCGGGGAATTTCTTGTGCTAATTCCATTCTCAAAGAAGGAAAAGCCGCAAATTAAAAAAACTGGTTTGTTTGAAACCTCCTCAGATTACGCCAAAGAAACCTCAGTCGCAAATAAGTTTGCTGATTCCACTTATTCGGATATGATGCAAGAATTTTCTTCTTTGCGCGAAAAAGAATCGAACAGGGCAAATTATGATAAACCGGAGTGTAATACTGCTTATAGTATGCCATTTGGGTGTATCAATAGTGACCCTCTAGAGACAAAACGCAAGAGGGGAGCTGAGTGTGATGATCAAGGGGGGCGCCCTTATGATTTTTTGTGGAGTGTGATACGGTCTACGAGCAAGAATGCACTTGAGGGACAGAATTGTGAAAAGTTTGTTGAGGTTTTAGAGTCGGTGAATTGTCTATCTGATCCGTATTCAGGGAAATGCATGTTGTTAAGAGAAGCCAGTAGGAGAAGTACTGGCTGGGAAATGAACAAGAGCAGTTGTGATAACTCTTTGTGCTTATGTCCGGTTTGGTTGAAGAAAATCATGGAGGCATTTGCTTTCATGAGCATCTTTTCCGCGCATCTTCAACTACGGAGGGAGAAGGTCATATTGAGTCGTGTGAAGGGTGCTCTGAACCAGCTTGGGAAGTTTGGAGTTCGAGTTGGTATTGAGGATATTGAGCATCTTGCTGTTCTTTGTCCTAAGGTGATTGGTTGAATTTTCTAGAACTATATTCATTTCGTGGTATGCTCCAGTGGAAGGACTTTCACGCTTAATTCTTTAATTTTTATCCTTTATTTGGTGTGATTGAGTCTAAGACCTTCCCTAACCACGGTCCAAATTTGTAACACTTAAGCTGTAATTGCAGAGCAGTTGGACTGGTATAACTGTTCCTTTTTCTTTTGTTTAATTTGTTTAAGCATATGAGTTGTGTATCTCTCAGGTGGTAAAGTTTGCAAATGATGATATGGAGTCTAAGAACTATGATGACTCAATTGTTATCATCAGTGTTTCAACAGAAGAAAGAGATAAAGTTGAAGACAATCTTGGAACTGGTATCACTGAAAAATACACATCTATTTATATTTTTGAAATTATTACACATGAGTAAACTTATTTCCATTCATTTTTTGCTTCTTGTTCACAGGTCAAAAAGCCATTTCTCTGTCCAAGATATTTAATATAATGAAGAAGTGGGAAAGATCCTTTAAAACTAGTCTTTGGGAGGTTGTTAATTTGTCAATGGTATGTTTAGTTCCTTCCTTCTGTCCAGACGCATGAGTTTGCGGATTTCAATTCGTTTATTCATTTCATTTATGCTATTTCACATATGTCGTCAATGACATATTTTATGTTATAGTTTTAATATCATAAATAAGGCCTTAGTTTCTTCGTGTAAAGTTACGTAATCTATTTCTAGATTCTGATATTTTTGGTGCATTGCTTTCATTTCTAGTTCCATGCTTTCAAGTGCTACGTTTTTACATTTCCCAAGGATTTGAGAGTATTAAACTATTAATCTTGACGATACTAATGCATACTCCTCCAAATTACCTGTACGAATAAGATATTCTCAAAATCGAATTTCTAATCTTTTCTTACTCGGTGAATAAATCTTGACATTGATATCTTTGTTGGTTTTGCTACATGGCATTTTGGAAGTGTAGTTCTAGAGTTATTGTCTAGGTCTAATTTAGATTGTCAGGCCGCCACCTTTTGCTTATTTTGTTGAGTAGTGCACCTTGACTTTTTCCTTTATATATATATATATATATATATATATGGGAATCTGCTGAATACATGATCTTGTTGACAGTGGCATAAATGTGATTTTGGATAATTTTGAAGGTATTTTTCCCTCTTGCAGTGTAAACTCCAAAAAAAGGCCATGTCTCTTTCCATGGAGGATTTGCTCACATATGTGAAGGAATGCAGTACTGATATGAGAGGCAATGAAGCAAAACTGGCAAAGAGAAGCCGGTCCTCTACTTCAAGTTCTCATACATTCCAAAGGCGATGTAGTGTAGGTGTTCATCTATGTGGTTACATGTTAATTGGTGGTTGTGCTTCTCTGTATCTTCTTTTAAGATGCAAATTCTGACCTTATAGAAAGAAATTTTGACGCAGAAAACAGAAAAATCAAACCAGTAGTATCTTGTAGATTGTAAAGGTCAAGTGATTTAGTGCTTTTTTTTTTGGTGGGGGGGGGGGGGGGGGGTTCGGGTGTTGGGGGGGTGCTTGGTGGGTTTAGCCATTAAGAGATCAGTTGATAGTATATTCGGGATTAGAAAGTTATATGGATTCTCACCATTAAGTGTTGATTTATTTTGTTTGCTGTTTTGAGCTACATGAGAATTTTAGCTTAAAACTATACTCCTGCCTTTTCGTCTAGAGTTAACTTCTCAGCAGATATAATAAATAGGTATTCAGACCTTGACTATGGTTGGTTTAACAGAAAAGCTTTTGCCTCATATCAAAATAGAAATTATTCAACTTTTCTGTACCTATGAATCGTTGATTCCAGAATCATTTGCTGCAATATACAGCTTTGCAAGTCCAAGATTTTCTGCGAGTCTATGTAAGTGACCTCTATCGCCATTAACGACTTCTTGACTCTACAGGACAAAAGTCAATTGCTACCACTGGAAATGGTTGAACATCTCAGAAAAGGCATTGGATCTCAAGGACAGGTTACTTTTATAATTTTTCTCAGAAATTAAGTTGTTGAAGCGGATTCCACATATTCTTAGTTTGGTTGAGTCAACCGTATATCTATAGAGGTTAGAGCTTAGTAAGTCAGCTTCTTCTCCAGAGGTGCGATTAAGTTACAAGTTCTTTTTCTTAAAAGTTAAGCTATAAGAAAAGAAAACATGCCAAGAATCTGCAAGACTTTTTGGACCTAGCACCCTGATATTTGAACAAGACACGTACCAAGACTTTTGGGTGATGTCTGTTGTTTAATGTCTGACAGAAAGGGTTTTGTGCTGTTTCTGGATGTTTGTTTGATGCAGATGGTGCATGTAGAAGACATCGGTGTGAGGAAAGCTGTTCATGTAGAAATCCCTGATGCACTGTCGGATAACACAAAATCTGCTCTTAAATCTACTGGGATATCTAAATTATACAGCCACCAAGTGAATGTGTTTTCATACTCTGCTATCTTCTTGAAGCCATTCTTTGAGAGGTTTTAACCCCTGTTATCTTCTCAGGCAGAGTCGATAATGGCATCTCTAGGCGGGAAGAATGTTGTTGTGGCAACAATGACATCTAGTGGGAAATCACTTTGCTATAACCTGCCAGTTCTGGAGGCATTGTCCCACGATTTATCATCATGTGCTCTCTATATGTTTCCAACCAAGGTTAATTGCAGTATATTTTTTAATTCCCTGTGCTTTAGGGTTCTGCAATCTGTATTTCTGTTCTTCTCAATTCAGTTAAATTTTGTTTATTTTCTGTGAATTATTCAGGTAAATTGGAATCTTCTTCTTATCATTTTTGGTACATCTAGGTAATTTAAGTTGTTCTTGCATGTAGGCCCTAGCTCAAGATCAACTGAGAGCTTTACTAGCTATGACTAAAGCATTTGATGCTAGCATAGATATTGGGGTATATGATGGTGACACTACTCAGAAGGACAGGATGTGGCTTCGTGATAATGCTAGACTGGTACTTTAGTAAGTTTTAGCTGTCTCAAATGGGGTTCTTTTCATAAGCTAATCATCTCACCCAGTTGTGTGCTAAAATTCGTGTCTTCTGGCATGCAGTTGATAACCAATCCTGATATGCTGCATATGTCAATCTTGCCATATCATAGGCAATTTAGCAGAATTTTGTCAAATCTTAGGTAATATTTCCTGCTCTATGATGGTTGACTTAGGTTACAAAATTCTGCCATCAGTGAGATTTTTTAGTGTTATGTTTTATCTCTTTGAAGGTTTAATTGCATTTTCACTTGTGACAATAGAGGTTTACTTAATATTTTTATTCATTAGGTTTGTAGTGATTGATGAAGCTCATGCTTATAAGGGAGCATTTGGATGCCATACTGCTCTTATATTGAGAAGACTTCGCCGCCTTTGCTCTCATGGTACAATTTTTCCTCAATCACAGAGACAGTGGATCATTCTATTAAATCCTTCATGTTTTTTTCTCTTATTTACTCAAAGAAACCTATTCACTCTGCTTTAATGTGCAGTCTATGGTAGTGATCCTTCTTTTGTATTTGCTACTGCAACTTCTGCTAATCCTCGGGAGCATTGCATGGTAAGATTACTAGAGAATATTCACTAATTAGGTTCTCTGATTGTTAGCATAACTTATAATTTACAGTGGTAACTTCCTGAAATGTACAATGGTGGTACTTTTGTTCTTTGCTTTTCTCTCCTCTGTTTCTTTCTCTTTTTCTCTGGAAAAGTTTATACATATGGGTACCACAATATCTGTGCAATTTTAGAAAGCTATAAACTTCTGGCAATAGTCTTTCTGGATGACTGTTGAGTTACATGATACCTGTTGTAATTACTAATTGAAACATGCTGTATTGTCCTAATGATTGGAAGGTGAAGAAGAGTAAAGAGATTACTGTACTATGACCTCTTCTTAACTAATGGATCCTGAAATACTTGTTAATCTTCAGGATGACATCCCATGCACATGGTCGAGCCCGTTTCCACAGATTAATTATGGACTAGATAGTTAGTTGCTTTTCTACTTTGGTGTTTAGAATTCTTTCTTGGTTTTTCCATCACTTGCCTCCCCATATGACCACGTCCTTTGATGACATTCTTTTAAAGCACTGAATTGAGGTTCGAATATATCTTTGCAAGTGAATTGCTGAGGACATGAAGAGATTGGTTTTTATGCATGGATACTTTTCCTTTTTTTTTTTCCTGAGACATTTAAGCATGGACTTGGTGTGTAGATTTGATGTCTAAATCGTTTATGGAGCATCTGTGTAGGAATCTTAGATTCTATCATGTTTTATCATTTTGCTTGTATTCTCGGACTGAAAATGAAACTCTTCTGATGCTTCAGGAGCTTGCAAATTTATCAACATTGGAGCTGATTCAAAATGATGGAAGTCCTTGTGCTCAAAAACTTTTTGTCCTCTGGAATCCAACTTCATGTCTGAGAAGCGTAAGTTCTTTGCTAAGATGTACTTTTCTATAGTTTACTGCTGGTAAATGATCAGTGGCAGGGTTTATCAATGTTGGTGCTAATGCTGCCAGATTTCAGGTCTTGAATAAAGGTCAGACTGACATGGATGATACACGTAATGCTGCCAATAAAACTTCAAGGTAGTGTAGTTAAATTCTTCTGATTGAAAAATTTGTCAATTAAATTTGAGGACTCTTCTTTTGTCATCTATCTCTCCTGATACTTTAGTGCCTTGGCCTTTTGTCTTCTCTCCTTTTGCAGCCCAATTTCAGAAGTTTCATATCTCTTTGCAGAAATGGTTCAGCATGGACTTCGTTGCATTGCTTTTTGTAGATCGCGTAAACTTTGTGAGCTCGTCTTATCTTACACGTATGTCTTGTTGTTCACATCTCACTTGAATGCATCAATATTTATGGCCTTTTTAGTTTTTTTTGAACTGTTTCAGTTTTTCAGATGTCAAATTCATTTTATTGATATTTAAATGCTGGAAGGAAATGATGTTTTGTTGGGATGATTATGATAGGCGTGAGATTCTTCAGCAGACAGCACCACATCTGGTTGACTCTATCTGTGTTTATCGTGCTGGCTATGTAGCTGAGGTCTGTTATTTCTGATTTTCCATTAATCAGTGATTCTATTTTGTAGGTGAAGGTTTTTAATGTTCCACATATAGAGGTATTCCAGAGGTTCTGATGTGGCGTCTTCACTTGTATTTAATTCTTTTACTTTCTAAATCGATCTAGGGTTTCAAACCCGTACTGCAACTCTGTAAGAGAGCTGTAGTTCTTGCTTTGTTGCTTCATGAATGCTTATGATATTCTAACCGACTATCTGATGTCCTAGTTCACCTGTCCTTGCATTGTCTTATGATAATACCCCAATGAAGTTTTGCAAACCAATAAATGAGCATTCTAACCTATGGAAGTACGCTGATTAAATTAAACAACCCTGATAAGAATACGGGAGGGATGTTGATGCCAGCATTGTACTGAATGTGTGCATGCTGATATCAGATAGGTTTACAGGGATTTCTCTCTGTACTACATACCTTACAGTTGACTCATTGGTAAAACCTGGATGCTGTATGTGATTTAATGGTTTGTTGTTTTCTGAAAAGAAAAAGGTTGCTATTTGACATTTTATTTTGTTTTTTTGTGCTGTGATATTTTCCCAAATTTGACTTTTCACTTTGGATAGTAGTAGTACTGGCATTTGTTTGTTTTGTTTTGACATTATTTGACGATTGGAGCAGGATCGAAGGAGAATAGAGAGAGATTTTTTTGGTGGGAAGCTTTGTGGTATTGCAGCAACAAACGCTCTTGAGTTGGGCATTGATGTTGGACACATTGATGTAACTCTGCATTTGGGTTTTCCTGGTAGTATTGCTAGGTAATGTTCTTTGTCATTTCTGCGTTTTGTCTGCAATGTGACTATTTTTTTCAAAATTTATTCTGTGTTCTTTTTCTTTTGTATCTCAGCCTATGGCAGCAAGCTGGTAGGTCTGGGAGAAGAGAAAGACCATCTCTTGCTGTATATGTTGCATTTGAAGGGCCTCTTGATCAGTATTTTATGAAATTTCCTGATAAACTCTTCAAGAGTCCAATTGAGTGTTGTCATATTGATGCTCAAAATCAAAAGGTTTGAATATATATATATATATATATATATATATATATAAATGCCAGATGGATACTTTCTTGAGGATAATCTTAGGCTGCAAATTGATGATCATCTTTCCTGATATCGCAAAGTGTAGGTTCTTGAGCAGCATCTGGTCTGTGCAGCGCTTGAACACTCACTGAGTTTGATTTATGATGAGAAATATTTTGGATCTGGTCTAAGCAGTGCCATAACAACTCTTCAAAATAGAGGATGTCTCCATTCGGATCCTTCCCATGATTCTTCTGCTAAAATCTTTGAATACATTGGGCATGAGGTATTTTGCTGGATAGTTTTGTTTTAGTATCTCATTTTCTCAACCTAGTAGGGTTGATTTTTATTCAAATGGCATCTAATTGTTACTATTCCTGTTGTTGTATGCTTTCATATTTGAAGAAAATGCCTTCACACACTATCAGTATTCGAGCAATAGAATCTGAGAGATACCAAGTAATAGATTTGGAAAGTAATGAAGTTCTTGAAGAGATTGAGGAAAGCAAAGCTTTTTTCCAGGTTGTATAAGTTTTAATCGTTATTTCTCCTGTAAGGCTTTCTTTATTTCTGGGAACTTGTTGACTGATCCCCCTTTCAGACAATGTTCTAATATTTTTGTCATATTTCATGATCCAGGTATATGAGGGTGCTGTGTACATGCACCAAGGGCATACCTATCTCATCAAGGAGTTAAATTTATCAAGTAAGATTGCTCGGTGCCAGAAAGCAGATCTTAAATATTTCACAAAGACTCGTGATTACACAGATATTCATGTCAGTGGTGGTAATAATGTATGTCAACTCTCTTTACAAATTAGTCCTTTTTACCTTTTACCACTCTTTATAATTTACATCAGTAAATTCCACATCTTTTGTCCTGCAGTTTTGTGCTCGTTTCAGTGATATTTGGTAATTAGTGAATTATTTTCAGTTATTATACAGTTATACCAGGGTAAGAAGTTATAGCTTATGTTTCAAATTCTTGAATATTGAGTCCCGGAATGTTTAAAAAATGTGTGTACTACTATGTGTTAATGAAGTATTAACGCCAACAACCGCGTGCTGTATTTCGTTAATGGTTTTTTGGCCTTATCACGAAACTAGCATGAGCTTCTAAGAGAATGACACTGTAGTGCGTAGACATGACAGTTATCCTTCAATATTAATGGGTGCTGTAGTGCGTAGACATGACAGTTATCCTTCAATATTAATGGGTGCTTTTCCTTGATAAAGGCTTTCCACCTCAGGAGAAGAGAAGATCCTCTGTTGTGGAGGATAGTGAACATATGGAGATACTGGATGATGATTTTTTTTGTTTTCTAATAGAGGAAAAAAATGTGCGTTACTTGCTGTATATTGCAAATTGTCCTGAGAAAAGTCACCATTTGGGAGCTAAATAATGACTAGTGCTTTCTTCTTAATGATGTCTTCCTTGGGTATATTTTGTTGTGTGGGAAAGTGGAAAGTAGTTATTGGATAAGTGGTAGAATAGATATTGCAGTAAGCAGAGGATTTGCATGGCTTTTTTTAAAATGGTTAATATTTTGGGCTTGAAGCTGCAATTTAGATTTTTTTTATTTTGCTTGAGAGACTTGCAAGTACTGTTAAATACCACTGCATTCTTAACGTTACTCTTGTTAAATACTGAAGTACTGAATTGCTGACTGGCTGCTTGTCCTGACTATATTCAGGCTTATGTGACAAAGATTTCCAAGGATCAATTGCCAAAAACAACAGCCCAAGCACTTGCTTGTACTGTAACAACTACTTGGTTTGGTTTCCATCGTTTATGGAGAGGAAGTGGCATTATCTTCGATACAGTTGAACTTTACCTGCCTAAATATTCATATGAATCACAGGTTCTCTATGGATGTCATAATGAATTTGTTACTTATGATAATTATATTGCTGGATCAGTTATGCTTATATTGAATGTCCCTACATATAAGCACATGCTTTCAAAGTAACAACTACTCCATCTGGTTTCTGTCATATATAAGGAGGAAACAATTATCTTTGATATAGTAGTTCTTTATCTGACTAGATAATTGTATGAACTAAAGGTTTTCCATAGGAAATTATAGAAAAGCTGTTACTTCCAATTGTTATTTTTCATGATACTGTGTATAATGATTCTAGTTTTGTATATGTCCTGAGTCATTTTTACACTGAGACATATACAGGCAGTTTGGATTCAAGTTCCACAGCCAGTAAAAGCAGTGGTGGAGCAAAATTTTCCATTCCGCTCGGGCTTGCATGCTGCTTCTCATGCTCTTCTACATGTAGTGCCTATGTAAGTTTTTAATACTCCTAATCTTACAAAAAATGAGTAACTTGAGTGATTTTTGGGCAATCCTATGCTGAAAACAACCAGATGGTAGCTTACTTACTGCCAGATTTGGCAGACTCGATTCTGTTCATCATTTGAATCATCCCATTCTTCAAAGGTTATATTCTTGTCCATTGTTGTTTTCTGAATCTTTGTAATTTGGTATGTAGATATGTAAGATGCAACTTCTCCGACCTGGCTCCAGAGTGTCCAAACCCTCATGACTCCCGCTATTTTCCAGAAAGAATTCTACTATATGATCGGCATCCTGGGGGGACTGGTGTTTCAAAGCAGGTGACTGACATGAAAATGAATTGATTACTTTAAAAGAAGCATCGGCTTAAATCTTTGAAGAAATCATTTGCTTTGATTTTTGCTAATGCCCCAAGCTTTTAATAGATCAGGCTCTTTTGATTTATGCCCAAAACCATTTGATAGTTTTAAGTCTGTTATTGCTGAGCGATGATGTGTCGGTGAGGTATGGCAGATGGCTTCTTGGTATGGCAGATGGCTTCTTTTCTTGGCTTAAGTTTTATTCTCAACATGGTTTACTTGGATGTGTAATAGATTCAGCCATATTTTACGGAGCTACTAGTTGCTGCTTTAGAGCTCCTCACATCTTGCTGCTGCCTTGGAGAGTCTGGTTGCCCAAATTGTGTGCAGGTCTGTCTCAGTCATCACTTGTAAATAATGTCCGTGCCACCATTCATAAGTGTAATTGAACAAATGTTGCAAATTTGTAGAATCTCAATTGTCACGAGTATAATGAGCTGATACACAAGGAGGCGGCGATTATGATTATTAAGGTTCTGCCTTGGAACTGGTGAATCCGAAGTGATATGTGATTTTCATTTGCAGCAACTGAATAATATATGTTGGTGCAGGGTGTTTTGGACGCAGAGAAATCCTTCTTTGAAGGTCTTCCAAACTCATTAAAACCCTTGTAGCGGAGTGCAAGCCGTTCGAATTCGTGTTACCAACTTGACATGGATGATCAGACCAATGTAAATCCTCTTTTTGGCAATACTCTTTTTTTTTTATTTATATGGCTAATGGTGTATAATTACTGATTATTATGTTGTTAACGTACCTTTCTACGTCATCTTCCTTTGTCATCCCAAATTGAACTAATCCCTCTACAATTGATCAAATAATTAACTCAGGTTTGAAGAAATGTCATCATACGTAGGTAAGTTTCAAGTGCTTCGTGACGAGGATTGAATTTGAGGATATGAGGTGGATAAAATTCATACAAGTCAAAAATAGATCATCACTGATGACCTAGCCAGAACCCCAGGCTCTTTCAGCCTTTCCTTCGAACAGGAAAAGAAAAAGAAATAAAATAGAAGAAATTAGGAGCCCAAAATCTTGACTATGAATGAGTACAACGCCGTCTCACGACTTTATTTTGCAGCAATTTGGACTAGTGTTTGATGACAAAATTTATATTACTTTTATTGTATATCAAATATATCATCTTTTATTAAAATTCACCAAATTTTTATGTCACACAAGCTGTAGGATAGATTATCAAGTGGCTGGACATTAATGTTGAGGGCTTAAAGCTCATACGACAAGTTTGTCAAGCCCTCTTCTTCTTCTTCTTCTTCTGTACTGATGAGAATGGAGGGAAGGGCGGTGACGTTCTGTACTAATGAGAATGGAGGGAAGGGTGTAAAAATCAGTAGTGGTTTAAGTAATAGTATTATGTAATTAAAAAAAAAAAATTGATTATAGGTAAATTGGGCCTAATTGGAAAAATCGATCATTTTCAGTATGTAAGCAGAAGCGAAGCAGACGTGAGCCGAGAATTGGGTGACGGTATAGGGAAAAAAAAAAAAAAAAGACATGAATATTATTATTCCTATTCTGCAAATATAATACATGAACAAATCCAAATATTCATCCAAGCTAATGCGTTACGTATATAACAGTTGTCCATGATCTCAAATCTTCTATTATCAATCAAATAAACTCTCATAAAAATTAATAAGATGAAATGATAAATAATTTGCTTCTTTGGAGAGAATTTTAGGAAAGAAAGAAAAAAACTATCATGGCCGCTAAGTGGCCAACTAGTAACCGCAAATATTGTTATTACTATTGATTGCAGTCCAATTTCCAAACTGTTTAACTGTTGGAAATGCAATATAAAAATAGAAGAAATGAAATGCGAGTTTGTAGCAGCTTCGCCTTCACTTTCTTGCTCCCTAACAGAGAGTTAGTTAGCGGAGAAAATGGGATGGGCGATCGCTCTTCACGGTGGAGCAGGAGACATTCCGGTGACTATGCCGCCGGAGCGCCGCCAGCCACGTGAGGCCGCCCTCCACCACTGCCTAGACGTCGGCGTTGACGCTCTCAAATCCCAAAAACATGCCTTGGACGTCGTCGAACTCGTGGTAACTATGTAACTCAAACCTCTCTCTCCGTTTGATGTTTTCATAGCATAAGATACCGCTGGAATCATCGAATCAACATTGTCCGTTACTATAAAAACCTTTCTTTGATTTATATTTTATTACGTTTTAATATTTTTGTTTTGCTTCTGTTGCCAAATGGGAACAAAATATTTTAAAATATTATTTAGGCTCATGCATGTGTAATTTGACTTGCACTTTCCCCGTCTCTCGAAAGTTCTGATTTATTAATTACTATTTATATATCAATTGACGCAACTTTGGCGTTAGATACAACAAGGGATTGATTGATATGATATGAATCACGCCAGTGGTCTTATGCCTTATGAGGATTCTCTAATTTCCTATGCGTATTTGACTGTATTCACTTATTCTTCGAAACTAGTTTCCTAGGATTTTGTGCTATAATAATAATGCATGGCTGCACTGCAATGCAAGTACAGATTTCACTAATCAAATGCATCTGCTTCTGCTCAATTAGTTTACACAGACCATTTCTAGCCCTAATTTATCCTTGCAATGAACCGCACGTGACCATTCAGTGTGATTGAGAAGTGAGGTTCACCAACAATCATCAACATGAACTTCGTTATGTATTGGGTTTAACTCTTTTGAGAGTATTTCCAATATTTCAGTTGCTTACCTAATTCAAGTAATGCAGAGAAAAGATTATGTTTGTTCCTTGAAAAGCCTGCTGCATCGGTGGATCATTGATTGGTTCCGACTCTTGAGGCTAGATTTTTGCTTCCTTGTTGAATCTTTGCGATTTGAGCTCTTAACTTGTATTCTCATTTTCATGCATTGTTTCTGATTTTCCCTATGTAGGTTCGTGAACTGGAAAACAACCCAAATTTTAATGCGGGCAGGGGATCTGTCTTAACAAATGCTGGAACAGTTGAGATGGAAGCTTGCATCATGGATGGAAATACAAAGAGATGTGGAGCTGTTTCTGGACTCACAACCGTCGTTAACCCCATTTCTCTGTCTCGACTTGTTATGGAGAAGACTCCTCATATCTATCTCGCTTTTGATGGTGCAGAGGCTTTTGCAAGGGAGCAAGTTAGTGCCATCTTAATTTGCATCCTCTTTATTGTTTCTGTCCAATTACCTGCATACCTGAGAGCCTGTATTTCTCTCACTTTTCTTTAGATGCAGACCTTCATCTCAATGCTACCTTGTATTTTTCTTGAACTATTATCTCTTTCCACATATTTTGTTAACTACCATTTCCATGGTCCACTAATATTGCACTCAAGACTAGCTGTAACATAATTTGCTCTTATCCAAATTTGTGATATAGCAATAAATGTTTTTCACTATGCAAATTCATGATGTCGGCTGAATTATTTGAGTGGTTTTGGATAATCAAATCAAGACTTTTTTTATGGCAACTTTAGGTCCTTATCGTCAATCTTGCTCTTCCTTTTACTGGTTACACTCCCCAGTGTTTTTGCTTATACCTGTAGAATTGAGTTTGCTGCAAAGGAAAGAAAACTCTGTACATTCTGTCTGTCATCTCTCCTAATTTTGAACTATATTTTCTTAATAAATTCTCCTGAAGAATGTGAATGCAGTACTTCTTATGTCACATAATTATTGTTTAATCAAGTCAAAAGATGAGTGGTAGATCCATCTTCTGTAACTGAAGAGAGAACGTTACTAACTTCAAAATTAGTGTCTTGTGGAAATGTTTTGTTATTCTGTGCAGAGTAGACTTTTAGGAACTCCCCCACTTCCCCTCTCCACCTAATTCTTTTCCCGAATTTCCAAACAATAGCCACTTAGTCTCTCACTATTAGATTGAAATTGGGATTTGGTCATTTTATGTGGTTCACTCTGTTAGATATATCGTCTAATAGGTTTGATTCAGATGTTTGCTTAACCTGGCCTGGAATTTCATGTCTGATTATGGCTTCTTAATTTTCCAGGGTGTCGAAACTGTAGATTCTAGTCATTTTATTACTCCAGAAAATATTGAAAGGCTGAAGCAGGCAAAAGAAGCCAAAAGGGTCCAGGTATGCTTTTATCTCTGCTTCCTTGGATAATAGATGAGATAAATAAATTCTTATTTGTTTGTTTGGGTTTTACCTGTTGAGTAGATTTTAGGATTTTAGTTGTGACAGAAATCTGGTTTGAGATGTTGTACTGCATGCTACTGAAGACTTAATATTTGAGATATAAAGATCATATTTCCGGATTATAAAAGATCTTAACAGCTTGAGATGATGGAAAGTTCCTATTAATTAAGATTTTTTTTGCCAGGCTTTCTTTGGAGGTCAATTATCACCCAGATTTTCATGCGCACGAGCATGGAACCTACTTTGAACCTTTAGAGCGCTTAGATTGGTTTTTAATTTCTGACGAATCACTTTTTTTTTTGGTTCTATAGATAGATTATTCACAGCCAATTCAAAAGGATGTCGAAAAAGAAATTCCAGCTGCAAATGGCGATAGCCAACTTGGAACAGTTGGATGTGTGGCTGTTGATAATCAGGGAAATTTAGCCGCTGCAACTTCTACTGGTGGATTGGTTAACAAAATGGTGGGCAGGATTGGGGATACGCCCATCATAGGCTCAGGAACATATGCTAATAACCTCTGTGCTGTTTCTGCTACTGGCAAAGGTGAAGCAATTATTCGTCATACTGTTGCAAGGGATGTGGCAGCTCTTATGGAGTTCAAAGGTCTCTCTCTCAAGGAAGCATCAGCTTATGTTGTAGAGGAATGTGTTGCAGGAGGCAATGTTGGGTTAATTGCCGTGTCTGCATCAGGCGAAGTCACCATGCCTTTCAACACAACAGGCATGTTTCGAGCTTGTGCTACTGAAGATGGATATTCACAGATCGGAATATGGACTTCTGTGGAAAAATAAGTGATCTGGTTCTGCTCCGGTTGCTCCAGTTGGTTAGGGAGTCACAGAGGTAACTTTGCTTAATTCCTGGCAATTCGCTGGCCTCCAATTTGATGTTTCCAATACAGTGTAATGTGATTGAACCAGTTGTATTATCTTTAAGCATTTTCATTTTGAGGGAATCTTGATCATGGAACTTCTTTAAATAAGCCTGAACTCTACAGTGCTAGATAAGTTGTAGCATCCATGGATGGGAAAAGGTTAATTTGATCTTGCACTTTGTTGCTGGAGATTGACAGAGAATAACAAACAATCATAACATTTATTTATATGCATAAAACAGTGACTACATGAATCATATAGGCAAACATATGGTGAAATATATCAAACAGTTGTTGTTAATGTTGTATCAGCTATGATTGATGTGTTATGCAGCGGTTTAGCATGCTGCTGCAATTATTTGTTGGATGGATGCATCACTGTTACTGTACTGTCGTCTATATGCCTATTCAATATCCATATGCCTATGGTTCATTAATATGAGATTGCAACCTTTCTGTAGTCAGGCTGTGAACACCCCGGCACAGATGGTTTGAAAAATTATTGATCCTTTCCCATTTAAGGTCTCAGGATTCTGGCAATGGGGATTTTTCAAGCTATTTTGTTCTCTTAGAGAAAGAGGAAATAAAAACAAGGGGAAAATGATATACCAGTATTTTCAATATGAAAGGTTCAATATCAACGAACCTTTCACTTTCTACTTCTTGAATTGATCATAGATGCTTATCCTTCTCCATTTTCAGCTATCTTGATGTTCCAATATTGCCTTCGATCCAAACAAATTTAATTCGTAAGCAGTGCTAAAATGCAAGTCTGCTTAAATAAAATGACTGTGCAAAGAATGGCTGACGTTGTTATTACTAAATTCACACTAGCTTCTCATGGCAGCCCTTGTTACTGCTGAAGACTGCTTTGTGCCAAAACCGAAGGAAGAAGAGGAAGAAATTGAGAGAAGCTACAAAAATTATAGAGAGAAAGTCTTAAACATTCCCACAGTGAAAGGCTGGTGTGGTATGCATTTCCATCACTGCCGAGGCTTTTGGTTCCAACCCATCTTTGGCCTTGAAGGGCTTACGTCGATGCAACAACACTTCAAAGGTCGACCTACTGATGTTTACTTGACCAGCAAGCCAAAATCCGGCACAACTTGGCTCAAAGCTCTTGTTTTCTCAATTATGAACCGGTCTTGGTACTCTTTCCCAGCACATCCTCTGCTTAACAATAGGCCGCATGTTCGATTCCTAGAACATCTTTTCAGAACCAACCCCATTGGAGACCCCGAGATCCAATCCTCTCCGCGTACTTTCGCCACTCATACACCTTACTCTTTGTTGCCTGAGGCCACAAAAATTGCCAATTGTTGAATCGTCTGAGACCCAAAAGATGTTCTTGTGTCATTGTGGCATTGCATGAACGGGGTTCGGGCTAAGGAATTGTCAAGCACTTCGTTACAGGAAGCATTTGATTTGTTTTGCAATGGGGTCTCTCCACGCGAACCATATTGGGATCATGTGTTAGAATACTGGAAAGCAAGCTTGGAGTGCCCCGAAAGAATATTATTCTTAAAATACGTTAAAAAAGACCCTTTAGTTAATGTCAAAAGATTGGCTGGGTTCTTGAGCCAGCCTTTTACCTCAGAAGAAGAGGAAGCAGGGGCAGTCCAAGAAATTGTGAAACTATGTAGTTTTGAAAATATGAGCAATTTGGAAGTGACCAAAAATCCAGGATCAATCGTGTTAACATTGAAATTAAAAACGATGTGCACTTCAGGCAGGGGAGGGTTGGGATTGGAAGAATCATTTAACCGCTGAGATGTTACAATGTCTTAGCAGATCGTGCAGCAAAAGTTCAAAGGTTCTGGCTTGTCACTTTGAGAATGATTTCTAGTTTCTGAACTTTGGAAATGCATGAATTGAATCTCCTTTTTTTTTTTTTGTGTTTATTTTATTTGCTAAGATGTCTGTTATGAACACTTTCTTAATCTACATAAAAGCAAAAGTGCCACATTACGTAAATAACAGTATAAAAACAAAATACAAGATATGGGTTGATCAAGAAAAACTGCAATTTCATTTGATGAATTGAATGAAAAGCTAGTTTCTTTTGAAACCATGCTAAGGCGCGAAAAAATTCACCCAACATACGGTAACAGATCAATAAGAGTCCTTTTCACTTTTCGTCAACTCCTCCAGATTTGATCGACTGATTTTCAAGTAGTTTTTATCTAACTCACCGATTCATACTTTATCTACCCATTTATCTTTAATTAAAAGAAAAAAAAATGAAGGCAGTACATGAAATGAAGAAGAAAAGAAGTGGTGTCTGTTTCTGAAAGCCACTTTGAAAATGACAAAACACACACCTGAAAATCTCAAAGCTATGGATGATATTTGAAGCCGATAATTACACCAGAATGCAGAGTAACAAAATAACAAGGCAAAATTATTAAATAATATATGTAAATCATAAAAACTTTTAGAAGTTAAAACAACTTCTTTTGTGGGCAGTTTTTGTCTTTTTATATTTGGAGGAGTATATTATTTAAACAGACCTTAGTCATAAGAAGGAAGTAGCTATGGAGGATTTTATAAAATTAATTTATTTGCATTTTCGAAAAAAATAAAAGAACATTTTTGTAATCACAATACTTATCTAGCACCAATTTACAATAACAATGCTTTGCAATTGAGTAAGCCGTCCGGGTGTGCACCTCAAAACTTAAAACACCTTTATTTTAATTTTATTTAATGGATTTCAAATATTGATCTAGAGTTCGGAATCGTATCACAGAACTGTTGTCAGAAACAATTTCATCCAAATCAGTTTTATCTCGTTTCCCTGTTAAGAATCAAGGGGTTTGCTTTGCAAACTGCAATTTATAATATTCTTCAATCCCGGCTTTCTGAAAAAAAAAATAACAAAAATGAAAAAAAAAAGATTCTGAAAGGAAAATTTTATTTCTTTAATTTGTTGCGGTACACCTAAAATTATATTTTTATTCCTGAAAGGAAAATTAAAGAGAGCCGAGCTGTTTGTTGATAGAAACCTTTCTTGAATAAAAGGGAATGATATTACAATAAAATCATTCTTTAAGAAATTATTGAGGATGTTGTGGGGTCCTCTTCAGGATTCGATCACCAATCGTATCTTAATTTGGCGTTCTGGATTCTCAGAAATTATTGAGGATGTGTGGTCCTCTCCGGTCAACAGCCAGCCATCCGACAGGATGTCCCGTTGTGAAGTCACTGCTGTCAGCTTTTTTCTTGCAATTCTCGGAACCTATCGTAAAAAATACTTGGAAAGAGTAATGTTAAAGGGGAGAGAAAAATGAGAGAAGAACGTTTGAAAAACATATAAAAGAATTAAAAGTGAAGTTACTAACTAGCCCTTCATTCCAGTCTATTAAAAGTCGAAATTCGGTGTAGTTGAGGGGAGGAAAATGAAAATAACACACGTCTGAATAGTCGTTCTCTCTGGTTTGGAATTCTAAACTGTAGTGTGATTGGACTTTCATAACATTATTAAATAGTTTATAATATTGTAAAAATTTGTTCGCACTGTTATAAAAAATTTTCTCGCGTCCAAATCCATGCTGATTGTCCAGCCATCCTTGTGCATTTCTCTCATCTTTAATTTTGTCCCACGATATTATATAACCTTTTGAGGGTGGATCAAGATCTTTTCTTGATCTGAACAAATTTTATTGGTGGGTAATAAATTAAAAAGAAAAAGTGGTTGAATTCTAACCATACATTACTATTAAAATACAAGTGGCAGAAAATCTGTAAAAAATCATGCATGCTCAGATCAGGAGAGAATTCCAATCCTTTGAGGGCAGCCCTTTACATAATTACTAAAAAGAGCGCTGACATGACTGATCGGAATAGAAATGTTCAAGAAACAGGCAAATTTTGTCGGCTTAATTTTCAAAAAGCAATTTTAGTGGTAATGGGAAGGTAAGATTGTTTTTCTGATATGATTGGGGATTTCATATGTTAATGTCTAACTCAATCATCACCAAATGGCATACCTGGAATTGGTGTGTCATAGGAGATATATATATGTATATAATTACAATTCATAGAATAATTAGTACTATCAAGCGAATGCAATAAATAAACAAATAGCTAATATAATAGAGGGTAAAATGGTGATTTGAAAATTATTCAAAATCGTCACTATTGACTCACGTCTCATGACGAGCAACTAAACCGACAAATCCGACAGATGACGAGCAAAATGCAGATGGGCTGCAATTGAGACGAATCCAATCGACGACGAGCTGCGCAACTAGCCAATGAATGATGTGAGAGAAGAAGACAAGAGAGGGAAACCAAGTGGTGAAATCACATGGTAGCCGACCTGTGAAGAGCAACATAGGCTGCAATCGGCGATGAGCTGCTGCAGCCAACCGTTTCTGATTCCCAACGCCTTTCCCTTGGAATTACAAATCACTCCTCATTTTATGTGGGACCCACGCATTTTATTTTAATTTTCAACTTTTATTTAATAAGTAAATAAGTTTTTTTATACTGATTCCTCCGTTTTAATTCTCATTCCGAAATGTAAATAGTTTTCAATATAACGTACAATAAAAGAAAAGAAGAAGAAAAGCAAAAATGAGAGTAAAAAACAAAAAAGATAAAAAGGAAGGAAAGAAAGAAGCCTTTTCCTTTATCGTCTCCACGAGGACCACGACCAAATGAAACTAATTATTACAAGAGAGAACTAGTGATTGCTCTTCGGACGAAACTAACTAAAACCATCAACGTACAAACTCTAATAAATTCACCTACAGTACGAATAACTATCAAGCACTTTTTTCTTTTTTGTTTTTCAAAGATAGAATTATAGACGAAGTTCAAATTAATTTTTCAATCCATATGTTTTTGAAGATTTGAACATAGGTGGTGAGTAACTAAATAAAGATGCTCGTAAATCATCAGACTAAATTTGAAAGGACTCTCGTGTATGTTTGGACGAATGGAAAATAAATCCAAACACCAAGCCGTGAAGACAAATTACTAATCACTCGTGTGATGATTCAATCCAAGTATCAACCATCAGGCCAGTGCCATCAAACTTGTGCTTGGTGATTTGGTCAAGACGCGCAGTCATTTCATCTGTCAAATGATTCTTCCAATCTCCAACCTTACCTTGCCTAAAGAACACATCATTTTTAAACTCAGCACGAACTCGGCTTTTGCCATTCCTATTCACCTCCAAGTTGCTCATGTTCTCAAAACTACAAAGCTTCACGATTTCTTGCACAATCCCATTTTCCTCCTCTTGTAAAGAAAAAGGCTGCCCCAAAAACTCAGCAATCCTCTTTGTACGCAACAAGGGCTCCGCCTTCATGTCTTCATATTTCAAGAACAGGACTCTGTTGGGAAACTCAACACTTGCTTTCCAGTAACCCAAAGCTTGATCCCAAAAGGGCCCGTACGCGGTAACGCCATTACAGAACAAGTCAAATGCTTCTTCAAAAGAAAGTTCCGGAAGATCCTTTGGTCTCATCTTGACCGAGAACTGCCAGAAAGAAACAAACACATCTTTAGGGTTTCTACAAATGTAAACAATCGGACAAGAAGAATTATGAATGGATTCGGGTAACATAGTGTAAGCTGTGTGGGTGGTTAGAATGCGAGGAGATGGAAGAATTTCGGGATCAGCAATAGGAGTTGTCCTGAAAAGGTCAAGTTCCATGAAGGGAACAACTTCATGGGGGCTAAACTTAAGCAGAGGGTGATCAGTTGAGAAATTGTTGTATCGATTTCGGTTCATTATTGAGAAAACAATAGCTTTAAGCCAAGTAGTGCCAGATTTTGGATTGCTAGCCAAATAAACGTCAGTGGGTCGAGGCTTGAAGTGTTGTTGCACCCACATGACTCCTTCGAGACCAATCTTTGGTTGGAACCAAAAGCCTTGATATTGGCAGAGATGCAGAGTTGACCAGCCTCTGTTTTTCGGAAGCGTTGCCATTATGTCTCTGTAGCCCTTGTAGATTCTTTCGATTTCCTCCTCTTCTTCTTTTGATCTGGGAACAAAACAGTCTTGAGCTGTGATGAGGGCCGCCATGGATGAGACTCTGTTAAGAGAGATTTTGCTTGTGTGTCTGAATATATTAAGGAATCAAGTTTATTTATGGTAGACATTTTATCTTCCTCGATCTATCATTTTCAGAGTAATGATATATGCACGTGAAATTATACATAAAAGTAATTTGTTAAAACGTGTATCAAATTATTTTTCCGCTAACCTTTTTAGTGCATGCTAACATCAAAAAAGATAAAATGGTCGTTTACTTTCCCTTTTTTTTTTTTCCCCTCAAATGATCACCTAAGCCTTTTTGTTTTTTAAATTTCAAGTATATATCAACAATGTAATAATGGGGCCATCTATGTTACAACAATGGTACCATACAACTTCTTTTGTCTTTTTGTGACAACACTACTGTAAATCTTTATATAATGCCTTCCACTTATTTTTATTTAAAATTTTCTTTGTAAGTATTAAGCTAATTTTTAACTACATACGTAGGCACATTTCAATTTATCTCCTTAGGCTATTTCATATCTATAACATTTTTATTCTATGTTGCACGTGTGACGTGTACCACAATACCCCCTCTCTACTATTTTGGGAACTGAATCATTGACATATTTAATTTAGAACCTTATATTCTTTTTAATTACATTTTCTTTTTAAATATTAGGGTTTTTTTAGTCTACTATTAAATTTCATTTAGTCCCTTGCTTTATTTGAATTTATAACATATTTATAACTATTAGGGTAATTTCTGCTTATATCTATTTTTTATTTCATTTAACATCTTACACTTTTTTTACTTACTATTTGTAATAAATTACCATACTACTAATTACTGAAATTTCTTTTATTAATAACTTAAAATAATATTATTGCATATAAATAACAATAAAAAAATTAAAACATATAATGCCTAATAGCCCATATTGATACGGAGTGGAAAATCGAAGTAAATTTTAGTCATCATAATTCATGAACCTTATAGCCATAAATATGTAATGGATTAATTATAATAATAACTACTACTATTATTATTATTATTACTATTATTTTTTATTTAATAATAATAATAATAATAATAATAATAATAATAATAATAATAATAATAATAATAATAATAATAATAATAATTTCTTTTATCAATAAATTTAAATAATATTAGTAAATATATAATGTAAGTGCTAAAATATATAGCCATCTATATCGTATCATGTGTCCATAATTATTATAAAATATAATCTAGGAATAAATTAAAAAAAAAATTAGTCGTGATCTAGAGTAAGACCAGTATATGGCTGAATGAAGAACTACATGATAAACCATACAAAACCTATAAAAGATTATTGGCCTAATAGAAAAATATAGTAATGAACGACACGTGATTACTAACAAAATCACAAGTCTAGAGATTGAATATAGCATAAAGCAGTTATAAAGGATTCTTTATCCTTTATATATAATAATAATAAATTTTAAGTACATATAATGTTAGTCCATACTACATAAAATATTTTACTAAATTATAACTTAGGTAACGTTTGTTTTTTATCTGAAATCTGAATAGGTCTGAATTCCATATGTCTGACTAACATGTTTGTTTTTTCTTTTTCAATATCTGAATATAAGTGGCATCTTGTTTGTTTTTATAAATAAAAAAAATCTGAAATATGATTATTTGACATTTATGTCCTTATAAAAATTATTTATACTTGTTACAAATTTTAAGAGTTAAATACGTGCGCATTACAATTAAAATTAAACATATGTAGAATTAGATAGTAATTGATCTTTAAATAAAAATATTATTACATTACTCCAAATGTAAAATTTAATCAAACTTATTATACTAGTTAAAAATGATAAAACATACATTAACAAAAGAGATCAAATGCAAAATTTAATCAAACTTATTATACTAGTTAAAAAGGACAAAACATACCTTAACAAAAGAGATTCAATGGGCTGTGCTTGAAGAATTTTAGTGTTAATGATAAAGAGAACAAATAGAAAGAATAGTTGAACGTGAATTAAAAAGAGATATAAAAGAGATTAGGTTTTACCATATGTGAAATATGTATATTTAATAAGGATATTATTGGAATACAATATTTATTTTTCATTCAGACTTTTTTTCATTCAGATAAAAGTCACAGAACTTTACTTTTTCTATTCAGATGTAAATATCTGAAAATCAGATATAAGTTACAAAAAACAAACAAGCAAATTTAAAAGAAATATCTAAAATTAATAAATTTTCAGACTTTAGACATTTAACAAACAAGCTCTTAATACAACCAAATGCAATACAACTTAATGCAACACACAATGATGAACCAAATGCATCCATAAGATAAAAGCACTTGAATTAAATAACATGATAAAAATAAGAGTATGAAAAATTATAGTAATTTTCCCAATAAAACTATTGAGGTTAAATAATTTGTTATGAATGTAAGAAAAAAGTACTATAATATTTATTAAAAATTGTAAATAAAAAGAGCGTAAAGTGTTAAATGAAAATTGATAGTGGATGTTAAAAAGAAAAAAACCTGATATTTAAAATAAATTATAATTAAAAATTAGTGTAAGGTTCTAAATTAAGCATGTCAAGAATTCAGTCTCAAAATGGTGAAGAGGGGTATTGTGACACAGGTGGAGCATAGAATAAAAAAGTTGTAGATATTAAATAGTGTAAGGGGCTCATCGAAATGTGCCTACGGATGCAGGTAGCAATTGGTTAAATATTTATAGAGAAACTCTTCCATAAAAAATTAAAATGAGTGAAAGGGTTATATGAAAATTTACAGTTCCCTCGTCAAAAAAGAAAAAAGAAAAAAGAAAAAAGAAGTGGCAAGGTATCGCTTTGCAACATAGCTAATTTTTCAGTTTTTTTTTTATTACATGAGACTATTACTCAAATTACAATATATTTTATGATACTATAATTGATATTAACAATCAAACAATAATTGAAATTAATTTACATTAAATCTTATATATAATATTATATAGATTTTAACCGTCTTTAATATTTGAAGGACTTCAATCATCACTTAATTATTGAGAAAAAAATTTAAATTAAACTCTCACAATATATCTGTGAGGGTTCAAACCATTGTCCTCACACTTGTAAGAGAGTGATTCTAAGGAGTGGTTGCTAAACTTTCAAGTTGATATGGTGATTTTTCTTTATTTTTTCAAAAATTCTTGCAAAAAGTATTCCTAGAAAATTTGAATAATGTATTTTCAAACTTTTCACTACACAGGTAGATGAAATGTTGATATAATTTTCCACATTTATATTTATGCAACTTCAAATGTACTACTTATAAAAAAAAAAAAAAAATGAAATGTACCATCTCTAGCTGTAATTAATGCTACAAATCCCCCGACTGTTGTACTCTTTGGACCACCTGTCCTTGCGGGCATGGATTGCAAACCCCATGCTTGAGTCTTCATCTTATATGAGCGTTTAACAGAAAATAGAATTTTTTTTTTTTCGGGTGCATTTGATATCCTAACAAATCGGTGCCGTTTTGTAATAAAATTTTCCTCAATGACTTGCTATTTTCTTTACTATTCTCGACAGATATAAGCTTTCATATTTAAACATGATTAAATCCACAGCAGCATAAATACAATCGACACAGTAATTTTCCCTTACTCTGTTGGCCACTATTTTTTACATCATACAAGAGATCCGGTAATCAAGTTGATAATTAATAATAGTAAGCTACTAATAAACTGTGACTACGCATGTGAGGTAGCTGAACAAAAAAATTCACTGCAGAGCCCATAAATACAACACAACACAGTAACTGGATTTGAATGAATGAAATAAATTTGTAAGATCCCCTCACTTTATCCAGTAAGGGTGACGATGCACCCCTCGAAACAACGCTAAAAAGAAAACACAAAAAGTTGCCAGAAATTCCCCTAACTTTATGGTCAAATTATGACCCAGACACAAGTATCCACTCCAAAAAGTTGCCAGAAAAACCTCTCGAAATAACACTAAAAAGAAAAAAAATTAACAAAACAACCAAAAATGTTAATAATTAAGTGAACATTTTTAATGGATCCAGCACTGTGACCACAGGATTTCTCTATGAATGTTAGCAAGTTTACAAATAGTTTAACCAATAGTATCTTAATTCTTTGAATCAAAATCTTGATTCCGCCACTATGTATTTTACTGACATAAAAATTTAGTTTATGGTGTGCTTGGTATGAGAAGAAGAAGAGTGACTGCAGCAACCAATTTCACAGTCAATCACAATAAAAAGGATTAATTGGACAAGCATATAGGTACAATTAGATAAAGAAAAATGATTGAGGAACGCAAGCATGAAGAAAAATATTTATGTTTTAGTAAATTTACAAATTTTTCTTTAATGATTTTACTTTTCTTTTTTCTTTTTATATAGAATCCTTAAAATCTCGTAAAAGAAAAAAAAAGTTTTTGTCATGTGTTAGTTCATATATCAATTATCATGCTAGAAGAGAAATAGAGAATTGGCGCTCTCCGGCTTTGCTAAGCTCCATCCTCCGGACCGTACAACCCGCCACGTCATCATCACATCAACTAATTTGTTTCCATCTAATTGTTATAGAAGTAGGGTTGGCAAATTAAGGACTTGGGCCGGACTTTTTTTAAGCCCAAGCCCAAGTTCATTCGAGTAGAAGTGCAAGGACTGGTCCTGGGTTGGGCCATTGCGGGTCAGGATTTAGCTTAGGCTTTTACTTATTTTTTTAAATTTTTTTAAAATTGTTTTAGACTTGAAATGAATTAGTAATAATCAAGTTGTTATAATTAATAATAAATTTAAAAAATAAATATTTTAAAATAAAATAATATACCAAAAAAATGAAGTAAATAAAAGTTTAGATATTTAATTTTTTAGTCTTAAATTTTTTAATTCAAGTGCTCTCTTAGTTAATTAATATTTAAAAGAAAATTTAGTATTATAATTTTAAGTTTTTTTTATTCATTATTAATATATAAATTAGGAATTTAAGATTTTTTTTTTCATTATTTTCACATTTAAATTTATTATTTTAATTTATAAATTTATTTTTTTAAAAAATAGAGAGTTTGGACCTGGTCCGAATTTTTTTTCTTAAATCTTTATCTAGACTCTCATGTGAGAGGTCTTATCCAAAACCCGTGGGAATGGGTCGAGCCGGATTTTTTTACCATCTCTGTATATAAAAGGTTTTATTCCGTTTTTTATTACGGGCCCAAGTATTTTTGTTTTCTTCCCTAGAGAATCTGTTTTTGTCCCAAGTTACAACGTTATTATGATGAAGAGTAAAATAAAATCCCAAGTTTTACAAAAATAACATCAATCCTTTTGGAGTTAACATAAAAGCTCCAAAATCAAGGAAAACAAGATTAAACCATAATGTACAAACTCCAAATATGTACAAAACTCTGGCGTTAATGAATAAACCCCAAAATACTCATATTTTGAGAAAGAAAGAGAGAGAGCAACTATAAGTGAGAGAATGTGTGAATTTTATAAAGAGATCAAAGAGTCAAATGTTTAGAGAGAGAGAGAATTTGTGTGTTCAAAGAGATTATGTGGATGAATGTCAACCACTAGACTGTAAGCATTTAAAATTTAATGGACTTTTAATTACTAGTTGCAAAAGTTCCAAGTTACAAAGATCAAATTAATCATAACCATTCATGAAATCTAACAATGGAGACATCGAGATGTAGGGCGAACTGGATGGACCTAGCTTAGGCCAGGGGAACCGTTCGGCGTAGCATTTACAAACTTTTTTTTTTTTTGGTTAAAAAAGGATAAGTTTTATATTACCAACTCGTGAATTAATTATTTTAAAATTACTCCCTTACTTTTAAATACATTTATTTTTATTCAAAAGATAAAAAAAAAATGAGTGGTTTTTTTTTTTTTCATCTTTTGAACAAAAATGAAGGGTAAATTGAAACTTTTTAAGTAAGGGTGATTTAAAGATAATTAATTTGTGAGGAAATAATTCAAAATTAACCCTTAAAAAAAAGGAACAATGGCTGTAAATCAACTAGCTAGCTATCTCTTTATAATCTCACATGTCCTTGCGGCCAGGGACGTATTGCATCCTCATTGAAATTTTTGATTGATGAGCAATGTGGCAAGAATTCAATAGTAGAGAGAGAGAGAGAGAGTACATATAGAGGGTAATTATCTACTGACCACATATTTTTTTGAACTTTTTTTAAAATATACATATTTTTTAGGATAAAATTTCATCTAAAATTACATTTTGTTATATCCATTTACTTCCATCTTTACACTGTTATAATGTTGCTGACATTGTAAGGGTAAATTTATCATTTGACCTAATCAGCAAAAAATGAGCCCGTCCAAACACTTGGAAAACCCTAGGCCTTTATTAGTCCAAGCATTTAAGACCTCTTGATAATCAAAGCTTAAAAGCCAACAACCACCTCTTCTTCCCCTGCACCTGCTTCGTGCGCCATGCACCTGCAGCATTAGCATCCTCATCATCATCATCATCATCAACGCAACTACTCCTTTCTTCTTCTTTAATAATCCTCTTCTTCTTCTTCGAATTACCACCTCACTGTAACTCACCCACCTTTCCTCACTTGCATCCCTCTCTTTGCACCTCAACGCCATCAATACAAGCCCATAATAACTGCACTCACGATGACTGTCATCGTCACCATAACTCAATAGTGGTGAGGATGACACTGGGCACTTCTCTGATGCTGTGATTAGGCCATCGAGAGTGGCGATGCTGTTGGTGGCTGTATCGAAAAAGAAATTTTTTTTATATTCTTCTAAAGGATTTTCTTTTTTGATTCGGTCTCGGATGCTGAATAAATTATAAATATACAGCAATACTTTTTAGGGTGCTGACTGTAATTTCGATGGATTTTTTTTTCAAAACTCTGGATTTTCAATTTGAACTTGGAGCTAAAGTATGACGGATTATTGGATGCTGCAATAATTGAGGAAGCGAAGGTGAAAGAGAATATGTTTTGAATCTCAATCTTTTATTAAAAAGAAAATTTCAGTTTGCGGGTGCTGCAAGATTCAGTTGCTTCTTTTGTTGCTTTTGCTTCATCTTGCTCTTCTAGTTAGAGCTGATTGATGATGATTCCTTTCTTGTGGGCTATTAGATAATATAGTGTGCTGATGATAATGTGCAGAGCATGTGCATGCAGAGCATATGATGTGCAGAGCATGTGTATGCAGAGCATATGTGTGCAGCTGAGCTGAGTTGCTAAGTTGGCTTATGATGTGCATGTGCAGATGGTGTGTGCAGTTGAGTTGATATGGTGGTTAACGGATTTCATGCTGATGTGTCCAAGTCGTTATGTGAAGATTCTAGCACTGTTGGAGAATTGATAGATGGCACATTATAATTAGCTCAGAGCAATATTTGTCAGCAATTAGTTATGGATTGAAAATGATGTATCTTCAGTTAGTAATCAGTATAAGTAGAGCAATGCAAGCTCAGTCTGTATATTCTGAAATCATTCATTAATAAATAAGATTCTTCTAGATACTCAATAGATTTTCTCTCGTTTTCTCTTTAACCAAACAAGTCTCTCAGTTCTAATATGGGCTAAGCTTCAAGCTCACAATAAATTAAGTTTCAAGCTCTGATTTTTTTATTTATTTTGCATTTATTTAGGGCAAAACAATAATTTTACATTTTAGAGAAAAAATATTATTTAATTAATAATCCGTTAATTCTCTTCACTGAGTGGAGACGGAAGTGAATGGATCTACAAAATGAAACTTAAGGTGGAATTCTGGCCCAAAAAAAAATATATGTATATTATTGAAAAGACTTGAAAAAAGGTGGATAATTTCCCTATATACATATAAACATTTTAAGAGTACCAAAATCTTCTCATCGTTGTACATATAAGAATACCAATACAACGAAAGGTACAAAAAATTAAGGTACAAAAAATTCCTTAATTATTTAGGAAATATGTCTTTTTTTCAATAAGTATTTGTATCTTAATTGTTTAAAGATTTCGTAAGATATTTTTTTTTTCCAGAAGATTATTCCTATTTATGGTATAAATAACTTCCTTTTAAGACTTATTTTATTTAAAAAATAATACAATTTATATAAGAAAATGAACACTTCTCTTATAAGAAATAATCACCACATATAGAAAAATTAATTGGGCTCACTTATTAATAAAGATTTCAATTTATCTGCTGTACGCCTGGGCCTCCAACAGATTACATTACTCTAAACGGTTGCAATTATTCTGAATTGAATTATTATATACACAACTGCCGAACTAAAATTAAAATTCAGCGTGCACCGTTTAATACACTGATCAGTCTGCATGTGCTTAAGCTAAAGAGACAGAACAAAAAGAAACGCAACTCTACAGCAGTAACTAACCACACGTACTTCAAATCGAATGACTACGATCCACAAGCAACGACGCGCAGCTAGCCATCACTTCAATGTCCCCATATATAATCATCCCACTTCATATCATCTTCATCATGACCATAATCACCTCCAATAAGTAGTGGTGGTGGTGAAAGAAGCAAACCCTCCGCCATGTTCACAAACAATCGCGGCATATCAAACACCGCCTCTTCATCTATGTAAACCACATTTTTATCCGGCAACAAACCATTTTCTTCAAGTTGATCTTCATCATCGTGGGACAGCCTAAATGCTTCTGCTGCCTCAGCTGCAGCCTTCCTTATATCCTTAGCATCCGCGGAAGCCGGCACCGGCAACCTCCATGCTGAGTCAGCGAAATTCAGGCACGCGGATTTCCTCTCAGGGCCAATGCTGCCACGTCATGCGCCCTCTCAGCCATTTCTGGCGTGGGATAAGTGCCTAGCCAAATGCGTGACTTCTTGTTGGGTTCAAGCAGCTCGCATACCCATCTGTTGTTGTTTCTCAATCTGACTCCTCTGAAAATCGGATGACGGGTCTCTCTAAACGCTCTCCGCCCCGCTTGCTTCTCAGGACTGCTCGTTGCTAAGCTGTAGTTGAACTTCGTCGTCTGAGTTTGAGTGAGCAGCTCGCCTTGACTCAATATGCAATCCATTGATAAAGTTTAATTTGAACTTTTGGAAGTGACTTTTGATGAGTTTTTGACTCGTTTGTGTTTGATTGGTCTGTTTTTGTGAGAGTCGTTACTGTATTTATACTTATGGACTGTTTGGTGAGTTAAGATTTTGAAACGTCGAGATGAACACGCACACGGGCAATTAAATAGTTAAGATTTTGGATTCTTTTTCTAGTCTAATCTTTTCTAATCTTTATAAAAAATTTTAACAAATGATAATTAAATAGCTCTATGAATGATTGTCTAGATGCCCGTTTGAAACAAAGATCTCACATAATTAAAATGTTTATGTCGTAAACTGCTAAAGAGTTCGCATTATAATACCAAATTAATTAATGGAATTAAGGTTCTATTAGCCGGGTGTCATGCTGTTGTCTCTCTAGTGGTGCTTATTTATATTTATATATGTATTAACGCCTATATTAATATTTATTATTTAGCGTAATTTTTAAATACCTCCCATGAAGTTTCACGTATTTACACTTAGATGGCAAGTTTACCCGTATTATTACTTACCTTCCAATGCAGTCGGTATAACCATTTATTTGACTATTTGCTGACCATTGAAAGACCAAAATGCCCCTGATCCCGAAACCAAGCTTAAAGGTACGGAGGTTACTGTTTGTTAATAGAAGGATGAGATATGTTTTCTCGCGAAAGGTACATCACATAATTAAATTAAATAGCATATAACCGAGAATTTAGAAATAATGACATTGAAAAAGCATTAGAAAAACAAAAATTAAAAATGAAAAATTTATTACGGCTGCAACATCAATAGTTTTATATTGCTCAATTCCAAGCACAAAAAACAACCAATCACAATCCATTTCTTTCATTTTCTTCTCAAGCTACAATAACTATGCAAGGTTTTCATGTGAGAAATCAATTCCAGTAAATAAGAAACAAATAGGAATTTTTAAGAAATACAACTACACCCACTTTCTTCTGTTCTTCATACTTGCTGCTTAGTATTAGCAATTTAGCAAGCTCAAGTAACCTAGAGTTGCATAACTCAACACAAAACCATCAAGCTCAGTCATACACTTCATTACTTAATACCAAACTAGCATGCTCAAGTAATAATTATAGATCCTAATAATTCTACACCAAACTAGCAAGATCAAACAATCGGTACACTTCAATTAAATTTTCAAACTACATAGCAATATATGCCCCTTCTAACGATCCAAGTTCATTAGACAAATTAAAATTTAATCAAACTCATCAAAATCAGAAAAAAAAAAAGAAGAAAAACAAAGAATCACAAATTCCCCAACTTAGTAAACCCTAGCCACCATAATTGCCACATTTGATGGCCGCGTCATCACCATCTAGCCGCCCATCAATTGATCGAACACATAATTGGAGACAATGGAAGCCGGCCAGCAAATCCCAGCCGAGATGTGCCACCACTTAGCTGCTAACTCACTAGAAACAATGATGAAACCCGTTAGCGCGGCAACCTCCGTTCATCACCTTCTACCATGCATCACCAATCACCATTACCACCAATCAATTCCCTATCATCAGGTCTATCTTTCTAACCAATCACAATCACGGTTTGAAGTATTAATCACCGAAATTGAAGTGGACTATAGCTATTACTCATTAAAATTTTTGATTAATATTTGATTTTTGGAATCTTAAATGAGCTTTTACAAGTTTGTTCTCCAATATTGACGTTATATGTATGTTTACACTAACGGCAGGGGAGGTATGTGAGAATAGGAGCAAAATTCAGCATCTGAGTATAAGTACCTCAAACCTCAAGGGAGGTATCTAAAACTTACCGTCATTGTATGTCTAAAATGTTTTCCTATTCAATCGGCTTAAATGTAGTTGTCAAAAAAATGTAGGTGTTGTTCAAATTAGTAGAAAATTGTATTTCAATTTTTTAATGGAATTTGAACTTGAAAAAACTCTTGCCACTCGCCGGTTGCCAATAATAGTTTCTTTTTTTCCCAAAAAAAAAAAACCTAATTAATTGGACTTCGTTACCTAGTGATTCTAAAACACCAAGGAAATTATCTACAAAACCATTTATTAAATATCGAAATTATAAATAGCAACCAAGAATTTTTAAATTTTTTCTACACCGGCCATTATTTCAATTTTCTCAACTAGTCAATTTCATAGATGTTGTATGTAATTTTTATTGCCACATAATTAATTATCAATCAACTATTTTGTAGTATTTCTTAAACTCACCGAAAACGACATTGTTTTAGTTGTGTTTTTGTTAACTTTTTGTCAAGCTTTAATTTTGTATTAGTGCTCATCGTCAATTGTCCTTGATCATACTGGATCATCTGTATTTGGTTTCATTGTCCAAGAGGATCAAGACAAAACTTTGACAATCTTTAAAATCTCCCTATATTTTGCATTACAGTACCCAATTGTGAATACATCCCATAAAAGTTTAAATTATATAATTTTCTAAATAAATCATTTTTTATATTAAAAGTTTAAAACTACCGCAATAGAGACGAAGCTTGAGAAACAACTATATGTTTGACTCGCCTTTGCCAATTTCCCAATTTCCCAATTTCCCGGGATGTTTTAATTAAATCTAGTGTGTGTGTGTGCGCGCGTGTGTGATATGGAGCTAGAAAATTATAAGTATCGGGGGGAAACGTCCCGTTTCCTCAGATGAAAAGATTAATTAGGTGCGTTGCTTAGGAAATAATAACGCTTTGTACTTCTGAAAACTAAGAGCTTAAAGAAATAAAAATCAAAGTAAATTGTAAGTGGGCAGTGTCGAAATGTAGATGTTAAAGTATATATTTGTCTGATCCACTTCATCATAATTTGAAAATTATGCTGAAATTGATAATATTTTGGTCTGATTTTGGTTCAACTCAAAAGATATTATTAGAGCTTAATTTTCCAGGGGAGTGTTGTGAATAATAGGGGATGATTCACCTTAGAGTAATTTTTTTGGGATGAACAGAGTGAGATGGTTTTAAAAATAAGAGAAAATAACCATTAAAGGCAATGTTGATGACAGCACTCTGACAATCAATCAGGTAGGTGTTGTAGACTAGAGGATGATGGGTTTCAAAGAAATGCTAATATCAATGAAATTTTGAGAGTTGTGAGAAGCTGAACCTATTTTTCTAAGACTAGCCTAACTTTATATAAGAAATGTCTAAGGGCATCTTAGTGTCTTTATGGACACGTGGTAGACTATAACAAGTCATTCCCCTTCTCAGGTAGGGCTTTTGGGTAATTTGACTATTTAACTTTAGTCATTGAATCTCTTTAGGGTTGGCATGCTTTGATTGTGAGACTGCCCCTAGTGATAGTATGTCTTAAGCCATGAGTCAATTAAGCTTTTGGAGCAGTTGACTCCACATTTTGTGGCTCAGGTAACAATTGAGATGATTCATATGGGGACTATATTTTACTGACATGTAGCAATTTTGATGGAGGGGTTGTCACTGTTGTAGTGGTCCTCCATTAATACGTGGAAACCTCGAGGTAGTTTGAGAGTCAATTTATTTACTTTCTATGTGGGGTGGCTAATTCTCTTTTTTGAGATTTTTTTCATTTTACCCTTGTTCTTTGAATTTCCTCTTCATATTTTCCAAGGGCCAATTGCTCATGGTGCTAATTGAGCGTGTGGCTCTAGTTGGATGATCCAAACTTTACCACCAACAGATATGCTTTGAGTTTTATGCATTCTATTTTTATGTTATTGTGTGATTAATATATAATTAATCATACATTCTTATTCAATAATTAATAATTGTGATTATATATTTTACTTTTATGCAACATAAAATGTAAATCTCAAGTTCGATACAAGATAATGAAAAGGGAGAGCATTTTACTGTTTTGTGAATCTATACAATCTGTATAGTAGGGGAAAAAATGATAGTAATTAAATTCGTCAGTTGAACTTGTCTTTTTAACTTGAAATGCATGCAATGGCGAGTTGTTATCACTTCAGTGGTAAGTAATGGGATTTTGCTTGATTGATACCGGTGATCCCATATACATTGAGATATCAAAGCATTATATTAATGCGTTTCGGCCAATGCAAGTCAGTTTTTCTATTTTGTTTGCTTTAGCTCGACCGTACGTGGTACGCAATGAATAAAGAGAAAATTTGATAATAATGATTGGAATCTTGATATTTGAATCTGAGTGTAAATCTCAATTTAAGTTACAACTTATGTGATAAATACATCAAGTTAACGTTAATAACTAATTTAATGTGGTTAATAAAGGCCTATTTGTTTTTTTTTTTGGCATCAGCCTATTTGTTAATAAAGGCCTATTTGGCTCTTTTTCACAGTATCTGGTTAACCAGTCTAGTTACTAGAGTGTTTGGTCCTAATGAGTTGTCTTAGCTACTGGGCTTGCTTTATCTTCTACTTCTTTTTTATTCGTCCTCTTTTAGCTGTAAATTAACCCCAAAAGAAAAAAAAAAATTATTATTTACTTCACAGCCATAAGCATTACCTTGACAGTTCTGGCTTTTATCTCACAACAATTGTAGCTTAAGCCACAAATCTTTACCATCAAATAAACTTTAAATGTAAATGTATCATATTAATTGTGGATTCACGTGTAACTTAAATCTTGTGATCTCTAATATTACGAAAAACAAATCATGTTATATATATATATATACACATGTATATATAATCATATTTCGAATTGTTCTTTCAATTGTCTCAAATAAAAAATTCGTGTTGAAATAACTGATGAAGCTGAACCAGGTGCATCACATGTGGGAGTACCAGCTGAAGCTCATTTGGGAATGAAATCAGAGATAGCACGTGAGGATCCAGAATATTCCAGATGGCAAAATTGTTATGAGGAGATACCTTTGAAACTGATTCATGCATTAGTGGATTGATTAGTTAAGCTCACACACACCATTCACTGCAGTTAGTTAGATAGGTTGTTATTTTCTGTTATTACTGTAGATTCAATTGAGTAATGCGTGTGATTAATAGATGGTTCTAGAAGCTTGTATAAATAAGGTCAATATCAGCATTTGTAAACTATTGAGATATTTTTCTGGAATTCAATAACCAGTTGCTCTGCATATTATTGTTCTTCGCCTCTGAAAAATCTAACTTGGTATCAGAGCTTTGTAGCCATGGCTGCAAATGAGTATCAAGCAACCAGCAATCGAGCTTCAAGCTCCACCATAAATTCTGTTCATAATCCAAACAGCAACTCTTTCATTCTCAATTCATTCACATTCAATACACCAATTAAACTCACTCAAAACAATTACCTGTTATGGAAATCTCAAGTCATAGCAACAATCAATGCAAACGAACTTGAAGATTTGATTGATAATGCAAAGACTCCTCCAAGTCGAATGTTAACCAATGTCAATGATGATCAGAATGTTGTCACTTCACCAAATCCTCAATATCAGATTTGGAGAAGAAATGATCAACAGCTAATGAGCTGGCTGCTATCAACCTTGAGTGAGGATGTTCTGAGTGCTACTGTTGGAGCAAAATCTTCGCTGGATGTTTGGCAGATCCTTTCCACACAGTTTGGCGCCAGATCCAGATCTAGAGTTCTCCACTTGAGAACTCAGATTCAAACAACAAGAAAATGTTCAATGAATATTCACGAGTACTATACAAGGATGAAGATGACACTGGATGCATTAAGAGCTGCTGGAAATAATATGAGTGATGATGATTTTGTGCTGTGTTTACTTGCTGGTCTTGGATCAGAATATGATGCAATCGTAGCCACAATTAATGCAAGTCCAGAAACTATAACTCCATCTGATGTCTATGGCTTACTGCTAAGCCATGAAAATAGAATTGAATATCAACACTCTGTCACCAGCATTGATCATCAAGCCAATGTAGCCTATCATAGAGGAAATCAGAGAAGAAACTGGCAATCGAACGTTAACAATGGAAATTCAGTCAACTATAATGGAAGACATATTGGAAATAATTCTGGTGGAAGACAATCTGGAGGAGGTTTTGTTAATCAAGCTCAAGACAGAGCAAAAATCAAACCTCCATCTGATGAAGAAGCACCCAAAGGACCATGTCAGATCTGTTTCAGAAAGAATCACACTGCTGTTGATTGTTGGTATAGATTCAAGAAGAACTTTGTGCCAAATTTTTCAGGAAACAAGAAGAATGCATATGTGGCAGATGGAAGAGAAGTCAGAGATGGAGGTTGGTATCTTGATAGTGGAGCAACAGATCATGTCTCAAATGATTTTAACAATCTCAGCATCAGCACTGAATACAAAGGCACAAATCAGCTTGCAGTAGGTAATGGCTCTAAACTGAAAATAGCTTCTATTGGTCATACATTGCTTAGTACACTTGAACCACATGTTTTACAATTCATCAACCTAAATCATATTCTTTATGTACCTGCCATAACTAAAAACCTGATAAGTATATCCAAACTCTTGCATGATAATAATGTCTTCATTGAGTTTAATAAAGAATCTTGTGTTGTCAAGGACAAGAAAAGGGGGATTGTTCTTATGAAAGGTGTGGCTAAAGATGGATTGTACAAGCTGCTGAGTCTGCCTCTTAATCAAAGTACAGTCAAATCCAAGTTGTCAAATTTACTCTCATCTCAAAGTGTGTTATCAGTCTGCAAAATAACCAAACCCGAATCTATGGTGTCTGTAAATACAAGTATAGGTAGTACAAGCAACAAAAACAAGATGTTTGATCTGTGGCATATGAGACTAGGTCATCCAAATGCCAATGATCTTAGAAAAACACTATCAGCTTGTAATATCTCATTTGGAAATAAAAATTCTGAGTTGTCTTTCTGCAATGCATGTCAATATGGAAAACTACATAGACTGTCATTCAAGAGCAGTGAATCCAAATCATCCACTGCACTTGAAATCATTCACAGTGATCTTTGGGGTCCAGCTCCAATAACCTCTAATCAAGGTTTCAAGTACTACATAGCCTTTGTTGATGACAAAACAAGTTACACTTGGATATATGGTCTCACCCATAAATCACAAGCCCTGTCAGCCTTCATGACCTTCAAAAACCAAATAGAGAGGAGTTTGGAGTTGAAAATTAAAACCCTTCAGTGTGACATGGGGGGAGAATACAAAACCTTTGAACCCTATCTTAGAAATGAAGGAATAGCCATTAGATATTCCTGTCCATACACACATCATCAAAACGGAAAGGTTGAAAGGAAACACAGACACCTGGTTGAAACTGGTCTCACTCTTCTGGCTCAGGCTGAAATACCTCTTAAGTTCTGGTGGGAGGCTTTCTACAATGCTACTTACCTTATTAACAGAATCAGTACCCCAACATTAAGAAACAAAACACCTTTTGAAGCTCTTTATTCAAAGAAACCAACTTACTCACTCATTAGAATATTTGGATGTGAGTGTTATCCGTTTTTGAGGCCTTATAACAAACACAAGTTTGAGTTTCACACTTCTAAGTGTGTTAACTTAGGTTTCAGCAATCTACACAAAGGCTATCTATGCTTACATCCTAATGGAAGAATTTATATTGCTGCTCATGTAAACTTCAATGAAGAGTCTTTTCCTTTCAAAGGTGATCCAAACTTCATGAATTCCAATTCTGTTCACCCACCAGAACCAACAAACACACTAAATCAGTTCATGTCAGTATCATTTCCTTCAGTAAGTCAAAACAATGAGGCATCAGCAGCTGGTCTAAATTCATCAGAAGCCACACTTAGAATAAACAATCTTAACTCTGAACATGTTCCTGATAACATAAATATTCAAACAAATTCAATGGATGACAACCTGTCTACTGCACATGAATCAAACCAACCTACCTCATCCAGTTTGCCCGAATTAGAAAGCCAAACACCTGAAATGTCTCAATCACCACCTCATCCTATTTCAACACATCCTATGACCACTAGAGCAAAGAATGGCATTTTCAAACCCAAAATCTATCACACTGAAAAACCTTTGTCATCTGATACACCTTCAAGTGTTACTGAAGCACTGCATGATCATAGATGGAAACAAGCAATGCAGGAAGAGTTTAATGCATTATTGAAAAATCAGACCTGGTGTCTAGTTCCCCCAGAACAGAACATGAAAATTGTAGGGAACAAATGGATTTTCAAAGTAAAACAGAACTCAGATGGTTCAATCAACAAATACAAGGCTCGGTTGGTAGCAAAGGGTTTCTTACAAACAGAAGGGGTTGACTATCAAGAAACCTTCAGTCCAGTTGTAAAGGCTGCCACAATAAGAATCATCATCGGTCTAGCTGTTATGAATGAATGGAAGTTGAGGCAGGTAGATATTAACAATGCATTTCTAAATGGGGAGCTAAATGAAACTGTATACATGCCTCAACCAGAAGGGTTTAAGGACTCAACTCATCCAAATTATATCTGTAAACTGAAAAAGGCTCTTTATGGATTGAAACAAGCTCCAAGAGCTTGGTTCGACAAACTCAGATCAGTCTTGGAATCATGGCAGTTTGTTAGAGCCAAATCAGACACATCTCTATTCTTCAGAAGAAATGGAAATAAACTTATTATCTTGCTGATATATGTTGATGATATAATTGTTACTGGAAGTGATACTGATGAAGTGGAACAGCTTATCAGTGGTCTAAGCAGAACATTTGCCCTCAAGGACTTGGGACATCTCAATTTCTTTCTTGGGATAGAAGTCACCAGGAATAAAGATACCTTGGTTTTGTCACAAGCTAAGTACATAAAGGATTTGCTGACCAGATTTGATATGAAGAATTGTAAGGGAGCAGATACTCCAATGGCCACAACAGATAAGCTCAGCAAGAACATGAGTGAGACAACTGCAAATGCAACTCAATACAGAAAAGCCATTGGAGGCTTACAATATGCAGTTCTAACCAGACCAGAAATTGCTTATGCAGTCAATAAATTGAGTCAATTCATGGCTAACCCTTTACAGCCTCATTGGATTGCTTGTAAACGAGTACTCAGATATCTTAAGGAAACTGTAGATTATGGATTGGTATTCAAGAAATCTGAATTTCTTGACCTTGCAGTATACTCTGATGCTGACTGGGGGAGTGACGTTGATGACAGAAGATCAACCAGTGGTTATTGTGTATATTTATGAGGTAATCTGATCAACTGGAGCTCAAAGAAGCAGAGCATTATTTCTAAATCATCTGCTGAGTCTGAATATAGAGCAATGGCATTAGCATGTTCAGAGTTAACATGGATCTGCTCAATTCTCAAGGAGCTGAATGTAAAACTTCAGAACACTCCTCTGATACTAAGTGACAGCACTAGTGCAGCTGCAATTGCCACAAATCCAGTACTGCATTCCAAAACGAAGCACATTGAAATAGACATTCACTTTGTTCGGGATAAAGTTGATAAGAAAGAGATCGAGATTGCTTTTGTATCTACCAATGATCAAATTGCTGATACACTGACCAAACCTCTTACATATCCTAAGTTCAGCTTCTTCAGGAACAAACTTAAGGTCTTCCCAAAAGACTTAAGTCTGAGAAGGGGTGTTGAAATAACTGATGAAGCTGAACCAGGTGCATCACATGTGGGAGTACCAGCTGCAGCTCATTTGGGAATGAAATCAGAGATAGCACGTGAGGATCCAGAATATTCCAGATGGCAAAATTGTTATGAGGAGATACCTTTGAAACTGATTCATGCATTAGTGGATTGATTAGTTAAGCTCACACACACCATTCACTGCAGTTAGTT
This sequence comes from Murraya paniculata, assembly GCA_030449075.1. Classification (NCBI taxonomy): domain Eukaryota; kingdom Viridiplantae; phylum Streptophyta; class Magnoliopsida; order Sapindales; family Rutaceae; genus Murraya; species Murraya paniculata. The sequence goes on along the minus strand of JAEVFN010000012.1, from coordinate 1,616,893 downwards.
AGATAGGTTGTTATTTTCTGTTATTACTGTAGATTCAATTGAGTAATGCGTGTGATTAATAGATGGTTCTAGAAGCTTGTATAAATAAGGTCAATATCAGCATTTGTAAACTATTGAGATATTTTTCTGGAATTCAATAACCAGTTGCTCTGCATATTATTGTTCTTCGCCTCTGAAAAATCTAACTATTCGTATGATTTATTAACAACTCTACATAAGAATGAAATAAAGATTCAAAATATCAAGATCATAATGAGATGATCTTTCTCGATCAAATAATTATGGCCGAAATCAAGATCATCATGACATTTATAAATATATAGAAATTTTCTTATGAGTTATATGACAAGAGAGTCATCGTGAAACGCAAAGATTTTAAGAATTCCAATAATATGGAATGGAAATGTGGTAGATTCCACAAATTATTACACTTGAGAGTTTTCCTTCTAAGTTATTTAATTTTTTATATAAATTATGTCCTTGAGCCATGTTGAAATAACAAAATAAAGTTCATTTTGTTTTCCCACGGGGACGGGCTCTTGGGGGATTTTTTTTCATTTGGCGAGGGTGAATGGACGATTTTATGTGCACTTATTTGGGGAAAGAACGGGGATGAAATGGAATCCACTTCCCACCTCCCTATTTTAATTTTTAATTTTTATTTTATTTTTCTAGAATTATTAGTTAATAAATAATAAATTTTAAATTGTAAAATATTAAATATTGGTGTAAATAAAAAAATATCAAAATATTTATACAAATAATGTAAATATTAGTTAATATAAAATGTTTAATATAATTTAGACTTAATTACAACCAAAAGCATACAATCCCACAAGCCCATAACTCAAAAATCAAACTCTAAATCACTCTCTCACATTCTTACTCATCCTTTCTAAATTATTTGCGGAATAGCTAGCACCAAACTCGTCTTCATCTCATCATATCCCAGCAGCACGTCGCATTGTCAGTGGCCGAGTAGCCTAGCTCATACAACATCAACTAGCAGCCACACATGCGGCTTAGTTACGCCGATGATCAACATACATCATTACTTATGGATAACAATCACGTCAATATTGTATAAAAATAACATTATTTGAATTTTATTTTGAAAATCATTATTTGAATATTATATATACCAAAAGTTTGAAGGAGTAGAATGAAATAAGATCCCTTTATGATCATTCTCATGTTTATTTTATATATTTTTAGGTTAATATGATTAAATTAAGTTAAAAAAAATATTAGTTATTCGGGAATCCCCAGTTTTTATTCGGGGAGGGAACGGAGATCCCCTCAAATAATCCTGAGAGGGAGAGAGAGATGATAGGGACATATGTAAAATATCGAGATGGGTGCAGGGATATCGGTCCCCTCCCCTCCCCTCCCTATTGTCATCCCTACTCACAGATTAGTATTTTTACTAATCTTTTTTTTTATTTGACTTTTTAAGATCCAATCATTGGTTGATTGTCAACAAAAACAATAACAATAAATAAATATATTTAAATTATACATAATTAATAATGTATATGGGTCACAAGATTCTTAAAAGACAAGTTAAGACAAGATGACTAGAGAATTCATATGCGAAACATAAGCAGTATCATCATTGTTTCTTCTCTTACATAATAAGAGAAAATAAAAATAAGATTTTGAAAGGAAATGATTCTTTCTCATCTAAGATTCATAAGTTATTGCAAGAGTAAAAAACAGCAAAAATTAATTGATCAAATAAAATGGGAACAAATTAAACGCTCAAGGCTACCAATGAAGCATGTTATGCAACAACTCTAGCAACGCGTTGACACAATAATTATTAAGTGTCTATCCAGAACCATCTCTAACTTCTCTGCTGTGATCTGATCTAGGCGTTCAATCAATAACAAGTTGATTCTCCCAATCTCCAACTTTCCCTTTTCTAAAGAAGTCACAATTATCAATAACAAGTTGGTTGCTGAACCTTTTCACTTTGGTTTTATTCACTTCTAATCTGCTCAAATTCTCAAAACTACACAGCCTAATTATTTCATGAACCACACCATCACTTTCTTCCTCTAATGAAAATGGTTGACCCAAAAACTCAGCCAATCTCTTCAAATGAACAAAGGGTTCCCTCATCATTGCCTCATATTTCAAAAACAGGATTTTATCAGGAGATTCTAAGCTTGCTTTCCAATATCCCGACACATGGTCCCAAAAGTCCAAAACGGACCATAATGAGAAACCCCTTTGCAAAACAGCTCAGATGCACCTTCTAGTGACAGGGGTGGCAGCTCTTTAGGCCACACCTTGTTCATAAACACCCACTTGGAAACAAGAACATCTTTAGGATTTCTGCAAATGTAAACAAAGCGAGAACCAGAGGATATCATGGAGTTAGGTAACAAATCATAAGGGATGTGAGTAGCGAAAAGACGAGGTGAAGGAAGAGAGTGGATACTAGACATGGGATTGTTTTGGAAAATGTAGGCTTCTAAGAAGGGGATGCAATCATGGGGGCTAGTGCTGAGCAAAGGATGTGCTGGAAAATCATAGCGAGATCGGTTCATGGTTGCGAAAATAAGAGCTTTGAGCCATGTCGTGCCACATTTTGGAAAGGTGACCAAGAATATATCAGTAGGTTGAGCCTTAAAATGATCTTGGATAAACATGAGACCTTTTAGGGTTCCATATGTTGTTAGCCAACAGCCTTTGTAATGGACTAGATGTTCAGTCATCCAACCTTTTCCCTTGGGAAGTGATGCCACAAGCTCTTCAAATCTTTTGATCGTTCTTTGGTAATCTGTCTCTTCTTTATTCTCTTCATCATGGATTTTCTTAACAAGGCTTTGCTCGGAGTGAAGGTTATCTTCATTGGTTATGTTAACGAGACATTGGTGAGAGGTTAGGGTTTCTACGAAGTCCTCATCTTCTTCTTCGAGATCAATGTTGGTTGTGGGGATGTGATATGAACAGCCCATAAGGAAGAAGATTTGTTTTTATTTGCAGCTAAATAGGACTTGGAAAATAGAGAGCTGAAATTAATTACTTTGAGCTGAGATCGGAGACTATAGTGGTGCCATTTTATAGAAAGAGTTAAAAGGATACTTCTCCACTAGTCATTACGTGGGAGAAGAGAAAATAAAGCCAAAAAAAAATAAAAAAAAATTGGTGTGTTTACTTAATGGGAATAGGAATGAGAATGGGAATCAAAGAATATGAATGAATGATTGCTTAAATGAGAGTTGGAATGGGAATCAAAGTAGTGGGCCCCACCCATATTTAAAAATAATTACTAGAGTTCTCATTCCCATAGGGAGGTGGGAATAGGAACTCCATTCCCTAAAATGACTATATTACCCCACCTAAATTATGAAATTTTTATTTTATCATCATCATCATCATCATCATCATCATCATCATCATCATCATCATCATCATCATCATCATCATCATCATCATCATCATCATCATCATTATCATTATTATCATTATGATTATCATTAATAATATTATTATTATTCTTCATTATTATCATTATGATTATCATTAATATTATTATTATTATTCTTCATTATTATCATTATGATTATCATTATTATCATTATGATTATCATTAATATTATTATTATTATTCTTCATTATTATCATTATGATTATCATTATTATCATTATTATCATTATGATTATCATTATTATTATTATGATTATCATTCTTCTTCTTCTTCTTCTTAATAATAATAATAAAAAAAAAGTAAACAATTTATTCCCCATCAATGGCAATACAATTCATTTTAATTCCGATTCCCACAGTAAAAGTAAACATTTTATTTTGATTCTCATTCCTCATTCCGATTCCAGTACATTCCGATTCCAACCCATTCCGATTACTGATTAGTAAACTTACCACAAAAGTCTTGACAGGTTTGCAATTACCTTATCGACGTGAGTTTTAAGTGATAAGCTAAAGACATTTACCAGCAGACTTAATCAATAATCAGTTTTGCACCTATTATTTCTCAATTATAGTTGGGAAAACATAGTACGTTATATATAGTTTTCAAAAAATAGTGCATTTTTTTTAGAATACTTCTCAAATAATTTAAAATTTGAAGTTACAAATCTAGTTCTTAATTTAGTTGTTGAGAGTGAATTAGAGAGACATTTTCTCTTAATATTTTTTTAAAACTCAGTAATGGTTAAATTAATGACAGGAGGTAATTTATATTACTTACATATATAGTGAGGATAATTTATAGCAAATAAGCTCCATTTCAAATTAATGGTGCATGCATGCGATATTCCATCTCGATAATTGTTGGTTCATTTTATCACCAAGCCATTTTCCTAAAAAATGCAGAATAATATTAGCTCAAATCACATGTGTCATTTCATAATTAATTTCTTATGTATAAGCAAAAATGCATATGAGTTTATACCATTAAAATTAATACAATAATTTGTCAGTATAAGTGTGGTACATTAAAAAAAAAATGTATACCTAATAACTCAAGACATATTGATAATTAAACAATAGTTAAATTTGTTAGTACTAATCTTACCACCCAGTCCCAATCATTGCCAGATTACATTTATCATGATATGATTGTAGCACCTTTTTTTTCCCCCCCAAATTTATCATTTTTATAATTGACACAAATTATTGTCTTATACAACAAACTTTCTTATTCGTTGGGAACATGAAATTAGATTTATTAATGCACTATATTATTCAGGTCCAACTGTATGTCCCAAGTCCACGAACTTCCTATAGAATATCGTAAGGAAATTTTGTGTTAGACATGTAGGTCATTTTGTTTGAGAAATTTGAAGCAGAAACTTGTGATTGAGAAATTGAGAGATGCTTTATAGATTCGGAGAGATGCTTTATATATTGAGAAATTAAAAGGGAAATTCACCTCTAAAATTTGAGCCAGCAATTGCTTCAAGAAATAGCAAGTTATTCAGCTTTTCTTTCACTGTGTTAATTTTAAAGAGGATGAATGATTGTTTAGCTTATGTATATTGAGTTAAGTGTCCGATAAATCTTTATATTTAAAAAAATACTTTAACACCCTCTTTCTGTTAAATATGTTCCGTTCCTACCTTCACTTTTATTTCCTTTTCCAATAATACTCTTGCGGATATTAATGAAAAATAATTTACCAAATTAATCTTAAAAATAACATATAAATTTACACAAATATTTTTATTATTATTTTATTTTTAAGATTAATTTGATAAATTTATTTTTTATAATTTAATTATTTGTAAGATTGTCATAAGGATATTAAACATTATTTTAAGTTGGCTGATATTAATTTATTTATAAACAATTATTAGCAATATTGTTGCACATGTGCTAAAAATATTTGTTTTTTCACACTAATTAATTTACTATTTTTTTTATAGATAAGCTAATTAATTTCAAGAATATTATTGCAGTAGTATCATTGTAAAAGAAAAAAAGAGTGAGGGTGAGAATGAACACATTTAATTGTAAGTTTTTGAGATATTTTTAAAATACAGCGACTATACAAGCATTTAAGTTAAAATATAATAACTAAATAAGTATCCACTCTTTTAAAAAACTACACTGATAACTATTATTGCAAATTTTCTCAGTATATTATCGTAAATTCTTATTTATTAATATTTTAAAACTGAAAAGATTGAACAATTTTTAATTGTTTAATTTATTTAAGCCTGCTAAGCACCTGGCTTAACTACATACACAAAGTTCTTATCCAGGAGGAGGTATAAATTTTACTTCTTTACTCAAGTGAAACGTATGGTCCAAAGTTCATGTACTTGCTTGCTATTGAATCTTCATCTGATAATTTTGTGGCAGATCATGCTGTTTGAGAGAACTGAGAATTGATTTGTTAAATTGCTTCAAATGTAAATTGAGAGTCCCCTGCAGTGCTAATATGTGAAAGTGTTCATTTGATCTGAAATACTGTTTTAAATTATTTCTACAAAGTGTTGCTGATGTAAATCGACGTTACGTCAATTATAATACCAACTATTTAAGTGCAGCACCACTCATTCCAATAAGCAGCAATCAAATTCTTAACCAGGACGGATCCATATCAATGGTGAATTGGATAAGTCATATATTTTATTTATATTGCAGGATTCCGTCTCGCGAGGATCAATTGAATCAAAAGAGCAAAAAAGCTTACATTACAGCTGAAGAATGTCCAAAGAAACTCATTTTCTGAAAGTGAAGCTACAGGGAACCAGTTAATCACTGAAACAAAAAATGAAATAGAATGGAAGCAAGTGAATGTTCACCACCTGAATAAACTTCTCTGTAACAGGAAGGCTGCACAATAATCAACTCTAGAAATTATCTCACGAATTCACAATAATGGCCATATCATCTGGCTACTGTTTTAAATTACAGAAAAAGGTGAAAAAAATATTTGGGTTCAACTATATTATAAACGAAAAGAGCCGAGAAATTATTACAAGAATTGCTAAAGAACAAATAATTCTACTGCTTGTGAAAAAGGGAAAATGAAAACCCCCACCAAAAATGAACCCCTCACAACTCTTCACCTAGTACCTTTGAACTTTCTAGTGTACATAAATTTTGTTTTTCTTTCATGACACTATGGTAAGAAAGCGAAAAAGAAAAGCTTCTAAAGAAGTCAAAACTTTCTACTTCTGTATCTACAATGATGCGATCACAGGTTGAGAGTATAAAATATTCAAGATCGCATAAATTGCTTGTAATCAAGAAGTAGTACATTTTAACTCGTCACACAGTCTTGGACATATGGGTGGCTGTGATTTACATACCGATCCCATATAGGTCTATACCTGCTAATGGCCAGTTTTAGCCATGGCTTCATGTTTCCATTAAAGTGAATAACTGCTGCACTCTCAATTAGACGGTTGTCAATGTTCATATCATACCCCAGTCCTAGAACATGCCATCTCCTATCAAGAGGCTCTGTGAGCCCATAGAAGGAAAGAAGAGCAGGAGGTAGGGTTCCCAGCTTCCACAGTGTCCGATCAGCATTTTGTTCCTGCCAGTAATGATACCGTGCAGTCACATTTGCTTTCCTCCAAGCGATCAAGTCAAAAACATTCATACCAAACGCCCATCCACATGCCTGTGGGTCAAACTTCGAGCTGATAATTGGGTTTGAGAAATTGAGATACTTGTAATAACGATGAAATGCTTCAAGACAAGTTTCAACTGCACCATTCACATTTCCATGTAAATCCAATGAGAAAAGTGGCGTCAAATCCTTCTGAACAACAACATCATCATCAAGAAAAACTATTTTCTCCAACTGTGGATATACCTCCGGGATGTAAAAGCGAAGGTGATTTAGCAAAGACAGATACTTCGGATTCCGCAATTTTGGCTCAACCCTCAAATCTTGATATTCACCAAAATAGATAGCCTGTGAGTCAGCATTAAGAAGCTGTTTCACAATGGGAGCATAAGAAGCATTCAACCATAAAAACTCCTCTATATTCTGCACTTCTATTGTGGACCCTTTAAAGTGATTATTGAGGAACCAAGCCTGCATAGCACCATAGGTGACTCCGTTGGTTACAATGTGGAAGACCATCTGTTTTGGATGATCAGCATTAGTGATGGTGGAATTGACAACTACAGATGTAGCCAGCACATTATCTGAAAATATACAGAAGTGATAGAGATTGTTGTCCAAGAGTCGAGGAGAGTTTCTCCTCTCAGACGCCAGATCTTGGATGTGCATGCTCCTAACCCAATCCACTGAGAGCTTGACTTTTAGGCAATGTAGGCTCTTTGGTAGTGATTCAGCCACCAATTGCCCAAAAAGTGTACTCTGAACCGTTGCTGCATTAGCACGCTCTTCAAGGGCTTGAATATGAGATTTCATTGTCATTATTGTTGTTGCAATGTCATAATGAGCATCTTGTGCTGTAAAGATGAGAGATGATAAGCTACTAATAATTGGCTCTGCTTCATCCAGAGTTATAGGCTCTCCTCTCATGGCAGCCTTAGAAAGCAAAAGCTGGCAACTTCTGATATTCTTGCTCAGCTCCCAGGCAAGTTGAAGGTTGTTGTGCTCTTTGGCAATGATAACGTAAGCCTTAGCAAGTATTATTTGCTCTGCCAACTGCCGTGAAAATGAGGTCACACTCAAGATTTCTTTTGTAAAATTTAAATCCTTCTGTTCAACCCGCTCTGTTCTTGCACTTTTCTCCTGGAAGAGGAGGTTAATGCACAGTAAGTCCTCAAACAATTGATTCAAAAGCAATGGACAATCAGATATATCAACTATTCAGTAATCTCAGTCATTTTATGGTTCACAACAATGTTTAAATTATTAACTTCCTGGAAGAGTATGGTGTACCAGAAGGGAGCCCAAGCAAGGAACAAAAAAGAACAGCAATACAAGAAATGCAAAAAGGATGACAACGTAAGAAAAGGAAAAGGTTCAACACTATAGATAAAATTGATTGTGCCATTAACAGCTAAAGATGTTACTATAAATAAGGAATCATAATTAAAATTCTAATTCTAACCAGAAAGAGCAGTGAATGATGCAGTAGCTATAATTGTGAGACTGTGATATTTATTTTGATTATAAGAACCAATGTTTGAACTATTTATTTTCTATCCAAAAGAACCGCAGATCTATACACACCTGATCAGTCAAGAAAATCCTGAAAAGGGTATGTTCAGGAACAGGAACACAAATTGACTATTGGGTTAAGAACTCAAAATACATAGCATATATGGTACCTAGAGGAATTATTAGGATTGATGGTACCTAAAAGTACGTAACTATGGAGAAAACCCGATATCCACAAGGAGATGGCTCACAGCTGTTGCTGATGGTGGGAGAGCAATGGTAATAACAGAGCACTGTAGATAGTCAGTAATACTGGTAGCAGTAGCAACCATGACAGCAGCTGTGATGTTACAATGGCACAATAGTTGTATGGTGAAGTGCGGTGGCTGCAGGTACTGTATGTAGCAGTACAGTGGCTAAAGTGGTCCAGGGCAAGGTGGGGATGAGTTTCAAAGCAGATTTTTTTCCATTTATTTTTCTCTAGGAATAGATAGTTTAATCACAAGTACCAATACTAACTAAAAGTGTGCAGCCAAAACACAAAACTCTCTACCACCAAAGTTACTTGAATAATGTGTTAACGAGCAAAAGAAGCAGCATAGGTAAATAATTCACATCACTACATAATAAATAGTTTAGAAAACTATTAATAGCCCAATCTGTGAGCTCTGACCCAATATACGGAGAACACTATTATTACAGAAATTGACAAAAATCTAAGAGTTTTATGACTCCATGATTTATGAGATTAACATCATTTTCCATTCTAAGCTTAAAGTCACTATTATCAAAACTCATGAGATTCATCTGAATGAAGCAGTCACAAATTTCTTAACATGGTTGATTTCTTTAATCAAAAACATGTTGGCATAGTAATAAAGGAAATAAAATACTTGATCACAGCTAAACCATCGCAAACATAATTCCTATAGTTCACAGGTAATTCATGCTTCTTTTCCATTCAAACTAAAACCATTTCAATCCTAATCAATTAAAGAAATGACTATCTCATAATCATTTCCTAATATCCTGTTCATTAGATTGGTAAAATTAATAAATATAAACTTACTTTGAATAAATTGCTCATTAGGAGGGTGATCTACAAAGAAAATAAATTAGTGCTAGTAAAAGTACTCTTAGTGAATTCAGCACTTGCAGTCCTCCTAACAGAAAGACCAGTATTGGAATAAAAAACTTGAGTTTAGCAAGTCGATAAAACCACTTCCTCATTCCAACGGAAAAGGAAGAATTTATATATATGTCTGCATAGGAATACATATACTGAACTTCTACAAGTTTCATGCCTATATACAAGTGCACACATGTGAAATTTGAACCTAATCAGAAGTAGAATACAAACAAAAAGATAGCCAGGGAAATGTCTTTCATCAAAGCTTTCAATCAACATATCATCAGAACTCCAAAACCAGTTTAAAAAACTCATATTTCCACATAATAGACTTTCCAAGCTCCAAGATCAAATGGGCATCTCCAAAAGTATAAAAAAAATTAATCCGTATCTAATCTAAAAGCCAAACGAACAGTTTATCAAAACAGGATAAGGGTCCTGTATTTGCTAACCTGTACAAGGGGGTTAGAACGATCTTCATGATGATTATGTTGAACTATAAACAAAACCAATCCTGCAATTGAAAAAAGCCCAAGAAGAGCCCAGATCCAACAAGAAAGCCTCCTTCGAACCGGGCGCCGATAATCGGCCGCCCGCCGCCGCATCTTTCAGTGAATCTCTCCACAACTCAACACCGAATCAAGATTCGAAGCCGACCCATTTACCAGATTCGACCAAAAAATCATTGAAACTTGCAAAAAAAAAAAAAAAGAAATCTCTCCACCATCCAATTCTTACTTGATCGACGAAACTGGCCTGGTCCTTTGGTGCCTTTATAATTAAAAAAAAAAACTTTAGAAACAAGAAAAAAGAAAGATTTTAACTTGCAAGGAAGGTTAAAGAATCGAAAATTGAAAGAGTGGCAAGTTACGTGATCTTGGTTTTGTTCTGTGTGAACAGTGAAGAATGAAGTGAGAGAATTTAACCAGGAGCTCAAGGGTGTTGAGTGCTCTCTGGTGGCTGTGCTGTTAGATGTCAGATTCTTATAAGGGGAGGGAAACGAGAAGGGGCAAAAGCCAGCACATGAAAGCATGTAATGGGTAAACAATGTTGCATGTTTTTTTTTTTTTGGGGTCAATTTTTAACATAGCTTCTTCCCCTTTCCAATTTTTTTTTTTAATTTTATTTTAAGTAAACAAGTTTTAGCATAGTCACCATGCCTATTTCCCTCATAATTATTTTCAAGTGGCAAATTATGGAAGTTCCAATAAACTTTCTAAAATCCATTGTATTACCTAAAATGGGAGTAGATTTTACCAAAAATAAATTAAACTGATTTTTAAACATTTAGTTTGTGGTGCTGCATACTACTAGAATAGGATTGATTCAAGTCACATATCGCTATATGTGTAAGAAATTTTAAAAGAACATTGAAAATATCTATTAATTTGACTAAAGTAAAATATTAATTAGTACTGCAGATGCTGGATAGAATAATACGTTTTTAGGAAATTTATCTGTCTAGTCATTTTTTCGTAAGATTATTATTAACACTATGTAACAAAATTTCTTATTATAGTAACAACTTTTACTCATTTAGGACTAAACTACCCTTAAAAGTGCTTGATTGGTTATGCACGACGAAAGCCATCACCCGCGTTGGTTGGTTTTGCGAGACAAAAACTATTGCCTACATTAGTTGGTTGTGCGTGACGAAAGCCATTCTCTCATTAGTTGGCCGTGGCCGATGGGAGCCATCCCTTGTACTGGCTAGCTTCCATCGCCTGCGTTGGTTATAGGTGATGGAGACTATGGCTAATAAGAATGGTGATGATGGAGCCCAACGCCCACGTGAATGGAGCTTAATGCCCTAATTGTCATGCTTTGATTTCTTTCTCGCACACTTAACAACATAATTGAATATATCCAGCACACTTAACAACGTAGTTGAAATAATCTTCTTAGACACATTTTAACAAACATTTAATGTACCATAGTGACACAAGCTAATCTTAACAAAATTAGGTTGAAATGTCAAAGGTAGAAGCTTGTTGTCGATGGAAGCCGCCGCAGTCAAAGGAAGTCATTGTTGAAGCTACTAAAACCATAAAAAGAGATGGGGATGGTGTGGGCGATGTTGTGCTTTTGGATTTAGATTTGTTTTGCTTGTTTTAACAGTAATTTGATATAAAATGGATATGTGGCTATTATGGTAAGAAATTTTGTTACATGATTAGTTTTGATAATGATTTTATAAAGATGGCTAGATAGGTCTGGTATAAGAAGTTTGAAATTTGAAACTTTCCATATATTAAAAAGGAAGAGCTTGTGTTACTATCAAGAGAAAAAAAAACAATGAATAAATAAATAATCATTGATATAATATTGTAATTTCAATATGTTTCATAGTGAATAAATTAAAACCCCATTTAGAATTGAGATTGAAACGCTCTAAGTGGTTTATTCCATAAGTTTTGACAAAAATGATATATGGTAAATTTTCTAAAAATTACTTGTTTCATAATTCTCTATTTTGATAACAGCTTTTAAAAGAAGATAAGAATTGCTCTTTTAAAGTTAATATTATAATCTTAATATTTTAGTAAAAAGACACTTATGTCTTATTTTTTTTATAAATCTAATATATAAATAAATAGCAATTTAAGCTTTGCCTATTTAATTATTATATAATAAAACAACACTTTTATATTAAAATTTACCTAATGCATCTACTATATTTTCCAAACTCACAGCAATCACAATAATATAGTTTATTAAACAACAAGCTACTCTTTTAAATAATTACTTATTTCATCCATATAACATCAGTAGTTTATTTCATCAATCACTGTAATTCTAAACTGGCCCTTAATTTAGAGTTTTTGTATTTATATCGCATATGTGATTCTCCACATGATACTTTCTAATTTTGCATTTTTTTTATCCCTCCTTTTTTCTACCTTAATTGGTAAAGATGAAAATCGGAACCAAAGTTGACAATGTAGAAGACTAGAGTTTGTTTTTAGTTTTATGCTTGACAATGAAGTAGAATCCTAAAGTTTGCTTATTTTCTTGAAGGTGTGGCCATTCCTCAATTTCCCATTATTTGATAACCTCACCACAATTTTTTTTTTCTTTTTGGGATTGTCCTACGTTATATTTAGGGATGGTAAAATTTTTCATGGATTTAAGGCTCCACCTCAAATAGGATAAATTTTAAATAATTTTTGAAAAATGTAGTAGGAATTGAGGGAAAATAATCCATAAATTATTAATGGGGTAGAATTTGATTTTGTACTCCCAAGCCCACCTCCAACCCAATTCTCATTATATGTAAATATATTTAAATTTTTATTTACTAATTTGTTTTATTAATTAAAATATTGATTAGTAAATTTTTTTTATTTTTACCTAACATAAATTAATAAATATGTTATAATGAAAACAAAATTCTACAATACAATTCCTACTTAACCCTAAAATATTATAAAATATTATTATAATATTATTTTTTTCTCCTATAGCTGTCTTTTCCTTGATCTCTTCAAATAAATCCAACCTCATTCTTCAAACATATGACAAAACCTTTTCTTAAATAAATTTATAGTGAACTAACAGTCATTAATTTTATTATTTGATATTGTAAAATTAAAGTGATAATCATAGACTATATAAATATGATAAAGAGAAGATAAAGCCAAGAAAGAATGGTTTGAGATATTACTATACATTTTTATTTTTTTGTTATTATTTATCCAAACATTTTATAGTTTTGATGTCATTTTAAAATTTTGTTTCAAACTTTTGAATTTTTTTAATAATTTAAATACTTTATAATATATTAATATGATGATGATTTTTTATTTTATTTAAGTCTCTTATTTTTTATTTATTGAAATTATATATATATACTTATTGTAAAATAATTAAATAAGTAAATGGAGAATGGGATGGCGATGGGGAAATCATTCCCCACATGAGCATTCTCCATCCCCAACTTACTAAATTTATTAGGGAATGGGGGTCAAAATTTTTAATGGGGTGGGAAATGGTGTAGGCCTCCCTACCCCCACCCCATTGCCATCCCTACTCATATTCTTGATATTTTCTTCAATGCAGCAGCACAAATCACAAATAGTACTGCATTAAGAAGCTTCTATTTAGAATTTACAACCGGTGTGATTTGTGCATCCCTACCAAGAGATCCTGCTAGGAATTGTATATATGTTTCACTTTCAGTCATATGTATTGGATTGATATTTTTCTATGTTTAAAAAGGAAATCTTAGTTTAATCTTTATGTTTTGATTTAAGTATTCGTTTAATCTCTATATTTTAAAAAATAACTCAAAACACCATACAGGTAAATATGTTGCATTTTTACCTTTATTTTTTTCTTTTCTTTTGTAATAATACTCTTCCAACAATAATCTCGACATTAATTAATTTATCTATAAAAAAGTTTATTAGCAAATTAATCAATAAATATGACTGTGTTATAACTAGTATTTTTGTGTATCTATGTAACAATCTTGCTAATAATTATTTATAAATAAATTAATATTAGCCAACTTAAAGCATTATTTAGCATTCTTGCAACAATCTTACTAATAATTATTTTACAAAACTAATTTATTAAATTAACTGTAAGAGTATCTTGAAGAATTTTTTTAAATCTAAAAATTAAATAAATACTTAATTCAAAATATATGGATAAAACAAACAATGAAATTCTTCTTCTTCTTCTTCTTCTTTCCTTTTGCTTAATTAAATAATCAACCAATTAACTAACATTTTGTGGAACTACCATTCACAGAGTAGAGTACAGGGAATGGTTCAAGTTTCCCCATACGTAATGAACTTAAATATTTATGTTGTGTCATAACAGAACAATTTATGGAACGTCCACGGCAGACATAACAGTTTGTAACTAAAGTGGACTTTCAAGTAATCACTCATCCGATAATCCATTCGCAAATTACATTAATTTGATGATTCTTAATGCATCGGGTGCAAAAAAACAACACAAATTAGCTATGTTTGGTAAAATAATTGGGAGAAGCCAAATATAAGTTGGGTAATAATTAAATGTAAAATAAGTAATTAGTTTGGTAATCTAACTTCATCTCAGACATACCATAAATCAAATTTATACAGAAAAAACAATATCATTCGGTAAAACATAATGAGGGAACATTATTCATATGCTCCTCTTTCTATCGTAAAAAAAACAGGGCCCAATCAACGGCTCCTTTTTTTTTTTTTTTTTTTTTGTTAGTCTTTACATTTTTTATGCATTGGTGCTTTTTTTTTTTTTTTTTTTTAATTATATGAGACTATTGTCCATATTACCACTCATATTTCATGTGATTAATACATTGATATTTACAATCAGATAATTACTGGGACTAATTTACCGTTGAGATTAATATACTGATATTTACAATCAGATAATTACTGTAACTAATTTACCCTTGAGTTCACATACCCTTGAGATTAATACACTGGTATGTCTACTCCACATATCAGTATATATATGTATGTATACATACATTTAGTATATATATGTATGTATACATACATACATACATATATATATATTGAGACTATTGTTCATAATTACCACTCATATTTCATGTGATTAATACACTAATATTTACAATCAGATAATTATTGAGATTAATTTACCCTTGAGTTCACATACCCTTGAGAATATATATGTATGTACAATGAGACTATTGTTCATATTACCACTCATATTTCATGTGATTAATACATTGATATTTACAATCAGATAATTACTGTGACTAATTTACCCTTGAGTTCACATACACTTGAGATTAATACATTGACATGTCTACTCCACAAATTTACCCTCTAATATTTAAGGTACATTTACTTTACTCAAATTGAAAAAGGAAACATACATCTACTCCACTCACTCCTGCCTTCACTCAAATTACTGGGATAAATTTACCATCTAATATTTAAGGTACGTCTACTTCACTCATATTTCGAAAGGGAGAACTCAAATTGAGAAAGGAAACATACATCTACTCCACTCACTCCTGCCTTAACTCAAATTGAGGAAGAAAATTAAACTCTCACAATGCATTATTGGAGTTCGAACCTGTAACCTCACAATTATGAAAGTGGAGTTCTAACCACTAGACTAAAGCCTTATGGCTTTTTAGATTTAAAGTCTTTAACAACAATACGTGAAGAATTTCATACCGCATAAGATCGAAGGACCAATTGAAAAAGACAACCTTGATAATGAAAGATAATATAAATAGTTATGAAGCAATTATCGTTGAAGCTCTATTTCTCATGTATGTTATCTGTTGATGGAGATATTGACGATGAAGTATCTTATATCTCCACAGATATTATATTAATAAGGTCAATATAATTTAACTAGTTGTTTATGTTCTTATATATAGATCAATTATGGATGTTGTTAATGTACTAATGTGCTACTTTTTTGCAAACAGAAAGAAAACAATATTTTATACATCTTACGGAATTTGCTATATATATAATTTCGAGTATTCTGTAATCTGTATCGATTTCTTTTGGGGCAAAAAGAGTAATATTAAAACTTTGTGGGAGGTATGTGCAAGTTTACAAATATTACGGCAGCCACTATAAATTTATCCTCCTTATTTCTCAAATTTCACGAATAAACCCCTGCCTTTCAAACTTGCCAAGTTGGCTCGCGATTCTAGAGAGTCTCTACCAACTCAACCTCTCTCGCCGCGCTCAATTACAGAAATTTACAGACCTGGTTATTTTCATCTCTTATTCTTTTTATTTTATTGTATTTTTATTTTTAATCTCATTTATTGCTTCTTTTAAATTTAATACGGTTGTGTATTAATGCGTAGAGTTTTTAGTTCATGGGATTCAATTTAGAAACTTTAGAATCTCGGTGGGTTTTTCAGTAATGAAGGTTCATAGATTTTACTTTACTTCACTGAGTTTAGTGATGCATTATGGTGGCCTTTTTATGTTTTTTTCTTTTTTATAACCTTGTAACAGCTTTAATGTTGATTTGAATGAACCAATGTATATAAAGCTCTGAAAAAGAAACATAAATTTGCTTGCTGTTCAGTGTGTTGAAGCTTGATAAGTTGAATTAACTTGATTGATTGAGTTTTTTCAGCTTGTGGGTATTGCAGCTTTCATGGGACACTCTCCCAGATAAATAATGGAAGTATATTTTTTTTCTTGGAATTACTTGTGTCATGTATCATTTAGTTAGGAAATATGATTTGGTAGCTAATTGCAATAGTATAGGTTGGAGTTTCCAGTTTCAACTTAGATATGGATGATTTTGATTAAATCAAATTTCTTGCTAAATTTGTACCAACTCAAAGCTGCAAAAAGTTGGTTAAATTTTGTTGGCTTGCTTGGTCACAGAATTAAGTGTCCTTATTCTCTTTTTTGCTCTCAAGATTGGTTGGTTGATGCATGATTTTTGTAGTTCTTTTCTTCTCTATGACTATTGCATCATATGTTAATTTTATATATAGTTGCCTTTTTGGAGAATGAACCACAAGTAGAGAACTATTGTTTATTTAATTTATTTTTGGTGATGAGTTTTTAATTTATTGAGAACAAAGATTCTTTTGTGAATGCATCCAGTATTTTCCTTTTAGATTTTTGGGAAATTTGTTACCTTATTATTCACCACCATGCTCCATTTTTTTTTTTTTGAGCTGTAACCTTTTTTATAACCACAGGGTGCGTAGAGAGCAATTGGAAATGGCAAAAACATCTGAGAGATTTTCTGCAGATTTTATAATGGGAGGTGCTGCAGCAATTATGGCGAAGAGTGCTGCAGCGCCAATTGAGAGAGTGAAGCTTTTGTTACAAAATCAAGGAGAGATGATTAAGAGAGGTCAACTCAGGAGGCCTTATATGGGTCTTGGTGATTGCTTTAGGAGGGTCTTGAGAGAAGATGGTCTGTTGTCCTTTTGGAGAGGTAACCAGGTCAATGTTATACGATATTTCCCCACTCAGGTATTGTGATTTCTCTTCTATATCAGCCTGCTGTTTGATCTTTTATCTTAAAGAGTGGATTTTCTGCATTAGCATCTTGAACTTTGATTTGAAAGTATGTGCCCATTTTTTCATGGAGATGTTAAATGAGAATTAGTTAGCATTTTTTCTCTCATAACAGTGACTTGATTCATATCCTCTCTTTTGGGACCACCTGCGTACTTTAAGAATAGCTTGATGGGGGTCGCCGGGTCGACTAGCCGGTTCTCATAACCAGCATCTTGGAAATTCTGTTTTTTATAGGAGAAATTTTATTCGATTTAATTTAAATATGATGCTATGAAAGTGATGATTTTAGCTGAGTAGAACATGAATGAGTGTAGAACATGACTTTGTGTATTATTCTTTTATTCTTTAGCAATTTGCTGTGGTATCTTTTATTCTCCTATAGATTGCAAACTGGCATTTGGTACTAACAGGTATGGCATTCATATTGATTTTTTGGGCTAAAAGTGTTCATTTTCAACGCATTGTCATTTAGTTCAATGTCCATAGAATTCTTGTTTTATTAGTTGCCGTCAAAACTTTTGTGTGTTAGATTGATGGAAATTTGTCAAACCTTTTCTTGTCACAAATGTGTGACACACACTGTCGTCATCAGCATAGCAAGTTATTCATTTTCCTTATATAAAACATGATACCACTAAAAACCTAAGAGATTTGAACAACTTCCAATGATACTGTCCCACTAATCTAATTATGAAGACTCACTATAGCAGTTAGTTAACGCGTCCAAATCTAGGCTTCTCTACATAGGCAATATTTATGGGCTTTACTGGTACAAGCTTATTAAGCCTACGAAATGGCTAACAGCATTTCGTCTTCGGTACCTTTTGGTGAATGTATTTTGGGTTGTTTTGGTTTGGAAAACATTCAAGCAAGATTTGTGCAGATATCTCGGGCTTGTTGAGTTTTCTCTTTAAGCTCTGCCTCAACTTCTTTTCAATTTAACATAATTTTCTTTCTATTATTTATCATTTGCCTTCGACTGGCTTTCTTGACAGAGATCTTAAACATGAAATTGAGGTGGCAATTATAAGCATTGCTTAATTAATAGTTCTTTAGTAATTTCATCAACGCATGAGCTGAAACTTTCTGTTTCTGTGCATCTTGGTGGAAAGACGCTGTCATTGACTCATCGTTCACAATTTGCAAATCAGAGAGGCATACTTTTTCATTGAAAATGGTTTGGTTACAATTATTTATTCATTCCACTTCCATCAGTTGTGTTCCACTGTGGAACTCTGTAATTTCTCCAGGAGAAAGTCATGTTTTAAAAGTGTTTAATTAGGTCCATTGAAATCTGGATGAATTTTTCTGGACCTGAGTACAAGCTTTTTGCAAGCACCTAGTTTACTCAAGATTACTCATAGCAGACATTTTGTGCCTACTGTAAGATAATTTGTTCAATTGCCATTTGATTGTTGAACTCTTCCGGTTGTGCAAGAATAGAAGAGATTCCTTTTATGAATGATCATGCAGCTTTGCAGAGTATGACATGTTAAACTGTCAAAGAGAACAAATTAGGAGGAGATCTAGAAAGCTTTTTATTGATTAAAAATCACTGTCTTTTGGTCTGTATTGATTTGGTCCCACTTTTTATATCCGTACTACCTGCCTATTTTTATCACTGAACAGATGTTTGATTGTCCGTAGGCTTTTAACTTTGCATTTAAAGGTTACTTCAAAAACCTTTTTGGCCGCTCAAAAGAGAAAGATGGTTATGTAAAGTGGTTTACTGGAAATGTAGCATCAGGAAGTGCGGCTGGGGCAACAACTTCATTATTTCTATACCACTTGGATTATGCACGTACACGGTTAGGCACTGATGCGAGGGAGTGCCGTATCAGTGGTCGACGCCAGTTTAAAGGGCTACTAGATGTGTACAGTAAAACATTGTCAAGTGATGGAATAGCGGGCCTTTATAGGGGATTTGGGGTTTCGATAATTGGAATCACTTTTTATCGGGGCATGTATTTTGGGCTCTATGACACAATGAAGCCCATCATTTTGGTGGGGCCTTTAGAGGTAACTTTCTACATCTTAGTTAACTTAAACTCGTAACCATGTATTTCGTGGTATCTGTCTGCTCAAGAAGTGTTGAATGTGTGTTCAGACTTTGAGCTGAAACATGGTTTTAATCTATAGACATGGATGTTTTGACAGATGTATACTGCTGCAGACTGATAACTTGTGGGCCCTCGTAGTTTATATCCTATTATAAATAAAATAACAGCCAAGTAGTTTTCAACACCATATTTTAGACTTCTTACAAGATTCATAGTTACTGCTATAATTGTCCTTGTGATCATTTGTTATCTTAAGTTACTTATTTGTTAGTCTTATGCGTAAGTGCATGCATGGTAGGAGATTTTGCTGTGAGTTTCTAGGTCATACCCTGCAAACCCTTCCAGCCTTATGTACTCTAAGCTAAGCTCTTCACTTGTTTGCAGGGGAATTTCTTTGCTAGTTTTCTGTTGGGTTGGAGCATCACCAGTGTCTCTGGGGTTTGTGCCTACCCTTTTGACACTCTGCGACGGAGAATGATGCTTACTTCTGGACAACCAATTAAGTATCACAGTGCTGCACACGCATTACAGGAGATCATTAAACTTGAGGGTTTCAGAGCGCTGTATCGAGGGGTTACTGCAAATATGCTTCTTGGTGTGGCCGGGGCTGGAGTTCTTGCTGGGTATGATCAGCTTCATCAAATAGCATATAGGCATGGTTATATATTTGAGCCACGTCAGAAGGTACTGTAACAAGACTCCTCTACTGGGAATTTGTAAACTAGTGTAGGTCTTAGTTGATTCATAGCCATAAAGTGATAAAAAATTTAGAGAGTTAAAAAATAAAATTAAAAGCAAATACGCAAAAAGTGGGGCCAGGGAAAGGTGAGGAAGAAAGTGTTGATATAGTGGTATTGCTTCCTCCCTGAATGCTTATGAGCGAATCAGTGGTTCCTTGTGCTCAATTTGTACAGTTGCAAAAATTAATTGTTTTATTCGTAAAACACACAGTAAATAATAGGTTCGGATAAAGAAATTCTTGAATCTTTATCAAGGTATATGTCATTCCTATTGTTAAGGTATATTCTCAGTATGCATTTTTCTAGCTTTCATTCAATAGGAAAGCTGAGAGATACTTGACTGAATGTGATTTCAAACAATATATAAAGGAATGATCCCTTGAGAATTGCCTGCCGATGCATCATACAATTTGATGGACCAAGTACACACAATTACTTTAACAAGCAAAAAAATTCAGTAGACAACTAGTACTAAACATTACTAAGCCAAAAGCCAGAAATTCTTGTGACGCTTAGTGGTAATCAAGTAGCCTCCAAGCTTGCTGCTCTTCCTCCTCACAGCAATTGTCATGCGTGAAGAATTTTGGATGCAGTAATCAACAATGTCACCTACAGCCTTCTTCTTGCTTGACCATCTGTTCATCAATCTCCATACAATTGACTTTCTTTTTTGCCCAAGAACCAACAGTGACACAGTCTGCCTCTTTGCTTCTTCTACAATTATGGGTCCTTTTTCTTTCCCTTCCGTTATTGCCATCTCAACTTGCACCTGTTGGGAAACAAGAACAATAAAGCACATCGGAGAAATCAAAAGTTGAATGTATAAAATTTCGACATGCGATGGGATAAACATATGTGGCTTACAATTAAACGAGTTTTGTAATTTACTAATTTTGTGGTTGATGCTGCATATGGATTCAATTATTTTGGCCATTTGTTGACTTGTTGAAATGATGCGTATGGAAAGAATTATAATGGCAGACAAGGACATTTCAAGAAAAATGATAATAATAATAATGATTGTTGACTTGTCTACAAACTTAATTCTGTTAGTATTTTCCAATGTCTAAATTGAAAATCACTTACGCCAGGCTTCTTCAATTGGCAAGTATTTTTCATGGAATGAAGCTTTTCATAAGCCCTTAAGTAAAGCTTCTGCCCCTTGGTCTCCTTACCTGTCCCAGAAGCCAAAACGGATCAAATTAATCAGATAAATTGACACTTAATTACTATTAGCAATACAATTAAACTGATTAAAGTGAAAAAAATTAAGCTGACGACCTTGTTTGGAAGACTTGGGAATAACATATAAAAGAACGATGGTATCTTGGCATTGAACAGTGTGTGATAATGCCCATTCAAGAGCTCCCTTAGCGTCAAGACTCGAATCAACCACAACCATCACCTTGTTGCCATACCTCTCACTTCCTGATGATTCATTGCCTACGTACTCGACCACCTCAGCGTTGCCGCCGCCCAAAAACTCAACGTTTTGATCAGTTTCAACGGGGTTTTTAGGCACTTTTTTACGTTGAAGAGACGGCGAATGCACCCGAACACGAGAAATGGAACGACTGATGGACAGTCTGGGGGATCTGCTATGTGACTTGGCCATAATTTTCTTTAACTTGGTGTGGGAACTTAGCTGGCTGGCCAGCTATTTATATAGATGAATGTTCAATAATGCTGCAAGTATATGTTTGACTTTTAAGTGTTAATGTACATGTTTGGTCAACGTTATTCTTGTTTGTTTCTTTTGATTTCTGTGTGGTGGGGCTTTTCTTGATTGAACGTGCTGGCCACAACACTGTGCATAGGTTGGTGTCATGAATCTTATTGCTTTTAAGTCGTTGGGTTTGCCAATTTGTTAAATGAATTAATTAGTGATTTCCCTCGTTTTCTAGAATCGTATTTGGTAGTGGTCTCTTGCTGTTTCATTCTTTTGAAAGTTCAAGCATATGAATCTCTGGGATCTTTTTGAACGAATGTTGAAATCACTTTAAAACTGATCTAGCAATCTTGCCAAGGCTATATAAATTAAGTTTTATATAGACTCTAATTACAATGCACAACAAATTGATTATTTTTCGTCAAGAATCACTCTTTTTGCGATCCAGTATTGCACACAAGAAGAATAAAAAAAGGATTCATAATTGTTAATCAAGGTTGCCTATGCATCGGCAACTAACATGTACTGCCAAACCCTATCGTAATCTTTCTGGATTAGTTGTCAAATCTTGCTACAATAGCATTCGTGTGCTATTAATAATATAAGACTAATAATTAATGACACAGGGAAAACTGATTAAGGAGATGAGATCAGTTTTCACTTTTCATGCATGACATGGTATCTAAAATGTTATATTTTATTTTTTCTGCATCAAGTGTTGCTGATAGACGTGTCATCACATCAAGATTTTGTAATTGTTTAATTGGACCATCAGAAATTTTAATTTAATCCAACTGTCTCCAATACTTTCGGCCGAATTCAATTTATGTTTGTACGTGATCATGACCGGCTTGCATTTATTCTTCAATTCTCTCCTTCTTCTTTTACATGCAAGCCACAAATCCACAACCCTTTTTGGAGCCATTTTTAACCAGCCTCTTCTTTTTCCTGAATAATGGGCATGCATCACAGCAAAAATGTCGAGGCTGAACAGGATTTGGGGAAAGATACCTAGTCAAGATTTGATGACCCTCACTGTGTTCCAAAAATTGGCCGTTTAAATATTTTGCAGCAATCATTAATTAATGCTGATACGGATGGAGCCAAAGCTTGGTAGTTTACAGTTTGGAATTGGATTTTTGTTGGCTATTTCAGCCGTGAACGTTGATTATTTCTCACTGAATCTTATGCGAGCTAAATAATTCTACCAACTTCATATGGCAAATTCAACTACTTTTGCCACATAGGTTATCTATCATAGGTTATCTATAAGGGATCCGATTAATTAGTACTTGTTCATGAGTGAAATAGTAAATCGATGTATAACCGTGGGTAAATAAGAGATATTTTCGATATTTGATTAATTTCCAAAAGATTAGTGATATTTGAACCTACCGAAGTACTCATCATACCTTTTTATTTAATAAATCCACAACTAAGATTTAAAATTTAGAATTTTACTCTGCACACCTATTTTAATTCCAATTACCAAATACGTCCTCATATAATTAAAATCTTTAGCCATTGCTGACTAAATAAAGCCCATAAAATCTATTTACACAGCCATTTAAAGTGCAATACTGGAACCAATAGGGGGAAAAAAATAAATACCGGCAGCTAATTAATTTTAATTAATATATTCGACTCCATTTAACTGAAAAAGGTTTGATATCACCATTTCAGGCAATAAAACATGCTGGAATTGAATTGATTTAACCGCACAAATTAATAAATTATGCTTGAATTTGCAGTTGTGTGATTCGTTCACTTGTCCTTAATCTATTAATTTCCTTGCCTAAATGAGAAATAAATCAATAAATGAACTCCATAGCTAATCAATGTTTTGCCAGCAATCTATTTGGAGCCTGCAATTTGCATTGTAGGTAGTATCTAATAGCCTGATGTGACCTGGTGCGAACTTTTTAATTTTAGGCTTTCGTAGTTGCTTGCTTTAGTTAAACTAAATTGAATGTTTGTTTTTGGGTTTTCTTGATGGTAGAGCTTGAGATTAAGGTGAAGTAACTCATTTTATTTTCGGCAATTCCACTATATTATCAATGCTGTAATTGTAAAACATATTTGAGTTGAAAGCGTTTTAGATTTAATTGGATTACGAGAGTGTTTAAAGATGGGTGTAAGGAGCAGTATAAAATTAATTTAATTCTATAGTATTGTCCATGATAGAAATTTAAGTAATAAAAATATTTAAAAATGAGTGTGTAGAGTATTTGGATGGGTTTAAATATCCTCATTCTTTGTAAAACAATAAAAATAAATAAACTATATTCTCGATGATTCACAAAATAGTAGAAATTTAGCATATTATATCTGGTCGGTTGAACGAATACAGAGAAATAACAAAAATAAAAGTGGATTCTAGATTTATTCACAATAATCAAACTAACAAATCTGTAAAGTTTAAATAAATACGAAGGACCCATTTTATACTATCTACATGGACTAAAACAACTACTCGCCTAAATAATAAAATTCAAACATGAAACCAAATCAAAATAAAATACATACAAAGTAAGAAAGAAGTCTCCAAAACTAATAACCTCTTGTTTGACTAGAAATTCTCGCATACAACATAGTCTAATACATCATTAAAAATTTGCATGTATTGAATTTCTAATCATTCAAATAAATATGCAATACTACTCTAAATCTTCAGTAATTCAGTCCATTATAACATAGAAGATTACATACAAGCTGAAAGCGGATATCGAAATGGTATACATACCCTTATACAAAGTACCAATAGTATATATAACAAACCTTTTTACAGCACTGGACATATAATATAACATGTTAAGATGAGTTATATATATATATATATATATATATATATTTCTTGTTCTGCTTAATTTCATTAAGCAAAATATAAATCGCACATACTGATAGTAATCAAGTACTCATGATCTGTGAATTATTATTGAAGGTGACGAAGCATCCAAGCGGGCAGCATAGCGTTAGCTTGATGTCCTGTCGGAGTATCCTCATCCTCCTCTCCACTGCCCCCGGCCATTTGGTAAGAGCTGCATGCATGCAGCATATTAGAAATATGGCCACATTTTTAGTGCCCTAACAATATGATTATTGACCGATGGCAAGGAAATTAATTAAAGAGAGAGCCATAGAGAGTCACCTATCGGTCAATGTCTGCATTAGATGAACATTGGATGAGTTCCAGTCATGATTTTGCTGCTGCTGCTGCTGCTCCGCGCACTGCGCCTGTTGGCTCAGGATCTTCTCCTTTTCTTTTACCTTGTTTTAATTAATCAAATTATGTATGAAGTACACAAAGATTTGTCACTCACTTTTCTAAAACAAAATGGATATACATGTGTGTGCATGTGTGTATATACATATATATATATATATAGAGAGAGAGAGAGAGAGAGAGAGAGCTAGAGAGCTGATATTTGAGAATTGCAAGTGTACCTTCTTTACAAGCAAGTTGTTTTGCTCTTTCAATAACTTGTCCTGTACATATAAGTAAGTGAAGTTATAAAAACCTATGAAACAGCTTACTGAAAATAAAGCTCAACCTCTACATATTGTTAAGGATTAAACTCCCTAATCCTTTATAGTAGCTCACTTTCAACACAAGAGCCACTTCTGTAAAATTTTATAGAAGCCCATAAACCGAACTCGGCTTTACTGATAATCAAAAGTAAGGTCTAAAGTTGAGGGTTACTCAAGCCTCTTTTTACTTGGTTCATGTCACGTGGCGCGATAGTATGAGCTGACTCATGTAAGAGTTTGGCTCTAAAACAATATAGAATCCGATAGAACTAACTCATACAGAAAACTAGCTTTAAGAGAACAAGGTTCCCAAACTTTATATACTCAATCTCAGACCACGTGGGATTATTACCTTAACAAGGTTCACCAAGATAGGAAACGTTTAGAAGACAATCTCACAAACGTGGATTCTAACACATGAAGGAAACCCCCAATATACCCTTACTAATAAATTTCAAGTCAACGCATGAATGTTTCAGTGTCAAGACTATAATTAGGTTCCACAGATCCTACGCGTATAGATGTTTTGCATGAACAACAATTAAAAATTAAAGAAGATTATGCAGTTCAGTGTCACCTTTTTCTGAAGCTCTGAAATGGATTGAAGCATGAGTTGGTTCTGCAAATGAAATCTGATTTAATCAGTTGCATGCTTAATGGACCAAACAATGAAAGTTTATAGTTTATAGTAACATCACCTTTCTTGATCGAACGAGTTTAAGACCAGAATCAATCTGCTGCTCTACACTTTGAAGTTCTTTGAGACTTAAGTCTGCAAGATCCTCTCCCATGAAATGCCTGGAGATATTAGATATCAAGACTACATACGTCATTAATTGTTTAACTGATTTACTCGAAAACTTGCGTTCATGTGCATACTTTTGATTTCTTTGTAAAACCTCCATCCTAGCTTTAAGCTTTGCATATTCCAATGTCCAGTTTCCCTGTGACAATATATATTATATGTGGCATTGTTAACGTACAGCTCAAACAATCAAGTAAAATATGCTAGTACTGTTTTGAAATGCTTTTAGAAAAGAACTCATGAATTGCGAATTTGGTGACAAAATAGGCAGCATACATTGGGTTCAATCTCATTTGCTTGAAGCTGCCTCTCCGCGTAAGAATACCTCTCATATCGTTCAAGAATCCTTTCCATGCTGATACCAAAAGAAAAATAATATTATTCTTGTAAGAACATACAAGTATAATCTAAGTCAAACTATGTGAAAGAGTTCCGAATTAAATAAATTAACCAGAACAATATATGCTTGGCAGTACATTAATGCATTAAAACTCTTAAAATATCATATAACTTCAATTCAAATTCATCATTCAAGATAACAGTTCCAGGATGCTGAAAGTGTGATTAAAAAATAAAAAAGAAGAAGAAGAAGTCCAGAAAGGCAGCCAAAATTCTGTGCCTTCCTTGAATAATTTGGCTTGATTGTAGGCAAGTTTTGCATATAAAAGGAAGAGAGGAAGAAGAGCATGTTATCCAGAGAAGCATTCAAAATCTTGAGAGCCGAACAATCTAATGCAAGTTAAGCATATTAGGAAGCTTTAGTATTTTGGGTGTATTTGGGGTATGGATGAGAAAAAATTATTTCTGAGAATACGATTGTAACAACTTTGTTAAATTTTTTTTTGTGGTTCACTTTTGACAATGACCGTGGCTTGTCTCCAGATTTGGAGTTTTTCATATAAATCTTGTGTTCTCCACTTAATTTTTC
Organism: Murraya paniculata; assembly: GCA_030449075.1. NCBI lineage: Eukaryota > Viridiplantae > Streptophyta > Magnoliopsida > Sapindales > Rutaceae > Murraya > Murraya paniculata. Next base: position 1,589,452 of record JAEVFN010000012.1, on the reverse strand, counting down.
TATTAATCTGTTGCTTGAAAAATTTGCTTAGAGTAATCTTGGGAGGAATCTTAATTTTCTAACAGTGGTATCAGAGCCATTAGTTGAACTTTTGGTGTCGGGATTTTGTTGACGTATACAGTACTATTTACGTATGCGATATTATTCACGTGAAGCAGTGGTAGCCAATCTAAATAGTCCTTGGTGAAGATCAAAGACTGCTCTGTAAAGTAAATATGTCAGAATTGAGGTTTTCATGTCCGATGAAAATAAAAAAAGATAAAATTTGATGGGAAAATCATCTTTGACTTGTGGCAAATTCAAATCAAGAATGTATTAATTCAATCTGCACTAAGTAAGGCATTGAAAGGGAAGCCATCCCCTACTTCCTGGAAAAACTAATATAAGCGATGAAGATTAGGAAGAGTTGAATGATAGAGCTGCAAGTGCTATATGACTGTGTCTAGCAAAGAATGTTCTTGTAAATATAAGAAATGTTCCGACAACGAAAGAGCTTTGGCAGAGGTTTGAAAAGTTGTATCAGACAAAAAACATCTTAAATCGGAAAAGTTGTATCAGACAAAAAACATCTTAAATCAATTGTACCTGAAGGAGCGATTTCACACACTACGAATGGCTGTAGGAACAAAAATTTCTGATCACCTCAGTATTTTTAACGGTATTATGACAGAACTAGAAGCCATTGGAGTTAAAGTTGAAGATAAAGACAAGGCGCTTAGGCTGTTGTGATCGCTTCCAATTTCCTACAAGCCCCTGTTACCTACTTTAATATACAGGAAGGATACGATAGGTCTTGAAAAAGTTACTAGTATTTTACTCTCAGAAGAAAGAAGAATGAGTGGTGAAAGTACTGAAACTACAAATGTCTCAGCTTTGGCGATTATGGAGAATTAGAAGAAAAATAACTCTAAAGACAAAAGAGTCTGCTGGAGGTGTGGACAATCAGGCACTTAAAAAGAGATTGTCATAGGAGAAATGGAGCAGGGTCGGCAAATGGCTCCAAATGAAATACTAATAGTATTGCTAGTGGTAAGTCACTCATCATCGTGGGAGACGATGGTCCCTTATAAAATAGATGATGAAGACATTTTCATGGTATGCTACGAGTGCTATGAAGGGGGATGTGCTATGGCTAGTGGGTCCACAAAAATTTACACTCAAGGCATGGTTGGCATTATTGTAGGGAGTGCGGTGGAAGTTATGTCAATGGCTGATGAACTTCCACGAAAGCCAATATGAAAGTTGCACTAGAAATTTCAGTGAGATATTTAGACATGTGCCTATGTAAAATTCTTGGAATTGGTAATTAATTCTAAGTGAGTATACTCTATGGTGGAGTATGATAATTCTCTAAGTTGAGGATCATGACTATAGGTGAAGGCAGTAGTAGCAGTTATGGTGGAGATTGTTGAATGTGTGATTGAAAAAAAAGAAGGAAGAAGTTAAGAGAGGCTGCCAAAAATTGGTGCCTTCCTTGAATAATTTGCCTTGATTGTAGGCAAGTTTTGCATATAAAAGGAAGAGAGGAAGAAGAGCATGTTATCCGGAGAAGCATTCAAAATCTAGAGAGCTAAACAATCTAATGCAAGTTAAGCATTGAGTGAGTATTACGAAGCTTTAGTATTTTGGGTGTATTGGGGACTTGGGTGAAAGAAAATTATTTACGAGAATGTAGTTGTAACAATTTTTCATGTAATAAATACTTTTCTGTTGTTGTCTTTTGACAATGACCGTGGTTTTTCTCTGAATTTAGAGTTTTACACGTAAATCTTCTATTGTGAGATTGATATTATTTTTTATTTAATTTTTCTATTAATTTGTTGCTTGAAAAATTTGCTTAGAGTAATCTTGGGAGGAATCTCAATTTTCTAACACTAAGAGAAGTGAGATCTAAATCAAAGTATGCGAAAGAGTTTAGAATTATGTTAGTTAGCACTCAGTCATTAACATTCAAGAATTCATTGTCATTAACATTCAAGATAACAGTTCCAGGAGAACTGAGATCTAAATAAAAGTATGTGATAGAGTTAGAATAAATTAGTTAACAAGAACAATATGTGTATGGCAGTACACTAATGCTTTGAAACTCTTAAAATATTCATATAACTTCAATTCAAATTCATTAACATTCAAGGTAATAGTTCCAGGAGAAGTGAGACTAGCTTAGGAGGGGGATTAGTGTTTCAATATTCTTAATTTGAATGACATAGAACTCGTGGGGCTATCTCATAGCCAAAAAATATGGGATATTTTTTCTATCAGCCTTATCGTGTGCAGACTTGATTCTTGTCACATGGTAATGTAGTGTGAACTTATTTATGCATGAATTTGATACTATATAGAAACTCATAAGCCTAAACTTTACGTAAAACCTATCAGTAAAGTGGAGGATTGCTCAAACCTTATATGGTTAACTTAAAAAGAAATCTCAGCAGGATAATTCCCTAACAAATGATAAAAACATAATCTGTACACTTAATTTTTAGTTTTTAACACTGTAGAGGACAGCATAATTCTAATAAGACAGAAGAAAATCGGAGGTTGGAGACAATCTTGATTTTGTTCCAATTATTGTAACTTAAAACATAATCTGTAAATTAAAATATTTTCTACTTAATTGCGTGACCAAAAGTTTATCTATTGACTGTAGCGACATGGATACAATATTAAAGTCTGACATGATAGGATATTCGTGGATTCAACCAAAGACAAATGACGAAATTACCAAGAAACTCACTGAGATAGAAATGACACATGAAACTTTAAAAAAGGACCTTAACTTCGATATCATGTGAGCAGGTGAGAATAATTTATAGATTGAAAATGCGATATACTAACACTGTACCTAAAGAGCCTAGCTTGTTGTAGACAAAATAAAGCATGATAAAATTCGGATTGATATTGTTCCAAGAATGCATGATACTATTTTGTATACAGTATATGATATTCTGAAACACCTAAGTTGACGATAGTGCACATATCTGAAAGATCTGCCTAAAATCGGGATTCAGACAGAAGACAATACAAATTTGAAATCATGAAAAATCTAACCATCAATTCGAGACAAACCAAATTGTGACACCAATTTGGGAATAAACAGTGATGATCATCAACTTCATTCCAGGGATTTCAAATGACACTAGATGATTTTGAAATTAATGACCCAAGATAAAAAGCAGATAAGTTGCCTGATCACTTTGTTGTTATTGCATTAAAGAGGACAAAATCTCAGATGAGACAGACGTACCACATAATAAATCCATGAGTTAAAATAAATCCAGGAGCTTTTGACTCGTGATGAATAAAACAGTGTGGCTATCATCAACCCATTGCAAGGCTGTAACAATGCAAAGGAGGATGAAAGGAGGAAATAATGGTGGTATCATCAATATAGACGAATGTGTGAATCACATCATCATCGAAGGGGGTATGAAACACACTCAAAAGAAAGAGAATACTAAGTCAAAACACGCCTCAAGGAGGCTAAGGATGATAAAAATCACAATAAAATTGGCGAGAATGAACAAATAAAAATCTGCCAAATCAATGAAAGATTAGACGATTAGTAAATATTGTTCTGGGAAGTGTGTCAATCATATCCCAAAATCAGGACTCAATTTCTTTCCTTATTGGCGAGTAAGAGAGGGTGAGTGTGCACGTTAAATTATCTCGTGAGAAAATATTTCGGTAGAGAAAAATAATAACACTTACAATAGTAATAATAAAACGCCGCATGCAAAGAATGTAAGTTGAGTTCAATTTTTTTTTTAATTTTTTAAGATAAGCAAACTAATGGCCTCACCTTAAAGAACGTTATCAAATCAGTTGCAATTAGAGAACTAAATTAAATAATCTGGACTTAACTGGCTTAATAACATAAACCTATAAGTCAATAACTTTATAAAGTGTTGTACTCAATCCGAACTTCATAAGTAGCATTGCTTCTCTTTCCACATTGCTTTCATAAGGGTAATAACATAAAACTATGATGACGGGATTACAAAGTCCGGCTTTAGAGTTTTTGAGGTCTTAGGTAAATTTTTTTTATGGGGTCTCTTTTTATTCTGCAACTTCAATACTAAAAAAAAACATAAAACATCTCAAAGTTCATTCTACATTTAGTTCTTGAATTTTAACAATAATTAAGAAGATCTTAAAATTTTTTTAAAACAAAACCTAAAAAGATAGTGAAGAAGTTATCTTTTTTAATTCCATTAGAACTATTACAAAAATAAACAAACAAATAAATAAGAAAAATACTATTTTAAAATAGAATATCTAGAATTGTATAGCACATAGAAAATTGATAAGTTTAACTGATGATCTGATAATGGATATGGATTTTATATTTCAAGAAACTAATTTTTTTTTTAAATGAACTAATAAATGTAATAATTTTATTTATAGATAAGACATCAAGAAATTGTTTCATCTATTGATTTTTGAGGTTATAAGTTTTTCAATAAAAATTAAAAGGAATACTAAAAGTCAAAGATTCTAATGTTAAATAATTAAGTTTTCTTAGAAAACTAAAAAAGGGAAAGAATTTAATTTTCTTTTTCTTGGAATGACTAATAGTGAATGAATTAATAGTTAGACAATATTATTAATTATATCTCTTTAATACTAAGATTAACAAATATATATAGGCTTTCATACAATACGTAATTAAAAAAAATTCATTAATTAGATAATTATTAAGGACATACCCAAAAGATAAGGTTTTTCAAAAATATAGGGTCTTAGGCGATTGCCTTATTCGACTATATTTAAAGCCATCGGTGTGGGGTGATCGCACAATGTGAAAATAATAAGAGCATAAATAATAAATAATAATTTTAGTATGAAAACTGTCGATCTCCCTTATTTTGATCTTGTAATACAATATTACCTATATCTTTTCATGCACAGTTTATAAGAAGTTTAATGAATACCGGCTTGCTGCTACGGAATAATGTTTTGTGCTTGATATTTAATTAGCCACCCTTCATAGTAAAAGTTTTCATGGCAAGTTTTGTTACGATCAAAATAACACTTAAATCCTCATAGATTTTTTTGAAAACGATAATTATAAATTCCCTTCTTTTTTGAATATATAACTTATCATCATTTTTTTTCAATGCCCAGGTATATGTCGAACTTAACCACTGCAAGTAAAAGAGGTGAAATAATATTTTGAATTACTGAGAGATCTAAAATTTCATTACAATTACTTCAAGTTCAGAATCAGGGACCAACCTAGGATTTTTAATGAACCCGGCTAATTTATAGGTTTACGGTAATGTTAAATATTAGTGTGCATGAAGAAGTTAAAAAACACATATATAAGTGACACGAAATCAAAATTTTTAAAGAGTTAAGGATGATTAAAAAAAAAAAAAGAGTAATGATATAGCCACAAACTCTTGTACAAATTTATTTTGTACAAACTGATGTGACATGATTTAATTAGTTGAATTAAAATTCTACACAACTCAAGGCCGGTCTAAGGCCAGGTATTTTGGGTTAGGCCTGGCTCTAGTTGAACGTACACTTTTTAATATGTGTTTAACCCACCCATAATGTATATTTAAAGTTTTAAATTCTTTAAACCCAACTTTTAAAGCATATTCTAACAAAAATAGTTTTTTTATAAAATGTAAATTTATCAAATATAATAAAAAAATTTAAAAAAAATATAGAACATAAAATTCAGGCTTTTTGGCTCGGCTTGACAAAAGTCAAGCAAAGGGCCGGGCTTGAGCTTTAATATAAATTATTAAAAATTGCACCATAAAAATTTTATGAGTGGTGCTGCACATCCCAATTTTTTTTTTTATAAAAAAAATCTCAAATAATCTGGCATTCATCAATTATTCGGTGAAATAATACCATTAATTCACTTGGATCTTGTAAAAAATTATTATTATGCAATAAATACCACATTATTTGGGATGATATTTAAAATAAAAAAATTGAGATATCTATCATTACTCAGAATTTATCAATGAAATTCGTTTTAATCTTATTGATAGAGAATGTGAAATATTTGAATAACTTAATACTACGGAAAGAAAATGAGCAAGTATGATTATAAAGTAAAAAAATCATGAAATTATAAAAATATCGTTAACTATTACTCAATTTCATTTTATAACTTTTAACACTAATGATGATGTTCTTATATGTTGATATACTTTCCTTTCAATCAGATCAAATCATAATATTTTTGTAATAAGTTAAAGTAGTAACAAAATTTTATCTCCTAATTATTTTAGCTCATTTAGGAAATATATAATTTAATCGTTTTATAAAATAAATCTCTAATTGAAGAAAATTATAGTCGAATTGGCCCAATTGGGGACATAATTAAAAATAAAATAAAAAATATATCCTTTTATGAAATATTATAAAAAATCTGAAGGCGTATTCATGAAATTTAACTACACTTAAAATGAATAAAAGATACTTAGGTATATCTAACTGGGAAAATGTAAAAATAATAAATATATGCACGAGAAATAATAATTAAAGACAAAATTAGTATATAAATTTGAGCATTGGAAGACACATGATAATGTGTAACCACTGCCCATTATAAATTAGATAAATAAATAATGAATACAATAAAAATATCGAGGAATAATAGGTTCTGAAAAATTTAGAATTTAAGTTTACCAGATTAGATGTTACTCGAAATCAAATCAGTCCATGGATAAAGGTTTTCACTGCAACTTGCAATGTACTTAATATCACGGGAACCCACTATTTCAAAGGAGAAATTTCTTATGAAAATTGTACTTGATAAGAAAGTTAAAAACACTCATTCTGAATGAAACTATTTGTGATAAAGATATCAATAGATAGGGAGCTGCTAAGTTACAGCAGCTGTAACTTAAAAAAATCTCAATAGATAACCTTTAATAATTTATCAAACTACAACACACATGCATGTATAGACATATTTTGATTATTGAAAATATTTTCCCAGTAATATGCGCAAAGCTCGCACAAGAGGTGTGAACTACAAATGAATGAAAGAATAATTTTTTTCCGGTTCAATTTGTTACTTCTCTCGATTGCTTTTAGTATATTTTACTGTTCTTTTTCTGTTAAGAGTTCCTAGAAATGTAAAGAGATTGAAAATGCAATTGATTTGAAAAGGAGAGAAAGAAATCACAGTAGAGATAAAACTAATGCTACGTTCATCTTCTACATTAATTCTTTCAATATTCAGAGAAAAAAAAAACTATATGTATTTGCATGAATCTAACTAACTGAAAGAAGAAATAAGTTATTGGATAAGTCCTATCACAAATAAAAGCATAAAACACAAAAAAAAAATTACTGGTCATTTTTTTAGAATATGATATTGTTAAAGTTAACAAAATTACCTATCCACTGACTACTAAAATTTTATGGAAATTTGTTGAGAGCAAGATCAGAGTTGCTGTGTTTAAGAATTAATTATTATTGTTTTTTGGATAAGAAAGCAAAGCTTTTCAAATGGAAAACCAAGTGTACTTTTAATCTAAAAAACCAAGTGTAAAACTTCTAGCTCTTGATGCTAATATTAAGCTAGAACTGGGTTTGCTTTAGATTTAAAGCATCTTTTTTTTTTCCTTTCATTTTTTTTTTTTTTTTTTTGGAGAAGAGAGATATAAAGCATCTATTGTAATGCTCAACTTGATCTGACTTGTTCGCAGTCCCTAATGTGTACTTTTAAATCCCAGAAAAAAAAAAAAAAACAGTGACCAAAGATAATACTCATCAGGCCTCTTATTGCAGCTCAAGGCAGATCATTAAGAATACTCATTAAAGGTTCTAGTTAACTAGGAAATGACCAAAACTTTGATCCTAGAATTGTGTGGTGTATAAATAAATTATTTTCTATTTCATTCAATTAAAAAGAAAAGAAAAACTGCCTACACATTGGGTCTTGAAATTTTGGTATTTTCAGGAGGATTAGAATTCTCTCCTTATTTATTTTCTCTTATTTTTCCTTCATTTTTTAAATTTAATTAAAAAAGTAGCTTAATTGCAAATAATTAAAGTAAAAAAAAAAATCTACTTAATTATCAACATTAAAATCTAAAACTCAATCTTAACCATTCATTTAACAAGAACGGGTTAGGAGAGAAAAATAATGAGGGAATCCTTATCCTTTTGAGATATGAGTGTGCTTAAGAATAAATAACCTAAACAATATACTCAAAACTCAATCAAAAACCCATCCGCATGTGATGTAACACACACACATCACTCACACACACACGCACATAGATTGCCCGTCTGTTGATGCATGATGACCATGAGACATAAGGACATAAGGACATAAGGAGAGAGAAGACTGAAAAGTACAAAACTCAGATCCCAAAAAGCTAGCTTATTATGGGCAATCAAATTCAAAGCCTCAAATAGAGTAAATTAATAGAAACAATAGTTATGTTATTATTTGGCAAAACCAAACAAGTCCTTTCTTATGTATAGATGAATGAATGTAGAAAGAAACACAACATAAAATGCCCTAATTTTTGTTAAAAATAAAAAACTAGCACCACTGTTGCTACATCGTACTCTTCTAGGGATTGAGATTTTTCTTCTCTTTCACCGTCTCACACGCTCGCTCACAGCAAGCTACCAGCTGTACTTATATGTTAATTGTTATATGCATTAAATTTAGGACCAAATTAGGTCACACAAAATAAACTTTACATTATATATATATATATATATATATATATATTGTAAATCCTTATTTCTATAATACTATAAATACTCATGAAATATGCAGTCATTATTCTTAATAAAACAATAAAAAAAATAAAAGGAAGTAGTTACCATGAATCAGTAGAGTATTCAAAGAGTTTGCCTTTAGTGGAGAAGACAATCAAAGCAACTTCAGCATCACAAAGCACAGAGATCTCATGGGCTTTTTTCAATAAACCAGACCTTCTCTTAGAGAAAGTCACTTGTCTGTTGATCTTGTTCTCTATCCTCTTCAGCTGCACCCTTCCTCTCCCCATATTAACTATCTATTAATAATAATAATCACCACCAATTCTCCACTCTAGCTAGAACACCCTCAATTACCTAGCCTTTTGAATAAAAGAAAAAAAAGAGAAAAAACAAACAAACAAAACCCACCACCAAGAATTAACATATATGTCTGTGTACGTGTGTGTGTAACAAAAAAAAAAAACAAAAATGAAAAATAATTAAAGAATCAAGAAGCTAGAAAGAGATCATTTACAAAGAAACTGGCAGGCTTCTTCTGGGTATCTCTCTAATCTCTATACTTCTATAGAATAGAGATTAGAGCAAGCGGCGAGTAGTGTGCTGCAAAACTTTTTCTATTTATGTAAAAATAGAAAGGAGAGCATATTTATAGAAAGGGCTTGGAGTTGGAGGAGGAGAAAAAAAGAAAAAGAAAAAGAAACATTACACTATGTGTGGGTTTGATTTAGAAAAAGGTGGTATTGTAAAACCATGTGGTTTCGTCAATTGCGTTGTCGATTTTCTATTGGGTTGAGGTCCTGAAACAGTCGTTACTGTCTGCTCATGAAGAGTGTTTGATTTTTCTTTTTGGACAGATGAGCTCAGGAGTTAAGGCCACAAAAGTCACACAGCAAGAGCAGTAAATAGTAATGTCCGTACAATTACATGTACTGCTCTGGGGCACTGTTCCGGAAATAATAATAATATAATAATTAATTTCTTTAGACTTTTTTTAATTATTATTGTTATTATTATTAACAATTACTTTGGCTAACAGAATTTTAATAAGGTCCCTCAGTTAGAAACCCCTCCTTTGATCATTTTCTCTCATTTGGCTTGCTAATTACACACACACGCGCGTTTATGTTGGAGGGCGCCGACAAAGTTCTTACTAGATTCTGCATTTGTGGTTGTTGGCTTGTTGCTGTGGCATGTTTGGGTCTTTCTTGCAAGGCCAATCATATGGCATCATGTTTTGGTTTCTTCATTTTTTTTTTCTAGTTATATATTTCTATTTTACTTGTAAGACTAATTTTGATTATTTACTTTTCTTCTATTCATATTAAATGGCGACTTTTTTTATTACTTTTTTATTAGGTAACATTGAAAATGACTCCATACTAAAAGAAGTTAATTTCTTAATTGGAATTCCAAACTGGCCACACCGCTTCTTAACATTTAGTAAGAAACTTTATAAAAACTATCAACAGCTTTTACTTGAAATTAATGGATTAAAAATTATTGAGAATTCCCTCTTTATCTAAATTTTTTCGTAAGCAAAATATAAATGGAGTGATAAGTGGTTATTAAGTAAGAATTTATAAATAGTTAAATTTTAGCCATAGACAATATATGAATAATAGATCAGACAAGGAGTACAAGTCTTAATCTGAAAACTGAAGAAAGATATTAATGCATCCATTGACTGTTATAATTTCTCATTTTTCTTTATAATTTGTAAACCATAAGTTTTCAGCAAATAGTTACAAGAAAGTTTTGGACATTCCACTGTTTTAAATTAGGAGAAGCTGAGAACATTTTTATATTTTGGTTAGAAGGTTCAGAAAGGTTAAGAAAACTACTCTTTTTGTTTTATAGCAAACATAGCCACATAGGTGGTTATCACTTTTTTAAAATTTCGTTTGCTTTTAAAAAATATGTGTTCACTAGAAATAGGCCTAACTTACCATACCCTAGTCTGGACACTGTAAGGTGATATGACAGTTAACAAAATTAATAAAACTTTAAATATCTGACAATGCCCAAGTTGTAAGATATAGTGTTACAAAAGTATCGTATTCACAACCCTAGAAATAACATGTCTTTTATGGTCATGAATAATATATTGTATATAATGCAGGATACAAAATTTATCTTTTACTCTTTTTTTTTTGTTTTTTTTTCGGATAAACATTGATAAAGCAAGGAAAATAATATCAAATAAAAGTTAAAAGAAATTACAACTCATGGCGTACAAAAGAACCTACTCTAAATAGATATGGCAATTTAACCTGGACCTGGCCTGGACTCAGACGAAACTGGATTTTTTAGACTGAATTCAACCCATACCGATTAAATTAAATTCGATATCCAAATGTCATTCTAAAACCCCACACATGTTCGGGTCCAAGTTCAAGTGAACCCATATATCACGAACCTGGACCTAGATTTTTATTAATTTTTTAAAAATTATTTTAATATTAAAAAAAAATCAAATGGTGCTTAGAAGTGTTCAGAATCCAACCCAATCTACACAATCTGTCTGATTCGCAGAAATCCAATCCTTAAAAGTCCGATATATGGATTAGTGGATTAGATTTGATTGAAAATTTAAAAATTCACAATTGATGAATTGGATATGGATTTACTTCTATAAATCTGTAAAAATTCGTAAATCCGTAAAGAAGCAACAATAATCATGATGATGCCATTGATTAAAAGTGGGAGGTTTGAACCAATAAACAAACCAGCTGATTTGTATTTGGTTTGTTTAGAACCTAGATTTGTATTTGATTGGTTGAAATCCTGAATTTATATTTCTATTTGATTTTTCACCTAACTTTTTTTTCCTTTTTTTTCAATTGTATTCATCAATCCGGGTCGAAAATCCGCAATCTAAAAATCCAAATTTTTTTTGGTTGAACCCAGGCTGGACTCAGAATGGAAAAAAATTAGATTTATTTCCAAGTCTAGTACAATAAATAGTTGTCCGGATCCAGAACTAAAAAAGTTGAACCCAAATCCAGACCCAAACCAAGATTTTGCCATCCCTAACCCCAAACGATCCAACAAGAAATATAAAATTTATCCTTTATTTTATATGGTATATTAATATTTTATTATCTTTATATGCATACGTATAGATCATCATGTGGGTTCGAAATGAGGATACTCTGTTTGTGTATATATATGTATGTATGTATATATTTTGTATATAAATATATATGTGTGTGTATATATATATATATATTAATTTTATCATTGTAGGAATGTTGTAATATTCGCATAATATACTTTTGAGAAAAAAATTACATTGGTAGTACGAAATGCAGATGGCAACAGACAATGTCAACACTAATTTTCATTGTCGAATCAAATTCGGTGAAAGGCCGAGAGAGAGAGAGAGAGAGAGCGCTCAAAGTTATTCAATTTTTAAAATTTTAAATCGCATAATTAATTTGACAACTTGTAATGGTTTTGAAGAGAAAAGGAAGAATTTTAAAGAATTTCAATGGCATTGCGACTTGGTAGAAGGGATAGCGCAGTCACAGACACAGACGACCACGTGGCACTTGCTCCTCGGCAAAATGCAAAACAAGAACAGAACAAAACCACATCCATCCACCAAATTAATCAAGACCAAAAAATAGAAGGGGGCACAATATTGCTGATAATTTATTAACAACAACAAAGATCATAAATAAAAATCGATTATTCATGCCAATTTTGACTCTTCCGCACTGGCAAAAGTAAGTTAATTTTGTTAGGAACTGCACTAAGTTAGAAACTGCATCAACTAGCACTAATTAACCTAATTCAAGAAATACATTAACCTTTTTTTTTTTATATTACATTACAAATTTATTGATATTTAAAATTTAAGAATACATGATAATCTCATGGATTAATCTTGTTATACCATAATCCCAATATTTAGATCTAAAAATTAGTCAGATATACTTTCAAATATTTGAAATAAAATCAACCTCTAATGCTACATGAATAAAAATCAAATATTCATGTCAATTTTGACTCTTCCCCACTAGCGAGAGTCAACAATTTAGCTAATAGTTGTTAATTTTATCAGGAACTGCACTAAGTTAGAAACTGCATCAAAATAGCACTACTTAGCCTCATTCAAAACACACATTAACCTTCTTTTATATATATATATATATTTTTTTTTTTTTGAATTTTTTTTTTTAAATTATACTTAATTGATGAAGGTTAAGTCTATAGCGATTTGAACTCATGACCTCGCAGTCGTACGGATAAAGATTCACCACTGGGCCTTTGGCCCAAGTGGCTCTTTTATATATATATATATATATATATATGATCTAAAACTTTAGGTTTTATATGATTATTTCCGTAAACTTTAGGAGATATGTGTCTTTTTTCTTTTTTTAGATCTAAAAATTAATAACAAAACACCAAAATTGGTACAAGTGACAGTTTGTGTGACCATTTTTTAAAATTAAAAGAGTAGAGCTACTGACACCCCTGTAAATACCTGCTAACACCCATTTTTCTATTAACCCCATTAAAATATTTAAAAATACTATAATATTCTTTTAACACAGCCTTCAATAACAAAAATATCCTCAATTAAAACTTATTAGTATAAACCCCATTCTCTAGTTTCTATTTATTTTTATTATTAAACCCCATTTCAACAACATATTTTCTTTCATACAAACCCAATGAAATTTTTTATCAATATATTATGAGACATAAAATTTCTCAATGATATTCACAAATAATTGATAGGATAGAAAGAGTTATTTTTTTATTTTCTGCTGACGTTTTAATATCTACAGTCACTCGTAGCATTACTTAGATTTAGAGCAGCTAGATTATAATTCATAAATTAGTTTGCAATTTGAGTAAACTCGAAAATGTAAAAAAAATAAAATTAAAAAAAGTAGATATAGATTATCATCTTGATTAACATCTAAAACAATAAAACAAATAATTCTAGCCTTTACAAAGTTTTTCTTCAACATTTTAGATGAATAAAATGACCATTAAAATGGTTCAAAATTGTCTAATTTTATCATTGACTAGCTAGATCAATTGTTTCTTATGTGATAGGTTCAAACACCATCAGGTGTTGCCCAGTCTTCTGCACACGGTTAACTTGATCCAACTATTTGCAATAGAAGGAATAGCTGAAGCTGGAAGCATAGAAAAGTCATGTAAAAATTAGTCTAATGATAAAGATATTCTAGCATGATTTCAATTTCCTAAGTTTTATATACTTCTATGAAATGATTTCTATTAACAAATCCAATGGCACTGATTTTATGGGAGAAGCATGGCAATAGAACAGATCTAAGTGGAAGGAATGAAGATTTAGCACATTTAAAAATAATGATTTAACTTTTGAGTGAGGTGTTTGATTAGAAATTATACTATTATCTAATTTTAATAAAAGTTAAAATTGTAAAATAATTAAATGAGTTTTAAGAGGTATTTAGAGGGTGCCAATAGTCCTACTCAAATAAAAAATATATATTTATATGTAGATTTAAACAAACTTGAAAGTCTTGATCACTTCTCGAATCTTGAGATACGAATTAAATACTCTCACGATTCTCAACGAGAAAGCCCAAAAAATTGTAATTCGAAGTTTAATGCCAAAAATTTTCCTGGTTAGATAAGGTCCATGTTTTGTTGTCTAAAGTAATTACCGTGCCTTTAGCAAGCTCAAGTTAAGTTGTAGCAATTGAAAAATGTGGGAGTTTGGTACAGAAGTAGAAAGATAGTAATTGGGGCTATTTATAATTGATCTGCGTGAATTATTGGTCCTTTATAGCTTAGCTAGTTGTCAATGTGGGGCTCTTGCCAAAAACTTCAAAGTCTTGACTCTTGAGTTAATTAATTAATTTAATCCTACGCCTTGAATTCGTTAACTAGTATCTTCATTCTCCGGAAAGATTATGTACAAAGTAAGTAATTGGTTTAATTCATTTACGCCAAAAATGTATTACGTGTTATCTCATGAATGGTTGAAATAATTAAATAAATAAATTATACACGCACGCACTAACTGAAGTTGATCTCGTCAGGGAAGGATATTGTTGAAAAATAAAAGGAGTAGAAAAACGATATTGCATGACTAGTGAGACAAAAATTGGGCCTTAATTTACACATATTTGAATATAAGATGAATGATAAATTTACACATCAATCATAATTTTAATTATTTTATGAAGTACCCGAAATTACCATTTTCTACTAACGTTCTGAATAGCTTATCCTAATATTACTTAAACTTGGGTGGAGAGTTTTTATTCAAAAAAAAAAAATGAAAACACAATTCGAGTTGACGCAATAATCTTCTTTCAGAAAAGATAAGGAAAATCAGAAGCAAATTTTCACTGTATTTTAGTTAAAATGTAGAGGATTTTTTGACCTATTTAAAATGAGAGAATGAAAAATTTTTAGTGCTAACTTGAGTTGTACTTATCTTTTCATAATCTTTTATCACGAGCACACTTATAGTAATACATGCTAAAGATTTAATTGCTTAATTACTTATACATTCTAATCTAATAATTACCAATCACAGCATTTAGCTCAACCCGTCATTGAATCCAAATGGTATTGGAAATCTATTGAATTGTGAGAAATATTTATTACAAACAAAAATTACATAATAACATATGGGTTCCTGATTTTATATAATTTTTTTATTATTGATATAGTTTGTCTGTTGTAACAAATGGACCCCTAACTCCTTTTGTTATTAAATTTTTTACACTATATAATAGATTTTACAATATGAAGTGTCCTAGGAGTCTGAATTCATACAGTAAAAGTACAATTCAGAGATTCACCAAGCATAAATAAAAATTTTACACCAATTAAAGGCTAGACCTCTAATTTGAAAAGTACATCCACCTCCACCACAATCATGCGTCGAAGATTTGTCATTGAGTCCTCTCCTTCTAACTGGCATCCTCAATTTTTTTGATAACACCAATTCACCACTTACCACTTGGTTAATTACTATCTCAGTGGCCCCTAAGGCTAGCTCCCATTGAAATGATTGAAGCTCCATCTAGTGTTCAATTAAATATTTTAACCGTAATTCTTTCATTTTAAGACAATTTCCAGATATATTTGATACAAACCGACAATTTATTTCTATTGTCTCAAAAAAAATAATATGAAAAATTTGTCACATAATAAAAAATAAAAGGAAAAAATGACCCTTTCGATATGAGAATCTTCTGAGTTTTGAGGTATTTGTAGACAGCACAAAATGTGGCTGAAAAAAGCCACTATGCCCTTGTGAGAGCAGTGGTTCAAATGGGGGCTATAATTTCCTTCTCAATTATGAAGATAATTGTGTGAAAATAGTTTACTTTCTTTCAAAAGTGGAGTAAACATTCATTAAATATTTGAAAGGGTAAAAATCTAGACTCTTGCTTCAATAATTATCTGATTATAAATATATCAGTAAATAGTCTCATATTGTAATCCTTGCATTAGTCCAGTTTAATAAAACAAATATGGCTGAAAAAAGAAAAAGTGGTGGCTATAATGTTGCACGTCATGCAGTCCCAATTCTAAGTTGGGCAACAAAATTTTATCACAAAAACGTGAAAAAAACACAAAAAAGATAGCGTGAAATGGGATTGGAGAAGTGTTGCTCCGTTTTAGTGCAACGTTTTGGGGTCTGTTTCTGGCAACAGTATTAAAAATTGAGGTTTCATCACGTGGGGTGTGTGGCCCAATTTCGTTTTACATGAGAGAAGGTAAGGCTACTTGTCTTTCTTTTCAAGCTTGACCATTTGATTGGCAGAATTGGGAAAATAAAGAGAAAAAGTAAATAAATCAATTGAAAAATGAGAAAGAATTGTTGTCTGAATCTGCCTTTGTTTTTTCCGTTCCAAGGTTTTTTTTTTTTTTTTTTAATAATCTTCAGATAACGATAAAAATAATGTAGGCCCTGGATTTTCGTTCTTGGATTCTCTATCCCTTTCCGCATTTACTTCTTTTGGTCTTTTATATTTTTCATTTATTCAATTCAAGCTATGGTTTCAATCTTCATTTAAAAAGTTAACAAAAATGGGATCTGCATTTGACAAAAAATTGGAAATAGACAAACATTGATTCATTTGCGGTACATCTATACATTTCCCTTGTATATATTCAAGACGATAACGGACCAGTTTTTATGACCTGTACTGAAAATAATAGCACAACCCAAAAGGGAAAAGGTAAGCTTTGATAGGTCCCTCACGTGAAATTGGACGGATTCGATTAGGACTGAGACAAAGACTAAAATTTGATTAGAGTAAACTTTAATTTATTTATTGAAAGTGTGAAATATAATTTTCTTCCATTTATTGTTAAGAACATTAAAAAAAAAAAGATAACTTACTTGTATTTATTATTTACCTTCATTGTCTAAATAAAACTGAATAATAGATTAAGGTGTTCACAATTTTGGGAGGTAAGTTGAGGACTGTCATTCTATTTAGTGATGAATTGAAGTTTACCCTATTGATTAATACAAATAAAGTTTTGAGATAATGATTATACTGTAGTCGTGGCCATAGCCTATGAGGTACGATGCATAGCATAGGCTACAAGGGTCCAACTATGGTACTTTTAGAGTACTGGAGCCCCCCCTCTAGACATTATGAAATTTACTGTCAAATGATTAAAAAGTAAATAAAATCTAATAAAATTTAACCATGTACCAGCTCAAGCAGTTTTTCTTTTTTAAAGAGCATAATTTTATTAGTAAAACTTTATAATGATAATAGTTTTTTTTTTAAAACTATCAAGATGGTGGAGGGTTACGTCAGACTCCTATCTGTAATATAAATCAACCAATAAAAAAAAATATATATATATATATATATATATATATATATATAAAAGAAAGGAGACATAAACCAAAACCTTCCAAAAGAAAAAAAAGTAACAAGATATATATAAAAGGTATAAGCCAACAAGGCGAAATTAACGTCGAACATGTGGGGGCTCAGCATCCAAATGAGTAAATGAAGAACACCAGACAAACCAGTTGTAAGATCCCCAAGAGGCTAAGAGTGAAAACTTTTCGCAGAGTCTAATGAATACATACCCAATTAGCTATGAAGTTAATACCTTTAGCCTCTTGAAAGACATGCCTGATAATCATAGATGGGTTAGAAGACAATGCCTAGACTCAGCCAAGAAAGATGTCACTGCATGGAGCTATGAGAAAAAGCCCAAGAAACCATTGTGGCCAAATCAGGCTCCACCTCAAGAAAGAAAAAAACTAAGTTGAGTAGCAAGATTTAAACCCTCTAAAACAATCGTTAGCTCAACAAACAGAATGGGTTGGTGTCCCAAAAAGGAACCAAAAGTAGCCAATGCCGCTCCTCGATGATTACGCAAAACACCACTAGCAGTAGACATATCAAGATTGCCCATGGAACAAGCATCCTTACTCAATTTAATTACCTCAGGTGATGATCTCAATTAGAAAACTAATCAAATTGGCCTACGAGGAGGCGGAAGAATTCGTAAATCTCCCTCATCTAAGTGTTCAAAACACCCCTCGACTGAGATAGCTTAAAATCAAAAGCAAATCAACGAGCTTAAGGTTGAAAACCACCCGAAAAACAATAACATACACATTAAAGAGACAACACTCTCTTTATTTTTGAAAATCTCAAGTTATTCCCTTTTTTGTTCAAAAGATAAGGGAAAATTGAGGGTGGCTTAGTGATTCTTTTTTCTTTTTTAATCTTCTTAATGAAAAGAGAGAATAAAATAAAATTTCTAATAAATAGGTAGTGTGATTTGAAGATTGTTAATTTAAGGAAGAAAAATCCAAAATTAATCCTTAAACAAATTATTCAACCAACTTAAAAGTTGTTAGGTAAAAGCTTGCCGTTAGTATTAAAAATATTAACTACGGGGCGTAACTTTTGCAATATTGTTCGGTAATTTTAAGCGCCTACCAATTCCAACGCAAAATGCAATTCTCTTCGGACCATAAAAGAAAAAGCTAAGAAAAGTTAAGATATGGGGTCACAATCTTTAATGATGGTATTAGGTGAGATTAGAAAGAGATTAAACTCATATGCGTAGCTTTAATTGTGGTTTCACTTGACTAATTAATTAGTATTGTTTAGGAAAAGGAAATGATTATTGTTCCTCTTGAATTGGATGAATTTAGTGGTTAAAAAATGCCAAAGTCCAAAAAGAAAGGTTAGCTAACAACTCTCAAACATGCACTAATATCCATGCACATTCATTGGACGAGCTATATGAGGATTTTAATGGTAGCTTTGAATCTGTTCTAGGTATCAAAATACCCTATAGAAAAGTTGCATTTGATACTGTAATGTGATTGACATGATCTTGCAGAAAGTTATTTTAAAAATGATAACGATGTTGGAAAGAGCGACGAAAGAGATATGAATTTTCCTATAAATTAATGTCATATAAGTTTATTAAATATTAATTAAATAAAAATATAAAATAATAAAAATAAATTATGTGACCCACATAATATTATAAATTTATAAGTGTCACTCTTATGTATGCTGAAGAGAAATAATAAGATAAATATTTAATTATTCATATGATATATGATAATTTTAAATTTGAATTTAATGCTAAATTGAGCTAAGAGTTCAATTCAATCTCTTAAGGTTACTATTGTTAATTGCTTGAGCTTAAAAAATTTAATTATTAGATAAAACTTTTCACATACGTTATCTATTTTAAAAAGGGAAAAAATAAACATTTTAGATAAGAATGATCATAAATAAGACGATGTAAATAAACATTGTCAATTACAATTTAACGAGTCTATAAATACTGTGAAAATAAATTGACATTTGCTTTTGTCTGCCATCTTACTTGAGAGCATTATCAATTTATCATCTAAAATGCGCAATTTGAGCGAATTAAGAAAGAAAATATTGAGCTATCGGATTTAGTTACTTAATACAGGTGCCATTCGGCTAATTCTAGTAATTTGTTAATGTAATCTTCCTAAACTGAATACACTTTTTCATGCCCAATAAAAAATTCAAAGGAATATGATAATCAACAAAACTCTGAAAATTGTTCGAGGTAGCAGTTGTTCATATAAATACAAGCCATACAACAACACAAGAGCATTCCGTCTTTTTCAAACAATACAACTTACAAACAATACTTATTACTGTTTGCAGCAAACAATAATTACAGGTTACATGAAGCAAAACAGATCAAATCACAACCATCAATAAGGAAATTAATTAGAATGCCAATGATTAAGCTCATGCGAACTTATTTGATAATCCAATTGTAATCAAAGCATCCAACCAGGGATGAATCCAGTGACATTTTGTGCATGGACTGGAACATGTGCCTCCTCCGAACCCAAAGGATTGTACCTGCAGCGTTAATGATTAGGGCACATTATAGAAGGCAAGAACAGTAAGTGACAGTGACAATTTTTTTTGGTTAATTATTAGGAACTCACAAAACATTAAAGTTCGAACCCAAGACCCGAGCCTCAAGAAGGCCGTTCTTTCATCACTTGAGCTAAGTCTTAGCTTCAACATAATGACAAGTTTAATTCAATAAAATGTGTCGAAATTTTAAAAAGTACCCAATTTGCAAAATGGGACTGCCTCCCAATAGAGGCTGAAAGAATCCTTCTGATTGAACTGGGTAGCGATTGCATGTCATGTTTTGCCCTGCTGATGCTGCTTCCCATGCTGGTCGATGAGGAGGAACTTGATGAGCAATATTGCTTTCCTCCAACTGGGTAAGGGGAGAAATTGTAAGGCAAGTGTAATTAGTTGAATTGCTTTACCCAGAAAAGCCAAATTTCAAGTCAAGGCCCAACATTGACGAGTTTTAGCGGACAAAACTTATAAGTGTAATAAAAAAGCCTGAAATGATGCCATGTTAGCGAAACATTTGTCCTAATTAAAAGCTTAAATTTATGAGCAAAAGCTCTCATTAATGTTGAAGACAGTTTGTACCTTCTGCCTCAGGCCCTTGTTAAGTTCAAGTAGCACTTGTTCCTACAGCATTAAGAAGGATTAGTTGTACATATTGAAATTCATGCTCGTAACAAAGAATCAGTTGAATAAATATCCAGGTTTTATGAGATGTGCTTACTCTTCTTTGAAGATCGGAAAGCTGATCAACCATACATTGAGTCTGCGACGCATTTGCAAATAAAAATTTTAGTGAAAATTAAATGTACACAAAAATATATATATAATCATTCCTCCAACAGATTATGAAGTAAAAGTAAAGCTTTGAATTAAAAATCTCTTACCTATTCTTTTACGAATACTATCTAACTTCACATTAAACTTTTTCAGTCCTTTTCTATGTTTGTTTATACTCCTGCTGGAAAGTAAAAAGGAGAAGTCTTTGAAAATCCGTTAATTGCCCCAGCAGCAAGAGTCATGTCCCATTTTGATTTACAATTAAACTGAAGAGAATTCGTTTTGAATCTCTTTCAGATAGCCTTTAAAGTTGTTCCAGTTAGAGATACCTCGAACAAGCTTCAAAGCTTGTTGCTTTCAGTCCATTATGAAAAGACTAAAATAGGGATAATAAGTGAGGATGATTTCGGAAGTGTTTCCCTCCAATATTATTCGAGATGACAAGGCTCCTCACAAGAAACTGTTGCAAATCTTTTTCTAAAATGGCTCTTGGAGTTTTGAAATTTAATGGGGTGAATGTATGAGGGTAAATTAGACATTGTCTGGGGTGTACTGAGAGAGAGAAATTATATTCAATCCTTTTAGTGAAGTTGATTCAGAAATTGGGTCTAATGAGTTAAATTGAAGGGTTAAAAATATCACTACTCAATAAAATTAAGTTTAGTCTACTAAACTACCACTTTATCTTTTTGAAGCCCAATTTCAAAGTTCAAATCAACCATGTTTGAAATATATGTCCTAATTTTATTGCACAGTAACATAAAAGAAAAAATCTTGAGTGTTTTCAATATATACTCTCTTATCTATTGAATTATTATTGTGCATGTATTTATTCTTAAATAATTAGTTTAGAGGTACACTATCAAGAACTTAATAAACTGGAGAGTACATGTATCCAAGACTTTCTCTTCATAAAGAAGATATCTTATGTCTATATAAGATTATTTTTGTCGTCGTTTTTATTCTCCCTTACTAGCCCAATCCAAGACTTGGAAACTCAATTAGCACGTCAATCAGCCGGTCCAACTTTATGTATAATCAGTCTCTAAAATCAGTCTTATGAAAATGAAAAGACCGTCTCTTTCAAAGTGTACTTACCTTTGTTGACCTAACATGCTTCAAGGAAGTCTCTAGTTGATGCTCAAGCTGCTCAAGCTCCTTTGTGCTAAGCGGACCCAAATCTTCTCCAAGAAGGTTCCTGCAACATTTGGATTTTGGAACACAAACTATTCGTAATCCAATTATCTATCTTTACTGATATAAAAGCTTCGATAAAGCGAGAAAATTTACTGATATAAAATAAAAGAAGAATGTAAAATTAGGAAAGATATAATGAGCTTTACCCTTAAGAATAGTATGCATAAACAAATGATATGAAAACTGAAAAATGACATGATATGATAACTAACTATATGTCAACCAAATTCGAATAAATAATACAATTCGAAAAAAAGGAAAAAAAATTCTAATAAACAATACAGCTCGAGTGCATGAAGCAAAATTAGATCACCTCTGAGATCGCTGTAGGACATCAACTGCTGTTTTTAACCTCAAATACTCCTGGTAGGTGCTTTGCTGGACAAAATAATAACAATCAAATTGTGTCATAACATGGGTAAATCTTTATCCTCATGTAAAAATGCACGGCTGCAGACTGCAAGAAATATATCATAGCATATATATGTTATGTGCAATATATATATATATATATATGATATCAATAAGCTACCTGAGTTTCAGAGCAAGGCCGGTTGGCTTCGAGTACACCAAAACTGCACCGATGATATCGTTCAAGCGTTTTCATCATGCTAACATAAGATAAAAACAATAATGATGAGATTAATTAATTACACAGGAATAGATTAAATGACAACAATCATTTTTTATGAAACTGCTGTAGAATTCAGCTGTTAATTTCAGATAATTTATAAATTGTAGCATCCCATTATCATTAGAGGTTAGTCACAAATCATATGCACTACAATCGGTTTGCACAGTGACCTTTAAACAAGATAGCCCAGATAAACAAGAAGAGAACGAAAATGATTGTTTTCATGCATGCAGTAAGACATGAATCTCGCCATATAATAGCTAGCATCGTTGAAAAAGATAAAATAAATATAAGTGAAAAGAAGAACCTTAATATTTTATTGAAATAGAATTTGTTCTCAAAATAAAACCCCAATGACAAAATCTGGATATTATTTTTACAGTATTGATACATATTTATATAATTTAAGTTTCTTCATGGACACTAACATTTTACTACAAGTACTTCAATGTCTTTTATATATATATAGTAGTATTCCAGTCAGGGATCCCTAATTGAAACACTACTCTATATTATATATATATATATATATATATATATATATACATATATTCATCTTATGCTATTATATATATTGAACTAACTGTGAGTCATTGACTCGTTACAATAACTTAATTTCAAATAATAATTTGAGCACTTATATGTAAGTATAGGCAAAACACTGCTAGCAAGCAAGAAAGTTGATGAAAGTCAGGGAAAAGTCTTAACAGGAAACATATACCATAAAACCCATATGAAGGTTTAGGTTAAAATTAGTTCAATCACACATTGTAGATTGATACGCAATAGTATCATATATATAAGATAATGGAAAAACAGATATAGGATGAAGAATTTGTGATGAAAGAATGGAAAAGAATTTCTTTTAAACTTTAATAATTTCTTTTCTATAAATTTAAGAACTGACTTCATAATATGATGAGAGGACTGTCATTGCACTTACACAAAGCAACAGTGAACTTAGCTATAGCTAGGTAGCTCAATAGTCGAGGGTTGTCAAAAACTTATCTATTTAGCCTCAAACAAGTCTTTGCCAATGTGTGATTTTCTCAGTAACACCTTGTACTGAAACGAACAACTAAATTATATGTGTACAAGTATGTTAAAGTCTTTTTATAACAAAAGCAAGCATCAAACACTAACAACATGTGGTAAAGATGCACACCAACTGAACTCAGAAATGATGCAAGAATAGGATTTCAAGGGATTGACAAACACACACACGCGCACACATTCAATAGTCGTTGAGCTGTCTATGGAATAAAAACACAAAAAAAGAAAAACAACGAATTACACACAACAGTTTTCTGGCCGTTGCTATGAATTGCATGATTATTCGAATTGATTAAGTACTCGGCACATATTCAGTCATTTATTTAATAAAAATTGTTCCTCGAAAATACTTTGTAATCTAATGTTCAGAAGCCTTAATATCAGCACTGACAACCTTAATTTAAACATCAGGGGAAAAAAACCTTAATTAAAAAATATATATAATCCTGTATATGAGAAAATATGTCATGAATTCATAAAATAAGAATCTTTTTGTACACCGAACAGAAATGATAACAGATTAAAAGATATAGCTAACAAAATATAGAGAAGTATTTTCCCTCCAAGACTGGTATATGTTTTTTTTTTTTTAACTGGCTAGTTGCTGTCAGATCAAACTTTATTATACCAGCCTGCTCCTGAAACGGTTTGTTGTAATAATTAACTTGATGAGTTTCTGAACTTAAAAAAAAATATTGTTTCAGTTTTTAAGGGTTTCTAATAAAATTTGCAGCTTTAGAAGAAAGAAAGAAAATAAATGACAACAGCTTCATCTTGAAACAGTTGTATTCTTTTTTCTACTTGGACTGCAAACATCACATCTCTGGCGGCGAATCTCAACAGTAAATCGGTATTAGTGGAGCTACAGTCTGTAAATTGATAATAATTAGGCCCAAGCAGCATCTGCCTGATCAGAATTAATTATTTATTTGAATATACAAAACTACCTAGTGAACAAAACTGACAGACAAGCCCTAGCTATCAAGAAGCAAATGATTAAAAAAGAAAATTTTGTTTTAGTTTTGAGAAGGAAAAATGTCAAGAAAAATGTCAAAAAAATAATAGTAAAAGTAAGCTAGATGTACATTCAATCTTTTTATATTGATTGTCAATTAGGTTAGAAGAGTGATCATGACTAAAACTAAGCAAATCCTTTGTGAAATAGCCACAAATTAATTAAGTATTTGATAGAAGACTGTAAGATAGAATGGATCTTCATGAACTTTCATAAGCAAATCCATAACAAGAAGTGGAAAAAGCCAAAAGCACAGAAAGACAATGAAACCTTAAAGCCAGAGATTCAAGAAAACAAAATATTTGAAGTCTTATTAAAGATTCTCAAGAAGCACATGACAAAGCCAGCTGCTTGGTTTTACCAAAATCACAGATCTTCCAAAAAAAAAAAGGACCAAACGTTAATAACCAGTTAAAACACACACACACACACACACACACACACAATAACTCATAATCATGAACAAAAATAGACATACATGTGTAAATGCACATACAAAAATTAAAAAGAGAAAGAAGTTATAATTAATAAATAAATATACCTAGGGCTGCTACAGAACTCATAGAGCTTGCCACGGTTAGAGAAAATAATAAGAGCAACCTCAGCATCACATAGGACTGAGAGCTCATAAGCTTTCTTGAGCAACCCATTTCTTCTCTTGGCAAAAGTAACTTGCCTGTTAATTTTGTTCTCTATTCTCTTCAGTTCAACTCTTCCTCTCCCCATAATTTTCCCTTCTCTCTCTCTCTCTCTCTCTCTCTCTCTCTCTCTCTCTTTCTTTCTAGTCTTGGTTAAGAAGTGAACAAACTTTAATGTTGGCCTCTGTCTTTAGGGCATCAAAAGAGATAAATGAAAGAAAAGGAAACCATGGAAACGATTTTGAGAAATGACTGTTGGTTTTATGTCTAGATTATCCTTTATATTTGCTAGTTACTGTACTGGTTCCTGTATCTTTATTATATGCATTTTTGCTCTGCATAAACAGTTAAAAGACTGTAAAATTACCAGGTTTTTTACTGTATTATAATCACGTTCAAAATTATTAGTTTAAGCTTTTAATTTTTTTTTATTGTTTTACCAATGTAATGTCTTGGGTGACATAGCAATATCCAGTGGATGGTTGTCAATATCAACCTGAAAAGTGACCGGCTGTAGGGTACACATGTTGAGTTCCCAATTGAGTATTTCAGTTCCTTTTGAACTTTGAAGGTAGTGTGTAATGACCTTTGCTTTTTCCCTTTGGTTTTTGGATTCTCTTTTTCATTAATTAATGCTTCCATTCAGTTGTACTAACGAAATGGAAGGAGTAATGGAATTTGTTTATAAATCACTCTGTTAACTGCTTGAATCATGAAACAAAAATTTCAGGAAAAAATATAATAACAATAATTTAATTATTATTAATTTCAAAGTTTTGTTAAAAAAAAAAAGAGGATGTGCGGTGAACTTTGGATTAATGGTAGCTTGTGTCCTCAGCATTGTTTTGGGCGTAAATCTAAATTCTCGTAGGTTCTCAAAAATTTTCTTTTCCACAAATGTGTATGCAAGTAATTTTTTTAAAAAATATTAGTGAAAAGAAAATCTTAAACTAGTCTCATTGTCTAACTGTGGACTACTACAAAAATATATATTTAAATTCTCAATAGATTTTCTATTTCAATATTTTTAAATTGTGACCAATTTAAAAAAAAAAAAAAAAGAAAGAAAGCAAGCGTGTTAAATATTAGTTTGTGTTTCATAAAATTTAAACAACTGTAGTTGTCTTTCTAAAAATGCTATAATAGCTAGGGTGGGCAAAAAGTCCCGGCCCTCACACATAAGGGCTTAGACAATGACTCAAGGAAAAAGCTCAGGCCATATTCAAATTTGTTAATTTTTTTAAAAAATAAATTTATAAATTAGAATAATATAATTGAAAATAAAAAAATAACATAAAACTTAAATTCTTAATTTATAAATCAATGATGATTCAAAAAAGGTAAAATTATGATAGTAAACTCTCTTTTATGCGTTAATTAATTAAGAGAGTGCTTGAATTAGAAAACTCATTATTAAAAAAATAAATTTCTAAGCTTTTATTTATTTTATTTATTATTTTACTTTGAAATATTTATTTACTTTAATTTATTTATGGTTATAATAACTTGTTAATTATTAACTCATTTTAAATTTATAATAATTTAAAAAAATTTAAAAATCAACAAAAGTCTAAGTTCGGCCTGGGTCCGAGCCCAGCTCAACCCAACCCTCCTATTTATCTTAAAGTGGGCTTAGACTTAGACATCAAAAAACCCTGCCCAAACCTACTTTTTACCATCCTAATAATAGCACACTTGCCCATTCTTTTCTCCTTTAATTTTCCTATGTGTCTGAACAAGTTGGGTATATATTCCTAATTAATCTAATCGACATGCCAAGATGAAAAAGTCATCATGTATAAATACTTATATGTACGAACAAATTATGAGGGGCCATATTTATCGTTCAAAGAAAAAAAAATTGAGATCCACTATAATAAAATTTTAAAATGTACACGTGAATATCAGGGGGAAAAATTGGTGTTGTGAGATAATAATAAATTTTGGTTGATCAAACTTAGTTAATTGCAAGGGCAGAAACATGCAGGTCCAGTTGCACGAGCCTTTCTGCATAAGCGTGTCGTTTCTATAATTAAACATTGCAGCGTCAAGTATGTTCAACTTTTGCTTGCTGGTCCCGGAAATGACTTTTGTACAGTTGCCTTGCTTATGCTAGCCAGAGGGTAATAACATATATCTTCTGGAATCTTATCTTGAACAAACTAAATAAATGTACCTCTCTCCACACTAAAAAATTTATACATATTTGGTAACATATAATGTTGGGAGATTATCCCACGTCGCCTTAAAATTAATCATGGGCAAGGAATATAAACATTAGACAATCCTCAAGTCTTGATATTAAATTATTAATCATGCACTTAGAATATAAGTTTGAGACAATTCTCAAGTCTTGAGATAACTTTTAAGAAGACTTTATACTTTGAATATCTCATTCTAAACAATGTAATAGATATATAACCATCAATATGTGTCGACAGTCACTAATTGACACATAAATAGGATATTAATTTATTTTATTATCTATTATTCATATGTTAATTTAACAATCCTATCAATAATTCACTCATAAGACAGTTTTTCAGTTGGAATACAGTGCTTCAAACATAGAAAGAAAACATATTTATGTTCATTATTTTAGGAATCATGCCGCATTAGCTCATGATTTACTAGCCATAACTGGGATATCCTTGGATCTTGATGAGTCATTGAGTTGTTTTGTGCTTTCATTCGCTTCAATTTCGATCCTAAAGTGCCTCTCGTTACGAAAATTGTACATGCATATATTGTAACTTGTTTGACTCAATATGTACTCTTGCCTTTCTTGCACCGTAATGTAAGATGCGATATCTGAAGTAATACCTCAATCAGTTTGGTACCCCTCGCTTTCAGTTCCACGATATCTTTAGGGGTATATAATAGTAAATGTTAGAGCATTTGACACGGTACTCTCATAGCTAGCTTGCTACTATAATAATAATAATAATAATAATCTGATGAACAAAAGAAAGCATCTCAGTTTTCAAGCAGTACAAGTGACAGTGATTGTTGACGTTTCGGCCTTGCAAGGGGTTCCATTTAAGCAGATTTACAGTTGCCTGCGGAACACCAGCTGACGCTTGCAGTGGCCACCAGTTAGACAAAATACTATTAATTACCTGCGAATGCAGCTCTATAGCTACTGGTTTAATTAGAGCTCCATGAGAATACCTAAATCCTTTTGAACGGGGACAAGTGTCGACACAGGATATGGCTACGATCCTATGGTAGCATGGAGTTCCCCTTCTGGTTTTCTGACACGTGTCCCAGGTGCAAGATATTGTGTCGAGTCTTGAAGAAACAAGTGAACGAATGACTTGAGTCAGTATTTATGATGTTGATTTAACCCTACACCAAAAAGGTGAAAAATTGCTTCATTTTGTTGCACGTTATTTATTTGTTCATTTTTTTTTTTTTGGTTGCATTCACAATTTCATCCTTTACCCATTAGTTTAGGCAAATGATCATTCTCTCAAAAAGAGGAATAAAAAAAAAAAAAGCAAATGATGATAATTTTGAAAATAACATAATTTCTCAAAATAAAATGGGTTAATTTTTAAATTAAAAAAATGAAGTTTAAAAATTGCCTAAAATTCATAGTTCAAGTCCTCAACCAATGGGTTTGTAGCCCAATTGTGGCATGAGTTTAAGTCCATATCCTCTATTCCAAAAAAATAGATTATGATAAATATTTTCTCGAATACTAATTAGTGTAAATTTTTTAATTAATGTTCGATGGATCTTTAGACTCTATTATACCCCCAGTAAAGTTCAGAAGAATTTGAAAAAAAAAAAAAAAAAATCAACTGGCCCCAAGTGATGTCCTATACCGTCGGTTAAGAAATGAA
This sequence comes from Murraya paniculata, assembly GCA_030449075.1. NCBI lineage: Eukaryota > Viridiplantae > Streptophyta > Magnoliopsida > Sapindales > Rutaceae > Murraya > Murraya paniculata. Next base: position 1,560,179 of record JAEVFN010000012.1, on the reverse strand, counting down.
CATGGCACATGCATATGCTATCTATAAATGGGAAAATCTAGTGACTGAAGCTGTGTAAAAACATCAGTACAGTTGTTGCAAGTTGAAAATGATGATGCTGATAACAGGAAGGTATAAATAATGTGCATGATTTAATTAATTTACTGTGATAAAAGAATTAGGATATTCTCTCATCTAGTGATTGGAGTTTGCTTAATTTTGTAATTAAAAAAAAAAAAAAGAGAACCTCTTAACACATGTGCAATTTTATTTATGCATGAATGATCAAAAATTCATATTTTATTTCACGGAATACTTTTGTTGTTCGCTTCCGCTATTGCGCCAAATTAGGTAAGAGTTACGTGATAGTAATAGTTTTAACTTCCAAAACCGAGATCACAAATAATGTGTATAAATCTGAGAACACAAACCATATGTGCACAATGGATTCAGAGATATCTGGTCCACGAGTTGATTAGTATGCTATGTGAGAGAGAAACTTGCTCGGTGGTGTTCCAGACTTCCAGCCCATGGTGGGACCCATAAATTGAATAATATAATATTTTATATTATTTACAATAAAAATTTTGTGGTTTCATCACAAGACCCATAAAATTTGTTAAATGACAGGTCCTTCATGGAGGGCAGCACAAATTATGTAAAAGTCAAAGTATTTCAAATTTCCTGTGTGAACGTAATTTGGTGGTGGTTGTGAGGACATGCTGTATAAGATGGGGGCTACCTTACAACTTTATAAGGTACAGCCCCCTCACATGAACAGTATCCAACACTGTTTATGTGAGGGGTTGTACCTTACAAAGCTGTAAGGTAGAGGTTCCCTATATATAAAGGTATTTCTAATATATAGCATTGACCGCATGTTTATAATATCAAATTGCTTGTGAATTTGATCGATTTTACAGTTGTGCGATATATGGATTGTCTTGACATAAGTACTATTGTTTTAACCTATATTTGGTAAGCTAAAACATTATAAAGGATTATCTTTGAATCAGTTGGGAAGACTTGTGATATTGGATTTCAAGGCATCCCGGAGGTGAGGAATGCGTTTGGGAGCTCTCAACGAATGGCGTTTAGGCACTTGCAGAAGAAAGCAGTAGGAAGGCGGCGTCGATGGAGGCTAGCAATGATATTTTGACGATCAAGTTAGGTCGATGAGATGGAAAAAAAAAAAAAGGAATGATCAACTAGAGAAAGCAAGAGAGTTGGAGAAGATGAAAATACTTCTCCTACCCATATAGTTGACTTTTTATACAGAGTGTCCTTAAGGACATCTTTCGGTCCATATGGACCCGTGAAGTAAGCCTACTGCCCCAACATCTCTTCAGATTGGGGCATTACGCACTTATATCTTACATTCAAATGTTAGAGCTAGTGATTGTGACATTTTCTTTGACTGACACATGTCGCTCCTTAATTGGTGGCTTCCTTTGGGTTGGTGGGCGATAGAGCTACTCTACACATGGTCCTCCTTTGCTAGGCGCTCACGGAGTTCAGAGAAGTTAGACACTCCCTGACTTTATGGGATATTCATCTCAACAGTCCCCTTAAGACAATCAACCAAGCTAATGTCCCTTCTACTAGCAGCAGTTTGGGGCTTAGTTGGAGAAGACGCATTCGTCCATAGGATGAGTTAGTAGGGGTGGGCAAATTCAGTTTGGACTATCTCAAACCGATCCAAACGTATCGGTTTGGAAATATTTCCAAACCGATCTTGATCTAAAATCTTTTTAAACCGAACCAATCCAAACTAATTAGATCGGTTTGGATTCTCAGTTTGAACTTATTAGTTAAAAGCCCGCCTCTTTTATATTATTGTACCTAAATTATTTGTTATTTTTTTGTGTCTCTATTCCAAATTGATATCTCTTTTATATTATTAATATCTACTTTGATATCTACATAACAATTCGAAGATACATCATATAAGCTCACAACAAAATACATCCTAATAAAGAAGTTCTCAACCTATCCATTCAAAACAAACTCACAAAATTAAAATAAATTTGAACAACATTTGACAATCAAATTTTGTGCATCTTGTCTATCAAAACTTATGGTCCAATTGCTTTTGATTTGTTAAAATCTGCATAAAATGACAAATACAATTAGTTAGATTGCTTAACTTAAAATATAATGTAATTATACAATATTTAAAGCATAGTTACCTTGCTCCACAGATGCACATGATTCCAAATCATTGAAGGATCATGATAATGCTTCTACATCAAACTCTTAACATATTTTTCATCAATTATAGCAAAATCCATTTTAACTTTTGACTAAAATGAAATAAAATTGTAGCAAGACAAATAAAACCAAACATTATTAATCAAATTATCATACCTTAGGTTCCGATTTTTGAAATTATGACTATGAGACTTGCGAATGAGCGTTTGAGACTGAGAGAGTTGAGAATGATAGGAGGCACTAGAGGTGGAGGCAGCTGTGAGTATTAGACAATTAGGTTTTTGTGTTTTTGTTTTTATAATAAGAAGTATGCTATTGTGTATGTAAGTTAAGCATTCTTTTCTTAAAAATCCAATATTAAACTAACACATCATATGTCATAAAACTTTTTAAAGTTTCTAGATTGGAACGGTTTGAATCCAAACTAGTTTTTTTACTAATGAAACTGATCCAAACCGATCCAAATGGTCGATTTAGATCGGTTCGGTTAAAATGTGCCTTCCCCTATGAATTAGTGAAAAAGTGATAAGGGTCTTGTCACATCATTACTAGGAGACGATATAGACTAACTTTAGAAAAAGAACGATAAACTCTCCTAATTCAATTCTGTAGTCCCCATTCTCATCCTTGATTTAAGATGTTATGACTTTATTTATATCCTTAAGTCTCAAGCAACATGAGGAATTCGTCCTCCCTCATACTTGAGAGCTCCTTGAGCTCCCTATTCTGTGAATGTGCGGCACCATTGGCTCTAAATTAACCAACAATAACTAATATTATTGATATGTTATCTTATGTTAATGAATTTTATATATTTCTTTATATAACAGAAGATGGTGAAAAGCAAGTGCCCTTTATCAACTAAGTTAGGCAATCGCAGTAAATGAACTATGCATAAAGCAATACATCAACGGAAAAACATGTCACTAATTGTACCGTGTGTATATTGACCTGACGAACATTTTCTCATGAACTGCAAATGAAGTAATTTTGGAACTAACATTAGACCGCACGTATAAAGAATCTCGTTCGGAAAACATTAGGAAAAAAAAAAGGAAAAATAAAAATAAAAAAACAAGAATACAAGAAGACAAGAAGTAATTATTGATCTCAATTATAAGGGAATTTTGAAAAGAGAATTCGGCTACGTCTCTCAGAAATTGGGTCATGCATAAAGCCAATGAAGATGATAGTCATACGATTGGGACACAGCAAGTTTGTGTGATTTTGGAGGATTTCTCGGCAGAACTCGTTAATTATATAATAATATAACTTACGACAATACAAAAATTGTACCCACAAAACTGAAATATAACTTAGTTAGTATGGTTTTTTGAATTATTGGAACCAATATTGTGTCAGTGTAAGTTACATTATTATGTAAATTAACAACACACTTTCTCGATGGCATTAACTATAATTAAACTTTATGATACCGGATTAATGTCAACATGTCATCATATTTTTTAAATCAATTACCATTTGATTTTGCTCATAAGGAATTGAAAAGAAATGAGAGAAAAGAGCACGTTGATGTATCACGAAGAAACTTACTGTGTTAGCTGTAATTCGCAATCGATGCTCTGTGTCATTTGGTGAAATTAACAATTTTTCACTCATGTTTTAACTTCTACTAAACTCGTTGACTTGTAGTTCATATAGTAGTTTTTCCGTCGAGGATCCCTGACTTTAATAAAATCAGGAATAAATTAAAAGACTAAAAAAAAAAAAAATACAATGCATTGGAGTCTTTTTTTTTTTTTTTATCTTTTAACTTATCTATCATTTTATTAAAATTAGAGATCTCTGATTGAAAAATTATTTGTCATTTAAATTCTTGAATTAAATGTCAATTTTTTATTTTAAAATCAGTGTCGAAGCCTATTTATTTTTCCAGTATCAGGTTCGTCTATTGCAACAAAAGACCATACTTCTTTCAAAAACTATATTGAGTTGTTTAACACCAGAGTAGCTGTGGCTGCTTTAAAAAGATGTGGACGAAAATGGCAAATTTCGCCAAATAATAGGGAACTTTTGTTCATTTTTCAATTATCCTATGGAACTTATTGTATTAGTAGTATTTGATACATGAAATAAATGTCAAGCACAAAGCACCAAAGTGTCTTGTCAGAACAATTAGGAGTGTTTTTTTTTTTTTTTTCTAGATTAACCATTTGGTTATCGATTTATTCTATATTTACTTTTCTGTGATTGAACTATAATTAGTAAGCATATAATTATGTTTCATTTCCACTCGTTTACATAAGAATATAAGTATATCCAATTGTGCATAAATTTCAAGTGTATTCAAAGCACTTATTCAACATAAATAATCAAACATGCTAAGTAATGAATAAATAAAAGATTTCGTTCCCGAAACGATTATCATTCTCATGGCTCTTTCAGGCCACACATCACTTTCCTTAATGAGGTTTCCTGTTGTTTTAGTAGCAATGCACTGTAATTGAGGGCCCCTTGGCTGCTTTCAATTCAAGTAAAGATAAGAACATTGTTTTCAGCTTTCTCAACTTTTTTCTACACGAAAACCACCTTTCATAGTGAATTTCAAAGCTCGATCTTGATGTAACATTCTAAGGGTGAGGTACCACAATCTCACATAATCTAATTAGAAATTGTTATTAGCTTATATATTTAACAATCAGTACGAGACATTTTGCATATATGGTTTTTAAAATAGAATCGTGTGAGTCTAAGTACAAAGCAAATAATATCATACAATATAGATCAAGTCATTATAAATGGTATCAAAGCTGAACCATCTTATTAAGTGGGCCAAAAACCATATAATATGAATTAGAGACTATGCACATGACCCAGTGACATTAAGAACGGGAACGTAGTTAAGATTTCAATCAAGCTGTGTCACATTTAAATTCAAAAATGATAAGGTGTGCAACACAGATGTAGCAAGTTCTCATCAATGAAATGCAAGTGAACATTTATTTATTTATCTATTTTTTGTCCTTGAGTTTGAAGCTTGAATTTGTATGTTTTACTGCCAAATGTTTTTTCAGTGCCATGAAATTGTAAAACTTATGGAATGAAATAGACCCTTCAGCTACACTACATCTTCGGGAACCGGGGAATCCCACCACAAAACCAATAATAAAGTCGATGCTGTCGACTTCAAATTTGGAAAAACGAATAATTCCCTATATAGATTCATTAATATCAGTCACTATACAATTTGTATTCAAATTATAATCTACACCGAATAATTTTGAAACAACTTCGTTTTAACTGGCCATCGAATTTGAACCTTATAAAAAGTATGGCATAAAAAAAGATAATTTAAACTTTAATTACCCTTACTTTTTTAAAAAATAAATACAACAAAAAATAAAGATGTACGGCTGAATTAAATTATTTAGCTGCTCCAAGGTTATTTTCAATGGCTTTCACAAATCACTGAACCCACTTCACGTTGTGCCATCCTATGATTGTTACATACATTTTAAAAGTCACGAGACATCATGACACATGACATTTACCAAAAAATTTTGTGATGCAGAGTCCTTTCTTTGCCAATACAAAGAGTCTTTTCTTTCCCAATTAAGAACCGCATAAGATTAAGTGGTAATTGCAGCAGATACCTCGTAAATTTATCTGAATACCATAAAAATAGAATTTGTCAAAATTTTCATGAATGCCCGCGAAAACTCACATGAAATAACTAAAGTATTCTCAACTTAAAATGCTAATACGGCATGTACAAGACTCATACATGACTAAATCACTTAGGAGTTTGGAGAAAGAGGAGCTGATTGTACATGACTAAATCACTTAGGAGTTTGTACAGTCACAGGAATCTAACAACTTCTTTAGGTAGGTAATCAATTTTCTTCTTTTAATTAGTTGATTGGGTTTTGATATTTAGGGGGAAAAAATGGTCTTATGTTGAATAAATAGATTAAAATGGTTGCGGTCTCTCATAACATATTCCAACACAAATTTATAACTATTTTATTCCATGAAAATGGTGAAAATTTGATAGATTGTGTAGATTATAATTCGATCATGGCAAGACTGAAGGTCGTGTAATACAAATGACTTCATGTAATATACGACCCTCAGTTGTTTATTACACGACCATCAGTTGTGTATTACATGACCTCTTGTATGTAATACACGAATGCATGAGTACACACAAAATTATACAACTTTTGCCATTATTCTTAATTCATAAGAATAATTTATTTATTTGAAGACTTAATTTGTGCTAAGAATTTTAATTTGTTGCTATGCAAAATGTCAATGAAAAAAAAATAAGAAAAAGCAGCAAACCAAGTGAAAGTTTCTAACTACAATATGGGAGGAAGATGAAAAACATGATTTGATGATCAAACAAGCAATTGGCAAAGACTTTCGATTTACTATTCCATGGAAATATGTTTACAAATGTAAGCAATTAGAGTTATAATGATTTCTTAATGTTTCTCTTTAATTTAAATTTTTTGTTTGAATTTTCTCAAATTATTGTAGGTTTATCCAATTAATGTCCTTGAGTGTCATTGGATTATTACATTTACAAATATGACTCGATGGTTTAATTAATTAATGAATCTAGCTTTTCAAAATAATTATTGTTATATGCCATTATCATTCCTCTTGAACTAGAGAAGATTTTATGATATGATTTGCTCCCTGAAACTACAAAACAAAAAAAAAAGAAAAAGGTTTGGATAGTTTTGTGAGCAAAAAGTTCTTGCAACAATAGCCCTGGTGAGCAAAACTAAACGTTAAAATTCTATATTATACTATAATAGTTATTTATTAAGTACGTAATTGGACTGTTTGCTAAAATTGTCAGTGGAGATTGCGGTGTGTTTGTTTTGTGTTACTTAACACTTGCACATGGTGAAGACGTTCAAACCTATTGCTCTAAAACATATGTCTCTTCCTATCGAAAGCAAATAACAAAAAAAGTTTTTCATGACAAGTCATTACTTTTGGAGAAGAATAACTTGCTATTTATTTGAATGATCTATACTTTTGATACTAAATTTTTGTAAGCCTACTTCAAATATATAAAAGTTTATGTTTATTAGACTAGCATTTTAATTGTAGTAACTACTTCAAATAAAAAAAAAAAACTATTATAACAAACACTGTTTCAGGTGGAAAAACCAGCTTTAAGGAGTAAAACAGCTTTGGCCAAAATCATTGGGGCGGTAATATGAATATCAGGTGCATTATTTGTGGTCTTTTACAATGGATTAGCAATGTTTTTGACTTTTAGGCTCATCACTAGCATCAATTCCATGTACAATCCATATTATCTTAATATCAATAACTAAATAGCCAGCAGTAGATGTATATGACCAAATCTTATTTTCATAGAAATTGTTTATCATAGAAATTATTTTCATATGTTAAACTTTGTTATCAAATTAAATTCTTTGATGATGCCAATAAACTAGAAACAATCAATAAGTATATGAGCAAATCTTCCAATAAATTAAACTGAAATTTACAAACAAAAATTAAAAAAGGATTGACTACAGCGAAGATGAAAGAATATCCCCGATGATTAAAAACTTAAAAGAATTTATTTTCCAAGCACAATATGTCTCAGTAGCTAATGGTGGCTCATCAAAACAATTAGCAGCAGTCACAAACTCATTAACTGCTTCATCTTTATCACTAAGTCACGTTCTAGGCAAGCATTTAATTGGTGATTCATCTCTAACAATAAAATTGTTCGGATTGAGAATAGGAAATAATGGAGGTACATAGCTCGAGTAAGTATGACTCTCTTTCCATGAAGGATGAGATAAAGCTTGTCTATCGATTGGAACTATTGAACTTGAATTGATTTGCATTTAAAAGTAACACAAAAAGGGTTCTAAACTCCATTCCAGTAGCTATTTCCTCTAAGAAAAGCTTCACATCATCATTGGTTTTAATTGTAACTAGTGGTATAGGATCAGACTTCTTAAGCTCGAACTTTATTGTGATTTCAAATTCTGAAATGTCTATATCAATAACTTGAGATACCTTCTGCTCAGAACTTTTGAACTTATACTCGTCATTTTGTTCAATCCATACACTATTTAACAGAATAGGTACACGTACCAAAATCATATTTGTACATATAATAAAAACAATAATATCGAATTTCATATATAAAGAACCACACAACCTATATGATTACATTACTTACACAACCTACATGAGTTACATGACCGACTGCATGACTTAATCGACTTAGAAAACTACGTAACATACATAATGTTGAAAAGAATACACAATCCAAAATATTTTTGCCATAAACACATGTTCAACAAGATATTTTGCTAAAAAAAATTAAACAACCTACATTGCATATATTTTGACACATAAAAAAATAGTGAAAATTTAGAAAATAGAACATTATAATGTGAGGAAAATATCTAAATTTTACTTAAAAAGGTAAAACTTAAAACCCCACAACTTTAACATGCCTTATTGCATTAATTAAGGGTATTTAAATAATTTTTAAACTTATTGGAGGGTATTTAATTAAAAATCTCTAAGATTAAAGTCAAAAGTCTAACCTCAGAGGTATGGAAAAATTAATTTACTGTTTCAAAGAGCTCTTAGAAAAGATGTCGAATCACCATGCAAACATATTTCCTCAACATGCATCTAATTTAAAATTGATTTTAAAATAATTATTTGTATGTTATTTTTCTAATACTTGCTAATCTCAAATTTGAAGTTCGAACTTCAATAAATATTTGAGGCAATAATATTTCCAATTATCCATTTAAAAAAAAAGAGCATATGATTGACAAAGATAACAATATCATATTTGTAACGCATAATGTTGTACTATCAGAATTAGTACATAACTATATACAGTTTGTAACTTCAATGTGTCTTAACTTTTAAATGAACTGTTTAGGCAAAGCTGAACGTGACATGGTTTGCAACTAAAATTGATGTGATCGTTAATTAATTTAATTAGTAAAATCTTTCATGGTGCTTCAAAGTTGCACGCAAGACTGAAAAACCAGCTTTGAGGCAAGCAATAAAAAAATACTGGTTATTGTAACTTAAAAATTAAATTGATTTAATTTAACACTTGTATAATGAACAATCTATTATATCTTTATAAATTTAATCAAAATTATTATTTAAAAATTTTATTTACTACGTACTATCAACATTTATTTCATAATTATAATTTTTTTTTATAATACCTATAATTTTTAATTTACAGTATCTCAATATCAAACCGAACTTGAGTAGAGAGATTAAATTCCCAACTGCGTGAAAAGCAATAATAAAAAATAAATTTGTTGTTTTAGTGACATCATCGTGTAGCCATGTTGGAATCCAAGCACCGTCTCCAATGAGCTTGGCCCAACTTGTTCCTCTCGGCGACCTCATTCTAATTCTCTGAGCTTGACCCAGTGCTTCTTTTTTTTATCATGAACAAATCCTTTTGGGCTTATGCTTTAGAAGCCCCACAGACAAATAAAAACGGGTACTGAAACTTACACAAAATGATTAAGGTACCATTGTCTTAATAATAATTATTCATGTTTAATGGTGTAGGATTCTTGGGAGCTAGTAATTTACATCGTACCCAAGGTTATTCCTCCGTTTAAGTTTATTGTCACTGCAAGCAGTGTGAGTTAAAATGGGCAGTTGGTGAGATAAAAAAGAGGATGAAACTGGTTAATAAGATAAAAGAGATGGTGAAATCGTGAATAAGAAGATAAAAGAGATGATGAGATAAAGTCCAAGTCCGCAAAAGGGTATATCTTTTGTCAAATTTGGTATACTAATAACTGAGTCAAGGAAGCAGATGTGGCTCAATTACAACCAACCGGCCTGATTTCTATGTAAGGGACCATCTTTCCAAGCGAGCAAGAGGAGTTCAAAAGTGTTTTAATTCAAGTTTAACTAAAGTGGTTGTAGATAAGTAAAACTAGATCCTTTCCCCAAAGTTAAAAATCAGATTTAAATGATCGAGAAGAGATTTGATTCAAGTTCCATGTTATTTACAAAGCATTATAAACAAAATATCTCCATTAACACGTAGGTGGCAACACAAGAACTCCTAACAAAAGTTTTCTTATCGTAATTGTATCCATAATAGTGAAATTATTTTATTTTCTGTCCGTAGATGTAGGTCAAATTTAAAACCAGCGGCGAAGTCCCACAAGGACAAGTGGAAGCAACTAGCCCATGTGGTCCAATTTTTTTTTTAGAAATTCTTTAATTAAAAATAATATTTTTCCTAATAAATATATAAAAAAAAAATAGGTTGAGAATTATATTTTCTTCACCAAAATCATTCTAAATGTGTATGTTATGTCCAAAATTAAATTTAAAAAAAAAATACTTGAAGAAGATCAAATTCAAATGGTTAAAATTTCCCTACTGGATTTGATAATAAATTAAGATAACAAGTCTATTTATATTAGTAGCAATTAAAAAATAATTCTTCTCAAATAACAGAATTAATCTAAGATCCCAAGTAAACTATATTTACAAATACAACTGAAGTTAGCATAGTAAAATAAGGTAAACTTTAAAAAAAATATAAAAATATTAACTTGACTCAAATACTATATAATTCTAATAGGGATCTGCTAAGTTAAAGCTGCTGCAACTTACAGTTATTTTAAAATCATGTGAACAGTACCCACAAATAGTGAGATCCACATAATTTTTGAACTAACTGTAACTTAGCAAAATCTATTCTAATATTTTTTATCCCATGTGCTTCCTACGTCGTAATTGAACAAAGTTTATGATAGGAGTCATCATCAACAATCTTTTAGTGTTATGTGCTTATTTTGACTCAATATATTCAAGGATAGTAGGATTCGTCGTTTTCCAAATTTTAGTTTTGCTTGTGGATGTGCCTCAAGCTTCATGAGTCAGGAATTGTTAGCGCTGCCGACATCCACATCTGATGCATCCTTTTCGCCTATCAAATTAAGTTTGAAATTAAAACTTTAAGCTTGCTTTTAATTGGTTTCTTTTTATTGTTTAGGGAGAAGCAAAAGCTAGTTTAGGTTGGTTCAACTTCAAATTTTAAACTTGTGCCAAGAAACAAAAATTTTAAATGAAGTGTTTGATAGTACCATTACTACATGAAGTTGCATGAGACCTTTATATAAAAGATTTTGTTAAGTTACAGTAATTGTAATTTAGCAGCTCCTTTATATAAATCTAACTATACATATCCTTACCTTCTTTTAAGCTCTCTTCTTTGTATCTGGAAAGTTGAATTATAAATTTATTTTTGTTTATGCTTGAGGACACGGTTGAGCAATTTGAGTCATACTTCTTTTCTGATTAGCTAATAGTTTATTAATTCTTCTGTTGGAATTTTGAGAACATGGAAAGAAAACCTCAAGGAAAATTATAACATGATTCGTGATGCTGCACATTGAAAATTCTCATCCGAAGATCTCCACATTTTTAAATATATATATATTTATTGAACAAGAAATAGTAATTAGTAGTATTTTAATCTCAAAATAATTACATTTTAAAATATAAAGATGTCGATAGAGTAACATCTACCATTAAGCTGAGCTTTGCACTGATCTTTTAAAAAATTGTAATAGATAGTTATCGGATAAAAAAAAATTATATTTTCATTAAATATTTTTAATTATGCAATGATATAAATGACAAAAGATTACTGAATTCAAAATTCGATGTTAACACCATAAAATGCCTAATGATTAACTACACACTTAAAACGACAAAATTCCCCAACGATGCGTTAGGAAATGGCAAATGGCAAATCCCAAATCCCCTGTCGTGTAATTAGGGATTTGCTGGGCTAGTGAAGTGATGCTGGGGACCTCTTGAAAAGACAAATCAAGCCTGCAGACAAGATTGACTCATCGGATATTGTACGGACACAACAATTTTTAACCGACCCAAAATCATTGGAGCTGTAAATCGACAGCTTAGGTAATTATTCCAACCAGTTGGCCTTTAAATATTAAAAATGGGAAAATAGTGATAAAAACATGTTTATGGTATCTCCATATTATTGCCCTTTTGTCGGGATTTTGTTTAAATAATATTCTTCTAAACTCATTAAAGAACCTGCTTGGTGTTTTTTATTTTTTAATATATGTTTTTGTTTACAAGTGAAGACCTGGAATTGGAAGACTGAAATCATAAAGATAACACATCTTATCTAATAAGGTTTACAGGTATATAAAAGAAGTGCTTACCCATCAGATTTTTAGTTGGCATTTGGACCCTTTCATGGTTGATCTGCCTTGTGGGGCACATTATTTTACCTCTAAGGCTGCAGTGGGAAAAATATTGAAAAAAATAAAAATGTGGCCACCAATTCTCCAAATGTTAACGATAGAAAATATCTGTGGTGGTTCCAGATGATGATAAGTTTATTATCTCACCCACCGATCTGCAAAAAATAGTTGAAAAGTCCACTCATTGAGAACATATTTAGTATTGAGATTGAGATGTTTAATGTTACAGTTTTTAAGCCAATTTGTTATGAAATGAAATTCATAAATGTGATATAAAAGTTGATTATGGTAAATATGATGCACAACTAATATTCATTTACAAAACTAGTATATGTATTATAATTTTTTTTCATCAAACAGTATTATAATTTTTTTTATCAAACAACTATATGAGATAAATTTAATTTGGTTTAAAAACGGTAGTTACAAGTGTTTACCAAATATTATGCAGTTATGATTTTTTAAGCCACAGCTGCTCTGCAGTAGTACAAAGTGGAACTTAGTGGACGTTGAATAATCTAAATACTTGAAACAATATTGTAATTGAAAAGACTAGTACTAGATAAATATCTCAAATTTTTATTCTAGATGATGTGATTTTCATTATGTGGATGATGAAATAATGTAATTTATTTATTTAGAACTTTTGAAAATTATAAATCATTTAATGAATGATATATCAAATACCATATCATTTGAGATAGAATTTTAAACTATCTATCATTGCTCAATTGAAAAATTAGGTACTAAACTTTTATAAATTATTTGATTTGGATACTAAATCTTTTGTGTTCCACTTTTTAAAATTCTTGTTACGTTTTAAATATAACATAAAGAATTTTTTTTAAATAAGAGATCAAAGTAAAGATAAATTAAAAGACAAAAAAATATATATTTCAATGTAATATATGTTATCTTATAATATGTGTGTGTGCTCGTAAAATTTTACTTACACTTTACAATATTATATTAATAGTAAATTAAGGGATGCCTTAGTAGAAAGTAGAAAGGGACTCGACAAATAAATGTGAAATTGAAGCAGAACGAAAAAATCTGGGAATGTGAAGTAAGAGGCGAAGAAATTTGTAGCATATACTATTTGTTATACCGACAACAGTTTTTAACCTAAAATAATATGTATTTAAAAAATGTGAAAATACACATTGGAGGAGGCCCTTTTTTTTTTCACTTTGCGTCATGTCATTTTCAGTTTGATCAACATTGAATTCTCAGCTCCATTATCGTTGCTCGGCCATAAAGTTTGGATATATAAAGCAACCATTCAATGGGTGGCTGGGAATCCATCTCATTTTGATATTGGGAGAGAGGATCACATGACAGGGTTTCTTACAAAGCTGATTTAGGAGTTCTCGACATACTTTTAATTAATTATAAATACTAATATATTTATAATATGTCATATTTTCAAAGAATAATAATGACAATAAATTTTGGTGCTCATATTAACTAATCATAAATCGTACGTATTAATTAAGTTCGTATATTTCTTTATTTTGTATAAAACGTTTGTGTTCACGTTTTATCATTAGTCTTTCAAATCATCAATAATTCTATATTTTTAAATTAATATAATAAGAAATATCATCCTAATATGATGTATCATTTATTTATTCGACAATAAAATTCAATACCTTTTGAGGAAACTGTATTAGTGTGTGACTTTGTATTTAGTGAGCTCTCATTTTGGAGCTGTGGCCACATAGTAGAGCTCCTCCATGAGAGCTCGACACATGCGAGCTCGCACACTAAAACACTCTTGACCTTATGAAATTACTTATTTAATCAACTCATCATCAAGTGAATGTATTCCGCATTAATTATAATATAATATAATTACGTGGGAAGGGTAGTAATATTATTCTTAAAAGTTAAAAATATTATATTCTCATTCTTGTACGCCATTTAACAAATTATTTATTTATGGTTATAACACACAATTCTGATATATTTTAAAGATTATCTTTGTGCTTTCATTGTCAAGATAACAAACACACAAAGAACAATGAAAATTTTATTACAAATTTTAGTTGTCATTCTTGTTCTTAAAATTTACAAATTCTTTTATAAATATGAGAAAGGGGAGAAATTCTAGAATTTTTAAGGTACCGGGGAGAAATTTTAGAACTTCTGAGGTACCATGACAATCATAGAACAAATAAATTATGATATGACATATGTGCATTTATTTTGAAGAATCAGCATGAAATTGGTGGTTATACAAAATTCAACTGCATATGACATACTCACATTAATTAATTGTATTACCTTTGATGTATTTTAAAATTCCTCGATAAAGAGATACGTACAAATCTCATTGTAGGATATCACTATCATTTATTCTAGGGTAAATACTAATCTCAATAGTTTAATTTAAACGCTTGTTTTGACCCTATATTTTAAAAAATACTTCAAAACACCCTTGTAGTTAAATATATCAATTCTTATGCTTTTTTTTACTTTATTTTTACAAAAATATCCTTGCAATAATATTCTTGACATTAATTAATTTATCTATAAAAATTTAACTAGAAAATTAACCAATAATTTATTGGTAAATTAACCAATAAATATCAATATGAAAGAACTAGTATTTTTTTACCTGTGCAACAATCTTGCGAATAATTTATTTATAAATAAAAATTAATATCAGCAAGCTTAAAGCAATATTTAATATTCTTGCAACAAGTTTATTAATATTTATTTTATACAAAAATTAATTTACTAAATTAATCTTAAAAGTAAAATAATAAAATAAAATTTATAAAAAAAATTTATGTCACCTTTCAAGTTTATTTTGATAAATTAACATTTGTTTCTTTTCGTTAATATCCTGAAGAAGGTTAATGATATTGGTATAAGGGTATTATTTAAAAAAAGAAAAGAAAAATAAGTATAGGAGTGTAACATATTTAACTGTAAGAGTGTCTTGAGATATTTTTTTTTAAATATAAAAATTAGACAGACATTTACGTCAAAATATATATAAAAAAAAGAATATACTTTTTATTCTATATGAGTGACCAAAAAATAAAAAAAAGTTAAAAATATACATGCTTAAATTGCTTTTTTATTTAAAAATTTCTGATCACTGCATCGATTTTTATTTTTTATTTTTTCCAAAAGATATTCTATTTGCCTTATTTTGATTTTGAACCAATCAATTGACCATTGATTTCTTTTTTTTTTAATCATAAATTCTACCAAACTGCCTAAATTTTCTTTGATTTTATTCTTTTATTGTTATAATAGAAAGACATTTGTCCAACTTTTACTAAGCTTGGTATCTTCATTTGTATCATTGTATGTACCTAGATAAATAGTGTATTCGATATACAAATATGACTTGTTCACTATTTTTCTTGCTAGCAAGGCCATATATTTGACTCAATAAAAATTTAAATTCTCAAGTACTCAGCATGCCATTTTGAATTAATATTATATTTTTATAGGATTTGGATTTAGTACTGAGCTAACATATGCTCAACTTTTCATAATCTCATGTATAATAATACAAAGTTAAAATTTAATTAGTATTATATTGTTATCCAATAATCACTAATCGTATATTTCTAAATGATTAATAAAAAGATCAGCCTACCGCTGAATCTAAATCCATTCTTTTAACCTTATATTTATGATTAAAAAAAAACCTTAAAGATTTTCTCTCAAATCTAGACTCTAGATGTCTGTCTTTTAAGATTTAAGAAATCGATATCCATATTTACTTCAGTTAGTTTAATTTATGTATTTAGATGGAAATAAGACATTGATATACAATATAATGCTCTCTAATTATTATTAATATAATTTAATTTATCCATTTTTATGGGTTTTTTATTTATATGTTTTATTGGTCCGATTACAATCAAGTTCCATCCTCACTTGTGTAACTATATGTTTTAGTCTAATTTTGGTTCAGCCTAAAATAATATGAGAGTTTCCCTACAACTGACGGTTCTTTCCTTCTAAAGGTGGTTTTTTTGGAGAAGATAATGACTAAACTTCTTGGAGATGGTTGCTTGGGGATGGTAACAGTTGAGGAGGTCCTGGGGATGGTGACAGTAATTTATCCTTTTTAATGGGTTTTTTATTTATATGTTTTATTGGTTCGATTACAATCAAGTTCCATCCTCACTTGTGTAACTATATGTTTTAGTCTAATTTTAGGTCAGCCTAAAACAATATGAGAGTTTCCCTACAACTGACGGTTCTTTCCTTCTAGAGGTGGTTTTTTGGAGAAGATAATGACTAAACTTCATAAAGATGGTTGCTTGGGGATGGTAACGGTTGGGGAGGTCCTACGGATGGTGACAGCTGCTCCATAACTGCAAGCCAATGACGACGAAGACAATTGTTGATTTGGTAGCGATGATGAAGACAGTAAGATTTGGCTACGATAGTGCGGCTGAGTGGAGCTTGATATGCGGCATCGGGATTTGCTATTTTTTTTCTATTTATATTTTTCAGTTCAAAAGAGGGTATTTTCAGAATATTATAATTTTTAAAGGGATAAAATGGTCAGTTCTAGGAATGAGAGACTCACTTCCCCCTTAGGAATCAGTCTCCTGTTCCTTATTCCCAAATTAGAGTAGGCCCCACGATTCTTATTCCGATTCTCGTCTCTATTTTGTGAAGTAAACATTATTAATTATTTCAATTTTAAATTCTGATTCTTCAATCTAGGAAATAAATGCAAAAAAACTGAATCCGACCCAAATTCGCATGGAACCGAAAGATCTGGATCTGAAACCTGAGAATCAAGTTCTGCACGAATCTAGATCTGGATCTAGATGCGCTTGCATCAGAAAAGCCTGATATCTAGATCTAGCTTATTTTTAATTAAATTATTAATCTAATCAATTTTCAATTGAAAAATATTTAAACTAATTTTTTTGTTAAAAAAAAAAAAAACCTAATCCCAACGCTAAAACTAAAAACACACACTCACGACTTCAACACCACTCAGCAGCAGCCGCTGCAACCGAAATTGGCAGTCGAACGCCATCTGCCCCGCAGTCGCTGTCATCGAACGTCGGCTGCCTCGCCGAGCTGGGCACATGTTGTTGTCGTCGAAGGCCGGCTTGCCCTGCCTCGCCTCGCTAACCTCACTTTGTTGTCATCAAACGCAGGCACCCCACTGCATCTCTGGCTCGCTAAGCACCCCACACATGGCAGCATCTCTATAATCTTCCTTAACGTTAAAAATTACTTCAATTACTTTAATTAGGTTTTTAGTTTTTTAGTTTTTTTTTTGTTAGAAACCATACAAAATCAAAGCAAGATCCACTACCTGTCGAATCTAATGCAACATATCTCCCAGTTGATCCCTGTCCCAAGACACGTCTGGATCTAAGAACTTGACGAATTTGAACGGAGACAAGTATTGTTATTGCTGTTGATTTTGAAGATTGAATTTAACGATTTTCACCCTCTCTCATTCTCTGAGTCTCAATGACGACTTACAAAATTTTGACTGATTAATAAATGAATTAATTAACAAATAGTCAGAATGAATTTATGGTTTTTAGTTTAATTACTTTAATTAAATGCATTAATTTTTAATATAATGCTTAATCTCATTTTTAATTATTAGGTTTCAATTTTTACAAATCCAAATTCATAAAATATCCGCTCACAATTCGTACGAATATTTTCTGCATCCAAATCTGTAAAATTTATGAATTTGAATGCGAAACCAGATTGTAAAAATCTTAATCCGGATACCATCCCTGGTTGTACTTCTACCCATCTTTTGCTTGCCATGCCGACACTAAAGAGAATGATAAAGCGTGAACTACACGCGCTAGTTACAAAAGTAGAGATATGTTGCTTGTTGTGAATTAAAGTCGGGGGACCAAAAAAATTAAAAACGAATAAATAAATAAATAAGTGGGGCCTGTCTTCTAGATCCCAACATTATTGACTTCGTTGTGGTCGTTTTCCACTGTGATGACACCTCACTGAGACTAATTGTGCATCGTTCTCGCTCTATTATTGTTTTTTTTTTCCCTTTAATTTTGATTTTTACATAATTATAGATTTTTGAACTCGAGTAGGCAAAACTAGGAAGCCAAGGGCGAATGTTTTTATATATATAATGCTTCTCTTGCGGGAGAATTAAACTGTGAATGTCCCTTAAATATAAAAAAATATATATAAAAATTTTAATGCATTATAAACTATATTTTTATTTATTAATGGCATTCTCGGGATGGCAAAATTATCTATAAGTTTGGGGCTCATGAGATTCTGTCACAAATGAAGTGAATTTGGAATAATTTTTGTGAATAGAGTGGAGAATGAAAAAAAAATAATCTTTAAATCCTTAATAAAGTGGGTTTGATTTTATATTCCTTACTCCACTCCCACCCCAATCTCTATTATTTAAATATTTTTTTAATTTTATTTAATAATTTTATTTTATTAATTACAATATTGGCTAATAATTTTTTATAAATAGGCTTTAATTAAAAGAAAACTCTATAATATAATTCTTATTCTATTATAAAATATTATTATATTTTCTTTTCTCTCTTAAGCTGTTGTTCTCTTCAAATATTTTTTAATTTTAATAACATTTCAAGATATTGTTTCAAACTTTTGGAGTTTTTTTAAATAATTTAAATACTTTATAAAATGGTGATGATTTTATTTAAGTTTCTAATTTTTAATTTACTAAAATTATGTATATATACTTACTATAAAATAAATAAATTGATAATGGAGTGGGGGTGGAGAAAGTATTCCCCACATGAGGATTTTTTTATCCTCATCCCACTAAATTTATTGAGGAATTGAATAATGAATAGAGGCAAAATTTTTAATAAAATAAGAAATGAGGTAGGTCTCCCCACCGCCCACACCACTCTATTGCCATCCCTACTTCAATAAAGTGAGAATACTCTCATTATAAAATGATTATATATAAAGTACAAATGGCAATGACACAAAAAAAAACATAATTTTCAATATAAAACATGAAATAAATATATCGCATTTGTATTTGAACCTGGTTTCTTCTAACTAAAAGTCTATATTTAGTAAAGTGAGAATATTGATAAAAGTACTTCTTGCAAAGTATTAAAATTAAAATGATATATATGATTTTTCATTTTTACAAATTAATTTTTTCTTGTCGAAAGATTGGCTTATCTTATGATAAAGCAGCATAAATCTTGTTAGCCAAGCCATGCATGCACAAGAAAAGCAAACAAAATCTTTTTATTCTTTACCCATTAAAAGACTTTATTTTTGCAATATTCTAAATCTAACTGATGTAATAAAAATGTGACCCTCGCAGAATAAATTTACCTCAGTAAAATAATAAAGTAATCACTTGATACACAATATTTTATAATACGTTCTAAATGGATCACACACTTTACATTAATTATAATACTTGTGTTATTAAAGTCAAAATTCAACAGAATTCAACAAGCAAATTGTGTAAATAAATAGTTTATCCCAACTTTCTAAACAAAGCAAAAAGAAGTTGGAACACTTGTTTGAAGACCAAGCTTCATTTCCTCTCTCTCACTCTCTTTTAAAATAGCAACCACAAGTTAAGTTACTTTTCTTCCATGGAGTTTGGGACACCTAAGCTTCTTTTAAAGTTGGTTGTGTCTGCATCACACCATAAACATATCATTCATTGCACCACTGCTTCACTCACTCTATGTATATCACTGCTCAAGTAACTCCGCTTTCTACTTTTGGTCGTGAGTAGTTTATGTAGTTCTCTTCTCCATTCAAGTACTTTTAACTGTTTTTTTCTTTACTTTCCACTATATTATGTGCTTCTAGCGTGAACTGCTCTACTTGTTTCTCGCATATTTTAATTCTTGATTTTTTTTCTTTTGTGTTTCTTTTGGTGGTTATTTCTAATGAAATTTTTCTCCTTTTTTTTTTAATGATATATTTCATATGTCAAGAATTGAGTTCTCATGAATTTGAGGCTTCAAAGATGAAAAATTTGGCATCTTTACCTCTTGTTCTGAGGTGGGGGTTTTGAAGATTTGTTGCTTAGAGAGATTCTAAAATGTTAATAATTTAAGTTGTTTTGACCTCGTTTGAGGTTTTTTTTCCCCCAAAAGAAAATAAGATTTAAGTGAAACTTGCGTGTGTAATGGAGTCTTGGAGCTATGGTTCTGAAGGAAAAGGGGCTGTAGCAAATGATAAAATTTCACCTTCTGGTTCTTTGTCCAGAAGTAAAGGTTCTTTGATGGGTTTGGAATTGAACACTTCACGCCATAACACGTTAGTGTCACATAAAGAAGCTCTTGAGAACCAAAGTTTTGGGGAATTTGGTATTCAAGAATTGGTAGGAAAACAGTTAACAAGAGATAATTTGATTAAGGATGTTTTAAGTAGTAAAAATCATTTCATGAACCCAAATATGCCTACCCCAAATACATCTTTTGGGGAAGATGAATCCACTTCAAAGCTATCAAGCTCTGTGGTGGATTCAAATAGCAGCCTCGATTCATCCCTAATTGATCTGAATCTTGGAAGGTTTGTTGATCAAAGAGATGCTCACACTTCTAAGTTCTCTCATGGTACCGCAATTTGTTCTTCCTCCAAGTCTTCTGCAGCTCCAAAGAGGGCGAGATTGTCTGGAATAAGTTCTCATACTGCCTATTGCCAAGTTTATGGCTGCAACAAGGACCTGAGCTCCTCAAAGGACTACCACAAGAGGCATAAAGTTTGTGAGGCTCACTCAAAGGCGGCTAAAGTCATTGTGAATGAAGTTGAGAAGAGATTTTGTCAGCAATGCAGTCGGTTAGTTCTATTTTATGAAGTCCTCTGCACTCCTGTAATAATTTTTTAAGCTTTTATTTCTCTTATGTAATCTGGTCAATTGAATGGAGTATTTAGGAGCTTCAAGAAATTCAAGCACTTGTCAAGTTTTATCCTTTTTCATTTAGTGGTGCAAAATTAGGTTTTCCTTTTTGAATCACTTTTCTTCATATAGATCAGTGTAGACCTTATATTATTGCAGAGGGAATTTCCCAACTGGAATAACTTGCTATCTTTGAACATTAGCCTCATTTGGGCTCCGCTTCTGGTTAAAACTTTAGCCTTATTTAGGATTGACCTTTGCTTAGTGCTAGCCAGTACATGGATCTTCATAGCTGTTTGTTTGGCTATTCAGGTTCCATTTACTGGATGAATTTGATGATGTTAAGCGCAGCTGTCGTAAACGCCTAGCGGGCCATAATGAGCGTCGAAGAAAGCCTCAAGTTGGTATTCAGACTGGAAGGACAGCAAAGCTACTTCGGTCGCATGAAGGTATAAATTTTTATTCAGAACCATATGTCTCCCATGTGTGATGTCTATAATTGCCTAATTCTATGGAAACAACTAATGTTGGTACTATTTGTTGGTCGATTGCTCCTTGGAGATCAATAGCCAAGCTAGACGTTAGGAAAGCAATAGTAGAAAATTCTCTTACACTTGGGAGCTGCCTTTGAACTAGAAATTTTTTGGCGTCCGAGCAGAGGAGTTAACCTGAGATGATGTTTTTGACATCCAATTTGGTTTTCCTTTCCCATCATCTCTGAGACATAATTTGTTCCTATTCATAATTGGTCTTGTTTGTGCTTGAAACTTCTGTAGTTAATCTATCCAGCACTCTATTGAAGTATTTAAAACATCCAAAGTAACATAGAAGGACAAAGTTATTTTATTATCAATATCAAATCTGTGAATATACCTAGTCACTGTCCTGTAAAATTCAAACAACAGTTTTAACCAAAAAATTGTTTTACAACTCTCCAGTCAAGAATTCTTTGAATTGTCTTTGTGACTGCTTTTCACATGATGCAGCTTTTGCAGGTTGCACATTTCAGGGGACCACATTGCCACTGTCATCATTCACTTGCCCAGATATGCTTCCCGGGGGAATTTTACATCCTGAGAAAACAAATGACTGGTGCAAACGCGTAAAAGTGGAAGACACAAATGATTATAATGCTGTGTCAGCCACTTCGATTTCAAACTGGAATCTGCATCCTAAATCCTTTTTCCCTCAATATGATTTTCAGAGAGTGGTTCCTCTGTTTCATGGCAATGAAGCTAACGCAGGGACGGAAAGCATTTTCAGTGCGACTAGCACCAGATATCCGCAAGACCTTGGAGGGCCAAAATCTGGTTCAAGTCTTTTGTTCCGGGACATCTCATTAAGAAGTGATGAATTCTTGATTTTTGATACACCATCAACCATACAAGGATTATCAAGGATCTCAGAATCTGGCTACGCTCACCCTCTTCTGTCAACTAAATCCCAGAACTCCCCAAGCCCTTTGTCAGGGATTCCTGTGGCTCGTCCTCTGGTCATTGGAGGCAGCAGCAGTGCCCATTACAATATAAGTCAAGTCTCTGAAAAGCTCATTGGAGTCAGCTCACAGGCTTCGACAAATCAGGCGTCTAATAAATTTTCTTTGTCAGGAAACACTTCTTTTGAAGGAAGCAACTTAGGTTCCATACTGATGTCTGATAGCAGTGATGCCACCAACTTTGATGTCAGCAATGGATTGTACCGAGGATCAGATTTCATGAGTTCCAAGGATCGCCTTTCATGTGCAGATGGGGCCACAATTGACTTGCTTCAACTGTCGTCACAGCTTCAACGAGTGGAGCATCAGAAGCAGTTCGTGCAAGTTGAAGATGAAAATGATTCTTTTTGCTGCCTCCGAATCACTTAAAAATGTTCTGCTAATAAGGTAAAATTTCAAGAATTCGCTTTGTCAAAACAATAAACAAATAGATAGTTTATTTGAATGTTTTCTCATTGTATGGCAGGCATATTAAAAAACTTGTAGTTATTGTCAACGATGCATACAGAACTTTCATTAGGGAGAAACAGCCACTCAATTTGCTTGCTCTGAAACAGGTACCAAAAACACACTGGGAAGCAAGCACACGTGCGGAAGATCGAAAGTTCAGATCCCCACCCACCCTGCTGCAACCAACAAAAGTCTTTTCCTTTTCTTCTTCTTAAAGAGTTAATAATTACCACTGCTGACTCCAAGTTTATTGTACTTTGATGTTCAACGGTAGTTGCAAGTCCTTGAGGCCTAATCTTTTTCAAGTATTTTCCTTTCTCAATAGTCAATAATGTTGTCAAAACATAATATTCTTGTTTACAAATTCAACTTTTAATAGTATGCTTTGATATATTATTCCTGTTTACAGTAGCCGAAACTCAATTTCATTAGCACAATATGACGGTTTCCCTTTATCTCGAATTCCTCTGAGCTTTTTTATGTATTAAAAAAGAAACTTGTGGAAGAGTGAGATGGTAGGTGTAATTGTCTTGTTTCAAATATAAGTTTTTTTAATAGCACTGAACAAGTCGTTGTAGTATAGTGGTGAGTATTCCCGCCTGTCACGCGGGCGACCCGGGTTCGATCCCCGGCAACGGCGTGCTTTTCTTTTTTGGTTTTTCTTTTTATTTTTATCCTGTTCATGTATCAAAGTAATAGAAGCTGGCAATGGGCAAATATGCCCAGCCTGACATGTTTGTGAGATTGGGACACATTCCAATTAAATTCAATGGGGGCATGCCCTACATCTATTTGTGTGGTGGTGCCTTACAATTCGACATTGGTTGTCAAGATTCATTTTATATGTTTTTATTGTTTAATTTTTTGGTCAATGGTGATCCAGCTATTCAGTATCAATAATGTAGTGGATAAGTTTATAAATTTCACACTTCTCTATATATAAAAAATAATCTAGTGGACGATACCATTCGTCTTGTGATGTTGATCTATCTATTTAATATCAACAATATAGTAGATAAATTCATAGATTTCACACTTCTCAATGTAGAGTAATATTTTAGTGGGCGATAGTATTCATCTTATGATAAGCGATAGTGTCATATGAAATTATCTTATTAATTCATAGCTTAAACACTATTTATAAATAATCATAAAATTTTATCACATGTCCAATTACTCGCTACATGATGAACACTAATACTCACCAAATCATTTCTCCCTTTATAATGCAAATTGTTTTGTTTTGTTTTGTTTAAGCGCATGAAAGTGATCACACGAATCACCAAGCAGAACGAGGCAAATAATGGGACTTTATGTTGCCGGCTACGGCCAG
The DNA here is from genome assembly GCA_030449075.1 of Murraya paniculata. NCBI lineage: Eukaryota > Viridiplantae > Streptophyta > Magnoliopsida > Sapindales > Rutaceae > Murraya > Murraya paniculata. The sequence continues at coordinate 1,535,592 of JAEVFN010000012.1, read as the reverse complement.
ACCCAAAGCTTTGGTTTCATTGTTTGTATAAATTAAAATGTCCTCATTTAGAGCACATAAAGCCATAGGTCTTGTCTGTGGGATCTTTGCTTCGCTGGAAGTTTTCATGATTTAGAGGCTCATGGTACGCGCACATGAAAACAAAGACAACAGCTGGGAATCTTCCGCATTTGCAGAGTACTGTGGCTCATCATATTTTTCACAGCGAAACATTATATATCAGAGTTTAACAATACGGGACCTTCAGAGTTAAAATAATTACGCTGTGCTCTTGCAATAGCAATGAAATTTCTTATTTGAATTGACTCCAGAGTCAAGGGTTATACCATTTATGGCCTTTTCAGTTCTAAGATTCAAGTCATTCAACGCCAAAAACATTAAAGACGAACCACAGGAAAAGGAAAGATTTCCGAAAACAATAATAATCATAATAATCTCAATCAACGTCAAATGAAACAAGCTAACACTCAACCTAATAGATAAACTCATCACTTGCTTATTGTTCTCAACACAATAGTACTACAATAAATAAAATTATACCCCTCCGATCTGCAAAATAAATATTCCAAGCCTCAAAGCAGAAGCTCAAGCAAATGGCTGTGAACTGAGTATACGACTATCAAAAGGGATGATAAATGTTGACCAAGTAATCTATTTTGTAGCAGCAGCACCGTTAGGCAACTCTGTGGATTTTGCTCCAGATGGGTTCAGTTCATCCCATGCTTCGATCCACGTGACCATTGAGTCGGCCAGCTTGATGAAGTATTCATCAACCTTACCAAGTTTTGCCTTAACTTGCTTGGCCAGTTCAATGTAGCACTTTTGCACGGTGGTGCATTCCTTTGCAAGTGTGGCAGATTGGAAGAATGGGATCAGCTCTTCTTGCCAGTAGATTCCTTTGTATTCCTTCTTAAGATTCACAAACGGGTTGCTAGCTTTGCTGTGCCAGATGTAAGGCAACCCTGTCTTCACACCCAATCCCAAGTGATCACAAATAACCTACACGTCAACGAGACAAACCATTAGTATACTACATTTTGACCAGAAAGACCTTATATATCAACAGCTACCATTGCTTTGCTACAAATTATATACTTAAAATCAGAAAAAATAGTGATGATAAAGCTGGGGATACCTTGGTGCACCAGCCAGCCCACATGTCATCGTAGCGTCCAATTGGCTGACCATCACCCATGAGTCCGAAGTACATTGCAGGACCGATCAATTCACGGTTGAATGCCAGATTCATACCACACATGGGGAAGAGGGTTCCCTTCGGTATTGTCATAACTGCATCCACAAACCTGACATATACAAGAATAGGATATGAACATATATAAACATAAAAGCATCGTCGTAATGAGATTCCTCGAGCATTAAAGATCTATCTACCTAGTGTTCCTCTCGAGAGGCTTGACAAGCTGGGTGGGAGCATCATAATCTGGGATGTTGAGCCAGAGGCCGTGAGAAACAGCAGTGGGGACACCCTCACGAAGACTGAACGGGTATCCACGGACGAAGTCAGATCCCTCACGGTATGGATCGTACAAAGTGTTGAAGAAAAATGGGGTGGATGGACTCAACAGGTTCTTTATGTGCTGCTCCAGTGCATTAATTTCTTTGCCAGATGGGTCTTTAGCAACCTGCAAATCAAATAATACTTAAAAACTTCAGATCCATGTACAATTTCGCACTCTCAAAAGCATGTCATGATAAAAATCTTAAGTTAACGCAAACAAAGTAAGACAAGGAGCATCTTTCATAATGTATCTGAGAATATCCAACATTTAAGCCGGAAAGCTGCTAATAAAATTAATGCAACATCGAATGAGAACCACTGAAGTTTGAAAATGAAACATGAATGCAGACACCGAAATTCTAAGCCTCACACATGGCACAGATAAAAATCAAAGCATAGTAGATCAACAGTCTGTGAAAAACAAACATGTGCGTACTTAATTTAAATTCATTTAAACAGCCAATCAAAACTTTCAAATTTCACAATTTAGACCATGAATTAAGTTAAATTTTGTTAAATTAAGACCGAAGCCAGATCTAGGTTCACAATGCTTACTGAAAATGACTTGCAAAAGAGATTAGATACGATTCTCCTGTAGCCAAAACTCAGATCAACTTTTAAGCTACAACATAATTTCTTTTAAAAGCAAAAAAAATCGCCATGTGCTGTCAGCAATTCAATGCAGAACAAAGCATGCAACAAGCAACAATGCAGAAAGAGTAGATCAATTTTAAAGACACAGTTAAGCTAAAATTATTGTCGAGCAACAATCCCAGATCCAAATAGCAATACGAAATTATACATGTCCCACCCATCACATCAAATCAAATTTTTTTCCAAAAAAGAAGAAGAAGAATTGTTTACTGCTCCACAGATCCAAAAGCCAGGATCCAAAAAAACTTCAATTTAACAAAGATCTAAACTTTATGGAATAAAAACTCAAAACCCAGGTCCAAACTCATCAATGAAAAAGAAAAAAAAATTGGAGGAAAACTTACAAAGCAATCGTCATCAATGGTGTAAATATACTTCTTCTTGGACACCATGTAGCCAAAGCACCTGCAAGCAGAGTCCTTGAAGGATATGCAAGAAGCCTTGGGACCCAGAATCTTGTTAATATCGTTACGATTATAGAGCTCGTAGTCAAATCCATCAGGGACTTTGATGGTCTTCGAAGGGTCACCATCCTGAACGATGATCAAGTGATAGGGCTGAAAGAACGGTCTCCACTGCTCCAAGAAGTCCAAGTTTCGAATCGTGGGGATCACGATGTCCAGCTCGTCTTTCAGCAGCGTCACAGCCGGCGTTGTTGTTGTTGTTGTCGTCGCCGCCGCCGCCGCCATTTCTGTTGCAGAAAAAACAAACAGAAAATGAGAGATTCTGATTTTTGTAAGTAGAGAAGAAGAAGAAGAGGAGAGAAAGACGAGGCTTGGACTTGAAAAATAAGAGGGGTGGCGTGGGGAATTTATAGTTGAATTATCGCTTGCAAAAGAGTAACGTGTGAGAAGACGTGGTCGCACGTGCGAGAGTGGCGGGGTTTTGGTAGGAAACAGCTTGGCCTTTGTTCTTTTTATAATATGGAAAGGTCATGGTGGTGTCGTGTTGTGTCGAGTTTGAGTTTGCCACGTGGCTTGCTTTTTTCCTTGGAATGGAAAAATAATTGGACATAACATGCTCGAGCACAGCTAAAGAGTAATTAATTATTTTTAATAAATTTTAATTCTAGCCAGAGATCTACTTTGGGTAGTATGCATACAACCGCATGCAACATGATCCTTCGCTTTGTACTATAATGATAAATTAACAGTATAAATCTGAAATATGAGTAATCTACAATGATAGTGTGACAAGATGTAATGACTGGTGACCTTTTTTTAAAAAAAATATTTAGAGCATTTTAGGAGTGTCCAATGTAAAAGTTAAGATTGTCGTGACCCAATGATTACATTTGATAACTTTATTTTTCAAATCACAGAGCATTTTCTTTCCTTCGCAATCTCATAATTTTGAAATTCAAAATCATTACGTTGTGTTCGTAAAAATAGAATTAAAGAAATGATGCAATTAAAACTAAATTAATAAAAAAAAATTATTCATTTTATGTGCAATCTCAATCATAATATTTTCTTCCCAAAAAAAAAAAAAAAAAAGGCGATGCCACCAATTGAAGTAGATACGCGGAAGGCTGGAGCCGGGCGTGCGAAAAGGGTACTTGTCTGAATGCTCCAACCAGAACCAGTTGGAGGCGACTCCTTCAAAGTCGCCGCTGGCTTTGCTTTTGCAGATTTGCTCTCTGGATTTTGAGTGTATTCTGTGTACTCGCAGATTTAAAATATGTATGTACGTATCAAAAAGGAGGTTGTTCCCATGCACGTACGCCGCATCATTTCACATGGGACCCATGTCTTTAGGCCTACACGTGGCACGTCGGGATACGGAAGTCAACCTCTGACCGTCTTACGTGGATCGGACGGTGTTACCGCAGTCAAAGAATCATTGACTCCAACGGCAACCTGTCGGTGCCTCAGTAATTCATATTGTGATTGTTCACTTGTTACTGGATGCCAATAGTCAAATAAAAGCATGGTCTTGATTGCGGAGTAAGTTTGACAACTTTTTCGTATTGTTACCGGGTAAACTTGTATGAACGGGGACATTAACCCGGGTTTAAAGTTCAGTTTATGTGAAACGTTGTCATAAATGGGTTATTAGTGGAATCTGTTTCATGAATCAAACATTAAATTCTCAATAACAATGGCATTTGTGTCAAAAACCTTTGCAACAAACTTTCAATGACCATATTTTAAATAATAATAATAATAATTGGAAAATTAGATATTTTTCTTTTATTTTTTTTGTAATATATATAATACACCCATTTCATTAAAAATAAGAAAGTTGTTAGGACCCACAAAGTGTGATTGTATACCATCACTTTATTTTTCCTTATGAAATATTATTTTGCTATAAATAATATGCAAAGACTATGTCTAAATAGCTCTTTTATGGTGCAATATCAATAGCTGGACTCATAATTCTATCCAAATTTTATGCTAGTAACATTTTCTATTTATCTTCGTATATTTGAAAAGATTTTTTCCACCACGTACATTAGAAGTGGGCGAAGTACTCAAGGAACTGAACCCAATAATCGAATCGAATTGAACCAGTTGTTTTTTTGGTTTGACTTTTAAATTTAAAAAAATCGGTATAATCTAAAAAAATCAAAAACAGAAAAATTGAAAAATACAAAGGATTTAAAAGGAAAAACTCCGAATTAGAACGAAACTAAATTCAATTCAGTTCGGTCTAATTTAAATTTTTGGATAAGTTAATTTGGTTCAACTCAGTTAAGGAAAAAAAAAAAAACTGAACCATATCTATCTCTAAGATATATGATACATATACGAGAGAGTTTATGAACATTTTCAAGAAAGTGGTTTAACCTATTATCATATTTAGTACTTCTCATTTTTTAAATGTTTCAAAAAAAAAGGCTAAGAAAAACCAGTTGATGGAATAGAGAAATAAGTTTAAAGATTGTAAAATATTGTAATATAAAGTAAGGATTTAGGTTAAGGTTCTCTTCTAATTTAAATTTCTTCTGAATAGAAATTCACATGCTAATAGGTGATAAAATAAAATAAAAAAGTTGAATCTTATTAATATACTATTATTACGTGACACATGACATAAGATCTTTTAAAATTTAGGCGAGCTCAGATCAGGAGATGATTTTAATATAAGAATTTGAGTTTTTTTTTAAGTATATAAAATTAATGTTTGTGTATTAATTGAGAGGGTGAATTTGTGAATTGATTATTAACCTTTATTGTTAGCTTTGATTACTTTTCGTAAACCATCCGTATTGACCTTAATCTTGAATGGAAAAAGATAATGCCAAATCACAGGTGTAATTAACTCGAAAATTAAAATTAACTTGAAAATTAAGGAACGACTAGCTCTTCTACTTTAGTATTTTATGTCTTCTTATTACATCATTTCTCGCAGGATTTCATACAAGTTTAACAGACACTTAACATTGTCTAAAACAACTCAATGGATGGCAATTAAGAAATAAATGGTAACTAGCATGGTAATTCAGGAATATTTATCATAATAATCATATGAAAGAAATAAATAAACCTTATTAAAAAATATTTACTTACTCCTTTCGCATTATTTTTTCCTTGCTTGTAAACTTAAGAAACCCGAAACGGCGAATGCCAACTTAGCATTAAAATCTTCGAATTAAATTTTGGTCTCCAAATTCTGCAGGCTTTTAATTGTGCTTGTAGCGTCATCTCAAAGCGAGAAAAGATACGATGTGCCACCAGTAGAGCAGCCGACACAATCAGACAAATGATGAGTTTCTAGTGGATGAGAAGCTGATCCATACGGTAACAACCGTACGATTGATTGTACACGATTCTGTTTTCTTTCATCTCTTTTTTTTTTTAAGCTTTCTTTCATCTCTAATGCCGCGTTACATGTTGTTCAAAAATTTCGTGAAAGCGTGGAAGCATATTATTGGCTAATGGGGATGTCTTGAAGAACACAAATGGGTCATTGTACCAGCTTCGATTGAATTGGAAAGTAATGTCACCGACAAGTCCCATTTTAGGGTTTTGCTAAGTTGCAATCTTTGTAACTTACAATCCTTGGCCTTGCAAAACATACAAAAATTAATAACATGATAGGAGAGCCCACTCCCATGTTAAATGAACTGTAAGTTATATTAGTTATAACTTGGTAAGTTTATATAATTTTATGATTAATTTGACACACTATATTGTAATAATATTTTATTTTATACTGTAATATATTAATTTTTAATTGTATTATATGCCCTAATCACCCGGCCAAAAGTCGGGTGACTAAGGTTGCGTTTGTTTTTTTATCTGAAATATGAATATGTATGAGTTTAGTTGAAATCTGAATAGATCTGAATGAAAATATCTGAATGACATGTTTATTTTTTCTTTTTTAACATATGAACAGGAAAGTCTAAAAATTAGTAGTTTAACATAAATATCCTTTTCAGTGGTGCATATATTCATTCTACACAATTTATAATTTTCACAAGTTGATTAGTTTGATAACATTAAAAAAAATACTTTCATTATTGATCTTAATTTAATTTTATATTAAAAGATGTAATTATGATATAAACCTTTATTATAAAGTCAATATTGTTGCTTTAATTTTAATTCATCACAATGGGCATAATTTGATTTGTTCAATATTTTAGTTTAGTTAATGTTACCATGTGAATAAAAATTTAAGGTAATTTAAAAAAAAAAATAACTTCAAGTATAATACAAAAAATTAAGTTTACACATAATATTATAAATACATGAATTGTTAAGGGTATTTTTGAGATTTGAAATTAAAATTTTTCATTTAGATTTCAGACTTCAGATAAAAGTAGATTTCTTTTTACTTTTTCTATTCAGATAAAATTGTCTAATAATAAGTGATAAGTTAACAAAATAAACAATTTATAATAAGTAAATATCTGAAAAAAATTAAATTCAAACTTTAGACTAAAAAATAAACAACACTTAAGTGTGAATAGACCTTGTTTTACTTTAAGATGTCACAAAATTATAGTAAAAAAAACTCGAGTCCACGTAGTCAAACATACATTAGGAATTTTTTTTTTTTTTTAGAAAGCAAATTAAATAGAGGGAAAAAAAATTCAATTGTCCTATCCCTAGTAAAACGTGCTCTTTTTAAACTCCACGTGTTCCGATTATATTCCAATTAAGGAGTGTTACAAAGTAACAACAAAAGAGCTCAAGGCATGCGGGCAAGAACATATTAGAAAAGAGTAGATTTGTCCCATATAACAAAGAAAGCTTTTTCTTTGTGAAGAATGTTTAAGGAGTCAATTATTTAATTTAATTTGCTTCAACATTGAAAGCAAAAATGAGTAAGACAAACTCTTAACTCTGTTTGGTGAAATAAGAAAGAGGAAAGCGTGAAATGAGATAAGAGAAGAATTAAGGAAATAATTATTATCCTATGGTGGAATCCACTACATTAATTAGTCAGTTTTTGAACTTAAAATATGCCATATCAGTTTTAATCTTAACCCTTAATTTGATTTGTTTTGAAATATTATATCTAAAGTTGTGTTAATTTGTGTCCACACACATGTAATAGACACAGACACACACTCACAAAGGAACCAGAGCCAATTCGCAAGCTTTTTGTACAGAAATATACAAGTTGTTAGGATGATTTGAAATGGGAGAATGGGTTTTTAGAACCAGTGGAAATGGCTGGCCGGGACTGATCTTCGTTTTGATTAACAAATAAAATTTTGTTAATCTTGATGGGGATTTTGTTTTTGTTTCTTTAGTGGGTTCGTTCCCATGCCACCCATTTCTATTGTTTCTGAAAGCATGTCCCTTTTCTGTTCATGCTATTGCTAGCTGTTGCTTTCAGAATCATCCCTCACTTGGCAACTGCTATGGAGGATTCTTTAATTCAGGCCTGCAGTTTGTAAGCATCAGTATCACTTGCCTCTCATTTTTCCTTTTTAAATTTAGCGTTACGGCAATTCGATCCCTCCTCACCTATACCTATGAGATCGGAATTTAAAACTCATGCCTCTTACTTTATTAAGGGAGATTTTATCAAGATTTTACCACCTCTACTAAATGGCATCTATAAACTTGCCTTGCAAATTAATTTGAGCACTTCTAATCTTATTATATTATTTACCATTGTAATCACTTTTCTAATTCAATACTAGTGATTAAGTCATGATTGGCTTCTGATATTGCCAATTGGCAACAAGCCTTTCTATCAAAAGTGAATTTTTATTTTTATTTTTTTAAATATTCGTGCATTATGTTAGCATAGTCGGAAATTGTAGTATTTCTTATGTTCATGAAATTTCTTGATGTCTTTGTACCTACAGAATTCCTTAGCAGAAGTTTAGCTATCTGTATAAGACATATTTGATTGTTACTTCTAACTTGCCTGTTCTGTTCCTTCTGGACACTTGCTAGTCTTCTGTTGCCTGTTGTTAAGATGAAGATGCCATAATATGATTGCATCCCATCTAATGTATGCAGGATTAAGAACTTCAAGCAATGATATGCTAAGGCATACCATGATGGTTCTTAAAGAGTCGTCATAAGAAAGGTACTTGAAAAATAATAAACAATATTGACTTGCAGTAATTGATTAATACTTCATACTGTTTGACTCAGCATGGGTTAATGTCAGTGCTGTGTGTGCTGGGAAATAAAAGAATGCATACTTGTTATGACAAATGGAAAGATGACCAATATTGTTGGTTAAAGAGGGAGCTAAGGACCAAAAGAGACAAAGACAACCATACCCTTTAGGGATAGAGATACCCGAAAGGAATGTATGAATGAATCAGGAAAAAAATACTTTAATGTTTTGACTTCATATGGTTTTTGGGATTTGGGGTGGTGTGTTTAAATATCTGGGAAGGCACGGGACGTAGTGTATGACTAGTTAATTATGTAGTTGATAAATCAGATTTTTCTCATGTTAGAACAGAGGGGTTGGTGTGGCTGGTTTAGGGGAGAAAGTGCTCCTTAACAACATTGTGTAATTGTAATATATCTGAAAATCTAGTCATAAATAACCAGAACAATGCAATTCTACTAAGAGAACAAGAACTAGAATTCACGTACATAAACATAACAAAAGTTCAATCCGTTCTGTAATGCATCCATGATCTAAAGAACAAGGTCTTAGTTTCATTCTTAATTTGCATTGAAGGTTTTCTAAATTTATAAAGATAGGTGATAATTATGTTTATATAATTCTGTATCATGATTTGCTTGACATAATGCTCAAAATTATTTCCTAAGTAGGTTGATTTCTTTTACTGCCAAAAGTACCTGGATGGTTGAATTATTTATTTCCTCTCAATAGCTAGGAAAATTGTTTACAGGAGGTTAGCAAAAAGTCAATTCTTAGTGCTGTTTATTTACTACCACTGTATGTAAGGAGCCATCATGCCTCTTGGTTTGATTGGTGAGAAAATCATCATGTTATATTATTATGTTATGATGTGCAGATGTGTTGAGACTATGACAGGAGAATCTGAGATGTAGCAGCCAACAAAATTAGAGAGTCAACCTACACTACTAAGCTCTACTACTGGATCTCAGTTGCATAAATACTGAACTCCAGTATATAACTTCTGCAAGAAGACTCCACCAATAGTGAAGATGTTGGAGCATGGAATTTAAAAGATTTGAATACTCAGTTCTTGCGATTGCTTGCATTTTTTATTCCTTAACAGATGTAGCAGCTTACGATTCTCTGGATCCACATGGGAGCATTAACATCAAATGGGATGTAATGTCTTGGATCCCAGATGGCTATGTTGTGAGCTTTAACTTAAATCTGTACAATTTTTCCTCAGTAATAAGCTAATAATTGTAGAATGTTAGTACTGCTTTTTTGAAAGCTAGACTGTTAGTACTTAAACAAGCTAACCAAAGCTTATCTTCCAATTAACGTGCAAAAGCTTTAGCTCATTGTTACCACGATTTGGGGATACAGTGTAGCATGTCTTAATACAGTAAGGTTAGCTAGGCCATTTTGGTCGAGTGATTTATTAGTGATCACGAAGGTTTATTGGGCTAACTAGCTGCCTGAAGACTTGATTTTATATAAACCTGACATTGCAATCACTGATGTAAGAGTATTTGATCGATAGGTTGCTTGTGTTTAGATAGCGTCGTTATCAGTATGCATTTATGAACTGAGTGAATGAGGTCAAATCTAAAGGTTCAAAATGCTAATCATGATCTCATGTTCTCCAAGGTGGCCGTGTTAGCTAGTATTAGAGCTTAATTCAGTTTACAGCCTTAGTCAATGAAAAGGAATGTGAAATGTGTAGAGTCTGAAACATTTATTAAAAAACTTGTACCATATCTTTTCAGGCGGTGGTGACGATAAATAACATCCAAATGTATTGGTCCATAATGAGCCCTGGTTGGACCTAAGGGGGATGTGGGCTAAAAAGGAAGTGATTTGGTCAATTGTGGGAGCCCAAGCCACCGATTTCCAAGTTCAAAGACAGCATTCACCATTGTTGTAGTAGAAATCCTGCGATTGTGGACTTGCTTCCTGGAGTCCTGATGAATCAACAATTTACGCATTGTTTCAAAAGTGGTGAACTAGCCTCTTGTAAGACTTCCCAAGAATTTTTATATTCTTGGTCCAGGACCAGGCTACACATGCGGTGCTGCGACCATCATGGTGCCCACAACATTCTTCTCATCTGATGGTCGGAGAAAAGCTTATGCTATGAGTGAGTTACTGTTAAAATAAGGATGCCCTTACTAGAGAGTGTTTGGCGTTTAAATCCTTTGTTAAAGCATCTTACAAATAGCTTCTTATTTAAGCTAAGCAATTGGCATATGTTCTTTGTGTGTAACACTCCAAAAGCTCGTCCTGAATAACTGCAGGCTGTTAATATTTTGAGTCAACACTCAAAATTTTTCCAAGATGTAAACCCAAGAAAACTAGCATTCATGCATGGTACATGATAAATTCTCTACAGTACATAGATTACGTCATCTAATTTGATCTTTTCTGATTATTGAAGTTCCTCTCCAATGATATTGTCTTTAATCTTTGTTTCTTATCTGCAGTGACTTGGACAGTGACCTGCACCTACTCTCAAACACTCGCATCCAAGAACCCAAAATGTTGTGTTTCCTTGTTATCTTTTTACAATCCTACAATCACTTCATGGCCTTCTTGCTCTGGTGGTTGTGGGAATGAAAATAACTGCGTAATATAGGTAGCCTATTTGATTTCCTATAGCAAATTCCCTCCTTTCTCTGGCTTAGTGGTGGCTTTGGCAATTTGTATCATTCTAGAAACTGTAACCAAAATGGAGCCACTGAAAGAAATTCGAAAGCTATGTTTGGAAGAGGCCTCATAATGTCTGCAGGACAGTTGTCAAAATTTTGAAAAATTTCAGGCCATGTGTATCAAACCTATAGATTGTTTTTTCTTGGAAAATTGTATGACCCCTGAAACTGGGGTATGGTGCAGGAATGATCCTAAATTTCAAGTATGGCAAGATCGGACTCAACAATAAACTAAAATATGCTAGTTCACGTGTGCCCAATCCGGGTGCACTGGCACGTGAAGGCTAACTACAAGAAGCATTGGCTTGTGAAATTACCGTAACCAATTTCAACTACCAGATGAATTTCACTCGGTGGACTCTCGCTGTTCAACATCCAAATCTCAAAAATGTCACCAAAGTTTATCGCTTTCTCTATAAACCACTAAACTTTTACCAATCCTTGAGTAAGTCGAAATAATGATCACAAATTTGTGTACCACTAATTGATACAATTGCAATTGCAGAATGTTTTTTCTAACTTATTTTCTACAAATGCAGATGATACAGGCATTGTTGATGGCATAAAGTATTACAATGACCTGTTGATGGAAGCTGGGCCATATGGTTATTTGCAGTCAGAATTGATCCTTGGAAAGGACAAGAACACATTCACATTGGAGAAAGGATAGGCTTTCCCTTTGAAAGTTTACTTCAATGGAGATGAATGCATGATGCCGCCCCTTGATTCTTCTCCTTCCCTTCCAAGTTCTGCTGATTCTGGCCCTATTGCATTTTCTCAACTGCTGCTTTTCTGCTTGCGATATTGCTAGCTTTTTGGTGATTCCTTATAGAAAGAAATTGAAGGCAAGTTCCGTATTCCTCAATATTATATCAGTGTGGATGCTTAGGATAGGAACTGGAAGGGTCAATTTAACAAATAGAAGTGTTTTATCGGTCATGTAATATAGATTAGATACTGAACAGAAATTTCTACTGAACTCTGAAACGAAAATGTATACACGTAAAAGAACTTTGAAAAACATACTGTAAGAATACGACTGCCAAGCTTTTCCTGGGAGTAAATAGTGATTTATTTCAGAAGGCAGCAGCAGTCTGCACTATGGCTTTCGTACAGATGCTGGAAAATCTACTTTTGCTCAAGCACCATAAATTTGATGATCTTTGTTTTGACTCTTTACCAATAGTAAACTGTTGTTTATCCATCACAAAGCAAGTTATGATAAAATCAGAAATAGGTACATCGCTACTACTAAATGGCATTATGTGATGGAATCAGACTTTTGTGAATAATAGATGGGTGAAGTTTGACTGTTGAGATGAACAATGCACCCAGAGCCAGGACGAATATTCTTGAGCTAGAAATATCAAATTCTGCAAGACTCCAAACAGTTATTATGCTTTTATAAGCTGTATATAACATATTGCATGTGTTTATTGTGTAGCATCAACATGTACTTTAAAATCGCAAGATGGTCATCTAGTACCAAGATTGAGTTGAAAATGACTCGATATGTTTCAGATGATTATTCCAATCAAAAATAATTCCATTAAATAAAGAAACCTTGGAGGTTGAACAATCCCTATATCAATTTGTCAAACCTGTATAGTCTCTTAAAAAAAAAGATTGAAAGTATAGGGAGAAGAAAACGTCAAACCAGTTAAGTCTATTAGCATTTTTCATTTTTAATGCTTTTAGAATCCATCACCTTGGTATTGGTGATTGAAAAATTTGAAAAAGTTTTCTGTGATTGTCTAAGCTGTTAATAAGTCATAATCATTCCCAACTGGAGTTGACTATTTGATCCGGCTCTTTGCTGTAACAAGTCTACTTGTGTTCCCAACTGGAGTTAACAATCAATTCCAATTGAATCATGATATCTAGGTGATTCCTGTTTTATTTAGAAGTATGTCAATTCATTTGTTTGGTGGATCGTTCTTTAAATAACAAAAATGCTGTATCTAGCGAGTTTAGCCATTTGGACTTTTGCATAATGAATTTTGTCTGTTGGGGTTTTATGGTCAAACAATTTTAAAATATCCTGCTTGTTCTAAATCATACTTCAACTAGGATTTGTTCAGAGGCTTGAGCCGGCACATGTATAGATACTAAATAAAATGGATGAGAAAATGGCAGCAAGCTAATGATATGAACCACCTAACAAAATCATTAGTTAAGCCTCCTCTGAATAATTCTTTTCTGCTGCCTTGTATTTGACTGAAAAAATTTAGACATCTGCATTTTGCATCTCTTGTTTAGCAGTGTTTCTCTGGCAGTTGTGCACTTTAAGCATGGTTTCTAAAAGATATGCATGTCCTTTTGTGTTAGCTTTTGTTGTTATGATATTTTCTCATGCAGGTTAGCTCCAATTCATGAAATTCCATTGGAAAGTCTGATCCCATTTATGTTCTTTACTTACATTTTCCTGCTTGTTCCGTGTTGTAAATTTAGTGGCATACGACACATTGGATCCGACTGGGAACATAACAATCAAATGGGATGTTATGTCTTGGACTCCAGATGGTTATGTGGTAAGTACAAGTATTAAATGAAAAGGATCCTTGTTATTGCATTCATAGTTACTGAAAGACAGTATGGAAATGATAATCAGTTGTTACATTGTAGTCATTAGAGATGGAATCTTAAGATGATAAATGTGCAGGCAGTGGTAACGATGACCAACTTCCAAATGTATCGGCACATCATGAAGCCTGGGTGGACACTAGGATGGACATGGGCAAAGAAAGAAGTGATTTGGTCAATGGTGGGAGCTCAAGCTACAGAGCAAGGAGATTGTTCCAAGTTCAAAATAAACATCCCTCACAGTTGTATGAAAAATCCCACAGTCGTTGACTTGCTCCCTGGAGTCCCTTACAACCAACAAATTGCCAATTGTTGCAAAGGCGGCGTTGTGGGATCTTGGGGACAAGACCCTTCAGCTGCAGTTTCTTCCTTTCAACTGAGCGTTGGGCGTTCTGGTTCCTCGAATAAAACAGTGAGACTACCCAAGAATTTCACTTTGCTCGGTCCTGGAAGAGGCTACACATGCAGCCAAGCCAAACACGTGCTGCCCACGGCTTTCATCTCAGCTGATGGGCGTCGAAGAACTCAAGCTATGAGTAAGTACAGGTCTTGAAACACGATAAACTCACCTATGGAATCCTAATTGTATGTCTATTCCATTTAATTGCAAGACACAAGCTTACCTTTCCAAAAAAATTTCGTCACTTTTTAGACAACCTACCAATTTATCACCAACAGAGTACATTTTCTTGAAGTAACCGATCAATTGAACTGTTAATCTATGATGCCTTGTACATTTTTAGCTATCCTGGTCAATGGGTTATGTTCCTCTCTTTAATCTACAGTTTGCTATTTGCAGTGACATGGAATGTGACTTGTACATACTCACAGATTTTGGCTTCTAAGAATCCAACCTGTTGTGTCTCAATGTCATCTTTTTACAACTCCACAATCACACCTTGTCCAAGCTGCTCCTGCGGCTGCCAGAACAAGAACAATTGTGTCAAGTAAGCCTTGTTGCTGATCTTTGAATTCACTTTAAAGCTAAACCAATGTAGACACTTGTAAATACATTTTCTCTAGATATCTTAGAAAGTATCTGGCACACAGAGCACCACTTCTACTTGAACTTACTCACCTATGTCATCATGCAGGACTGATTCAGATATTCGGAGTGTTGTGGGAATGAACACGACAACAAGCGCTGCACCATTGCTACACTGCACACAACACATGTGCCCCACCCGGGTGCATTGGCATGTGAAGCTCAACTACAAGGAGTACTGGCGTGTAAAGATGTCTATTACTAATTTCAACTACCAAGTTAATTACACAGAGTGGACGCTTGTTGTTCAACATCCAAATCTCAACAATGTCACTGAAGTTTTCAGCTTCGACTATAAGCCGCTGATCCCTTACGACTCCACGAGTAAGTCGATATATATGGGATGAATGTTGAATGATGCATAAATGCACCATTTCCTGCGATGGCTTCCGAGGTTGACTCTTGATTGAACGTTTTGAATGTGCAGATGATACAGGCATGTTCTACGGTATAAAATTCTATAACGACATACTAATGCAATCCGGGCCAGACGGAAATGTACAGTCGGAGTTGATTCTTCAAAAGGATATGAACACATTTACATTCAAGCAGGGTTGGGCGTTTCCTCGGAAAATCTACTTTAATGGGGATGAATGCAGGATGCCCCTTCCTGAAGACTATCCATACCTGCCAAATTCTGCCCACGCAAAAGCAATTGCCTCACCTACATCAGCTGCTTTTCTGCTTTTGATATTGCTAGCCTTTTGGTGATACAAAATTCATTAGAGGTTAGAGTCTTGGAACTTTAAACCAACAAGGAGATGTGCATTGCAAGCTTTTGCATATCAGAAACATACATACATACAGACATGCGATGTTAATAATGTTAGTTTTAATGAGTGTGCAAACTGCTGAGCTATTTAAATTTTAATTGAGTTTGATCAGTTCAACACGAACTGATAAACTGAGTTCCAACCTGTTCACTGAAGGAGTCCTTTATAGATAGACTTATTTGAAATGAAAATTCACCCTGACCATAATTAATTTTTATTAGCCTTTAAATAATTTAATATCATATTAGTGGATAAGCCATCTTTGTCAATTAGGTGCACCGACAATTCATTTAATCCCACAAGTTGATAAATCTTAAGTCATTATTATATCCGATTACTGGGACTTGGACCATAAATGAATAAGGGGGAAAAAAAAACAACTAATGTTTGGTTAAAGATTATTTAGAATCCTAGAGCAATGTCCCAGCCTGACCATCATATCACTATTATCTTAAAAGGTCTAATAATTTTACTTTGTTAATGTTGCAAGTATATTACTTATGGAGGTTAAAGCTTAAAATGATTTTGCACACATCAAATTATGATTACCAAATTCAGTTTTAATTGTGTGATCAATAGGTTACCTATGGGTTAAGGCATTCAACGGAAGAAATAGATTTTTTTTTTTTTTTTTAGTCTAAATACATATTTGGAGACTTCATGGGCAGATGATATGTCGTTTTCTGAAGGGGAAAGACCACTGATCCAAGCACCTTCCTGTCATAAGTGATAGACAAATTAGACCCAATTTTGATCTCTCACATCAATTTATTTTGAAATTCAGATTTGATACTTTTTTTTTTATTTTGAAATAAAGATTTGATGCAATTAAACCAACCAAAACCATCAACAAACCCACTAACCCAACTTGTTATTGTAACTATTTATAGATATATGATTAGATATGCTTTTCCTCTAATTAGTGCTTAAAGACAAGAAAAAGGACTATCAAGATTAGAAATGATCACTTGCTTAATTTGTGTCCAGAGACATAATGGAAACTTTGATATGAACTAATTAATTATACAAGCTTTCTGCTTGCGAAAAGGGGCAAAGATTATTTTGCTTAGAGAAATTAATCATTTTTCCTTTGTGTTTGAAATCCCCAAAAGCCTCTTGACGTCAACAATATTCCCTTAAAATTTAAACGTTTTAGCTTCAAATTTAATGTTAAAATCCATTCATTTTCCAACTGTCAAATTTATGTATTAAAAGAGCACTAATACGGTCTCCAAAAACTGTATCGGGCTACTTAAAACATGAGGAAAAAATAGTTTATTTTAACGAATTGGTTAAGTTCCCTTTGCTCTTTCATGCAACTGTTGCTATAACTGAGCTAGTCAGAACTTAGAAATTTCGATGTATCATTACCGAAAAGCTTGCCATAATCAAATTTTTAAATGTAATCATCATTAATCAGCACACTTGATGGTAATCAACAAGCATTTTTCCATAGCAAAAAAAAAAAAAAAAAACCCATTCTTGAGCTTATTTGATAACATGAATAAGCTTCTAGAGAAGTCGGAAGAGTAATGATTCAAAATACTCATTTAAGACTGAGCAAAAGCACGAGGCCGAACAGCCAGAACTGGATAGACTTAAAAGTGTAAAGAGAAGAAACTTGTTCTTAAAGCAGGTCCCGTAAATATTGACACATCACTTGAGAGGTCCAAATGAGTTTTGAGCACATTTGAGTATGTAAATGGGAATGAGAGTTGAGCTGTTGAGTTCAAGCCTCTCAAAATCTCCCGCCAGCTTTTCCATCATTCACCATCAAAGCTTTGCTTCAAGATGCAGAAACTTTAAGCTGACAAATAAAATCAAATTAGGTGTGTGCGTGACAAGGGTGACGAAAATATCTTACAAAATTACCCAACAACCAGTTGGTGAGACACCTTCCAAGCATCCTTTTCCCTTTTTAGCACATTGGTAGCACAATGAAATGCCAGTCTCTCCTTTGATTCATCCCCGGAGAGTTTGCGATCCAGTGAACCTCAGGCCATGGAACACAAAAATGTCTTTCGCCAAAGGCGGTGGTGCCACTCGTTCCTTGAACTAAAGTTCACATTGTTGGCAATTGTACTCTTCATGTTCTCGCATGCGGGTAATTTTTCGCTCTAGATCTAACAACTAACAAGACTGAAGAATTAAAATTTTAGTCATCAGTTAGCTGCCTAGCTTTTTTTGCTAGTTTATTAAATATGGACTCTGCTTTAATGATTGTAGAGGCGTACGATCCATTGGATCCAACTGGCAACGTAACGATCAAATGGGACGTGATGTCTTGGACACCAGATGGTTTTGTGGTGAGTGTCATCATACTGTGAATAGTTTATTTCTGTTTCATTGCCGATGGGCACGGTGTGCAACTGCAAGATGAAGATATATAAATGTTGATCAAATCTGTTTGATGCATGCAAATTTCAAGCGTTGAGATGCCAAATTATGTAACATGGCATCAAGTTAACCATTCTGATTATAATTGATTACATGCAAACACAATAGATATTTTAGCTATAACATCAAATTATTAACAAGCACAATCAAGCATGCTTGTTATCTATCTGCTGAATCCACGGGCAGGCAAGAGACAGCCTGACGGCCCTATCTTTTATGGTAATTATCATCATATTAATCATGGCTCAATGAATTCTACCAGGCTGCGGTGACAATCAACAATTTTCAACTGTATCGCCATATTGGGGCTCCTGGATGGACTCTGGGATGGCAGTGGGCGAAGAAGGAAGTAATCTGGACAATGGTGGGGGCACAAACCACAGAGCAAGGAGACTGTTCCAAGTTCAAAGGAAACATACCGCACTGCTGCAAAAGGACTCCCACTGTTGTGGACTTGCTACCTGGAGTTCCTTACAACCAGCAGTTTGCAAATTGCTGCAAGGGCGGTGTTGTATCAGCATGGGGGCAGGATCCGGCAGGTGCGGTCTCGGCCTTTCAGGTTAGTGTTGGACTTGCCGGTACTTCAAATAAGACAGTGAAACTGCCCAAGAATTTCACTCTGCTAGGTCCAGGACCAGGGTACACTTGTGGCCCTGCAAAAGTTGTGCCATCAACAGTTTTCCTCACAACTGATCGCAGGAGAAAAACTCAAGCACTTAGTAAGCTTATCTCTGTCAAAATCTTTCTATCATATAAGTATTCATCATGTTGATAATTGAAGATCTTATGTCTTACGTTATCCGAATCTCTTTGCCTGCAGTGACATGGAATGTGACATGCACCTATTCGCAGTTTCTTGCTTCAAAGAACCCAAGCTGTTGTGTTTCCTTCTCAAGCTTTTACAATGAAACAATCACTCCTTGCCCATCTTGTGCTTGCGGCTGCCACAACAAAAACAACTGCATTATGTAAGCCTCCCATTCAATTTTCACTAATGTCTGATTTCTTTTAGGTATGGGAGTAGCCAATTTTGGTGTTGGTTGTGATTGTGCAGGAGTAACTCAAAAGCAGCTCACAGAACAGGAATAAACACTCCAAAGAAAGACAATACACCATTGCTGCAATGCACACATCATATGTGCCCTATTCGGGTGCATTGGCATGTGAAGGTGAACTACAAGGAATATTGGCGTGTGAAGATTGCCATCACTAATTTCAACTATCGGATGAACTATACTCAGTGGACACTCGTTGCACAGCACCCCAATCTCAACAATGTCACGCAAGTTTTCAGCTTCGATTACAAGCCTCTTGTCCCTTATGAATCGATAAGTTAGTGCCGGAAAATCTAATCGAATTTTCAAGTTCGGTTGCACAACCTCACGTCAAATACATTGATTGATAAATTTTTACTTGTATTTACAGATGACACTGGTATGTTCTATGGCATGAAATTCTACAATGACCTCTTAATGGAAGCTGGACCGCAAGGAAATGTTCAATCTGAGCTGCTTCTTCAGAAGAACAAGGACACATTCACCTTCAAGCAGGGATGGGCATTTCCTCGAAAGGTTTACTTCAATGGCGATGAATGCATGCTGCCGCCGCCTGATACATACCCATTTCTGCCAAACTCTGCAATTGCAAATCCAATTACATCTTTGACAATGGCAGCCTCAGTTTTATTGGTGATACTGTCCTTTTGGTAACTATTTTACTATTAGGAAGACGAGATTTTCAGATACACACAGAAAGAGCAGGATGATTTTGAGAGATGAACATTCTCTGACTTGCAGTTTTACACCATCACAGCTTCTATCTTTGAACTATGTAACATGTGGTAAGTGTGCTGTCCTTCAGATGTTGAAATCTTTTGCCGGCGAAGGAACAAAAGAGCCTCAACGCATAAATACAAAATGTTCGTAAGTGTCGTGCTGTGTCTACACAGCAATACTGTCTATAGAGCAATACTTATTTCACTTTCTGTCTGCATTGGGCAAGTTAAACCTGAAGTTAATCAATGTCCATTGTCTTTTCTCGAAATCATGAATTAGGTATGCAGAACAGAATTAGGTATGCAGAACAGTAAGTTTTTGACAGACGTTAGATACTAATAACGAACGGAGCAAGATATCAACTATAATTTCTTCATGGAGTTCCTTATTACAAATACTTTTCTTGTGGGATATTCTACAAACAATTTTTCATCAAGTGTATGTATAGATAAACATACAACACAACAAATAACTCTAAAAAATATGGCAAAAACTTCTGATTCCCAATACATAATTAGATGAAGCATGTAGAGCAGTAGGCTGTAATGCACCTGAACCCTCTTGTATTGTGTGCAAGTTGCAGCACTTGCACATTGAACCCCAGCGACATGATTACGTATGCTTTCAGCAGATAGCACGTCAAGAACATTCTAGAACAAGAGTTAGCCTTTCCAATGGGCCTCAGATATAATTCATCATGCATAAGCCAATAAGAATACCCTAGATGCCAAGATTATTATGGCCAAACGAAGTAGAGAAATAACAGGCCGGGAACTTGCATTTGGCAACCATGGGTAGGCATCTGGAGGTGGCATCACACAGTTATCTCCATTAAAATATATCCTTCTAGGGAAAGCCCAACCCTTTTCAAAAGTAAATGTTGATGCGTCTTTTCGAAACAGCAGCTCTGACTGCACATTCCCATTAGGGCCTGCTTCAGAGAGAAAATCATTGTAAAACTTTATTCCCCACAGCATGGCTGTATCATCTGCAAAATTTTGATATTGCCAATAATATGTTAGGAATATAACATAGAGTTAAGCAGATCTTGAACAGGAACATGGATTAATCTTTGGCAGGAGTTAACTTACTTAAGCCTTCATAAGGAGTTAATGACTTGTAATAAAAGCTGAAAAGCTGTGTGAGATTATCAAAGTTGGGGTGTTGCACAACTAGATTCCACAGTGAGTAATTCATTGCGTAGTTAAAATTAGTGATTGTGATCTTCACACGCCAGTACTCCTTATAATTGAGCTTGACATGCCAATGAACTCGGATGGGACACATATGGCTGGTGCACTGGACCATTGGTCTGTTGGGTTTTCCCGGAGTATTAACAACTGATGCCAAATGTGGAGTCTTTGGACTGTTAAGACATAACGAAAGTGAAAATATAAGAAGCAGCTTCAGAAAACCCACCAAAATGCATGGAGATATATTTTGAGGAGCCTCTGAAGAGGATAAGGGGAAAAAAGAGGTAAATTGTGAAACATAAGATAAATGAAAGAACTTACTTTATGCAACTCCCAGATTCCGTTCCATTGTTTTGACAGCCACAAGCACAAGTTGGGCAGCTTACTATTGTTTCATTGTAGAAGGAAGAGAGAGAAACACAACAGGTGGGTGTCTTCTGAGCCAAGAACTGTGAATATGTGCATGTGACATTCCAGGTCACTGCAATAAGATACAGGTAGGGTTCACTTAAAACACTGTTCCAAGGCATTGAATGTTTATAGTACTCATTATCATGAGCAAGAACCATCTGCTGTTATTACATCTTACTTCAACCTTTAGACCATTTCACAAAGCACATGTTTTCCCACAACAAGATAGAGGACTTTACTGTTATTATACTTCTAAACTATATGGATGAAAATACACTAATAACATATAAGCAGTCACCTCTATATTACTCAAAAAGATTTTAACAAGAAACTTACTCATAGCTTGTGTGACTCTCCTCTTATCCGCTGTAATGAATTTAGTTGGTTTACCAACTTTTGCAGGTCCACAAGTATATCCAGGCCCTGGGGCTCTAAGTGTGAAATTTTTGGGTACTCTGACGGTTTTGTTAGTTGTTCCTGCGGCACCAACACTGAGCTGGAATGAGCTTACTGCAGTAGCTGGGTCCTGGGCCCAGGAGCTTATTACTCCCCCTTTGCAACAATTTGCAATCTGCTGGTTGTAAGGAGTCCCCGGCAACAAATCTACGACCGTTGGATCCTTCTTGCAGCAATGTGGGATGTTCCCTTTATATTTTGAACAATCTCCTTGCTCTGTGGTTTGTGCTCCCATCATGTTCCAGATGACTTCCTTTTTTGCCCATGTCCACCCCAATGTCCAACCTGGTGCTTGAATATGGCGATATTGTTGGAAGTTGAACATCGTGACAACGGCCTGCCAAAACCAATATGAAAGATATTTCACATTAACATTCACGTAAATAGATATCATGATTCAGAGCTAGATGAATTCTCCAAATTTCTCATACTTGAGTTCAAATGAACACTAAGAGGAAAACTAGAAGGCAGCCACAGGAACATTATCAAATGTTTCTATGTTTTAGCTTGAATCATAATCTAATGCAAGTGTTCATTCTCATTCTAAAGTAACTTTTGCATGTACCTTACATAATTGAAGAATCTATCATTAACCAATACTTACAACATAGCCATCTGGAGTCCAGGACATTATATCCCATTTTATTGTGATATTCCCATTTGGATCAAGTGCATCATAGGCTTCTGCATAGACATCCAGAGAGAAAAATAAACGTTAGTTCTCAATATTCTACGAACATAATTAAGGTTCAAGATGAAAAACTTGAAAATTTTCAAGTAAAGAAAATACACTGGTGAAGAGCAATACGCAGAACATACAATGATCAGAGCATTTTGGGATTTGGCCTATATTAACAAAGACAACCAGAAATTTTCACTATATAGAATATGATTATAGGATCAATCCTGCTTCTCTTCAACTCCCCGAGCATATGCTAACCGACACGTTTAAACCCCAAATCATAGGTAGAACTCATTGCAAGACCACAACATAATTTATTGTGAAAATATAAATCATTTCAAGTTCAATCACTTGATTGGGAAACAAATAAACCAAATTATTTCAGAGAATGAGAAACGCACTCTTTTTTAACTTGTGTCTTAACCAATAAATAAAAAAAAATTCTGGGTTCTCTAACTCAGTGAAAGATTCAGTCTTTCTAGTCTCCTGCATATCACTAGCCACCTATCTCATACTTAAATCTCAATACACACACGATATAAAGAAATTAACAGATCAAAATTGGCAACAAAAATTTAGGAAAGTACTAAATTTCCCATTAAACATCCAAATTCATGCAAAATGTTAATACTCAGGTTCAGAAAACGAGAGAAACAATTTCAGAAAGCACAAAAAACGATCTTTAAGAAGTTGTACACAGAGCGCAGAGAGACCGACCCGTGGAAGTAAAAGCGGAGCAAGAAAGCAAAAATAGAAGCAGAATGGTGAAGCCACCGAGCTTGTTGGTAATGGATCCAGTGACTGAACCCCTTGAAGATTCCATTTTCCTTGATGTAGAGGTTTCCCAAGGAACGAATGATCAGTGACCCAAGACTCAAGATCTGCTTCAAAGTGAAATGAAACAGAGAGAGAGAGAGAGAGAGAGAAAGAAGCAAAGAAGACTTATATATGAATTAGCTCAAGCCTCAAGGTTGACTGTAATCACATTTACGTGCATGATGAATCATATTACTATAATACCCTTGTGTGAGTTAGCAAATTATTGTTATAATTTCAGTGTTATTTAATGAAAATCGTTTATTTTTCTTAACAAACTTGTTATTGAAGAATATCGTTATCATTGATGTAATTGATGTGTTTGATTATGAAATTACTCTCCTTTTTGCGCAAGTGGTTCGTTAGAGCTAATAATTGTGATTATCTTGGGAGTGAAGTAGGCCGTGTGTTTGTGTGTTAATAAATAAATTATATACACACACACCATGAGCATTTTTTTAGTACCATGAGTCCTTCTTTAATGCATTCTCATTTTGTTAAAATAAATATGTAAATAAAAATGTAAAAAGAATATAAATTTTAATACATTAAAGATTATATTTTATCTTATCAGTTTGTAGCACCCTCATTTTATTAAAATAAAAATGTCATCATTTGAGGATTATTAGAAGCTACCATTTACATATATATAGAAGTCATTATGAATCCACAGCTCGACGTCCTAGTAATCTTTAATAAAATATAATTTATTTAGTGAGTGCATTATTATTTAATAAAAAAGTATGATAACTTATTTAATGAGTTGTTTATAATAAATAACCTATTTGTTTTGAAAGTAGCTGTTAAAATGGAAATATTTACTAAATAAGCAAGTTTTAAAAAATTTTGCAAACATATTTTTTGTCAAATTTTATGGAAATACACTTCATTGGAGTGTGAAAAAGAAAGTTTATAGCATTTTAACATCAATACCAAAACTAAAAGATAAAAAAAAATAAATTTAATATACTACAAAACAAAATATGATGTATTAGTATTTTTATTTTATCTTTTAACTTGTTCCTTACTTATTAAGGTAAAAAAATATCTTTTGTAAAACTTCTCATACATGTATTATCTTTAGTATACTGCTCATGATTAGCTTGAATATATCAATCTTCTTAAACTTTGACTTTGAGTATTCAAGTCACAGAATAATGAATAATTTAGAGTATTTTTGTAATAACACATACACATAAAAGAAACTCCATTAAAAAATTATGGTGATGAAGAATGTTATATCTTTATTCAATAAGAATGATTTATGATCATTTTGCTTCCTAAAAAAGTGTTGGTTGGGACATATCAAATATTGATACTAATTATTAGCAGAGTTCATTAGACCACTTTATAGGTTGTATAATTTTGCTTCATGCCAATACAAGCAAAGTTCCATGAAATTCTTTGCTCCATTTTTTTTGTTTTTCATATGAAAGTTTTATGTAATATGAATAGATAAGAAAACAAAAATGAAACAAAAATTTGTTAGGTGAAATTATGACCTCTCCACAAATTCATAAAATAAGCCTATTGTATAAAAGGCCAATAGGGATATTTTAGTAATTTCTGTAGCTCATGTGGCGCGTAGACGGTAAAAATATCAAAAAAGAAAAAAAAAATTATAACCGTGCAAAAAGACTCAGTAAACACAGACAGCCACGAATGTGGGCCATGTGGGCCTTGGCTTAAACTTTTATAATCGAACTCTGTCGGTGGAGGAGAAAAAATTCGATGGCTCAAGAGATGCTTCTGTTGATTGTTTGGATCTTGTCCTAACCCAACAAATTGTTTCAATTTATTATTAATATATATATATATTACATTTTGTTTTTATTTTAAAGAAATTTGTAAAGCTGATTAGTTGTACCATACCTTTCTTCAGCAAAATTGTGGACTATCGATTATATATTATGTCAAAGTTTTTTTTTAAAAAAAAAGATGTAATATTTGCGCCGACAAAAAAATAAGAAAAATATCAATCAAATGTACAACTTATTAAGTTACATCAACCTAAACTAACACCAAAAAATCAAATGCGACTTTAATAGTCAATTTTCTGTAAATTACTGAGTATCACTTTTAGATTGCGATTTGTGATGTAAATTATATTATATGTAACTTCACCATCAAGCGACGCATGTACATTAATGGTTTAAATATTTAAATTATTGCTCATCAAATAAAATATTGGGCATGCAATGAAGCCTCAATGTATAATAGCTGTCGTTGATGCACATATTACATTACACTTGATGGAAACATGACACCTGTTTTTTAATTTTTAATTTGCTCAATGTTCAACCTACTATTGTCTCTTCCAAATAATCAATAATATAATCACTAGTCTCTAACTCTCTATGGATCATTTCCATTATCGAATGGTTGTTTATTTTATTTGAATTGACTTGTGAGATTGTATAATACTTGCAAAAGTATTGTGTTAAGTTATATGGCAGGTATAGTATATTTATAAATGCTTATAGATAATTTTTTTTTTATGTGTACATATAATAGCTGATAACTAAAATAAATATTTTTATTTTATTAATTGTATTTTTATTTTGTTATCTCTATATAATTAATAACAATAATAATCTCTTTAAATTTGATAGTTTTATTTCTTAATTAAATTAAGGATAATTTTAAATTTTTATAATATATGTTACGATATGTATAGAATTGTACTAAATCTAAAATTGATTTTCAAAATTAATTTTTAAAAAGATACTATTTCCTTTTTTTTTTTTTTCAAAATCTACTAAGGTTGAGTTGATTTTGTAAAAAGTGATTTACAAAAAAAATAAATTTAAATGTTAAAATTAATTTTTAACTTTTGAAAACTACTTTTAACCCTCTTAAAGTAATTCCAAACAAGTGCTAAATTAAATGAAAACTCACAAATATTCAAGCTTTTCAATCTCTTGAACGCAACAAACCTCTTTCCTTTAAGCCCAACTTATCACAATTAGCTAATGGGCTCGTAGCCCATTGGCCACCCATGAACTCAAAGTTCTTTGAATGCATGGGTCTCATTTTCCCTCGTAATAAAATTGGGTAGGAGTATAATTGTCTCCCCATAATTTGAAAAAAGAATAAATATATCTTTAGTAGTATATGAGGGCAAAAATTTGATTTATACTATAGTAGAATTATTAAGGAGAATTTTACTCGATTTATAATTGTAAATATCAAGTTCTGATTATAATATACCAGAGTATCAAAAAAAAAAAAAAAAAACCACAATTGAAGAATTTGGTAAAATGCTATCCTCATGTGGATTTCATAATCCTAGAACTTTAAGTTAAATTATAGTTACCAGTTGGGCCTTTAGCCCAGTGGTGAACCTTTGTCCTCATAACTGTGAGGGCAAGGGTTCGAATCACCATAGACTCAACTTCCATTAATTAAACATAATTAAATAAAATTAATTTATAAGTCTTTCTCTCTTGCGAAATGTGAGTGGATCAGACATCATTCATCTGTGAGAGGTATTTATCTGAGTAAATGTTTCATAAAAATTAATGTAATATTATAAGTCCTAGTTATATTAACATTAACGTATTGACTTAGATGTCCGACGCTTCTTCTATTCTTTTCCTTGGAGCAGTTGGGCCATCCTGGATTTGAACCAGAGACCTCACTCGTGAAGTAAATCATCGCACCTACGGTCCAACCAATTGAGAGAGAATCAATGGATTCCTTTTCGGGAGCGGTTCATCCTTCCCGAACGCAGCATACAACTCTCTGTTGTACTGCGCTCTCCAAGTGTGCTTGTTCCCCCCCTCTTTCTTATCATGACACGTATTTATGAAATAACTCTGATGAGAAGAAAAAAGGTGTTAAGAGGCCCTCCTAGCCCAACTCTAGACACTCTAAGATCTTTTTTCAAATCTGCTCCCATTTCGAGTCAAGAGATAAATAAATAGACACATTTCATTGCACCGCTTGGGGGCGTTCGTAGTGACTGAGGGAGTCGAAGACCAAGTAACAGTAGTCTGATGTATAATCAATATTAAAAAAAAATTAAATTATAACTTATACATTTTTTTTAATCCAAGATCATAATTTATTTATGCTTATGATTTTATTTTTATTTTTTCATCTTACTTCATAAATTAAAAAATAGTTAAAATAATCTCATTTTTCTTTAACATATTATTCAAATGTTTTAGAGGGTAAATATGTCTTTCAATCCAAAGATTAGTATTGGTTAATAGCGCACTCACAAATATAAAGTACATTAATATTAAGTATGATGTATATAAGATAATACATAAGTCTCTTTATTTAATATAATTTTTTAAATAGAATTTATTTAAGTAGAATTTTTATAAAAAAAATTAATTATTTAATTATCAATAAAAATTTTTATTAAAATTTATAAAATTATTTTAATACATAAATTTTTTAAGATTACATTATGAAAAAAATAAAATAAGATTGTGAAATAAATAAAAATTATTTTAGATATTTTATTATTTTTAAAAAAATTTTAATCTTTATATTTAAAAAAAATTAAAATTTTAAATTTTTTTTAATAAAAATAAAATAACTTATTTAATCTTTAAAAATTCTATTAAAAATTTACCAAATTAAACAAAACTATCAAATAAACTAAATCAAACAGCCACTTGGTTACTTTAACTTCTGTCAATAAAATCCAATTGCATAACTATAGACAATACAAATTGCTAGTAAACCGAAGGAGAATAAAAGATTTCAAGCATTAAAATTTAATGAAGCCTAAATTAGTTGCAGAAATCGAAATTTACGCTGAAGTGAAGAGTTAGGGTTTAAGGCAATAGAAGTGAAGCAAAATTCAGAGTAATTATTTTTTGTCGATAGAGTTAAGCAAACCAGAAATGGATAGCAACAATAACAGCAGCAGCAGCAGCTTAGAGCAGACATTGCAGGACGGGAAGCTGTTTCGTCAAGTCAATTCCCTGATTGTGGCTCATCTTCGCGACAACAATCTCTCTCAGGCAACCCCCTTTTCTCCTTTTATCAAAAACTTTAATATATATACATACACACTTAAATAAAATAAAATAAAATAAAAACACTTTGTTAATTTTTTGTAGGCTGCAAATGCTGTTGCTTCAGCCACAATGACGCCTTTAAATGTTGAAGCACCCCCAAACAGGCTCACTGAACTAGTTGCCAAGGTTATTGGTTTTTATTTAAAAAATAAAAAATTAACAGACAAAATTCTATTGGATCACTTTTGGACATTGGTTCTAAGGCAATAACAGGGTCTTGCAGTGGAGAAAGATGAGATATTAAGAGGGGTTCCGTCAAATTCATTGTATGACACTAGCACATTGATACCTGCTACTGCTGCTGCAGCATACGGCTCAATCCCTGCTCCCCGTGCTGCTGCTGCTGCTGTTGATTTCAGGCAATGCATTTCTGCAAAAACACTTGCTTTAGTTGTTTCCTTATTATGTAATACTGTGTTCAAGGACTAATATTTTGGTGAAAATGACTATTACTGGTGTCTCGATTTCATACCCAAATCTGTTCTCCGTTAGAAGTTATTAGTTAACTTGTTATGGAAACAAAAAAGACTAATATTGCGTGCCTACTGTGAAATCAGTGCTGTGCAGGACACAAAAGGCTCGTCGAAGAGTTTTCCTAAGCATGAGACACGGCATCTTTCTGAGCACAAGGTATGCTATTGTAGGGGAAAATAAATGTGGCTTCTACGGTTCGTGTTAGTTTTCTGTTTATGGACTGATGGGTCTCATTTTCCAGAATATTGCCAGATGTGCAAGGTTTAGCCCTGATGGAAGATTTGTTGCAACTGGAAGTGCAGACACATCGATAAAGCTCTTTGAGGTTTTGATAATAGTAATCTTATCATGACCTTTTTTTTCTTCTGGATGTCTGTGTCTAACTCCAACATTCTTATATTCTCTTTCAGGTCATGAAAATTAAGCAAATGATGCTGCCAGATTCAACAGATGGTCCTGTGCGACCAGTCACACGGACTTTTTATGACCATATACAAGTAAGCCCACCTTATTTTCTGGCTGTTGCTGAGTGCCAACTGCTCTAAAAGTTTCTATTGCATTAAACTGTTCTGTGAAATCTAGTTTCTTGCATTTCCATTTTTAGTTTAGAAAACTGACTAGTTGTGCTTTATAACCCTCAAGTTCCAACTTCTTTTTTCAATTTTCTTTTTACCAATTTATCTCTTAGTAATTGTTCCATTCTTTTATACTCTGTTCAAAACAGTAATGCACTTCCTCCTGATGTGAATGTCTTAAGATCTAGCTCTTGTTGACTTTTGTTTTGCTGATGCATATGCAGCCTATAAATGATTTGGATTTCCATCCTCAAAACACTGTTCTGATATCTGGGGGCAAGGATCACACAATAAAGTATGGTTTATTCTGCTGTGAAAAATAGGTGTCTTCATTAATTTTCTCCCTAATCTTTAATTATATTCCTATTTTAGTGTATTTTTCAAAATTTTATAACGTTTTGCCAATTATTGTACAGCTAATTGTTCGTAATCCACTTTTAAATGTTTTATAAAAGCAGTGATGTTATTTTGGTGTTTAAGAAATTGATATTGGGCTCACTTTTTTCTCATGGTGCTTATTAACAATTTTCAGGTTCTTTGATTTTTCCAAAGCTACTGCAAAAAGAGCATTCAGAGTTATTCAGGTTTTTCTTGTTATCTTCATATAGATTTAATCATGGATTCATGGTGTTGAACTCTAGATTTTATGACTCAAGCATATGTTGACTTGTTTTAGTGAATTTTTGTGTTTGTAATGAGACAGGATACTCACAATGTGCGTTCTGTATCATTTCATCCTTCTGGGGATTTCCTTCTTGCAGGTAGCTATTTCCTTCGCATTCTCCGCTAAACCCGATAGGTATGCTGACTAACAGCTAAAAAAGAATCTAGGTAGTCAGTGGGATCTTTTTCTCTGATACCTTACAGAGGAATTGATAATTTCCCAGATGATTGGAAAGCTGGAAATTTCTTTTGGTAGTTTCATTTGTCTTCATCATGGTTGTATGAATATATTCCTGACTGTTCCTCCAATTAGTATGTAAGTAATGTGTTATTGCATCAACTTTGTTTATTTGGAAGGTTAAAATAGAAGTACTGTTATTTATTGTATATCTTACTGTATTGACCTTAAATTGTAGATAATTAGAATGCCAGCAGGATCTTTCTGTGGTTTTATTTATCTTCCTCGTGGTTATATGAATATGTTCCTTACTGCTCCACCAATGATTAGTCTGTCAGTAATGTGTTATTGCATGAACCTTTTGTCCTTGGAAGGTTGTCATGGAAGTACTGTATTTATAGTATATCTTGTAATCTTAATTTGTAATGGCATATGGCCACTCACAAGATTTATATGGAAAAACAACACAGGAACTGATCATCCAATTGCACACTTGTATGATGTTAATACTTTTCAGTGTTACCTATCTGCAAACGTTCCAGAGATCAGTGTTAATGGAGCCATAAATCAGGTATGGTCAAAGACCTATTTTTCTTAGTATGACACGTTATCCATATTTACATATTAGGTTGTGTTCATGGAGATAATCAATTTGATCTCTTCGGTTATGAAGGTGAGGTATTCATCCACGGGCGGTATGTATGTTACGGCATCCAAAGATGGTGCTGTTCGGTTGTGGGATGGGGTAAGTGCCAATTGTGTGCGCTCCATAGTTGGTGCACATGGAACTGCGGAGGCCACCAGCGCAAACTTTACGAAGGACCAAAGGTATGCTTAACAGAATATGTACAAACAACTCTGCATATTGTTGGTTGCTACATGGGTAAAATCATGTTAGGATAAACCAGCTGTTTCATGAATTGTGGATGAGTAAAATGATATAATGATCTAGGAATATGATTTGGGGAGTATGTGGCTGTAGGTTTGTTAGAAGTTCTTGTGCGCTTATTTGTCAAAGATTGAAAGAAATGTCCGTGCTAATCTTTATTGTCAGCTGGCATTCTCTTTTTCTGAATCTTAACTGCAACAAGTAGCAAAGCAAAGTAATTAGTTTATGGGGATGAATTAGAGTTTATTTTCTAGAGCAGAAAATGGTTCCAATTAATGACGAGTGTGCCGAAGCACAGATTTCTTATGAAATAGTATATTTCTTTTTTTTTAACAATTGGTAATGTAGATGGAACATTGCTGCTTCAAATGGTAAGTCTTTGCAAATGGTTTAGCAGTTTGACTCAAGTGGTGACTTGCTAGGTTTGTTCTTTCCTGTGGGAAGGATTCAACTGTGAAGCTTTGGGAAGTTGGCAGTGGAAGATTGGTCAAACAATATCTTGGAGCCACACGTACACAACTCCGATTCCAGGTACATTAAAAAATGGCTTCCTTTTGGAATTAACTGCACATTTGTTCTTTTATCTTGAATTTGATTAACCTCTTTCAAATATCCATCTACATCTAAATGCCCCTAGCAAATGATACTGTTTCTATCTCACCACTATCTCATGAATAATATATGCAGGCTGTTTTTAATGACACTGAAGAGTTTGTTCTGTCCATTGATGAACCAAGCAATGAGGTTTGTTGAGCTAATAAGTTAAGCAATATTGTCCCATCATTCATCTGCGTTTTACATAAAAAATCTGGATGTTTGCAGATTGTTATCTGGGATGCTTTAACAGCTGAAAAGGTGGCAAAGTGGCCGTCGAACCATATTGGTGCACCTCGTTGGATTGAGCATTCTCCAGCAGAGGCTGCCTTCATTACCTGTGGGACTGACAGGTCGGTCCGGTTCTGGAAAGAGATTCTGTAGGGACACAGAAGAGCTTTGGATGGCTTTCTCAAATCATGGCATGCCGTGTTTGATAAAGACTCAAAGCAACAATGAGAAAGCGACAGGGACTTGACTACAACACTTTTGCACGTGCACAACAGATCTTGAAATGCTAAAGCAAATTCTTCGCAACAATTTGCGCACCCAAATTTACCCTTTTAAGTCCAATTACCCCTATTTTTAATCTTATTACTTTTTGTACAGCTAAGTGGTACCACTTACATCAAAAGTGTAATATCTGTGTCCGTTGCCTTCATTGGTAAAAAGCTAAAATAAAACTTGCATCCTTTTTAACTGTTACTAATATTTTTACATGCTTTTCTCGTCCCCTATTTCATAAATGTATGTAATGAACCTAAGCGCAAATAACAATGAAGTTTCTTACAGACAAGCATCCTTGAATCTGCAGAGCATTCACAAATCTCAGTGAATGAGTTTTTAGATTGTCGTTACCCATGCAATACATATCAAATATAATAATGAAATGAAATATCAAATGGTACCCACCACCAGTGTACTGAGCTCCCTGCAGCAGACGATCACTTGAAAATTAATCAGACATATCTTCCTGCAATGCATAATTGAAACTATCATTTTCATTTCGTCAAAGCGCCCTTCACAACCCACTCAGATTTTTCTTTATTCACAAATATACAACTTCAAAGATGTTAAGCAGCCTCTAACATCCATTGAATTCGATTTAAGTACCATCAATTATAACATCATTTATTTGCCTTCTCACAAATTCATCTTACTGGAATGCAAACAAATACAAAATAATCCAGATTGGTAAGAAAATAACGTTTTTATCTATGCCAAATGCAGGACAAGTTGGGCGTACTTAAAAGCTGCTGCATAAAAATAGGTTGTAAAAGGACCCCAAAGGAAAATTTTATCGTTCTTCTGGCTTGATGCAATCAGGTATTAATAAACCCAAACATGAAAGCCCGACCCCAAAAATTGACAATTCCAAAATGACCATAACCTGAATATCCACTTCTCCAACAAAAATAGAATAAAATGTAGACCACATAGACAGATCAAACATTTTTCACATCTATCAAATAACAAAATAGATAAAGATTATAAGCAAGCGAAGCGAAAATTTCACAGGTTCTACATCCAATTACAGATTGCCTGGTACAAAGAATAATTTGAGATATCAAAGTGGAGTTCACTAAACAGTCGATGCTCTTGAAAAAATGACGAGTGTATACTTCAAATCAAGAGTAAAGAAATTTTTATTTTTCAAAAATTTTTCTAATGTTGCAATTACTGAAAGGATAACAAGAAGAACATTAGAAACAACACCGAACCTCAAAAACAAACTAGCAAATTTCAGAGTAGGCCCTTGACCCTTGGTAATTCCACATTGCACAAGAAAATTCAGTGAAGACCAAAAGTTTCATCGCATCATCATTCGTTTTGGCTTCTTCACAAAACTTAATCGTATTTGCTTAAGACGTCTCCTCTTTCTTGCCATTTTCTCAGGTAATGTCTCCCTCTTCTTCCCTTTTTTCACAGCAGTTGGTTTCTTCAAGTATCTTGGATCCACCCTATACTCCTTTGGCTTAACCTGCACCCCATTTCTCACTGCCTCATCGAACAAAGCATTAGCCTTGTCAACTCGATTATGAGCACACCATTTTGTCATCAACAGATCATATGTCTTGGCGCCAGGTTTGTGCCCATCTGTCTTCATCTTCTCAAACACACTCATCGCATGTTCAATCCTCTCAATCCCACACAGTCTCGTCAAGAACTCGTAATAATCCTTCTTACCAATTGAATAACCAGCACTCTTCATTCTATCAATCATTTCATCACCTTCTCCAACCCTTGCAGCCTGATACAAACTCTTAATCAAAACAAGGAATGTAGTCTCATTCGGATGACAGCCCCACTCTCCCATTCTACAAAACAACTTAATTGCATCCTCAATTCTCCTAATCTTGCACAAGTTACTAATCAACACATTAAATGTCTCCACATTTCGTGGAACCCCATTGTACTCCATATCCAGCAACACCTTCTCAGCCTCAGAATCAAGCCTAAACGGATCTTTTTTCCTACAAAGCTTACAAACACAATCAAGAATACAGTTGTAAGCGACTGTACCAAGCTCAAAACCCCCTCTATACATTTCCCCAGCTAATCTTTTCGCCTCATCAAGCTTCCCATCAACGCACCAACCCTTAATCAACAAATCACATATCTTATCATCGGGGAATATCTCATTAGCAGTGTCTTTCACCAATTTCTCCGCATAACTCGCATACCCATTTTCACATAACTTCTCTACAACCAATCTAAGCGAATCTTTATCCCTTTTAAACCCATAATCTCTCCCCATTCTCTCAAAAAAACCTAAAACCTGAGTAGGCCTACCCGCCCTAACTAATCTATCAATGCAAGATGCTAAGGTTTTAGGTCCCAAAACCTCCTTATTGTCAACAAGAAAATCATGGATGGCTTTGAAATCCTTTCTGCGACCGAAATAGTCAGTGAAAAACGACAGCGTTTCATCGGTGTGTGAAAAGTTTGCATTTTGAGTAATCCAGTGGTTAAACCCTAGAATCGCACGGCCGGCTTCAGGGGAAAAATTGAGTGTAGATTGGACCAGGGAAGGCGTGGGCGTAATGTGAGAGAAGATGAGGTGGAGTCTTTGAGAAATGGGTAATGGGTCAGCCTCAAGATTCGCAAGTAACTCTCCGGAGAGAGAGCGCGCGATTACTTGATCTGGGTCATTTATGGTTTTAGGGTTCGAGGTGGGTTTAGAGGAGAAGGGTTTAGAGAGGATATCGAGGTAATGAGTGGGGGCAAAACGGGAAAAATAAGTGGATTGTGGACAAATGAGGCGGTGGTGGAGGAGTCTGCCGAATAGCAGAGAGGTTGAAGGAGGCATTTTTGCAGAAGCAGAGTGAAGGGAGCGTGTCAAGAGTAAAACCCTGAGATAGGAGGAACTGAGAAGCTACAAAATTGGGTTTTGGGCCACAAGATTGGGTCCGATTGGCTTGCCGAACCCAAGAGATTTGGGCCTAGGTGAGTTTGATTGGGAAGGATACTAAGTTGACATTTGAGTGAAGCTATTGGCACCCCTACCCTCTCCTTATAAACCGCACTTCAAATAAATTTACATTTAAAAACAAATAAAAAATAAACACACTTAAAATTTTTCCGACAAGTTACTTGCATTCATAACCCTCTTAATTAATCTCTCTCTCTCTCTTTATTTTATATTTGTCACTTCCATCTAACCAAAATAAATTGCAAAAATTTAGCATAAACTATTGTTCTTTTTCTATTTCTTACTGATTAAAAAGTTTTTATACCTAAGATCCTTTTAAATTATAATTTAAAATACGTGTAATTTAACTTGATGATTGATATTAAAAAAATACATCACTCATAAAACTTCTTAATTTATGTGAAGGGTAATAACGAGACTGCAAAAGAAAAGAAAAATAGAAGAATACTAGTTTGAGTTTTAACAATTCAAAAATAGAAGAGTGTGCTAAAAAAAAAAGATGTTTTTGGAATTAAAATATAAATAACTAGAAGAAGAGGTTTTATGAGGAGATTAGAGGGGTGCCAATAGTCTGACAACTCGTTAAGATTTTTGTATTTGGTCCGAAAAGAGTCATGGGCTCAGAGTGTTTTTGAATTGGTGGGTGTACATAGCCAACACCTGGTTAGCCAACACCTCTGTAGGCTTGGGAAAAACGAAAACTCATACCTGCAAATTAAAGATGACAAGGATAATTGATATTGCAGACTATGCAACTAACGATTGATAATAAGAAAAATGTAATCTTGAATTAATTTGCTTATCAATTTTCAATGTAAATTCACATATGACAAGTAGTTTTTAGGTTGTTCTAAGATTGACATAGTACTTCAATTGCATATACAAAAGACATGGGGTATGAGACTAATTCTTAATAATTATAAAAACAAGTGAGGTCATTCTAAGTTCAGTGCATGCTTAAGAAACAATGAATTCGAGCTAGCTTCTAGCTAGTAGTTTTTAACTTTTAACATTGAGGCATGAATTTGTTGTAATCGAATTGAGTTATTGTATCGTTGATCATGATCAATCTCAAATAGTAAGAGTTAATAACAAGAAACAATTGCAATATGCAATAGGGCATTGGTACGTAAGTATCTTAATTCTTGGAGATCGAGAGATTATAACCCATTAACTTGTCATAGAATCCAAATTACATTACAACATTAGTCAACGGTTAATTTGAAGAGATTGTAATACTGTTCGAACCAAATCATATTTACTTATTTATTTATTGAATCTGCAATGAGGACCCCAAGTCTATTCCTAAATTACCGACTACTGAGAAATTTCTACCCAACCTTGCATTTGAGGGAAAGTGAACCCAAATTGTATTTGTATAGGTCGACTTCAGGGTCTCGGTAATTATATAGCCAATAAACACACAAACACACACACACACACGAAAATGCTGACTCTATATATAAATGTTAATTAATTAATCAAGTCTTTGGAACTTTGTAATTATTGTTCAGAAGCTTGTGTTGTTTCCATGGTCAAAATTGCCTGTTTTTAATTAATTATGAGATGCCATATCTAATAAAAAAAACGTGCTAATGTAATGTGAGCTTCCTGGGAAATCACATTAAATTCAACCTAACAAATCTTTGAATAAAGTGACATGAGAACTAACCTTTTTGAGTTGAAACGTATACGATCGAGGATGCATGTGGAAAATGGCATAGTTTTATTACAATGGAAATGCCTTGAACAAGATTGGAATAGACAATCTTTGGAAGTGTTTCCTGGATTTAGAAACCTTGGAATTATAAGAATATTCGACCTAGTTTTTAGGTATATATGCATGTCAACAAATCTAATCCCTTCATCATTGACCGCAAAAATGTTTTCTAAAAACAATATCAAGCGGCACCTGCTTCGAACTTTCTTTCTCCATTTCGAAGAAAGAATCAAAAACAAATTAATTATTGCAAAAAAATGGAAGCAAAAGATTAAGGAAATCTGTAAGTAAGGAAAGTAAGTATTTGTTGATCAAGGAATTGTTTGAATATAGAATAGATAAAATGTGAAAAACATTAATAGAGTTCACATCGATTGAATGCCAATTGATTTTAAGTTGCATAACAATTAAAACAATTTAAATGCAACTCAGCATTGATAATACTATGGTCTTGGCCATCATATTGGAATATAATTTCTGCCAGGTTTACGTATTTATTATCTTGTACTAATTAACTATATTTATACAAAGTTTTTTGGAAATTAAAAACCATAATATCTGTATTGCGGAAAATTGCATATGATTAATCAAGTTTGTCCCAGCTCATTCACCCTAACTAATAGAAAGATAGCAAACTTTTTAACAGGAATAAGTACCAATCAATTTGCACTAAAATTAATGAAACGGGTCAAAATCAAAGTTTTCGATTGTATAGCTTTGCTTTGACCTGTAATAGGAAAACGTTCACACTCAAAACTAATATAAATGATTAAGGAACTTGATTATGCTCTTTCTTAGTATCACTATGATTTTAATTGTTATTGTCATCATTATAATCACATAACGGTAGAGATGATAAAGAGGATGCATAATTAGGAGTTTAGGTATGAACTCTGGATCCCATTCATTTCTTTTACATAGAGCATAAATAAAGAACATACTCAATTTGCATGGACCTACGTACAAAATGAAAAATAAAGGAAATTAGGATATTAAAAAAGCATAAGATGGAATAGTTTGATGATCAAGAAAGAAATCCACTACATACATTAATTATTAGCCTAGAGTATGAATCCTTTGACGCCGCCAAACAATTTTTTTTGTAGAAATTTTCTAGTTTGCACCCTGTGAAGAAGGTTGGTCTTATAATCCCCAGCATAATCGTTCATTGATTGCTCAATCAGCATCCCTTCGATCAGTACACGATTAATCTAATTAACTAATTAAGCACTTCATTAATTTTAATAATAGCCCATTAGGAGCAGATAATTAACTTTTATGTTAAAGCCACATGTGTACGTTGGAGAAGCATCAAACAAGAGAATATTATGATGATGGTTTTACCAAATCATCCACTATATGTATAGGCATGCCATTTAACCTGAAAAAAGATCTTTTTTAATTTTTTTTTAAATAATCCCCAGCTAGTACAAGATATTTTAATATTCGAATTTTAAAAGGAGGGATATATGGGTAACGAGGGTTATGGTGGTGAGTGATGATTTGCTCAAACCCTTAACTCTTCTAGGGTTTTCTTTTCGGTTCCCTTTTGTAATCAAGTTGAATAGGCACGCAACACTACTTTTTGTTATTGTTTATTATGCCCTAAATCATGGCTTCCCCGAGGGCAAGCATGAAGGTCATGGTGGGCCTCATGTGCTAGCTAGCTTGCTAGAGGCATCTGGAAAAATTTTATACACTTTCTTCTATCTTCAGTAGGGTTAGTTTCATGTTATGGGATTCTCACAAACACCTTTTGGTATGATTATTTTTTTTCTTTTGTATATTAATTGTGTGTAAATTGGATGGGTGGGTAGGGGGAAAGAGACAGAAGGATATGTTCTAATACCTTAATTTATAAGAAGCAACAGAATCACTAGGCCAGTATTCATCACTCGAATAATTCATTGTGAATAGATTTGTTTTGGGTTCAATATCTACCCAAAAAAAAAAAAGGGGAAAGAAAAGATTATAAGCAAAACCGTCCGTACATATCTTTTTTAAGGAAAAAAATTTGAGGAAGTGGGTGACTCACAACTCTCTCAAAATTTGGATAAATGTTCATTTAGTGTCTATATTTTAGGTTAATAGCTATTTAATTTTTAAATTTTAAAAAATTTTCCATGCTTTGTGTTAATTTATCTTGATTTTTGTTTCACTTTTAGGGTCAATTTGATAAATTAATATTTTTTCATTAATGCTTCTAAAATTGTTGTCAGTGTATTATTGTAAAAGTAAAGAAAAAATAAGGATATGAGTGTAACATAATTAACTAAATAGATGTTTAACCCAAATACAAGGACTAAACAAGCATACTCCTGAGCTTTTGAACAAGAGAACTATCCCCATTTTAGGAAACTTTTTATCCCTAAACATTACGTACATAAGCTAATAACTTAAATTTTTTTTAAAAAAAAAAAAACCTTTATGTCTCTGATATTTGCATAAAAATTATCAAGTATGGACATTTACACTTGTAAAATACAAATATGAGCTATTATACAACTACTTATAAAAGAAAAAAATTATCATAATAAAATGTGAACTCTAAGAATGCAGTGTTTTTGTGTTTTGGAATTTCGTGTATATATATATATATATATATATATATATATATATATTTAAAAAAAAGTACAGAATGTTCACAACAAATAAAGACCTAATATATATGCTAAAAATGGTTTATGTGTATAATGCATTTTCACCCCAAATGAGAAAGCTAAGAATAGAGGCGGTAGAGGAATTGGCATTTCAGACCAAAGCTAGTCTATTTGTGGTCAGAGGAACTAATACGATCCCAACTTTTAATTTTTGATCACTTTATTTATTGACTAATTAATTATTATTATTTGATTTTTTTTATCACTTTATTGAACTAAAAGAATGCAGCATAATCAATTTCCTTTCTAACCCGCCAATTAGAGGTACTGTGTATATGTGTGTGTATGCTTTATTGATTAATTTATAGTTAATTCTTCATCAAATCTTCTGCACTAATTATTAGATCTTATATATAAATCCATGAATAAAGTTTCTTTTATAAGATTTACTCATGACATCACAGCCATGTACATACTTAGCTAGGACCAAGAATAAGCATCAAATGTTGAAGGAAACTACGAGATAAAGTGTACCAATAATTAATTAGGGTGCGTTTAACACACTGTATTGCATTATATTATATTAATTATATCGCATTATGGTATATTACATTAAGGTGCATTAAATTAAGTTGCAGTGCAATATTGTGCTTCATGTAGTATGGATTGTATTATATAAAAAATATTATTTTATATTAATGTCAAAATTAAATTAATACTATAATTTATTAATATTTTAAGGTTTTATTATTAATTTTTAAATTAAGTATTAAATAATTGTTGTTGTTGTTGTTATTATTATATAAAAATGATCTAATAATATACTATTATTAAACAATAAAATATTGCAATATTATCTATATATATTAGTTATTATAATATGGGATAATATAATATTATATTTTAAAAATAATATTATATAATTATGTAATATAATGTAAATTATATTATATTATAAACCAATATAATATCAAATTACAAATTTCTTTTTTTCAGTAATGTCGAATATAATTGTTTAATTTAAATTTAGTATTTTTAGAAAATAATAAATTATTAAATACACTAAAAGTATATTTTATGTACTTAAGTAAAATAATTAAAATGATTTTATGTAATGAAAGTAAAATAATGCATTAGAGTTTATTTATTAAATATTTAGGTTTGTTATTATCTTATATTATTATTTAAATATAAAAATAAATTAATTTTATTTCATATTAAATTATTAAAATTTATTAAATAATGAATGTTATATTTAAAATATGAATGGCGTTTTAATGCAATACAACCTAAACCCCTATCCCCCGTGAGTTTATTTTATACACCTTTCATTTTATTAACCACCTTTTTAATGTAGTGTAATACAACTAGAAATTGTAGCCAAACATGGATTAGCATAAGAAGAGTGTTTTGATACAATGCAATATAGCTCAATGCAAACTGCGAAACATAGATATATATTCCATTCGATTTAGCTTGATTGTGATATTGTACTCTCAAAGTCTCGTTGCCGTGAAATCAAGCACTTGCTATTAAGTAAAAGTGGATCTGTATTGGTAATTGTAGCTTATCAAGTTAGGTAAGGGTAATTAAATTTAAGCAGTTTTGTAGGATATCATCAACTTGGCTCTCAAAATAAAGTTGCAATTGTTACTAAATACTTTGTTTTGGAAGCATGATTGATTGTCAAATATTAATGAAAAGAGTAATGATACAGCCACAAATTATTGTACAAACTAAATTTGTGCAAACTGATGTAGCGTTAATTCATTGGTTGAAAGAAAATATAAAATAATGAAAACAAATCATGTGGACCAAGTGATATTTAATTCAACCAATTAAATCATGCCATATCAGTTTGTACAAAATAAATTTATACAAGAGTTTGTGGCTGTATCATTACTCCTCAGTAAATACCCATCTTTAAATTCTTATTATACGTATCTTTATTAAATAATTGGTGAGGGATGGATATGGCAAAATATCCAAAAGTATCAATACTCTCCCAATCAATTAATTGGTGTTGCACCATACAACCGCATATATACAATACGTTAAACCGTGTGTACGGAGATGCGATTTGCAAAGCAGAATTTATTTGCTTTTTGTTCACATATTCTTGCATATATTATGTTTGTAAAATTGATGGTGAGACTTGAGAGAGAGAGAGAGAGAGAGAGGAAAGGAATATATGAGAGAAATGGGCGTGAATAAGAAAGCTATAAGTAGGAAAAAGGACCCCAACGCCAAGTTGCATACATTGCATTGCTTTGGATAATATGAGGAAAAATAATGTTAATTAATTTTGGATATTCAAATCCATAATGCATCTTTTGATCTTTTACGGGTAGGAGCTAAAAAGGATCAAAGCTTTTATGCCGGAAGCCAAGAACAGCTTCGAGGAAAAAAGAAAAAATTATATTCTTAAGAAGGATTTGCATTCCTGCAAAAGAGGGAAGCCATATCATTGTTTGGCTTAGGTTCTTATTCCTCAATCATTTTAAAGATTCTACACAGTGGTGATCAAATCAAAAGAGGGAACAAAATTTCTTTGTTTATGATTCATTTATTACAGCCTTAACTACGGAATCTTTTTTCTTTCTTTAATTAAATTTTTCATTCAAAAAGGCTATATTCAAGGGATAAAGATGCACCAAAAACATGTAGGAATAAAGTTAAAGAGGAGGTAAATAAATATCATGTTAGCCAATGAATGAGATGGTGAGTGAAAGAAGAATATGAACAAAATTGATTCAAGTCTTCAAATTGATATTACAATGTGTAAACATCTGTAGTACGTACAATAATATGATTCCTAAAAGAATGGTTTCTTGGACCACCGTGCATGCAATTTTTTTGCACCTGAGATATCTTCAATAATTACAAAGTTGATGATCGGTATGTCGAGACATGACTTAATGCAGCTTAGTTGAAGAAAAGGAAACTCATTTCTATATATAATGCACAAAAGAAGGCCTGAACCTCGCAATTGTAGCTCAGTCTCTACTCCACTAAGTCGAGAAATGGTTAATAATCTGGCTCGAATTATTACCTCTTGCTTTCATTGCAAAAAGTTAACCAACTACACAACTCTTTAAAGATAAGTGGGAGGATAATAATAATTATTCATAAACTAATTAATTTCTTTTTATCAAGGCTTATAAATATATGTTGATTAAAAACCCCACATGAAGTACTGCTAAAAAATTCAGTTTAGGTGATTTAAGTGGGAACTTAATTCCTCTCAAAGTAAAAAGG
The DNA here is from genome assembly GCA_030449075.1 of Murraya paniculata. NCBI lineage: Eukaryota > Viridiplantae > Streptophyta > Magnoliopsida > Sapindales > Rutaceae > Murraya > Murraya paniculata. Next base: position 1,492,635 of record JAEVFN010000012.1, on the reverse strand, counting down.
AAAAGTGGGAATTTTTTTTTTTAATTATATAACCTGAAGCTTTTTTCAGTTCTTTTTTTCTTCAACTGGACCACATGCACTTCTGTGCGCCCCCCGAAAAAGAAAAGAAAAAAAAAAATTTAAGAACAAAAACTTAATTAGTTAAAGAATGATTGAGACTGATCATTAGTTATAACTCTTTGTTAATTAACTCATTTCAGTCATTTGTATTTAATCATCAATTTCCATTTGCATTATCGTGTGCCAAGTTTAAGAACACAGGGATCATAATACAATAATTACCATCTCATCATCACCATATTTGCATGCGCATGAATATATAGGTAATTATTAATGTCCTGTAATAATATTGCAATAATAATTAATCCTTATTATACATGTGCGCATGAATATATAGGTAATTATTAATTTCCTGCAGTAATACTGCAATGTTAATTAATGCCCCTTATATAGTGGATCTATATACGTTAAAAAGTACATATCTATCAGGGCCCACTTTAATGGCTTTTTAATAGAATTTGAATTTAGTGCTGAGCTATATAAAAAATTTTATAATGTTTTACTACGTTTGGATTTATAATCATATACGGTTAATATTTAATTACATATTATTTATTCTCTAATAATTATCGATCACAACAACATTATAAAAAGTGCTGGTCAGTACTGAATCCGAATACTCTTATCGATCACAACAACATTATAAAAAGTGCAGGTCAGTACTGAATCCGAATACTCTTTAATGATGCAGCCCAAATTACTGGATCAAACAAGCCGGATTTGTCTTCGAACATACAATGGGAAGAGACTCTTCCTTCACAATGCTCAAAGAAACTTAAAAACTCCTGTTCGTATGTGTGAGAAATCAAAGTAATTTAACATGCAGCCAATGGGTTACTTTAAAAGTAAATATTCACGCAAATAAACCCTTAGAATTACAAGCTAAGTATGAATCATAAATGCAGAAAGCAAATTTGCTTATTGCATGCCACACTGATGGTTGGAAATGGCAAAAGCAGCCCCTCTCAGGCCTCATGCATGTACTATCTGCTTTTGCTTAACGTGCTTTCTGATTGTAACATGAATGAAAATAAACATGACCGTATCACATGAAAAAAGCATGCCTATATATACTAGACAGCTAGTACAAGAGAGGAAGAGTTTTCCGACCGATATTGTAGCAAATTACAGAAATTTAATCACCGCAAGAAATGTATAACAAGTGGGAACAAAAATATATAGAAACCATATAACTCTCCATTATCGAAAACCTTCTTCAAACTGAATCCACACCCAAGCAAATAATTAATTCACACAAACTAACAAATTATGATTTTGCAATGCTTTATGTTGAGTACACATTGAAGTAAATGTTCGTATGCACCTTTTTTTTTTAATCTTTTTCATTATTTTCTTGCAAGCCAAACACATCTTCTAAAGAGCTTATTCTTAAAAGACACAAACTTTACTATTTAGTTTTAATAGTTGGTGAAACCTAAGTTCTTCATCACTCAAGGAAAACCCTCGGAACAGCTTTGCACACCAAAGACTTCTTCATCTCCAAAGAAAGCTTCAAACACTCAGATAAATCGACACCGGCGGCATCGGACGGCACCCATTTAAAGCTTTGGAGCAACTGAGCGAGCCAAAGCTCAACTGTAGCTAACCCCAAGGCCTTGCCTGGACACACTCTTCTGCCTGAGCCAAAAGGAGCCAACCTAAGATTAGACCCCATAATGTTCACATCTTCATACAAAAACCTCTCCGGTTTGAATTCACTGGCCTCGGGCCAGACCCCTTCATCATGTGTTATAGACCACATGTTCACCATCGCAGTAGTGCCGGCCGGGACTAGGTGTTGGCCTATTTGTGTGTCATGAATGGCAAGCCTAGCCCATGAGAGAAGTGGACCTGGTGGATGCATTCTTAGGGTTTCTTTCACAATGGCATGGAGGTAGGGGAGGTTGGGGAGATCGGCATCGGATACCAGTCGGGCGGTGCCGACCGTGTTATCGATTTCGATTTGGGCCTTGGTCTGGATATCTGGGTGCAGAACCATTCTTGCAAGAATCCACTCAAGAAGAATTGCCACCGTATCAGTACCTCGAAAGATCATTTCCTGTAATAAAAGAAAAAAAGAAACAAAAGTCATTAAGACTCATACACTTAGGGAATTGATTAGTTAATAAGGTAACTAGATATATATGTTGATTGAGATCTAGATTTGCATCTGATCGATCCATACTTAAAGCAAGGAATAAGACAAGAAAGTAGAATAAAAGTCAGTGTTTGTTTGTCAAGAGGAAAGGAAGACATATTCAGATTCCCAACTTCTTTGAAAACCCAAAATGAGAACAAGAAGCATCTGCATAACCTTTAACAGAAACACTTTAGTTTTAGTGAAGAAAAAAAGTAAAACCCCAGTAAATTTGATAAAACATACCCATAAAACAGCAATCATGTCAGAGTCGGTAAGCCTGTTTTCTCCTTCCAGCTCAAGCAACACATCAACAAAATCACCCTCATCAACATCACAGCAAACTCCATCAATATTCTTATTAGTCCTTTTCGTCTTATGCTCCTCTATGATCTTGCTAACGAAGCTGTTCACTTTACCCACCAATTTTCTACATCTTTTTCTCACACCTTGTAAATCAAGCCAACTCAAAACAGAAAAATGGTCACTCCAGTTAAAGGTCCCAAGCAACTCATACCCTTCACTCACCAAACCCTCAAGCTCATGACTCCCATCATTATCATGATCATTGCACTTTTCACCAAACTCGTAACTCCTTCCAAACACACTCATCATCACACTGTTCAATGACCCAAAATGCAACACTTTTCTTACCTCAACAGCTCCGTTTTTCTCCATGAAAACTCTAATTTCTTTCATCATTTTTAGCCCGACAATCTCGCGAAATTTCCCAAGAAGACTTATTCTCTTGGGACTAAACAAATGCGTACCCGAGATTCTCCTCAAGTTCCTCCAGTACTCACCAAATGGAGCAAACCCAATTGCCCTATGAAACAAAAGTTCATAAGCCGATTCCTTAATGGGGCGATCAGCGAAAGCTGAGCTGTTAAGAATCTCTTTGGCTGTATCAGGGTGGCTTGATATGACGAAACGAGTGAACCCAACGGAGAAAGCCATCAATGGCTTGGCTCGGAAAGACACAGCGAGCTTGGCAAGGACTCTATGAGTCAAAGCACCGGTGAAAGTTAGAACCAAGCCAAGAATGGGGAGACCGGAGGGACCGGGAATGGCTGTTCGGGTTTGGGTACTGAACCGGGTGGTTTTGTAAAGAGCCCAAGCCAAGCCACCGGGTGCCAAGAAGAAACAGAAAATTGAGACAAAGAGAAATGGTAACGAACCAGCTGTTGAAAAAACGAAGGGAAGAAAATACTGATCAGCAGTCATGTTTGCTCAAGATTAAAAAGATGATCTTTTAAAGAGAAATAAGTGATTTTCTGAGGGGTGTTATGATATTGTGAGGGAGGAATGAGAGGCTGCTGCCGAAGAAGAGTGGGCGAAGAGCATTTATATAGAAGAAATTTAACCTGAGATGAGAGAGAAAAAGTACAAACCGCGTTAAAGAAAGATAGTGGAAAAGTGTTTAGTTTTTGTTTTTCAAAAATAGCGTTTTTGTATTTGTTTTGTATTTCATTTTTCAAATATAGTTAGTTTTTAGTGAATTTAAAAACATTTTTTATAGTTTGTTTTTAAATAATGCTTATCCAAAAATACAAAGATAAGACTATAAAAAAATAGCAAGGGGAAAAAAATTTGTGGTATAATGAAAGAGTATTAATAGACATTTTGTATATGTCTGCGTATATAAATCCTGCAGCCACAATGCCAAGAAAATAATTTGCAAGAAAATAATTTGTGACCTGGAGGATCATTTCAATAAATGAAAAGTGTAAAATATTCTTTGGTTATTTTATACTTTTGTTTAGGACAGATACTAAAAAAGATTAATTTTTCATTTTCGAAAATGAAAAGCAAACACTATTGAGAAATAATGCCACTAAACAAGTTTTCTTTTTTTAAAAAAATTATTTTTTAACTTATGCATCTACCTCTCACTAGCTTGGCATCCATCTTGGCCAACTAAATTACCAATCTCTTACCGTCCCCAAAAACCAAGAACACAGCCGCATATAAACAATCAAATTCGGTCAATTCCGCAAATAACATAAAAAGGCCTGGAGCAAGTTGACCCACACAACTTGCACGTATATAATAGCCAGGAATATGAATAATATCAAACACAAACACTAAACAAGGTCATTAACAATCCAAGTTGATCAACTCAAATAATTAAAATAAAATAAGATATATATTCCGTTTTCTTTTGAACCTCTGAGTGTCTTCGAGCAATTTTTTTACACTTTTTACAATCGGTCCAACTTCCTACTTGTAATTTTTTTTATAAAGAAGAAATTCCGATTTCTTTTACCTTTTAATATTTTTTTTATTTCTAAAACAACATCATGCTAATGTTACGTGCAAGTCGTGGATCAAATTAAATTTTTTTAAAAAAAATCAGTCCATCAGCCGAATGCAACTGTTCGCTGATCTAAGCACCACATGAGGAAAGAGAAAAAAAAAATTTGTGATTGGCGGTTATTATATAAGTATTCAAAAATAATCAAATTTTAATCATACACGGTCATTTGTGCACAAGTCACACAAAATTTTTAAAAGTTTAAAAGAGTTTAGATCAGTGGAGGAGCCAGATAGACCCATGAATTTTATAAATTAAGGTTCATATTGTTTGGGAAGACAACCTTTAATTTAAACAACATCTTTTGGTTTCGATAATTAACGTCGTTGAGTGTCATTTAATTTCTGTGAGTTGAATGAGTAATTAATTTATTTCTAAAGTTGGAATTAATCTTGATCATCAGAGGAAACCCCCCCCCCCCCCCCCCAAAAAAAAAACACACACACACACACCTCTTACTTTGTGTATTTACTTAATTAAATATTAAAAAGAAACGACAACATATTAGCAAACAATATTGTTCGTGCTGTTCTTCAGGACAACCGTCAGCGACAAGATTTATACTCAACATACTCTTGTTCTGGCACCGTGCTCATCTAGTCATATTTGCTGAAACATGTACGCTTGTTGACCCAAAAGTTTATTTGTTTTTCAAGTATTAGTTATTAATTAAGCACTTCGAAGAGAATGATCACTTTGTTTCAAGTAATTAATATAATATACCGAAATTTAGGATCAAGGCTCCGAATATTGTTATCTCGTTTACAAAGTTCAAACTTTGACTGCAAAGCATAAAACATTGTGCTCAAGTGGGATATATCATATATATAAAGAGGGAAACACATTTTAGTACATGTAAATTTGTAATCAATTGAAGGTTTATCCTTACATCCCTTGAAGAAAAAAATATATATGTAGTAGCTAGAAAGATTAATAATTATCTTTATAGAGGCTTGCATGATTCACTAGGATATATTTTCCTAAACTTTATGTGGGATAACAATTAACAAACTAGAGTTGATTAAGAATGCAAATTGAGAGGATTTAATTAAAATCGAGTCATGCAGAAGCATAATGTCGTGACCTTTTCCTACATAGGTTTTTATCATTTCGAAAAAAGTATTAATTAATTAGTTAAGTACATGAATATGTGTAATGGCTTATACATTTCCGCCACATGGTATAGGCTCACCTATTTCAAAATAGGGTTTTGATATGCATAATTGATGAAACTGAAACCCATTTTTATTATATTTCATATCGGCACAATTATTGTTCCAACTTTCTCAAAAGTTAAAATATATGTATATATAGCTGCCGAAATAAGCCGAAATAATAACTATAATAATAAGTGAGTCATTATTAGAGAATTGATTTTTAATTAGTGTGGTCATATACCGTACTTGAACAAGCATGAAGAGTCTTTGCACTATTAGATATGATACTAATCACATTGCCAAACACAAAATTTTGAACAATTTTCATAATCTGTAAAGTTTTTGTGATACTTTATATTATACATGTCATAGGATTTGTGTAAAGACAATATGGTGGATGGAATGATATGGGCTCATGTGGAGTTAAATAATTCTACTCTTTTTTTTTTTAAGTAATTGATTGATCTCTCATAAACATTCTAGTTATTTTCTTCAAGAATGTGGCCCATGTTACATATAGTTTGATTAATTAAGGATAATTTGCCCTAAATCAAGGAAGTTGTTTCGTGGTCCGCGCTAAGTTTTGGTTGTAATCTCAACTTTAAAAACCCAAAAGCATGGTTGCCACCAAAATAGATTTTCATGTTTCATTAATTTATGTAGTTATAAAAAAGTACAGGCATGTGGTGATTGGTGAAATCTATGGATGGATTCCTCGGAGGAGACCAAAATGTTTGGTATTTTTACAACAAAGTAAGATAGTTAATCAAAGTAGCAGATATGGTCCATGCAGTTTCGAAATTCGAGAGAATTGTTTTGTAAATAACGTAAGAATCATCAAACGAGTCAAATTCTTGGAAAAATAATCATTTATCACCTATTTGTCTGTGTTTACTTGGTCTTTTCTCTCGAATATAACGCTAACACTTAATTAATAGCCTTTAGAAAAACACAAGTTAATTAACTAGCTAGTGATCTACGCTCTCACGTTTACTCACGTTTAGGGTTTAAAAGTTTATGATGACATAATTAAAAACATTTCAACAACCAAAATGTTCTTCTTACACTGAAACTGTGTTGTGTTTCTTTGGACAACCTTGAGACAAAAATTCAACTTATTCACAAACTTTTAAGAAAATAAACTAACCGTGCATATTACATCCTGTAACAGCTAATTTTGGTGGAAATTTTATTGACATTTTCTTCTATCTCAAGTAATAAGGGTGCAATCTACAAGGATATATACTTGTCTCTTAGAGCTCTTTAAATTTTTATTTTTCTGGGAAAATTACAGCGAATCCCCCTAAAGAATAAAAAAACTACAGACAGACTCGAGAGTGTCGTGAACAAGTATCGGCTCTGTACCACAGATGCTTGTTAGATAATAAGAAATGCAAATCACGCGGATGATTGATTGTATTATGATTGTTTTTCTTTACCAGAACCATTGTTCAGCCAAAGGGATTGCTTATTTTCAAATGACAGAAGAAAAAGTGGATAGAAGAGAATAAAGAGAAAACACTTGTACAAACACGAGAGAATTGAAAATTTGATGTACCAAACTAATCCTATTTATTTCCTGTTGCTTCGTTTTGCTCCTTTATTACAATTAATTATGCACGTAACACGTTGGCAGACTCAAATCTTTAAAGGGCAGATTCAAAGTGTAAACCTAATAAACCAAATAAATTTCAAAGAGTCCCTCGGAGTCTTGAATCTTCGTGAAAAAGTTAGGTAAACATTACTTTCTTATAAATCATTCATGTTTATACATATAATTATAAGAGATGGTTATTGTCTTTGCTTGATGTTATCTGACCAACCGATACCAAATTGACCCACAAATTATATACTATGCATGTGGCATATTTATAGAACAAATTAATTATCTTCAACATAAGTCAATGAGAGAAAAAAATTACAAACAAAACGTGTTTCGGATGAAGTTTAGAATAAACGTTAAATGGTGTATAAGAAGAGTAGCTAGGCTAGGATTACTCAAAATTTCAAAGTGATATATAATAATAGTGTTTTGATACAGAATAGTGACGGAGTATATTTTCAACTTTCAAGTTGCATCGATCAGAACTCCAAAATCTTTGGGCATAAAATTGATGAGAATTTGTGATTTAATAGCTGAATAAATATGCATTTGGCTCGTTTTCTTTGAATAAAGATATATATTTCTTTGAATATTAGTGGTAGCCAATTATGTTGAGGGCATGAATATTATTGTGCTGTGACCTAGAAAACATAAAATTTGAAATAGAAATATTCAATATTGGTCTCCAGTGCTTCAAGTGACAGGATAAGTCTCCTATAATGTTTTTATTAATTTTATGTAGTAATTGTGTAACTATAAAAGGAGAATTCATCTTTTTATCTTATACACACTTAAAATGAATAAAGTCATTCCCTAATATATTGATCTCTTATTTGACTCTTTATTTTAAGTTGCAGGCTAATAGCTTCTATATATATATATATATATATATATATATATATATATATATATATATATATATATATATATATATATATATATATATATATATATATATATATATATATATATGTATAAAGAAATATTTTTGGGTGTTTTAAATGTTGGTCAACAAATAATTCCTAGATTCTAGGAATTCTTGTTGCCAAAAAAAAAAAAAAAAGGAAAATTCCAAGAATTCTTATAACCCCCTCCCAAGTCCCAAGCAAAATGGAAACGGATCTGAAAATAAAAAGCGCAATGGTTGAAGCCCATTTAAATTAATGGATGAGGCCTATTGCAAAATAGAGGCCCGTTTTAAACTAGCACTTATCAAAATCCCCTCCTTTTAATTATCTCGTTAATCACGAATTTATCCCTCATCAAATTGGAGTTACAAATTCTTAATTACGCCCAATTAGTTGCCAGAATAGAAAATCAAACTTAGTTTATGAAGATTAAAACGCCAATTGCAATGTGCGACCACGGTGAGACAAGGGGTTTCCCGGCAAGGACCGTATACGTGTGTTACGAGCAGTATCACCAACCTCGGAAGACTTGGGCCATCGATGGCCCAACTGGCCCATCTGGATCGAACAAGCTGATGATGTAATTGCCTACACCCTTTGATGTTGGACTATAGCTTTTTAAAAAGGCACTTGTGCTATTACCGTTGTTGGGACTGGCAGGCAGGTGATAAAAGTCAAACAGAGCCTAGACCAAGAACCGTGGGCCCGCATGACCCGATAGTAGACCGTAGTGGAGCTGGAGCGCACCGCACAGTCCACGTCAAATTGGAAAAAAAAAATAAAAGCTTTTTAATTGATAATTTTGTATATTATTGTATTGGCAAATATTTTATAAGAAAAAAATAAACAGCCATGACACCACACAACACCTAACAAAAGTGTTGACTACAAAGCAATTGGATCTATCTAAGTTACATTTAACGTAACATACAACTGGTGATATGATTGGTTGGCAAACAAGTATATGCCAAGTAAACATAACAATAGTGGTTGGGGGCCGATCACAAAAAAATGTCAGCATAGGAGACACACTTCTCCAGTCGGTCGTCTCTGCTATTAACTGTTCTGGTTTCATCGACGATTAAGTCCTTTCTATTGAATTAGAATCGAGATTTTGCAAGCTCAAATATTTTTCAGCTACTGCTAAACCCAAAACCCACATCAATGATAATCATCATCATCTCATTGAAAAACACACACAATCTCTTCATCATCATCATTCAAATCCAACTTCAAAGTCAAAGTTTTTATTCGATTCCAAACAAAACCCATATGGTATACCAGGCTTGGAGACCTGAAAATTAGTTTTTGGTTGTGATTCTTCTCCTCCCTTGGCCATTTTCTTGGAGTCCAAATAGAACCAGACCGAGAAATTAATTCTAAAGAAAATTCCAAATATGGGTCTGTTTTTGCTTCTGTTCTTGTTGTTGTTGTTTCCTCGAAATTGAAGTTGAAGTCGAAATCCAGGTCATTTTCTTCGCTGTTGAGTTCTCTGAGTTCATGGATGGATTCACCTTCTTCTCCATCGTCTCTGCCACAAAGAAATGGCTATTTTTGGTATTCTCCGAAGAGTGCTTCGAAGAAAAAGAGTAGGGAAAGTCCAATTCTTGGTGACGATCTTGATTGGGGTATAAAGAATGATGAGTTCTTGTCAGATTTGAGTACTTTTTTTGTTAAAGAGCAGGAAAAGATATTGCAGAAGGTAATGAAGGAGCAAGAAAAGGTTGGTCGAGAGCCAGAAAAGACTGTCAAATGGGTAAACCAATTCAGCCAGTTTCTCATCTGTTACAATTTTTGGACAAATTAAACATCACCTATTGGATTAGATTTCAATACTTTGAGCGGACAAGATTTTTTAAATTGTAAGTTACGTTAAACGTAAATCAGGGATTGCCATCTTTTTGTGCAAACCAATTGAAAAAATAATTTCTCATCAAAATTTGTCTTAAATATATGGAGAATTTATTTTTCGTAAAAATACAATTACAATCTGATAATTGTTCTCACGTGGCGTGCTATATAAAATTAATTTGGATCACAAAATAACAAAAGAACACATTTTTCCACAGAAGAGCACTTCTTGTTAAAATCGGATGGTCCACACCCGACGGAGAATCCAATTATAATATTATAATTATATGATAACGTATGGTGTGACGAAAGCAATTTTTGATTGGATCTAGTGAGCGCATTCACGAACCTTACAGCGTGCGACTGCGCTCGTGGCAATTTTTAATTGGATCAGGTGGGTCCAACAGAAGAACTACCCAGTGGAAGCTCGCCAAGAAGCAGTCGCGCAGAACACTGGATCATACTCGGCAAATTTCCGAGACTCGTTGATATTGCAAGTGACAAATATAACCTTACAGACCTTCACCAGTAGTTTCTTCACTCATACGCACAGTGCTGGAACTGATAAGAACTGAACATTGTACAATAATATTACATTTTCTAGTAAGTACCCGTTTGAGACGTTAACTTATAGTTTATTAGTGTTTTTCACCTTGTTAGGAGGATTCACAAGTGAAATAAGCTCTACTTTTGATGGGCAAGTTTTCAGGGATGCATGGCTTTGGTGGCGGCGGCGGCGGCGGCAGTGGAAGAGCCCCTTTGTTAGATCACGGTGTAAGCTTCTTCCCGATCCACCTTCTTTAGTTTCATTCATTCTATGTTGCATTTTGATGATTTATTTATTTTGTTGGAATTTTATGCTTTTTGTTTGGATTTTTACTGTTTCTGTTTATTTTTGTTATCATAGCGCGAAGAGATTCGTCTCTATTGTGTTGTTGCACGAGTGTTTTTGTGTTTATTTTAAGGGGTTTTATTTGAATTTTGTTTCCATACACAGGGGAGGAGGAAGAGAAATGATGCATCGGAAAACGGTAACTTGACGGACCTTGAGCATGGGGATGGAGTTCCGGTAAATTGTTGTTGTGTTGTATTATGTCCATATTGATATGGGATAAGCGGACTTATTTCGAGGCAATAACTAGTTTTTGAAATTTTCAGGCCGCAAACGTGGGGTTCGGCAGAGTATTAGCACTTGTAAGTCAATGAATAAAGGTAGTTTCTTTGATGTAATTGAAATTGTTCAAGTTGTTCACATCTTATCACCTTGCAGGCAAAGCCTGATGCAGGGAAACTGATAATTGCTACAGTTACTCTATTGATTGCATCTGTGTCAAGTATCTTGATTGTATGTATCTTTCCTTGTCCTCATGCACTCTCTCTTCTCTCTGTCAAGTTGAATTAGAATGATCTACCAGGTCCTTGAATGTGTGGTGGTTTGTGTTTACTAAATTTTGGATCAATCATACAGCCAAAATTTGGTGGGAAAATAATAGACATTGTGTCAGGAGATACTGAAACACCTGAACAAAAGGCTGAAGCTTTAGCTGCAGTCAGGAGCACCATCCTCGATATCTTTCTGATTGTTATAGTCGGGTATGATACTTTCTAGCTAAATTTGAAGTTTTTGCTTGATTTTCAAGGAAAAGATTGTTTCATTTAATGTTTCCTAGTTGGCTATATGTTTCATTTAATGTTTCCTAGTTGGCTATAATATTACGTACATTCCTCATATTGAAAATTTGTTTGAAAAAGCGACACTCATGTCAATTGTGCTCCACACTTGTATGTATGGAAGATTATCGAACAATGCGTATTTTTCAAAATTATGTACAACTTTTTGAGAATGACATTCAAATTTGTTATACAGCTCTTACACACTTGCAAGCTTGATAATTGGATAGCTTTTTGGTGTTCTTTCACAGGTAGTGGCATGCCATTAGATCTTAATATTCATATTTAGAAACATAGACGTGCATTACCATGCTCTTGTGTATTGATTTTTGAGAGTCGACATTTCTTGTTTTCGGCGTCATTGTTGAAACAAAAACACTTGTGTAGTACTTGTGCGGTGCTGGAGAGCTGATAGAAAACAGTGAATTAGTTAATATCTCATGTCCAATTTAACAAGATCTGCCTCGGAACAGTCAGATGTATTTTTTCCAAAGTTGCTAACAAAAACGTCCTAGGTATTTGTAGCTAATAAATGATTTATATTGGCCGTCTTCTCTTTGATGGGCGTCTCATGGGCATTTATTTACTTTTTGGGATTTTTTTTTCCTCTTCAGTTCAGTTTGTACCGCACTACGAGCGTGGTTGTTTTCTTCTGCAAGTGAAAGGGTTGTTGCTCGATTGAGAAAGAATTTATTTAGTCACCTAATTAACCAGGTAAAAGTCATTTATTATTCTTTGGATTTTATGAATTAATAATTAATGTTTACTTGGTTAATGAGTTTTGCAGGAAATAGCTTTCTATGATGTTACACGAACAGGGGAGCTTCTAAGCAGGCTATCTGAAGATACACAGATTATAAAAAATGCTGCAACCACCAATCTCTCAGAGGCACTTAGGAACCTATCAACTGCTTTTGTTGGCCTTGGCTTCATGTTTGCAACATCATGGAAGTTAACACGTAAGCAAAATGTATTTTGAAACAATAATGGATTAGCACGTATCAGCTTTATGTATTTCATCAAGAGTCCAGGGTGATCATTCTGATATGTATTTTTCTTTAATCCATTATTCTTAGTGTTGGCTCTGGTTGTTGTGCCGGCTATTTCTGTTGCTGTACGTAAATTCGGTCGTTTCCTTCGTGAACTTTCTCACAAGACTCAAGCTGCAGCTGCAACAGCTGCTTCAATTGCTGAGGTATGTCTCTGCACTTAGAACTTGGGTCTTGGGCTTTCACTTATGGAATGTAGAAACTATAATTTGGATAATCCTGTGAACTCAATTTGTAACCTCCTTAATTAGGGTTTTTTCAAAGGAGGTTCTTCTCATGTGCTTATTTTGAATTCTGAAATTTCTGCAAAGAAGGTTGAAAAGTTGTTCATAAGAACTGCTAAATATAAGTTAGTAATCTGTTGTAATTCATAAAGGAATATTTGCTGCTTGGGAGGGAGATGCCCAAAAAGGAGTAGTTATGTGAATTTATAGTTGACAACATTTCTGCAAATGATTATCTAAGAATGCTCAGAACAGCTATTAAATGTGCAATAATGTATATGAACATTTAAATTCCTGGAAATCTTTTTCTTTAAATTGTGCGCTGCTGTGGGTATGCACTAAAATCTTATACCATGTTGCACATAAATTCAATGTTCAAAATATCTATAACTAAAAGTAAGAACACTTTCACATATCATACCGTATTAGTATTACAGCATATTGCTGGAAAAACAAAATCACAATTTGGTATTTTTCTTAGGAATCTTTTGGCGCTATACGCACTGTGAGATCTTTTGCACAGGAAAAGAGTGAGATATCACGCTACTCTGAGAAAGTTGATGAAACATTGAAGCTTGGACTTCAACAAGCCGTGAGTTTCTTTTGTTTGATCTCTCTCTCTCTCTCTCGCTGCAGCTTCTTATCTCAACTGTCTTTTGCTGCAGAAAGTGGTTGGACTTTTCTTTGGAGGTTTGAACGCAGCATCGACACTATCAGTGATCATTGTAGTGATATATGGGGCTAATTTGACAATCACGGGTTCCATGACCCCGGGAGCTCTTACATCCTTCATTCTTTACAGTCTCACAGGTAACTTATCTTAGCTTAGTGCAAAAATAGTGGTATAATTTGATCTGTAATGGGTTCAATATAGTGCTTTGATAAACTTTGACATTATCAGTATTCAGTGTCTCAAAATTCTAGTTCATGAAGTGTAAATGCATGGATGTAGCATACTCAAAAAATTTTTAAAAAAAAAAATTCTGCAGATCCTAATGGAATATTTTCACTTGCAGTTGGGTCCTCTGTATCTGGACTGTCATCGTTATACACAGTTGCAATGAAAGCTGCAGGAGCCAGCAGGCGGGTTTTTCAGCTTTTAGATCGTGCCTCTTCCATGCCAAAGTCAGGAAATCAGTGTCCACTAGGGTTAGTTTATTGAACCCTTCTTCCTTCCTCTGATTCTGTATCTATTAGTATCGTTATGGGGTGCAAGCAACTTAAATGGTTATTAAAAATATAGTATGAGACAGATGCTTGATGTCCAAACTTGGGAGTGCTCAACTTACCTGGTTTGACAAGGACTATGTTAGCGTTTTCTGATCGCTGATCGCCATCCATTGTCTTCCAAAACTTTTTTGTTACCCTTATTTTTTGAAGACTTAACAGGCTAAACAATAAAGCAATCATATCAAAAGTTGGGAGTTTAGTTTACGTGACTAAGAGCCTGTTTGGGATTGAGGTGCTGTGACTTTTAATCCACAGCTACTGCATCATGGATTAGCCAGTAAGCTGTCAAGTATAAGTGAGTGGGTTACAAACATTAGCTATCAATTAAAAGTGGGTGCTTAACACTTCATCTTCTGTGCTTTCAAAATTAAGTTGAAGCACAGCAGTTAAAAGCAGGTCTTAACCATTCTCCTTGAGAGACAAATTGCTACCCATAGTTCCAACTTTCTCATTCCTCATTGATACCTAAATTCTTGTACGCCCTATGCGGATAGTGTCCATTTCTGGATAGTCATTACTTTTTATTTTCCGCGAGGGAAATTATGGAAGTACATGAATATTGGGGTATATCTAACTTTGCTAATTGTTTTCTTTTAATTTTAGTGATCAAGATGGGGAAGTGGAGTTAGAGGATGTCTGGTTCGCATATCCATCCCGTCCCAACCATATGGTGCTGAAGGTAATGGTCATGCTCAAATAATTCTCACATGTTATGCCGACCGCAATGTCCATCACTTATTTTCTAATTGAAATATATGATAAGTTCTGTTAATTTCAGGGCATAACACTAAAACTGCTGCCTGGCTCAAAAATTGCTCTTGTTGGTCCTAGCGGTGGGGGAAAAGTAATGTTTCTTCTTATGAAGATATTCCTTTATCAATTAGGTTCAAATATTTTCCGTCTTGTATGAGAAACCACGAGTAGAACCACGGCGAGAAGAGTCAGACAAAGTACTTACAATTCCTCATATGTTTCTTTGCTGCAGAGCACAATAGCGAACTTGATAGAAAGGTTTTACGATCCAATTAAGGGAAAAATTATGTTGAATGGGGTTCCTTTGGTAGATATATCTCATGAACATCTGCACAGAAAGGTAATCCTGATCTACGTTGCTTTCACAGCTAGCGAGAGATTTAAACATTATATATTTATGGTTTTGTTGCACAAGCCAAATGTTATTATTCCTTCATGATTGGCTGTATTTAATGGCCATATTAGCTTCAACAAAACAGTGAATTATTCCCTTAAATATACAGATCAGTATAGTGAGCCAGGAGCCAGTTCTATTCAATTGTTCCATAGAGGAGAACATAGCATATGGATGTGATGGCAAAGCAAGCAGTGCCGACATAGAAAATGCAGCGGTAAGATTTAGCACTTCTCTACCCAATCAGACATCCTCTCACCTCAAACAGGGGATATAATTATTTTTTATGACTGGAATTGCAGAAAATGGCCAATGCACACGATTTCATTTCAAACTTCCCAGAAAAATATCAAACTTTTGTCGGAGAACGTGGGGTTAGGCTTTCTGGAGGACAAAAGCAGAGAGTAGCAATTGCCAGAGCCCTGCTGATGAATCCAAGAATTCTCCTCCTGGATGAAGCCACAAGTGCTCTGGATGCTGAAAGCGAGTACCTGGTGCAGGTAATTTCTCACACCACCATTAGTTTTGCTTTCTGGTTCTTGAAAACGCAGCTAAACTTCGCCTTTTCTGAAGAAACTAGTCATTTTTCTTTTATTTGTATAATTTCTCATTCATTGAACCATATATAGGATGCCATGGATTCTCTTATGAAGGGAAGGACTGTTCTCGTTATAGCCCATCGACTATCTACTGTCCAAAGTGCAGACACTGTAGCAGTTGTTTCTGATGGTGAAATTGTTGAAAGTGGCACTCATGAAGAGCTCCTTAGCAAGGATGGTGTATACACTGCACTAGTGAAGAGACAACTACAGGAACCCAAAACTGAAATCTAGTTTTAAACACAACACCTACATATAACTAAGTTCAAGAAATGGCGAATTCGATAATAATACACTGCCCTCTTTTAGATATACAAATGTGTATACCTCCCATTCTGTGTGGCACAAAAATTCTCCTACTATTAACCTTAAACCATTTATAGCCACCATTTAGATTTAGGGCTTCTTAAAAATAACCTTTCCTGCTTTTCTTTCTTCAAGAGTGGTATGTCTCTGCCACTTGCTCGTGTCACAACTTTTAGCCAATGTATAATTTTGCCTTGCGAGTAATTAGATGGCAGAACATGAAGATTGGAAATGGACTTCACCTGCTCTTAGCCTGTGGTGGCTCCTTATCAAAATGTGTAAATGCCGGTTGTGCGAAATGTTAAGCTCGTAATGGGATCAGAAAATTGATCCATGGTTCTGTTGTAGTTGAAAGCAGTTGAATTTGTAAACTGTTGTGATGCATCAGGCATTTCAAATGTTTCCTTTTCACCAAGTTCTGAAACTTCTAGTTTTCTCGTTTGAATCGCTGCAGACAAATAGATACCGGTTGCATGAGTTCTCCAATGTGTATATGTTATTTGAAGCCATTTGTAAATAGAATGTATTAGACCAAATTACCAACTCTCCAAAACCCTACGAAAAATATAGGCTTAATAAAAATTGGGGTGGGGCTATTTAAACTTATAAATTTTCTCTCTATATTTTCTTTTCAATTAAGAATTTTATTATTTAAATAATTTTTTTAAAAAACTTAATTAATCATTTCTTTTCTTTTTCTCCTCAATTTCATAAATTCTCATTAATTCATTCAAATACATTCTTTTAATTGCAAATTATTGGTATCACTAAACTAAGAAGTCCAAAACCCACCAATTAAAAATAAACATTAACAAATTTTTATCAGTCATGAAAATTAATTAATATCAATAAATTAATTTTTATCAAACACAAAAGTCAATGAATATTGAGGGAAATTTTTTTTTATATATAGAAAGTATTAAGTATAAATCATGATATATTACGAAAAACTAAAAAAAAAAAAGAATTCAAAAGAGGATAAAATTGAGTATTTAATTTGTAGAATGTGAGAATAGAGAAAGAATATGCAATTGAGTATTTCGTGAAGGGTAATTTTAAGATTTTTTAAATTTAAAATTTTTAATAATGAACTTATTTTTTTAAAATAGGTGTAAAGAGGAATTTTGGTAGGTCAAATTACTCCATCCTAAAAATTTTTCACAAAAAAGTCCTAAGCCTATTATTTTCCAAGAATAGCCTATGTACTTATAATATATTTATTTCCTAAGTAAAATGTCCAAACTGAGAATATCAATAAAACATTTAAGGGTGTGATTCCACAAAAATGACCTAGGTTTATTTTCTATCATAATAACATAAGTACTTCGAAAGTTTAGAGTGAATTGCCTAAAGGCAAGAATTAACAAAATGTCTAAGGATGTAACTCTAAAAGAATGGCCTAGGTATGTGGAAAGTACTTTACATAATGGGTCTATTGGCAAATATATGTTTTGGGAATGGGAATAAGCCTACAGCACAATAAATATCCTATGTAATTCGCCAATAGACAAATACACATTATATGGAATAAATCTATAGGCTACCATACATTCTATGGAATGTACCAAAAGGCACATAATTTACATAAAGTGCCTATCGGCAAACTTGCCTTGGGGCGAAATTTTGTAGATGAGCATATGGCTAAATTTTGTTAAAAATGTCTTAGGTCTATTCCCTACTAAGGCCACTTACTTAGAAAATATTCTAAGTGTTTAGAGCAAAGATTATAAAATTTGCTCATGGACAAAATATTACAAAATCAATCTTTTTTGTGAGAAACCAACATAAGTGTCAAATTTAAACTTAAGCCCATTGAAGGTTAAGAACCCAAAATCAAGTGAAATGTCTAAATAAGACTTGTAATGAACAAGTCTTAACACATATTGATAAATATCCTACATGCATGGGTTTTAAGGACACATGTCACAATAACAATACCACATGTTATGATAACTTATGCGTCTATATAAAAGTCAAAAGCCTCCCAAATTTGAAGAAAATGTATAAAATGCGTACAAAAACTACGTCTATAACTTTAGATTTTTTCTTTTTATAAATTAAACAAAATGAATTAACTTAAGCATTGGAAGGTTATCACAGGCACACCGGTATTGAACTAACTTGAGTCTCAGAAGGTTATCATAGACACACCGTACACATTGACAATTATTTCATTTTACAGAATAATTGAATACAAGAAGGCATGTGATTTGATACCCTTGTCTGAAAAAGAAAATAAACCAAAAGCTTGATTTAGAAGAAAGTCCGAAATACAAATTAATTACTATACATTGATAAAAAGCTTGCATTAACAGAATTTATATTGTGAAAAGCTATCAGGAGAATTATGGGCATTCAAGACAATCATACCAGGTAGCTGGTACGAGATGTATGAAATAGAGCCGAATTACGCAAAATTATAGGCATAACAACTTCATATGATCATATTTGAGACATCACATATAGAATCAACAATTAAGAACAGCCCTAAATATATATGGCACCATATTGAAAACTGAAGCTAACACTCCTCAAAAAAATGAAATAAAATGGCGGAGGGGCTTGATCACAACAGATTCATAGTATTCAAGATTGTAAAACATTCACTCACCTGTGTGCGTTTGACCCAAGGCAGTACCCTACCTTCCTCTACAAGCAAAGCGAAAAACACTCCCTCCGCTCCAAACAAATACTACAAAGCCTCTCATTTGAAACTCAAAACTCCACCATTTTCATTCTCATTTTCACAAACACAACAAAAATACAGAGGAGAACCAGAACAATTTGCCTCGAATTTTTCCAAAAAACCCACGAACATTTTCACTTTCTCCGAGCCTTTAGCCAACCGGTCCATACTGAGCCAACTTACGAAAACGTAAAGTTAGGATTTTTTTAAAAATACCGGCTCATGGCAGCCGGTGATTGTAAACGTGACGGCAGGAAAAGTTGGCCAGCCGCAGAAACATCAATATATGATGAATGCATAAGTAATATGGCTTTATAATGACGTCTTGTTTTAGAAAATGTGGCCCTCTTAAAATTAACATTATATTTCACTATTTATGATGTAACGGTAACACCAAGATATTCCGACTTCATCTTTTTTTCTTCTTTCAATTTAAGTTTCTTTTCTTTTCTTTTTTCTTTGAAGTCAATATATGCATATGATATTCCCAAAAGCAAAAGAAACAACATGGACTTGCAATCTTACCCAGCTTTCCAATTTAAGTTTATTTAGTTTTCCACTAATGGAAGAGCTATTTCACAGCCATAACAAGGTTCTTCAAATTTTTATTATACCGATTTAATGCTTAATCGTTTTATTACTATAAGCTGTCATGCTGATGGCATATAGGTTACAAAAGAGGAACTAATTTCTGGACTTGCAAGCAGAAAGTATTACTATAATCTGACGTTCTCATTGGGAAAAAGAAAAAAAAAGATTATAATCACTCAGGTATTTTCATCTTATCTTGATCTATTTGGAGTTCGGAGGTATATCAAATTTGCTTTTAGAAAATATCTTTTAAAACACAGCTTGTTGTCCCATTAATTTTGTCTGGTTAAACAAGTTGGTGTTGGAGAAGAGAAAAACTAGCCCAACAATAACCATTGCTCATCTACGTCTGCATCTCCATCTCCTTCTTTTTATTTTCTTCTTTTAATTCCATTAATTCTCACTTTTTCTTCCATGATGAGGCATCTCCATCTCTTTCAAATATGTCTGTTCATCTGGATAGTATCGCGGCTGATGGATCTTAGGCCTCATAGAATTAGAATTAGCGATGCTGATTTTTTCCTTCTAATCCTTGAATTTTAAATTGGGTTATTGGGGAGCTCCAATGATTGTGCCAGCTTCTAATTTTCAATGCTCGGGAAGTATGGTGCCATGGCTTTGAAAAGGCTGGTAGTATAAATTCTCTTCATTTTGTGGCACGTACCTTTAAAAATTTTGAACTCATCAGAGCATGTAATGATGATCCGAAGCATTCCGTCAGCAATAGCATTTTCGATCTCATGTATTAAGACAATTATTTGCTTTTACACATAGAAAGAGATGTACATATTAATTCCAAATTTGTTAACTACATGCAGAATTTGAAGTGTCGGTAGCCTCTAAAACCTAAACTCAAACCAGCTAAATCCATATCATAATCTTGCTTGATGTTCTCATCTTGAAATGATTGTAATTGATGGTATAATTTTCTTTAGCATATTTTAATTTATTGATAGTTTTTTGTTACTTACAATATGCTATTGTTCATAGCTTGCATCTATGTTTGCATGGAGATAGGGGCTGTGGTAGCTGGAGACAAGATTGATGTAGCAACAATAATTCCAAAGCAATACACTAGCTTAAAGAAGATGTGGCTGGATGTCAAGAATGTTTGCTTTGACAAGCCTATAAGACGTGCTAACGAAGTGAGAGTTTGTCATGTTGCCATGACTCGTAAACTTGTTGCATGTTTGATCGACCGGATGTATTTGGGCACTGAGAATCCATATGCTTGAGACAGTGTTTGATCTTGATTATGTTGAATGCTTCTATTGATGAGTTGAATGGATGATATTATTGAGACAGATGCAAAGATTTCTTAAATAGAATGATGAAGAAAGAACTGTGCTTTGGTAATTTATTTACTTGCAAAAGCCTCCATTTATAGTGGCTGTTGCTGTTCTAATTATTACCGTTTATTTACGACGGTTGTAATGGCAGCTTCATTTCATTTTTAAGAGATTTTTTTATAACAAATAATGTCAATTATTTTACATTGATGGGTATTTTGGTCTTTTTCGATGTTATGTGATTTCGGCCAAGCCTATTACCCATCGGTTCTCAAAGTTTTATTTATTAATTTATTATATTTGGTGAGAAGGGTATTTTAGTAATTTCAACATCCCACTAACAGTCAATCTAACCGATAATTAATTGTATATGTTTGTGGCGTTAGTAGCTCCAGCGACCAAGATTCCAATGCTACCAAATATAACGTCAAAAAATATAGTGGATGCATGAGCAATTCGCTTTATCATGATGTC
Source organism: Murraya paniculata (assembly GCA_030449075.1). Taxonomy (NCBI): domain Eukaryota; kingdom Viridiplantae; phylum Streptophyta; class Magnoliopsida; order Sapindales; family Rutaceae; genus Murraya; species Murraya paniculata. Next base: position 1,471,339 of record JAEVFN010000012.1, on the reverse strand, counting down.
CTGTTTTCAGAAAATGTAGCCCTCTTAAAATTAACATTATATCATCACTACACGGTGATATAATGATAACATCAACACATTCCGACTTCATCTTTTTTGGTTCTACCCGTGATCACAGATTTTCCTAAAGTTTTGTAGCATTTTCATTCCATTGGGGTAGATGCACCGATGCACAGCATAACTAGGTCAAGTGGTTTTACATTATTGTAGCTGTAAAATAAACTAAAAAAGACATCAAATGTATGCAAATAACAAGTGAGAATAGCCATGAAAATATAGGTCATCAAATTTACAACTCAAGCCACTTTGTGAGACTTGAGAGCAGTATTGAGCAGATTCGAAAAGTGTCATATCCTATGAGTTATCGTTAAGATATAATTATAAATTATATCCGGCAGCAAAAAAATTATAGCCTCTTCAAGTTGCTGAGATCTACTAAGTTATTGGATTGGTGTCTCAAACTCTCAATATCTTGTTGGTGATGCAAAATTAGTCAATAAGAATCCAGAACCAGTTTCTTCAACTTGTCAGTTCATGTAATGAGACCAGAACACTTGAAACTCATAAGTCAGAACCAATTGGTTCCATCAATCAGCTCGATTGATTCATATAGGGCCTTGACAGCTCAACCACATAAATGGCCTTGCGTTTGACCAGACTGAAAACACCACCGGATCTCCTGTCACCCCAATATAATTAGATTTGAGGAAAATAGGCTTTTAATTTGTAGTTTCCATGGCAATTTATGTCCCATCCATTCTCAACGCAATGTAAAAGGTATTTTCCAAAATCAATTCCATTGATTTCAGTACGAATTTTCCACGTTCATGGCAAGTTCTTTTAACAGGGACCCAAAGAAAGCCATCATGTCATGGACATGTTGCCCCATCATGTCAACAGAGGAAAACCACCATTTGAATTTCCAACTTGGACAATGAAGAATGAATGACAATCAGAAGTAAGCTCCTCTACACTAAACCAGTGTTTCCATGAAAGCTTTCATGTTTCTTACATCTTCTTTTGACTCTGGGTAACTTGGTGGTTTAAAAAGCTTCCACAGTCCCACCGGATGTCGGCTCTTCACTTCACCTCCTGAAAACCTCCCATACAATTTTTCACACTCTGGATAAGGCTTTACATATAGATTATAGAATCTGAGCCTACTAGGTTTTATCAGATCCTTCAACCCCACCTCAGAACCAAGCCCACCTTTTCCTCTCAAATACTCAATCACATTGCATCGAGGAACGATATGTTTGTCAAAATTCACTCCCAAATATTCTGGCACCTCAACCAGGCAACCAACATTGAATTTCACTCTGTGCACCAAGAACTCAATCTTCTTCTCAATGTCTTCTATCCCATACGTCATCACTCTCGGCTCTTTCCATAGAACCTTAAAAGCTTCTCTACGAATCAACCCGTGTTTGCATAAACAATCAACTCTCAATTTTACTTCAAATCCAGCTCTAAACGCTCCCTCACCAAAAATTTTCCACTTTATTGGCTCCCGGCATTTCAAAGACCTTAACAGCTCTAAACACCGAGAAAACTCCCCTAACTCCATGCTTAGTACCCTTGGTTCTCTAACAATCTCTTTCCTAATCATATCTTCACCAAAACCCCAATGCCAAAACTCATCAAGCAATGGTTTTAACCTATCTTCAACATCAAATCCTATAACCCCAGGAAAAAGACAAAAAATTCGTTCAATCCCTTCCCCAGCAATTCCAATTCCCTCAAAGAATTCAATTCTCCTACAAACTTCACCTTCATTCATCAAAATCACCCTAGGAAACTCCTCTAAAACCCTATTTACAGTACCCTCACTAAACCCTAAACCCTTCAAGACCTTCATAGTTTGAAAAACCCCATCTGGGTCTATCTCGAATCTTCTAGAAAGTTCCAAAAAGTTCCTAACCACCAACGGAGACACACCCAAATCCCCAAATTTTAAAACATCCACTTCCCATTTCTTCAAGAATTGAACATCTAAAACCCCAGGACAGTCATTGATCAATGAAACAAGGGACTTCTGAGTAATCTTAAATGACACGAGAATGCTCAAAGACTTGTCAAGGTCATTCAAATTGTTTGAATTCAACAAAAACGGATTCTTTGAAATGAAACTGTGGAGCTGAGAGGGAGGAAAACCGTACCTTTGGAGAAGGCTTGCAAGGGAAATTTGCATCCTGTAATTGGTTTTTTCATTGGAAAATGAAAGTTTCGGGATTTGGGATTTATAAGGGTTTGTAGAAAAGAAAAAACGGTTACTTGCAAAGACGCGATGACGAGTTGTTCTGGTTATCAATGTGAAGACCATTGGAGATGGCAGCAACTTTCGAGCTGTGTTAGATTTTGTATGGATAGGTGTCTCTATTGTTACGCAAACTTGCCGGTTACCGCTATGGCTTTGAAGGTCTTCTAATTCGAAAGTTCTGAGCAAAGTACAAACCATGGTTACTCGTCAGAAGCAAAAAAATTATTTATTTATTATTTTTTTTTTTTTTTGGGGGTTGGGGGGGAATAGAAGTGTACTATAAAGGAATCCATTTTTACTTATTTTATTTTCAGTTTGGTTATTTTATTTTATTTTTTAGTTTCATTTATCGGATCCTCATTTTGGTTATCTTTTTACAGCCTCAAGAAAATTACATTTTTTTGTTATATACATGTGAATATAATTATGTTCAAAATTAGTATATATTTACCTTAACCATTTTATCTTACCTACAGAAAATTTAGTACAAATTCATATTTACTCAGAATAGTAAAACACCACCCTACTTCTGTGTTTTGATCCCAGTTCCCTCCTCTACAAGCAAAGCAAAAAAGACTCCCTCAAATCCTAAACAAGTACAAAACCTTTCTCTGAGTCTGAAAATTACACCATCTTCATTTTCCACTACCAAATAAAAATGCAGAGACTTCTTTCTCTCAAGCAACTTGCCTCAAAATCAAATTTCCCCAAAAATCCCACCAATTTCACTTTCTCTAAACCTTTCACTTGCCACCCAAATGTCCAAAACCACCATTTGAGCTCTTTCCCTAAGCACCCATTTCATTCTACTCTTTCAAGGAGGTCTCAGCTGAGTCTTTCACTCAAAAGTCACGCGTTTCTCTTCAACCCATTACTTGCAAAGCGGTTGTTCACGAGTTTGTTGAATACCCAGTTGAGGAAAAGCTTTTTTTATGGCAAAGTTTTGTCCTTTAGAGCTCAATTTCCTGAACGAAGCTTTGCGTCTTTGCGGTATCGCTGGTAAGGTGCCACTCGCTTTTATTTTTTTCGTCGGTATGTTTGTTTGCTGAGAAAGTCTGAGGGAGTGTATCAAAAGTTGATATTTTTACTAATTGATCATTTCTTTGATATTTTTACTAATTGATCATTTCTTTTTCTTTAATCTTTTACTTTCCTTTAGTTTTCTCAGCTGCCAAACAGATTCAGAAATTGTATTCATTTTGATTTTTTTTTTTCAATATTTGAGTGTTGAGAGTAAAGCTGTGAAAAGTTAGAAGAGGACAACATGTGGCATTAGGAAATTTGACAATCGTACAAACAGTGGTTCCTTTTAAGTGTTAACTGACATTATTGTTTTATTTCATATAACCAAAAGCTTCTGCTTTCTTTTCCGGAACTTTCTCTCTCTGTGAATTCTTTTTTCTCTATCGGATATTCAAAATAAATTTGTATTTGGGATATTAACAGGCAGTTCAAGTTAAGATAACAACTGGTGTACTTGAGCTTTATATTTGGATTTTTGCTGTGTGTTTGCTGCGCTGCTATCTCTTGTGGTTTCTGAATTCTGATGCCATGATCAAATGTAACAATCCTGTAATAGAAATATATGTAATAGCACAATGATTGCTTTTTCCAGGACTGATTGTAAATGCTATATGCACTTGATACATGTGTGTATTTATATTTCTGTATTCAAATTCTATAATTGGTTTTTCATTTTTAATTTTGAGGAGTCAATGAGTGCTGCAGATTGTGTTTCTGTTGGAACCGTGAATATGAGTGTAAAGAATTATATTGTGTTTAGGATTCTTAGATCTATTTCTTGGTATCAAGCATCGGTCAGGATTATTCAACTGTAATTCTGATTCTAGCTTGCTACTCTTTAATGCTCTAATGTTAACATTGTCTGAAGTTTTGTTAACTAATTTCCTTTATAAGATGGTAAAAATAATATGTGTGTGTGTGTGTGTGTGTATTCAATGACAATCCTAAAGTTTAATTGGTAGACTTGCTCCTCTGAAGAAAGACAGGCTCAATCTCCTACTGTAACAAGTTCTCCTTCAACACTTTGAATTAACATTAAAGTTTCTGGTCACTTAATGCTCTAATCTCCTTAATTTTGGATAATGTATTTAGTTAATGAGTGATGTAATATGTTCTTTCCCCTCATATTCTGCTAGTTTGTGTGGTGCCCTTTTACCATGCATCTGCCATATTCTATTCCCTTGTCATCTCTTCAATTGAGCTAAGAGAGTGGCAAGCAGTCTCTTTTATGGTGCTTTTCATTTGAATACAGTCAAATGCCCATCATACACCATTCTAAATTTATTTCCTCTGCCATTCCCCGACTGAAGTCTGAGATGATGGACCATCATTTTGAATGCACAAGCATCATTACGACTGTATAATGGTTTCCTTTTTGGAAAGATGGAGCTCTCTTAAAACTTACTTTCAGCTTAGACTATATGCTTAACTTCTCATGTGCAAATTTATCTCATCTCCTGTTTACAGGAGATCATGGTTGCGGCAATATGGCTCTAATGAAGTCGTCTATGGCTTGATTATGGCTAATACTGCTGTATTCATGTTATGGCGTATTGCAGATCGCAAGTTTATGGCGAATAACTTTACTGTAAGTCCTCCGGTTAGATTTAACCCAATAATGAAAAATATAGCTTTTGCTTGTGGGAACAATCTTGTATTGTCAAGGTGCACTGTCTTTTAAGGTGCTGGATCCAGGAATCAAACCTGAGACAATTTCTTTTAGCATTGTAATTGTAGCAATTTCTAGTTGTGTATGATGCTAAGCCGAGGATTTAGAAGGCATTCCAATTAAAATGGAACTTTTAGAAAACCATAGTGTCTTAATATAATAGTATTCCAAATTTTAAATTTTATTTTATCCTAACTTGTTGATGGTTCTCTAAACAGATTTCATTAGACAATTTTTTGAGTGGACGTTTGCACACATTGATAACTTCAGCATTCAGTCATATTGATGTGGAACACATTGTGTCCAACATGATTGGACTTTACTTCTTCGGGATGAGTGTATGTAGCATATCTTTTATTCTATTATTTGGTTCAACTTTTATATTTCTTTCTCCTATTTAATGCTGACAAAGCTCCTTCCTTTTAGTTGGTTTTTTTCATGATTCAAACCTCATGATATAGTTAGATAAAGGTCACCTAGATAATGAATTTTGCAAGAGTGAGTTAACTCAAGAAGCTATCATTTGTCTTTACACCTTTATTAGGATATACAGAGATCATCACCAGAACCTTGATAAACTAACAGTATTGCGAGCAACAAAATTTATTAATTATGCGAATATTAATTAATCGAAATATTATTTAGCACTTTGATCCTAAGTAGGGATTGGCAAAACCTATTACTTAATTGAGGTTTTAATTTATCGAAGTTTTACTTCTATTCTCTAGAAACAATGAATTGGGATGGTTAGATATCTTTGCATCTAATCATTTAAAATGATGGCCTATATCTGTTAATTCCTACAGGCAATGTATCCAGGCTAATTCTGAGTCTTCATTTAATACAAGAATTTTTAAATTGAAATAAGTTATAAAATGGAGACGATTCACTTTAATTGGGAAGCTTTTTGGCTTCAATTATAGGCTTTATGCTGTGGCCTTTGCATAAAACCTTCATTTAACATTTTTTTTTTTGGGTTGCATGAAAAGACATATTTTCTTAAAAATTAGGAAAATTTATTGCTGAAATTCATTTGGGAATTTGAGAAAGAAGGAAAACGATGCAAATCATTAGAGTTACAGTTGTTATTATCAGGTTAGACTTCAGTTAGTACATAATATTGTCTGTTTCCTATGGAACATGTTAAGTTATATTTTGAATTGATATTGAATCATTTCTGGTATGTTTGACTATCATTATCCTTTCCATTTTCCCTAAACTGCTTGAATTTAAATCTTGAGTTGATTAACCATTTTACTTGTTGGTAGGAACATTTATGTCTAAGACATTGTAACAGTGACTGTGAATAGATACATGGCAGAGGATAACAACTATAATTTGAAAGGCAATTAAAGGATTTAGACAGTTGATATTACTCTTCGTGCCTTTTGCATGCAAATCAACTTTCATTACATCTTCAATGCATGTTTGGGCAGATTGAATTAGCTTTCTTGAGCTAGTTTGTAAAATGCTGAGTTTTCTCTTTTTGATAGAAGTGTTCTGCATTGGGCAGATTGGAAGAACCTTCGGACCTGAATATTTACTGAAGTTGTATATGGCGGGGGCAATTGGTGGTTCGGTATTCTATTTAGTGCATCATGCATTTTTGGCTATGTCATCAAAGGTACAGTGGTTCCAGATATGATCTGAATATCTACTGAGCTATGAGATGCTGAAACATAGGATTAGTAGTTGGTGTAAGCTAATGTATGATAAAATGTGCTATATCTCTGATGGATAAAATCTGATCTTGATTGTTCAATGCATTTTTTATGTATCAGTAGTAGGAAAGATTTTGTATTTGGTTCCCTGAAATTCAAATGTGGATTTTCATAAGGAGTTGTGCTTATGGCTAGTTTCCAAATTCCTAGATCTGTTGGCAAATCACTGTCCTTTAGCTTATTCTCATTTTATGCTATATGCAGCAGCAAGGTATGTGGACGGTAAACCATTCCAGGGCTCCAGCATTGGTAAGCTTTTGGACTTCTTAACTACAAAGCACTCTACTTATTATTCAGAGTAGGCAACTGGATGAATGTGATGCCTTGTCCTGGTCAGTCTTTTGAAATCAATAAAAAATTAGAAGGCATTCATTGTCTCATAACGATAATTCCTGCAATCCATTTCAACCATATTTCTGAAATCAGTGAGATTTTATCATGAATTCAGACCCTTTTTTGTATGTGTACCAGTTCTTCTCGTTTTGCATGTATTTGGAATGTGACAACTGATTTTCAAGCGATAGATTTCCACTTTTTTATTTTCTGAGGAATTTTAAAATTTTATGTTGTTCTTTTTCCCCCATATAATGCCGTAAAGAGCTTTATTATTTCTAAATATCTGTTTTTGGTCTTTATTACAAATTTATCTAATTGTCCACTAATTTTAGATATTTGTTTCATATATTTTGTTTCTCTATTATTATTATATAACAATTAGAAGATTAGACTTTCTGTGATCATCTTGGTGGTGCACCTAAATAAAAGCAGTGTTTGCTCTTGTTCTTTGATTGCCATGTTGAAAGCATTTCCGAGGTTATGTTTGTTTGATAGAAGATGAAGGAAAGCATTAAAAATTTAAATTATTTCATCGGCTCTTAACAGTAATTCTGTTTTTTCATCTTCTAGATATATAAATGGAGCACTAGTTTGAGATTAAAGTACACTTAACTTTGGGGGTCTGCTTGTGTCATTTAGGGTGCAAGCGGGGCTGTGAATGCTATCATGCTGCTTGATATATTCCTGAATCCAAAGGCTACTCTCTATTTTGAATTTTTTATACCCGTTCCTGCCTTTTTACTGGTAAGTTCCCTTGTAACCCACATCAGCAAAGACATGATTGTTTGAGGTTGATTTTAACATCCATTTATATTGCTTTGTCTTGTAGGGGGTGTTTCTAATTGGGAAGGATGTGTTGAGGATAATAGAGGTATGTTTGTTATCTTTCTCTGGCTCTATGGTTTATGAAACATATTTCCTTAATTAATGAAACTTTATGTTATTCAAAATGGTCAGCTATGAGGTATGGTACAAAGAAGTGTAAAATTTTCCAGTTTTAGAACCAAGATGCCTTTTCTTCCCAAGCTGTGATTTGTGAAACATAAACATGCATACGCAGATTTACTTGCACTACCATTTTTCGACAGTGACCTCACTAAATCAAGGTCTTTCAATGCATACGCCATACCATGAAGCAAAGATTGATGTGAATTTGATGGATATAATTGTTTCATCACAGGGGAATAGCAACATCTCAGGGTCAGCTCATTTGGGGGGTGCTGCTGTTGCAGCTTTAGCATGGGTGCGAATCAGAAGAAGACGATTTTAAATTGGTTGATCTGCTAACCCTTATCAGTTCTTGTAAATGAGCTGTTGCAGCAGCAGGTACAGCACTGGGTCGAATTAAAAGGCGTTTGAATTACTGGTTGCTATGCTAATTGTTTATGTTACCATACAGAGTGAAAATTAAAAATTGTTACAGCCTTCTCTGCAGTGTGTTTATTTCTTGCCTATGGTCCCTAGAGTCTTTTAAAAAGTTAATATGGCTTCTTATGCTTAGAAGTGTTGATAACAACTGGGTTCACAGGCATTTCATCTTCAAAAATTAAATTTTTTTAAAAAAAACATTAGTCATAAGTGTCATAACCTTCGTTGAGAAAATTGAAATTGCTTCTGAATCTTGGGAATGGTGATTGATAATATAATAAAAAAAAACAATTTTTTTTTTCCTTCAGCTGTTAAACATGCATACAATGCTTGCTTGCGCATTGTATGCATGTTTAATATGAAACCAGCCAGAACTTGGGTATCTCTTTAGAGAGAAGCAGAGCACAGCAGAGCAGCAGTTCCTTTAAACAAAATTGTCGGCATGAACTTGGGAAAAAGCCAAGCATTAAGTACAGCATTTATACAGGGAAGCTTGTTAAAGCAATTCATCAACTCCTTTCAATTTTCTTTCAAGGGATGCACCGCTGAGTCTACTCTATAGGGAACAGGGTCCAAGATAACGGCTCTGTCTGGAAAATTCATATAATAGGTCAGCTACTGTTTAATTAATTAATAGCCCGTTTGCAGGTACGATCGACCATATGAATCTTAATTATGTACAGAGGAAAAGCATGCGTAGGCAGCAGGTTCCTTTAATCCTTTTTGCCCACTCTTGTGGTTTGTTTGTTGTTCCTTCTTCCTACGACCAATAAACTCATGCAGGCGTGTATTGTTCAAGATTGTATTAATACTATTAGCCCTCCTGTAATAAGTTATATTGCCCTCTGTGAAGTCAAAATCTGATACCGTAGGGTCACGGCTATGGGTGGGCACTGGTTCGGTTCCAGTTCGGTTGGAAAATTTTTTATTTGGTTTGGTTTAAAAATTTTAAAAGACTGATTTCAGTATTTTTATTCGGTTCAGATTCGATATTACTCAATTCGGTTTTTTTATTTATAAAAAACCGAACCGAAACAAAAATAACGTAACGAAATGAAACAAAAAAAAAAACCAACCAATCCCTAAAAGCCATGTGGCATTTTTAATTTAAAAATTATTTTTTCAGTTTTTTGAGTTCGGTTTTCGAATTTAAAATTTTAAACTGAAAGCCAAATCAAAATATTTAATTTTATACCAAATTAAAATATTCAATTTTTTTTTTAATACCAAATCAAACCGTCAAAAAACCAAATCGAACGGAAAATTTTATGAGTGCGGTTTGGTTTTACCCACCATTAGTCAAAGTTGGGACCAAAGTATGTCGCCACTTATGTCTTGATGCATTAGCAACAACATGTCAATAACTTGTTTGAATCTTCGCTTCATACATTTTTCTGGACATCAATTTTCTTCTAAATATTTAAAAATATATGTACAATTCATCATGAGTTTAGATATTCGGATAGCAGAGTTAATTTAGAAAGATTATACAGGTGGAAAATATATTAAGAAAGTAACTTTAAGGATTAAAAAAGCATTTAACAAGATTTTTTATGATAATTTACTTTTAACCTTTATTTCTGTCGAGATTTAAACTGAAGTGGCAAACTCAACAGAACTACAGTACAAACATTATTGAATCAATTAACAGCAAGAGACAAGTAAATATTATGTTGTTTTATTAAAATTAGATTTTGTTCTCAAATACTTGGTGTGGGAGCGTGACAATTCGTGATAATAACTGGCCCCTATTTATTACTATCGCAAATCCATTTATCAATCTATGATCAAGTACGACGGCCCCACGTCAAAGCATTCTGATTTGACACCTGTCCCTCTAGCCTTCTTTGAGATCCACGTTAGCTTTATATACCAAAGCTCCTCTGGGCCCATCCCAGAGGGGACCCTATATTATCAAGCCATTCTCCACGCGACACGTGTCCAGTCAGCCTGTTTTGATTTCCATCTCACCCATCAGAATTGAGAAGACGCGCACGCTCTCGCTCTCTCTCTCTCTGTGCTTCTAATCCTTAGGTTTTTAACTAAACCAAAATTAAAAATATAAATTAAGAAAAATATTTCACTCTTTCAGGTCTCTTTGCTCATTTCTCTCTTTTTCCTATGACACTTATTTAGTCTCTCATTTATTTCTTTATTTTATTTTCTGCATGAACTCAAAATCCACTTAATCGCCATAAATTAAAAAAAACCCCCATTTCTCCCTTCTGCCACTTTCTCGAGAAAATTTTTGAACTTTCTAATAAACTGGAGATTTTCCCAGAAAGAAAAATAAATTTAAAAGAAAATGAGGTGGGAAAAGGTCCAGCTGAAGAACCCACAAGCACTAGTGGCTCAACAATTAGTCTCAAGTGAAATATCCAGTTCAGGGCCAGGCAAGAGATGGGGCCACACTTGCAACGCCATTAAAGGAGGCAGATTTCTTTATGTTTTTGGTGGCTATGGCAAAGATAACTGCCAAACTAATCAAGTTCACGTTTTTGATACTGGTACCTTCTTTTTATTTTCCCACTGAATATTTGTAATAAATGCCTGTTCTTAAAGTTTGCATTTTGGTTTATGTTTTGTTTAGTGCAGTTGCAAAAATTGGATTTTTTTTCCTAAATGGGTGTATTGTTTGATTGATTCTTGGTTCAAAAAGTTGGTTATTTTAGGGTTTATGCTGGGTTTATTTTGATGGATAGTTATGGGTTTTTGTTATTGGGGGTTAATGTTGTGATTGCTTATTGGTTTCCAGAGATTATTAGCATTAGTGCTTTTGTGGGTTTGCTATAGTAATGATTTTTTGGTTTTATTTTTAACTATATATGTAGGGTTTTCTATATTAACATGGTTCTGTTCTTTTTTGTTATGTCTTTTAATTCTTGTGGCTTGTGGGTTTAGTGTCAGTTCCGCATTTGGAATCCTTTTCCCCTTTGGGTTGTTGCAAATTTTCAGTCATGCCAACATATCAATGTTAGTGCATAGCATCTTTTGGTATTCTTTTGCTGGAACTTCATCTTATTTTTCCTGTCTAAAGTTGCACTTCTTGTATTTGATAGGCTTTTTTGTTGTTTCGTATTCTTACATTCTAAATAGCTGCTTTGCAGTTAATCAGACGTGGAGCCAGCCGGTGATAAAGGGCAGCCCGCCGACTCCGCGGGACAGCCACAGTTGTACGACTGTTGGGGAAAATCTCTATGTTTTTGGTGGTACAGATGGAATGAATCCTCTCAAAGATTTGCATATATTAGACACTTGTAAGTCTTTTTTGTCCCCTTACTTTTTTCAGCTTCAATTTGTCTTTTGTTTCAAATGGTAATATCTTACCTGCGTGTTTGTTGATTTATACATTGGCAATTTGCTAGAGTAATAATTATTTTCTGAAAGTAGACCGATGAGAGAAAACTGTTAAAGTCTAAGGATTTATTGTAAGTTCTATTTCCTAATCTTGTTTTGTTGTATGTTTTATATGTGTGATTCTTTATATTGTGTCTATCATAATTGTAGCTTCACATACATGGATATGTCCGAGTGTAAGAGGTGAAGGGCCGGAGGCACGAGAGGGTCATAGCGCGGCCCTTGTTGGTAAACGACTCTTCATATTTGGTGGTTGCGGAAAATCCTCTAATACCAATGATGAAGTATATTACAATGATCTTTACATATTGAATACAGGTGAATTTGTCTATTTTCTGTTGGTTACTAAACAATTGGCCTATGTTGGTTTTGATCACTTAGATTCTGATTTGCAGTCATAATACATTCATCTGCATCTAGATCGTGAATATCGAATATAATAGGGTTAAATTTCTCATCTTGTGTGAATGTTACCTGAGAGAACATCTGGAAGTACTCAGGGTGTGGGGCAGTTCGTTATTTGTAATGTGGTATAGCCTTGGAGTGAACAGTTCGTTGGATATTTACCGCATCTAGTGTCCCATTGATACATGTAGCAAACAAAATGTTTCGTTTCATCCCTTTTCCTCTCTTGCAGAAACCTTTGTGTGGAAACGTGCTACAACATCTGGCAATCCGCCATCTGTGCGTGATAGCCATACCTGCTCATCTTGGAAGAATAAGATCATTGTGATTGGTGGTGAAGATGGACATGACTATTATTTGTCTGATGTTCATGTCCTTGATACAGGTTTCTGATTTTTTTGTATACATGGCTGGTTGTCTATTTATTAGAAAAATTCTTCTATTAATTGCATAATCTGGTTCAATTTTGCATGGTAGTGCTGCTTTTTAATATTTTTGTTGGTGTTATTCTCTATTTTATTAGATACCCTTACTTGGAAGGAGTTGAACACTTCTGGCATGATGTTGTCACCTCGAGCTGGTCATTCCACTGTTGCATTTGGCAAGAATTTATTTGTGTTTGGTGGATTTACAGATTCCCAAAACCTATACGATGATCTCTATATGATTGATGTCGGTAAGTTTGATGTAATTAGTGATAACAATTAACAACTATTGAAAATGTTCCATACCATCATGAATAATTGAACTGTACACATGGGTGCATTATTTTAATTTTTAACTAAATTTTCTTCCAGAGGCTTATAGTTGATACTTTTATGCATATACCTCTTATTGTTCATATCTTCTGTCTCCCAATGCAGATTCTGGTTTATGGACAAAGGTGATTACTACGGGTGAAGGACCTTCTGCTAGATTCTCGGTGGCTGGGGATTGTTTGGATCCCCTGAAGGGTGGTGTCCTTGTGTTCATAGGTGGTTGCAATAAGAGTCTGGAGGCACTGGATGACATGTATTACTTGTACACAGGTTCAGCACACTCCTTTGTATTTACCCTGAATTAAATTTTAGCTGGTTCCAAGCGATCATTTGGTTCTGGAATTTCTCCTGGTTATTAAGTAAAATATCTTGTATATTATACTATAGGATTTTAGCTCTGAGATATTGTATGCTACTCGTACAAAGGTGTATTTGTTGCTAATTAAGTGTAATATCTGATTCTAGGACTTGTAAATGAGCGGAAGTTAGAGAAGTTGTCCCTAAGGAAGCAACTGAAGCTAAAGTGCCAAGAACAAAATCTTACTCCAGTCCACGATAGAGCTCTGGTTAGAATTGACATGATCTCCGATGTGCACCAACCTACGCCTTTGTTGAGTTATGGCGAACCAAGTAAGAATTACTTTTACCAACTTTTGATCTTCTTTAGGTTCTACTAAAAATATTGAAATCACTAGTTTGTGTATCTATTTGAATTGGTTGGTGTTGGAGTTGACCTTATGCAATATTACTGTGAAGAATGACTTGAGCGCTTCAGTAATTTGGTCATTGCTTATTCCCTTACCTTCCTTCTGCAAATGGCATTTTGATTATGGTTTTATTTGTCTCGATTGGAAAGGAAAAATTATACATTCAACCTTTCCCTTTTTGTATGTATTTATTTATTTTAATAGAATGCACTCCAAATATCTGCTCTAACCACAAAATGTGTGAAATAGGATAGTAGTGTAATTGGAATACTGCAGAATTATTACCAAAAGAAAATTTCTGGTGTAATGCTTAGATTATCTGTTTTCTTCAAGCATAGTAGAGTTTGTTAAGGTTAACTTCAATGCTGGTTCATGCTTTACTTTGAAAGAATAAAATCACTGGAAATATAGAAATCAGATGATCAGTTATGGGGGTGTTATTCGTTTGCTGTTTCTGATCAAAGAAAGACTTAAATTTTGGACTAGGAAACTCCAAGCGTACTAGTTGGACATTCGCTACCTGCTTTTAGTTAATTCAGAAAATGAGGATCTGTCTTTAGTAATTCGTAACATGTGTTCAATTTTCAATTAATCTCTCATCCTTTTTCAATTATTTCTGATAACCATGTCACCTAGGAATCAATAATCTTCTGCTACCAAATGCAACCATTGCTGTTTAGCGATCAGAAGAGAAACAAATGTGAGAATTAAGCTGCCTTTTTAGCAGCAGCAGGTTGCTTGCTGTTGGGATAAGGTGACTTTGAAAACGTAAGAGCTTAGTGTTGCTTTACCTCAAGAAGTGTTCATTTGGGACTCCTTTCTGAAATCCAAGGTCATTTCATTTAGTTAACTATATATAACCTATTTAGGTATCACTGAAAGGTAGTGAACGATTTTCTATGTTATCTTGTGGAGCTTTGGGGACTAATTGACTCCAAAGTATGATCCTTGGAAAAGAGGTATTCCTTTGGTTGATTATTTAAATCTAAAATTGATTAGAAACCAGAGCTGCTTTTTTTTTTAAATTAAAAAAAAAAAAATTTACGAGTGAGCCTAGTGACGAAGCCTAATACTTTGCAGGAGCTGTTCTCTGTAAGTGTTTGTTACACCTAAAGTGTTTTTCATCCAACTTGTTGCCTGCAGTGGCCATTGAATGCCGGGTTTGAGATGTAAGATGATATATTAGGTTACTTCTTAATTAGCCAAAAGTGACAATGGGAACTTAGGAATTTCCCTGATGATACGTGGTTATCTTCTAATATTTCCGCTGCATAACGTTTTTTAACCAACATTGTTTTCCTCAGAATGTGTGCATGCACTCTCATGCTTGGAAGACTTTTACAATGGTGTGGTTTGTGGGTATGCTTTCTGCATGGGTTCCTTGAATAGAATTTTCTTTCGTATTTGATAAATCATCTTGGTGTATTACATTCTTGACACATTGCTGATACGTTGTCATTCATTTAGCTCTTTACTTAATTAAGAACATGGTCTTATTTTTGGGTTAATTTTTTTAATTTCCTAGGGAATGTTTTCTGTATACTGTATTTATTAGTGTTTAATTGCAGGGAGAGATAATTTTACATTAAATGAAAGTGTTGCTCTACAAGGGAAGAAGACATTTCAAGCTAAGGTTACTGAAAGCTTCCCTCTTGGATATACTATTGAAACTACTATAGATGGAAAGTCTCTCCGTGGTATATTATTTGCAAACAAACCAACCTCTGCCAGCACAACTAATCATAATTCTAGTAGGTATGAACATAATCACAATTTCCATCTTTCTTTTTCCATTTTTTCCCCCTTTCCCTAAATTGTTTTAGTTTTGGTTATGTCTTTCTATATTATGATCTCATCAGGAAACGGGCTATTGGGGAAATTGGTGGTGGTGCAATGTTGAATGGTGATTGCAACAGCAATTCAAAAGCTTTTAAAGCCCTCAGGCGGGATGGAATGGATCACGAACAAGTTGATGGTGTTCATATAAAGGAATTCTCATCACATGAGGGAGCTGCGGCTGCTCCAGATATGAAGAATCCTGCACATTCTGATGCTTTTGAGGCTGTAAAGGTTGTACATTCTTTTTATCTTAGATTCTTGAGGTAATTGAAGACTAGATATTTGGTTAGAAATACTAAATTAAGAGCATTGGTTGGGTTAAATACTAAATAACTGCTGGCCATAAGAACTGCAAATTACCTAATTTGACTTATCTGTGGTAATTGTAAATATTGTGGTAAGGATTTGTGTTATTTATGTAAATTCTTTTGGATTTAACATTTCTTCAGTTGTTGGGTGACTATCAGAATGCGTCTCACCAATCATTAAAACACCATTCAAGTGGAAGTGGTTAGCTTTTGAAAGTCACATCCTTCAATCAGTTATCCTTTCTTCTCTATCTGTGACTCCTGCAGTACCATACCTGTAATTTTATGGCTAAACAGATCCATGTCTTCAATGCTAAATGCAAAAGTACTTGTTGCTTGGTTTTCTTTGTTCATTCATGACACTTACGAGATTACCTTGTCTTGTCAACTTCTTGGGCTTCTTCAAACTCTTATTGTATAATTTGTGCAGGATCCCGTAGATTCAGAACCATCAATTGCTCAGTTGAATTTAAATGATGATAGGACAACTAATGCTCCAAGCTCGACCACTGAAGTCCCAAAAGAGAATATATGCTCCACAGATAAGGGCTCTGCCACTTTGTCGCTGAGCAAAGGTATGAATATCCTGTGCTACACGTGGTTCTGCTTGGACATGACCTGGACTAATTTCTTTGAAGGAGTTGTTAATTGAAACAAGCGTGCACATTTGAAATGTGCCCGATAAAAAACTTGGTTTTTAAATGCATTATAGCAAAACTGAATTTCATGGGTGTTTAGATAATTTTAATGTGTGTATAGTTCATTTTTCAGATTCAGAATATATTGTTTCAAATGCTAGAGGGGTTTTTGATGAACAAATGACCTGTTTGTGTTTGCAGATGACAAGATACCAGTTGCTGAGTGTCAGGCAGATCCTTCAGAACCAATTTGACAAGAAAACATGGCCTTTTTAACTGTTTGACATGACTACTGAGCAAAATTACAATACGAACCACAAGCCATTGTAAATTCAACACATCAAGGTGGTAATAGATGCATCATTTGACCTGTGTGATATAGAACCTGTTAACTGGTGTTATCTTCCTCCATCTAACACTTCTTTTCATTCTACCAGCTGGTTCTCTCCTCTGATGGAATATTAGCTATTTGAAAACATGACTGACTAGTTGTATGGTGATATCTCTTGATTAGTTTTAACTTCAACCCCAACTGCTTCATACACTGAGGGGAAAAGGAATTGCATGGCCAGGTTGGTGATTGTTATGGTATCACTTCATTGCAGGGAAGGACTCGGTTGCTTTACGGCAAAATAGATCAACCATGTATCAGATGCTGGGACAGTGTTACTGTTGACATCTTTCTGCTGGAGCTAATGCAATATTGTTCCCTAAGAATGTTATCTCAAAGAATTTTGTTACTTCAGGCACAAATCATCTTAGTGTATGGTAACTTTCATCTTAAAAGAGCTAGTCATGATTCCTCAGTTGGCTTTAAAATGTTTAAATGAATTCTTTTTCCTTTTTTTTTTGTTTTATGCTTTGTACCTGTATTATAACCATCTATCCAATTATATACATGGCCAGAAAAAGCAGCCTGCAATATTCAGCATCGTTGGATTTCATTTCACATTATGAAATGTCAAAAAAAAATCCTAAAAATATATTTGTACTAATCTTCATCGACGTTGTTGGTATTGGTCCAATTGGTAACATATATAAAAAAATATATAAATATATATAAATATATATATATATATATATTAAAAGAAGGAAAAAAAAGTCATGGTTAACCATGCATCGTCAATATAATAAAATAAGATTGCGACGGCTTTCTTTCTGGATTCGTTATATTATATGGTATCGGATTAGAATCTTGGTCAAAATAAATATGAGGAAATGAAAAATCCCATTTGAGCATCTCTTATGGGAACCAAGAGAATCATATTGTATGGCTGTACTCTAATATAAGAAGATACCTTGGAAATCAAATGAAAGATTAATAAACTTTGTTACATTGCCAAAGCGATGGTGAAGATGTTCACACATGCCAAATTTTAAGTTTCAAAGGTTTAGCTGTTAAGCAGAACCCAACACATCCTCCAAGATAAAGTATATTACACGGTGCAAATAAAATTATCTTCCATTATCTAACAGATTCAGAAATTGTTGGCCTCAACTTCTAAGGTCCCTAAAGCATCTGTCATCAAAGGTTCCAACCTCAACCTGAGGCCTCATTTCTCATTACCGCCGAACAGGTAATCCAAGGAAGATCCTCCACCAGGGGCCGCATGCACCTTAGTTGTAGGACGATCCTGTCGAAAAGTAAAGTTATCAAACATCAAATGAAACATGTGTCTGAAAAAATACATTAAAAACATGCAAATGTGATGTTGAAAAAGTACATTAAAAACATGCAAATGTGATGTTAATCTTTACATGAAAATTAATCTTTACCTGAAATAATAAATCAAATGATACATGCTTGCATCAGTAGAAGAAATGCAAGTAGGTTAAAAGTATTAAGTTTAGTAATGATTTGGTACAACACACATATCTAGCAACAGAAGATGGTTATAACTAAGATCATACAGTGAGGAAGTTGCCACAGTTCTGGCCATCAGCGCGAAAATAGTTGTTCGCTTTGTTCGCTGGAACTCCAGCTGGCATCTGCTTATTGACTTCTGCGGGTGGTGCTGCCAGTGCGGCTGTGGTAGCATTTTGAGGAGCTCCAGTGTTTGCAGGCTCAACTTGGTTCCGAGGAACTTCAGTAGCCTTCGGAGTGGGTTTTGCCAGAGGAGCCTCTCCGCTTCCGAAAAGGTACCCCAAAGAACTTTGTCCTCCACCGCTGCTGACTCCACGACCCATAATCTCTCTCTTGAACTTTTATCTAACAAATCCTAGATCCTGTGCTAATTTAGCGACAGAAGCAAATGCAACGCAAGTATTAGCCACTACAAATTTCAACCAACGTTCCAGAGTTGATGCAACATGAAATCAGGGCACAAACAAGTCTTCAAAGACTAACCCACCCTAGCTCAAGCTTAACATAGTTCCTCTAATCATTACCCCGATGTAACATTTTACAAATAACAGATCCAAAAAAGATCAAGAAAAACAACAAAATTATGAAAAGCAAATGACATCGAAAATTTTCTTGCTGCATCAGAAGTTACAAAAGAGCCAGATCAAATAAGAATTTGCAAAGTTTCACCACAAGCAACCAAAATATCAAATAAAAATCTGCATGCAAGGCATTAATATAATGAATTTTTTTTTTTTTTTAAAAGTGACTAACCCTTAAAGAGCAAAGTAAACCTAAAATCAACATAAAATCATACCAAATAAAAATAATAATAAATAAACGTCATTTTCAGATAATCTGAGCAAAACCATGCCTTAAAATCAACATCAAAACATTAAATTAAGCATGCTATTCTTTGATACAGACATCTACGGTTTTTATTCTCATAGATGTATGCCTAATGGTGAAATGTAGTTTTACGAACAGCGTGAGAGCAGATCGGATCAGATAAAATTGAAAAAAAAAAAAAAACAAGAACAACAAGTAAATCTGAAAACCTAACATTCTATTCGGTAGCCGAGAAATGATGGCAAAATATAGCGAAAAATTAAAAGAAAAGAATTAGCTCGCTCGCTCACCCGATTCTTGCTCTGCTTGAGTGCTGTGTGTTGCTTGGATCAGATCTGAAGCAAAATGAGGGAAGGGGAGAGTGGGATTTTAACGTAGTGAGCTTTTAAAATCATGTGGGACCCACGTATATGTGATCCTTTCCTTATGTGTATGATGGCGGTCCCATGCAATTTTGAATTTTTTTTTTTTCAAAATCTCGTTGCCAATGTTTTTTTTTTTTGTTTTGTTTTGTTTTGTTTTGTTTTCAAATTACTTATTAGGAAATTATCAGCTGCCTACCCTTAAATTATGCTGTTATTAAAAATATTATAATATTTTTTTAAGTTGTATTATTCATCCATCCTAAATTTATAATATATATCATAGAAAATGATACTTGCCCCAACTTAAGCCCTGAATGAAATTTCGGATCAAAACGCATCGTTTAACTAAATTCAAAAACACACCGTTTGACGTCAAATCCCTTTGTCCTTTGACAGCCACCATCGAATGCACCGTTTGACATCAAATCCATTTTCCCTTTCACAGCCATCATTGCTCCACCATCGATCAAGGGAAATCACAGCCACCATCGCCCCCAAAATTCACAGCCATCATGCTTGCCCAGCCATCGCTATAGCTTTCTTGAACTTCTTTCCTTCTTCTTCTTCTCTAATTATAGGCTAATATATTTATGTGGCTAGCTGCAATTATCAGAAGTTTACGAAATCTATAGGAAGAAATGGCGAATAAGGGCTTAATTTCTTCTTCTATCTATTAGACTATTACAAGCAAGGTGAATTATTGCTTAATTTCTTCTTATATTATTAATACGAGCAAGGTGAATATATTTTGTTCTCTTTTCTTTGGCGAGGTAATTAATTAACAGTTTGTCTGCTATGCACATTGACATTCTTCATCTGTATAATTTGTTTGTTAATTAATCCAGAAGCAATAGTTTGTTAATGATTATTGTTAAAGAAGACAGTACCAATAAAGCTTGTTCCAAATTGCCAAAACTCATCTTTATTCAAGTTTTTGCTTTTGCTTTATCTGAGTCAAATCTTATTGCCGAGAAGGAAGATAATAGTTTTGGGGTCTTGTAGTTGAGTTCTTTTGTTGGGGTTATGTGGTGTAACAGAAAATCGAAAAGAAAACCAAGCAGAAAAAATTTTTGAAGAGCTGCACTGCAAATTGTAAAATGTTGTCATTTTACAGCATTGGAAAGAAAAAAATAATAAATCATAAAACGGCGTCGTTTTATCTAAGTTTCGGGATTTGACCCAAAGTTTGACTCGGGGCAAACATCAGCACTCATGTATCAGTTATCAACTAAATTGTTAGCTTCCGTTAAAAAGTAACGACGTTACAAACATAATTTAGATACTTAACATGTTAAATAAAAAAAATAAAAGAGAAATTATCAGTCATTCACCATCAATTTACCCTGTTGTAAAAAGTATTAAAAAAATTAATTTTTTTTTCACTCTAAATTTGTAATTTTATCAACCTTCCACCAAAACATTAATTGTTGTTTATAATTAATGATGTCATAATGGTAATTTAGATATTTAAATGCTAAATAAAAAATAAGATAATAGTTTAAAATACAAAACAAAAAAATTTTACAACCAATATTCAATTAAATACACTTACCATTAATTAAAAAAAATTCTAATTTGTTTTCTTATTTTATCTTCACAAATTTACATAATCAAACTAAATCCAATTAGCATAAACCATAATTCATAAACACTCAATCAATGCAATCCTTAAATTCGATTTCATAATTAAAAAAAAAAAATCTAAAATTTATTATATTATTTATGGTGTAAAGTAAAAAAAAAAAAAAAAAACCCTTGAATCTGACAGAAATTTTGTTAAATATTACAATAGTGTTAACGATTTGGTGAACAGTTGATATAAATTATAAGTTTATGATGGAAAATCAAATAAATTTAAATTTTTTTATTACTTAGGATATATGATTGATAATTTTTTTTTTTTTTGGTTAAATTGAGTTTCGAGGAAAAAATAACCAACTTGCTATAATTCTGTTAATTTTCTAACAGAGGCTAGTAATTTAGTGGATAAATAATATAACTTGAAAGTGTTGTAATATTTTTTATAACAGGATAATGTAAATGTGGATGACTGATAATTTTCTTAATTTTTTAATATTATTTTTAAGAAATACAAATATTTTTTAAATTAACTATTACACAATATATTACAAACCGACCAATAGGTGCATAGAAATCTAGATAAACCTATCTCGATATTTATCTCCATGATTTTTTATCACTGACCAATTGGTGCTTAAAAATCTATATAAACCTATCTCAATTTTTATCTCCATAATTTTTTATCCTAGTCATTATATAATCTAACAACACTAAAGTAAAGAAATTTATTATACGTAAAATACTATATTGCCTACAATTTTGAAAAACAATAGAAGAACAGTAGGGCCTTGACAATACAATAGAAAAGGGTCTCTTTATGGTTTCTAAAAAAAATAAATAAATAAAAATATGTAATAATTATAATAAATTAAAATAATTCATATTAATATTTTTTAAAATAATAGAAGTTACTAATAATTGATTCGGAGAAATAACTTTTATTGAAAAATCCCTTGATACTTTTGAGAGAAATTGCATATTACATTTGAAATAGTTCCGAAATTCAGAACTAGTAACAAATTTTATTTGTAAATTTATCTAGATTTCAGATTATTTTTTACATTAATCTAAAATAATTGTTGTTGATTTTCTTTATTCATTACAAAAGTCGGTTTCTTTTTCTTATATTTTATCTTATTTTAAGTTATCAAGTTTTCTTTATTCTCACGCTGAGCAGAAATAAACGAATCCAAAAGTACCAGGAGACACACAACAAAAAGGAAAAAAATAAAAACAAAAATAAAAACTCTTACAGCAATAGGGTTTATAAAGTTTAGCTCTTTATACACTCCCACTAAGTTTCTTAACCGGAAACTAATTATTAATTAAAAAAAAAGGACACAATCCTCTTAAAATTTTCGACTTCTCAATTGCTAGGGCTTGATTTCTTGATCCTTCCGTTGTTTTGATTTGTAAGTATCGAATTTTTTCGTTCAGTTTATGCCTTTTTTTCATTTTTCATTTTTTTTTTTCTGTTTGCTTGCTGAGAAAGTCCGCGAAAGGAATGGAATTTAGAAAATTGAAAACATCAACAATAGGTGTGTTGTTGATTTACTTATTCATTAGAAATAGACAAACGAGCAATTGAGTTTTTCTAACAATGAGAATAATGGAGTTTAGGGATTTTTAATTGAGCTCTGTTCTGGTTTCGTTTCCTACATTTCCCAGGAAACAAATATTGAATTGAATTTGATTAGCAAGTGATGAAAAGGAGCATAATATTTATGTATGTATATATATTTTGATTGAATTTTCAAATTGTTAACATATTGTATGTACATATCACTTGTTTAAGATGTTCCTTGTAATTTTGCAGGTAGATTTTGGGAGGCTTGAATATAAGATTGTATGCATGAAATGAAGTGCTTGAATTGGTATTGAAATTAGCAGTTGGATGATTGTTTTGAGTTATAGCGTGTATTGAGATGTATGGTCAAGGGAGTTATAATTCTCAGTCTGGGAGGGGTCCTCCCCCACCCCTGCAACCACCATACCGTCACCAGCTGCCTGGTCTGCCTTCTCTGCCCCCTTGTTTTCAACAAGTTTCTCTGGCTCCACCTCCTATATTTCAACGAGGCCTTCCTATATATCAACATGGTCCTCCTGTTCCACATTCTGCAGTTCGTCAAATTTTGCCCGATGCTGGGTCGAACAATAGCCAATCTTATGTACACCCAAAACCTGCACCAGATGGAAGCACCCCATTGCCAGATATGTGTTCAACTGATCAACAGAATATGCCGCTGTCTTCACATTTAGGGACCCAAAATGTGCACCATATGCCAGCATCAATGCCTCCTCATCACCCTAGAGAATTACCCCCTCCTCCTCCTCCGGCTACTGTTTATAGAGCTTCAGTGCAATTACAGTCACAGCAGCCTGGCAGTGAGCAAGATCTTCCGCATATGCTGGATCAACCTCCTCCTCTTCCTACTTCTAGTTCTTTCACTTCTGATCCATTGGGAAGTCTTGTACAGTCAACAGGTAGAAACTCTCGTATGCCTTCTTCGGTGTCCCTGCCGCCGCCGCCGCCACCTCCACCTTTTAATCCTCCACCTATTCCATCCTCTCCACCTCCACCTAACTCTCCCTTGTCCTCTTCTGCACCTCATGAAGCTGCTTCCAACTTGACCAGTTCCAGTAAACCATTTTGCTCTAAAGTAAGTGCTTTGGATTTTTTTGATAAAGGTGTAACGACTTATCAGGTCAGGCGCAATGTGCCCCAGTTTGATGGGTCTTTAATTCAGATAGGTTCCCCACCTCCGCCCAAGCCAACAGAAGAAAAAGTTGTTCAGAAGATTGAAGATTTATGTCAGCTTATTGCTAAGAATGGTCCTGGTTATGAAGATTTGGTTTGTCAAAATGAATCTGGAAATCCAGAATTTGAGTTTTTGTTTGCTGGTGATCCAGGAAGTGGCGCTGCAATTGCGCATGAGTATTTCCTGTGGACAAAGAAGAAATGTATGTTGGCTTGTAAATTGAATGAAAGAAGAAGTGAAGTACCTTTAAGGACATCAGGAACCGACTCTTCACTGCAATCCAATCATTTGGAGGTTGCATCAAGAACTTATTCGCCTGCTGACTCAGACATGGAGATGGAAGGTAGGTTCGTGTAACTAAATATGATTCTGCTTCTTAATGTTTATGATTCTCTGGATCTTGTCAAGTAGTGCAGATGTGGTATTACGTGGTGTGCATTGTTGTTTACTGTTGGGAGTTTGTCATTTATTTGTGAAGTGATAATTCAAATGAGATCCCTGAATTTATTGTTCCATATCAGTAGGTGCATTCCATGTGTTATTATGGAATTTACAACACTTGAGCAAGCTATGCTATGAGAAAATTTTATTAAAAATGCAAAAGGAAAGGAGATACAGCTGCAAACCGGGCGTACACAAGGGAAACAAATTTCCAGGGGAGCGGTAACAAATCTCTACAAAGAACAGTTAAAAGAACCTGGGTTTGAGCCACAATGTGCATCCATCCCTCCCCTAAAGAACTATAATCCCTAAACATCTTCATGGTAAAAGCAACTGTAGAAAGTGCATCTTACCAATCGTTTATTAACAATCAGTCAGAATCCTTCAGGGCCAAGTTTGTTCATGGATTGCAAGCTTGTTGAATTGCTTTTGAGCTGAGTTTTAGTGCTCTTAAACCGTGTCAAATTTATTAGTTGTGAAGTTAGGTTTGGATTGTCTCAAATTTCACATGCTGTAGTTGTATTAAGTGTTTGGCTGCTGCCTTGGTTAAGTTATTACTCATTTTTTTTCTCTCCCTTTTATTGGTGGTTTGAAGATGATATCACCCTACCTGGCAATGACCCTGGGATGAATCACTCAATTGAAGGTACCAGTGGGTATGATTTGATTTACAGTGAGCTTGATGTCAAAGAGCTATCACATAAACAGCAGATGACAGAATCTGAAAAGGCCGCATCCACTGCTCCAGTTATTCTTGAACAGGGTATGTCTATTTTAAAATTATTTCTATAACCCTCATGATTAGATAAAGCAATTACTTTCTCCTTGTTCATTTTCTTTCAGTTAGTTTTGATATGATTTTGTTTTTTCCCTCAAGTGGGATTTCTTTGTGTGTTCATTAAATCAGTACTCTAGAATGTCAAATTGTTCCCCAATTTTTGTATAATCACACTGTTTTTGGAAAGTTTATGTTTATTTACGATATACAAATTGATCACCCCAGGATGACTTCTACATATACTACATTTTAATTTGGTTTCAAATGTATTATTTTTTTTATTGTTTTGTTTCCAAACATGACCTATTAGCATTAGAGAGGCCAGCTTTGAAAGTTTGTAACCCAGTGTTTAGTTCAGCCGATGAGTGCCCCTTGAATAGAAATTTAGAGAAATCTGTTACTACCTCAGTTGATGACAAATTTTCCTCTGGGGCTTTAGCAGCTGCTCAAGGGGTGTATTCTGAGAAGAAATCTTCTGAGCTTATAGAAGGTGGCAGCCCTTTTAGACTTCTGCACGACTATGCTGCTGATGACGTCTCAGATAGTGACAAGGAGCAGCATGGTGCTACTGCTTTAAAAGACACATCATCTGTCACAGTTCGAGCTTCAAGTCCGCGTAGGAATATAGGATTGAACATTTCGCCCAAATCTGTGAATTTTCATGAAGATTCGGGTAGAGAGTCTGAGGAAATTGTTATGGCATCCGTTACTAGTGGAACAACTGATGACAATGTTCACCGTAAACACAAAAATCAAACATATGTTGGTCATGCCGAGTCTCCTCAGGATTTCCAGAAAAAGAATACCTTGGAGGATGCTGATGTTGAAATTTGTTTAAATGGTAACTCTCAGAAGGAATATGCTGAAAAAGGTGCAAAGTCTGCTTCAAATTCTCTTAAAGTAGATGAATTTGGGCGATTGGTCAGGGAAGGTGCAAGTGAGAGTGATTCTGATGATTCACGATATAATGGAAGACAAGGTAAAAGAGGCAGAAGCCAGAGCAGATCACCTCTAGGTAGAAGGAGGAAGAGGAGTCAATGGACGAGAAGGGAGAGACGAAGTCGATCTCACAGGTATGGACTACATGATGTACATTATTGGTTTATGCAATTGGTTTATTAACCAATCATCAATAATTATAGGTCATAATTCACCTTTTATTCTTTGTAAATCATTACATAATACCACCATGGTTAATAGCTTATTATTTGTCATAGAATTGTAAATCAATACTGATTCACTTCTAAATTTCTTGCTTCTTTTAGCTGGTCTCCCAGAAAACGGAGAAGTGGGAGCAGGTCTCCCAGAAATCGAAGAGGCAGCAGGAGCGGGTCTCCCAGAAATCGAAGAGGCAGCAGGAGCGGGTCTCCCAGAAATCGAAGAAGCGGCAGGAGCAGGTCTCCAAGAAATCGAAGAAGCAGGAGCAGGTCTCCTAGAAGGCAGAGAAACAGCAGGTCTCCTGTTTCTGGGCGTGTGAGGGAGTTCTGTGGTGATGGTATGAGACGGGACAGGGGTCAGATTCCTGGATGTTTTGACTTTCGTCGAGGCAGGTGCTACCGTGGAGCATCTTGTCGTTATCTGCACCATGATTCTGAGAAGGTTGATGGATCAAAGCGTCATAGGAGCAAACAACAGTATATGGAAGTTCCACCTATTCCCAAGGGTTCTAGTTTTGAAGGAGAGATCAAGCATAACTTACAGAAAAAATCAGATCAACAGCATCATGTAGTCAAGAGTTCAAAAATGCACCTAGGTCAAGAAATGCCTGGTAGTTTTGATCAAGATAGTCGATTAGTTGATCCTCATACAGTTAAATCTGATACATTCACATTCAAGTCACATGGTGATGCTTCTCCAGATATACTTCCTAGGAAAACTTCTGTGACAATGCCATCTCAATCCAAGCTGCATGATCCATTGCTTCAAAATGGTGATTGCCCTCCTCAGCGGACTGATAACTCTTCCATATCTGATTCTTCTCCAGAACAAACATCCATAACTTCAGTAAATAACCTTCCTGTGTCTGCAGCTCTACCAAATTCAAATGAATTTAGACATAATTTTGCCCGGCTGCCCCCTCCCCCACTGTTTTCACAAGGTATAACTGCGCACAATATGACCCAGCCTCCAGGGGATTACAACTTGGTCCCAGAGAGTGCATCCTTTGCATCTCAAGCAGCTTCTGGGGAAGGGTTTCCTTCTTATATGATTCCCAGCCAACAGTCTAATTTCTTCTTACCACCAACTCCCTCTTGGACGCAATTACCACCTCCACCACCCAGTGTTTCTTCACAGATAGGACCATATGCAGCTGAATTGCCAACTCCTTTGAAGGTTGGTGATTTTCAGCAGCGATCATTTCATCCAATGCAAGAGCCAAATCGATCTATCTCATGTTCAGAGGATTTTAGTTCGAAGCCTTTGCCTCCATACAACCTACAAAGTCAACAATTTATCGGCCGGGGTCTTTTGAGAGAAGATCAGTCGAGCCATCTTCCAACACTGGGTCTTCGTACGTCAAGTTCCTTTCCTCAAGGTGACAATCAACATGTACCTGCACCTTTTTCACGGGAATTATCTGCTAGTAAATTGCAACCTTCTCCTGCTGACAATTTGCATCCAGGTGAGCTTTTGAAATCAACCTCTCATATTCATCTTCACTTGAATCAACAACAGCCTCGCTACAGTGTGCACCACTCTGCGTCTGTCAATTCCTCTTCCAAATTTCCACCAGATCTTCAGGAAGTGAATCAGTCTTCTCATCCTCTTAATTTTAGAGGATCAAGAAATTCAACTTGCTATAACCCTCATGCATCTACTTTTGAGCAGCCACTGAGCTCCAAATTGAGTTCTGATGCTTTTCGGCAAGAGGACACAACCTACTGTAGCCATGCTCAAGTTGAAGTGAGAGATACCGGCAGTGATGGGTCAAGGCAGGCAACTTCCTCACCAAATTCTCCGAAGGCTGTTGGGCAGAATTTTACTAGGTCAGGAGGTGATCAGTATGATCCACTTCTTGACAGCTTTGAGCCATCGTCAAACTTTTCCAATAAAACCAATAATGTTAAGAAGTGGGAACCCAGTAGCGACTCTGATATCATGTTGGGGCACAGTGGTTCAAACAAACCATTGGATGTGGAAGAGAACAACAAGAAGAAAGCAACTGGGGGAGTACCTGTTGCAACAACTGCGTTTAATGAGGAATATGGCGAGTCTGCAGATGCAGAAGTGGGTGCTGTTGAGAATGAGAGCCCAAACAATCCTAATGGTGCAGGCAACTTGAATTCAGGTGAGATCGAGATAGATCAGATAAAGTCACCATCAAAGAGCAAGAACAAAGAGTCCAGATCAATGAAGCTTTTCAAGGTTGCCCTTGCTGATTTTGTAAAGGAGGTTTTGAAACCGTCTTGGAGGGAGGGTAATATGAGTAAGGAAGCATTTAAGACTATTGTCAAGAAGACGGTTGATAAGGTGTCCGGAGCTATGAAGAGTCATCAGATACCCAAGTCTCAGGCAAAGATAGATCAGTACATTGTCTCATCTCAGCGGAAACTGACTAAACTTGTGATGGTAAATCCTTTTTTTCAGTGTTTTCATTGTTGTATGACGATATGAACTGAAATTAGGATAACCTCCCTTTTAAGGTGATCCAGTTGGAGATAGGAGTACATGCCATCATCCACTAGTTTTCTTTAGATTTTGTCTTATCACTAGGCAAAAACAGGCTTAGCGTTACATTATTGGTCTATTAGTTTCCAATATGATTCTTGAGCGTCGATTGACTTTGTCTTCCAAAAAGTCTGATTGTGATTTTTGACAGTCCTAACTAATTCCACTAGCAACATTTTGTTTCATGTAAACAGATGAATCTCATTTAGTTTACTCTACCTAGAATACTATGTCAAATGCCTTAGTCATTATTCACTCCGTTTTCCTCAAACTGAATGAAAACAGTGAAAGTAAACAAGTGTTTCTCACTACTTCGACCAAATTTTGCAGGGCTATGTTGATAAGTACGTGAAAATGTGAACATCGGTAAGTGTTTTCTCAGCTATAAGTTACAGAAAATTTTGATTTTTTATTACAGCTTGAAGTTAATTTGCTGCCTTATTGACTGTTTTCTTATGCCAATGGAGCTGTAACTATGATTTGTAATTTTTTCTTTCAGTGCCGTGAGGATGGACTGGTAGTGATAATTATCTGCTCATTGGTGGAAGTTGTTTATTAGTTGTAAATTTTGTATGTGCTACTGCTAGCTGAAGGAGATTTCAAGATGGAGTTACAACAGGATTATCTCTCTTCTCAGCCAAGTCTGAGGAAGTTCATAACATGTATGTAATGCATCAATTATGAAAAGTTGCGTCTTTCTTTATTATATAGCTATCGAGTTGAATATATTTGATCTTTTGTAAATTTACCGTGCCTGGAATCATTGATTCATAGACGTTTCTTTCTTTCTCTCTAACGAGCTAATATTCGTAGACATTTCTTTGATGGCTGATTGAGAAATGCATAACATACATCTCAGATTTTGAGATGAGGAAGAAATGGTTTCAGCTGCAATTTTTATAGGCTGACTCTTATTTCCTTTGTGTTCTGACCCCCTTCGCCGCTGGCATGTGGCTGATTTTATGGCATCTCTTATCAGCTATGGATGTATTGTAAGTTATTCAATTGCTTTATTGTGTACTTGTTTGTACAAGAAACCTTTATCATTTCCAGCGAAAGGAATATTGATGATGATTGCTCATCGTAGCATTTGAAGCAGCTCTTTTAAAGTTTGTATTTGGCCCTAGACGCAACTCCGCTGATTGTGAATGCTGATGCGATTTTCTCATCCTCATTTAAATCTTTTGAGAAAAAAAAAAGTCCATTAAGTATTTATTATTTGTCATTTTCCGATTTGATATTGTTCAAATTCTCAGTGGTCGTTTGTAGATTTACAAATGCAAATGAACTTTTGAGGGAACCGTTTATTTGTTTTAAATGGTAATAAGTTTTCACCGTTGGTTTGAGCAACGACATTGACGGTGGTAACTAGTAACGACCTCCTGTCAAATCACTGCAGTTGGAGTACAAATAGAAGCGGAATATTTTAATGATACAAATAGGAGCGGAATATTTTAATGATACAAATAGGGTTATTTTTTTATAAAGTTTCGACGATAAAATTGTCCTCAAAGTTTGTGTTGTTTAAAAAAAAAATTATTACGAATCTCGTTGAAGTTAAAAATCCAACAGAAGACTTTTTAAATTTACCAAAAAATTCAATGATATTTAGTTATTATACACTGATACAAAATACATTAGTTAATAAGGAAATTAAATTAAAAATGATTTTAAAAAAAAAGGGAAAAATGGGAAGTCCGTTCCGTGTTTGGACGCATTAAACAAACAATACGCAATCGTATCGGTATCGGTATCTAGGTAAGCGGTGATTTGCGGTTGGTAAAAAACTAACAATTGCTTCTGGGGACCAGCGGGCGGCAGCCAGTAGTAATGTATCACATTAGTGAAGACGCTACATAGAAAAGTCTTCCGAAAAAGCAAAGCCAAAACCTCATTCTAATTCTCAAGCCTCCGTCAGATTTCATCCTCTTCTGCTGCTTCAGGTTTCGCTTTCCTCTCTCTAGCCTATATCGAAATTCGCATACTGTTCTGAATTTCTTAGTTGAATATTATTTCGATCGCAGCTTAAAATGAATAAATGCATCCGTTTTACGTGTTCGTTCATTAAGTTCTGCATATTTCTACTACTAGACGCCTAATTTACTGGCCTGCTGATTTTAGTAATTTTTAAAATCTTCCCGCTCCGTTGATGAAAAATTACCTGATGTTCAAAACTCTACAGTTTATGAAGACAATAAGATGAAATTATTAGACAGTCAATTACAAGTGCTTTAATCATGAAGCATGACAATAAGATTACCTTTCATTATAGTCGCTAATTTGTGTCAGTTATTAGTACTAATTATTTGATACATGGCATTCTGGATATCCGATGCAGTAGTTATTCACAAGCTAAGTTTGGCTTTTATGCATATATTTATTTACATGGCTTTATGTTGGGTGTAATGAATTCAACTTTCCATACAACAACTGTCACTGGTGACGCCGCCGTCCTATTCAACACCTTTTTGTAGCGTTGGATTTTTGGTGTATTGCGTGATTGTGTGTAGGTTCTGTAGCAGTTAATATATGTGAGGCTTACTTTTGGTCTGTATGGATGCTTTTGCAGGTTTGTTTCCAAGAAGAGGGACACAATAGTGTGAAGGAAAGCCAAAAGGTTAAAAAAGAAAATATGTTGCCTCTCCTTTTGCGACGAGGTTGCCAGAAAGGAGATGAATTCTATTAAGGGCAGAGAACGAATGGAATATCCCTGCATTAGTATGCTGAAGCATCTGGCGATGCTAAATTCGGTCGATAAAGAGTATTGCTTGGAGTGCAAATGGTAATAGTGTTTGTTCAGTTGATAGTATGAAGATGGATTTGGTAATCGAGTCACATAATGCAGAATCAAGTTCATCCGCTGCAAAGAGGAAGAGAAACAAGCAGAATAGGAAATCTAATGCTTTATGTAATAATAATGATTCTAGGCATGATCGTCTAGAGGGAGCTTCTGTAATGCAGGATATCCCCCTAGAAGCAAATTCATGTGCAGAATCTACAATTGATATTAGCTCCAACTCAGGTTTGATACCAGAATCTGCAGTTGACAATAACTCAAGTTTGATAGAGGCACAATATAATTCTGGTTTGGCATATTCGGAAATTAAGAAAAAGATAAAAGGGCAGCAGAAGCAAAACAGGGATAATGCACCAACAATGGATACTACAGAATCTACAGTTGATGTTAGCTGTAACCCAGGTTTGATAGAGTCATGTGATAATTCCCGTTTGATGTGTTTGGAAAATAAGAAAAACAGAAAAAGGCATCGGCGGAAAAGGAATTCTAATGCTCCCAAAGCGGATAATACAGATGCTGATCTTCAAGAAGTTACTTCTAAAACAATGACTGCTCCCTTTGGAATGGCTTTAGTTGATATGATCACCAAGGCAGTTTCAGAAACTGATCCCCTTGAAGTGGAGGCATTGGGGGATACAAGCTTAAAAATTGTATCGGCAGCCGCTTCCAATGAAACAAATGTTTCAGTGGATACAAGCATAAAGTTGGATTTCCCAAAGAATTTAAGTCGATCAAAGAGAAAGAGATTGAGGAAAAAGTTACATAAGGAGAGTCTCCATGTCCTTGAACATGATGCTAAAGATTGTCTTCTTCCAGGAGATAAGACTCTAAATAACAATATGCTGCAAGAAAAGCACTCATCTTTGCAGCCGTCAGTTGACATATGCTCACAGAATGAGCTGGTGGTGAAACAGTCAAATGGAGATGTGTGTTTGTTCAATGGGCATAATGCCTTTGAAAATAATAGAGTTATTGATTTGCACATGGCTAATGGCGAGCATTTGGAAAAGAATTCAGCAAAGTGTTTTCCTAAAGTTGCAGAGTCGGATTTGACTACTGTGAGGGAAGATTTTTCCATATCCGAAAAGCAAAGTAGTTCTTCTGATGATGTCCACCCTGAGAGTCATCCTGTTTCTTCTGAAACAAGAACTATTATTACATATAAGAGGACGAAAAGAGTGAAAACCTACCTTAGGATGAAAAAGAAAAAGTGCTCTAACTTGTTGGTAAACGGTGTGGATTGCATTAAGGAGGATGGAGATAGTTTAATGAAGGATGTATCTTTGTTACCTGAAGGACATATTCAGCAGCAAATCAGTGATAAACCAGACAAGATCCAGATTACTGTGCACGATGCTTCTCATGGGAATGATGTTTCTGATGAAATTCCATCTCATCCCAAAGAATATAATATATCTGTCCATGACGGGAGCAGCAAGCTCCCAAAGAAGCAGCACGGGGAGGTAGAAACGAAGACAACAGAAGTATTTCCTCCATCACATTCGGGTGTCGTAAAAGCTGGTATTGGTTCACATGACTCTAGTGAAGAGGAAAATCATCCACAAACACTGCAATATCCACCTGCAAAAGTATGTATTGGCCATTCTAAGAAAAAGCTTCTTGTACTTGATCTGAATGGACTTCTTGTAGACATTGTTCTATCTCCTTGTCATAGATATCGGCCAGATAAAATGGTATCAAATAAAGCAGGTAAAATTAAATAAGCACTTATTTTTAGTTGACATGGTTGAATATTATTTTATGTCATTAATTAATTCTAACTTGATTCTTTTCAGTGTTCAAAAGGCCATATTGTGATGAGTTCCTAACTTTTTGCTTTGAGAGATTCAATGTTGGAGTTTGGTCATCGAGGGTCAAGTATTCTTCAATCTACAGCTGATTTCAATTTTTCTGCTGTTTACTCTTTTTCATTTCCCTGTATTATTTCATGGAGAAAAATTAAGGGAGCTTTATATTGTATCTTTACCATGCTTCTTTACTTCTTGCAGGAAAAATATGGACAAAGTGATTGACTTTCTTCTGGGTGATTCTAGGCAGAATTTGCTTTTTTGTTGGGTAATCCTTTTCGTAAACCTCTCCATGTTGTTTGCAATGAGTTGAACATTACAAGTATGGATGATATTTTGACTGACAGTTTTTATGCCGGAGTAGTTTGGAATAGGATTCATTTCTAGTATATTTTATTGTTTAATTCTATGCTGATCGATGATTCTATGTCGATTCCGTGCAGGATGCATCCAAGTGTAGTGAAACAGGGCTGAACACCCTTGAGAATAAGAGGAAACCTCTGGTTCTGAAGGAGTTAAAAAAATTGTGGGAGAAGATTGATCCCAATCTTCCATGGGAAAAGGGAGAGTATAATGAAACGAACACCTTGTTGCTGGATGATTCGCCTTACAAAGCCTTGTGCAATCCAGTAAGTTCCAAACTTCTTTGTTCTTTCTCTCGTCTAGCATTAAATTACTTGTTCAGAACTTTAGATTATATTCTAATTACAGTACTAATTTCATCTATATCACCGCCAATTGTTTAGGCACACACTGCAGTCTTTCCCTATCCATATGATTACAGGAATGCTGAAGATTCTTCATTAGGTGCGCCATTCTCAAAACTCATATATTTTTATGTCTTTTCAAAATATAAGGTACCCAATTAGCATAGTGCGGGCATAAACCATGTTGACAAACTAGTAGTGAAGGATAGTGGGAGATGTGGTTGTCATTACCTATATGTTCGTAAGTTGAACACTGACATTTACCTTGTCTTGTTACAGTTTATTATTAATATATCAGTATTAGCTGATAGTTGGCTATTCTATTGGCTTGCCACCTAATTCAATTACAACTTTTTTCCCCCTTTCGGATTGCACTCTCTTGACTTCTTATTTCAGGCTTTCTATTTTGTTAAAGGTTTAGTTGTGTGATTTAATCAAGAATGTTATTGATCATGTTATTTCTAATATGGTTCGAAACAGGCCATGGTGGCGATCTTCAGGTATATCTGGAAGGGCTAGCTGATGCGGAGAATGTTCAAAAGTATGTTCGGCAAAATCCATTTGGTCAAGAAGCTATTACAGAAGGAAACCCATCTTGGGGTTTCTATAGTAAGATTTTCTGCGTCAAACCGCAGCCCCAACCTTATGATGATAGCAATAGTGATGTTACTTCTGCCAAGTCATTTGAACTTCATGATGGTGGAAATACTTCTTCCACTTGCCAACAGCCATGAGACACACTTTTCCCAAATTGTTTATTATCCAAAAGTGACAATACCTATAAATTCATTATAGTTAGTCAGATTCATTATGTAGCTTTTATAGATTGTAATTGCTTTTACTCTTGATGACCTTCCTGGCCTCGTGCCGTTGAACAAATTTTGTATTTGTTGTAATCGGCCCTTGATTCTTGAAATTTTTACACATTTGTACTGTTTCCTGTAACAATACTAGGTTTTGACACCTCTTGTAAACCACTCCAAAGGGATCATTTGATTTGATTTGGCACTACAATAAACAAGAGTTTTTGGATGTTGACATGTTGTATAAATACACTTTCCTTTTATGATTATGGGTGTGAAATTGTAGGTGATGAAGTCTGTTACTGTGCAGGTAACCTGAAAACTTGTCATTATGTTGTTGTGATTGGTGCATGTTGCTTCGTATGTTGCTAGATAGATAGATATCGTACACCTATCTAATTATGCCAATGGAATAATTGCTTGGTTCAAAAATGGAGGTAACAAGAAAATATACGGCCATTTATTGACCATATATTCATACTTTCTAAATATCTTTTTGATGGTACTGATTCTTTCCCTTTCTTCATATTTTTTTTATTTCTTGCAGAATGCCAAGTGCAAATTTCAGCTGGCAATAATTGAAGAGAAAGTAGCAAAACTCTCATCTGGTCCATAAAATCCATATATTCTTTTGCCATCCCGGTCACTGTCACCATCATCTTCTTCATATATTGTGAGCAACTTTTGTGAGCCAACCACCATCTTTAGAAGCCAAAAAAAGACCCTAATATTTCTTTGAGAAAGATCTCGATTCTCATGTGCTTCCGCCCTTGGTATGTTTGTTTATTTATTCATATGGCAAGATTCCATGTGCCTAGCCTACGGCACATGGGGACCCCCAAGACTTGGTTTTTCATTTTTAACCTCTATTTGGCCCGCAACTGCCATAGGGCCCATTAGCGACAGCTAAAGGAAAAAGCCCGTTGAATTAAGATTAGAAATTAAGGAGACATAAACTAAGCTCTGTGTGTGTGTGTGTGTGTGTGTGTGTGTATTTGATTATTGTCATTTAGTTTTAGGCACTCTTCTTTCACCAAAGGAAACGGGCTGTCGTCTTTTTAATCATCAACAACTTGGCATGTGCCCTTCGATGCATTTAGATTTGACGACCTGGCAATTTGATTTATCGACTTGGCTTTATAGCCATATCCCGTTTAGATTTCTCCCTTGCACTTTTAATTAGCAACGGGCCAAACCCAGTTAGTTTCTTGTTGTAGACACAACCAACATGAAGGATCCTTAATTGCTAATATTGTACAAATTTCTCAATAAAACACTAAATTGGTTTTATGTAAGTTTCTCTAATACAATTTATTTTTTCTTGGAATACTCGTATCTTTTGCATGACTAACATGGTTTTGATTTACAATTACTAATATGCTATATTATGAGTTAGATATAATATGAACCATCAATGAAATCTCTTTTAGTTGGTATGATATGGGTTGGCCAGGAGCTAGGACCACCATTAGGTCAAATTATACCTTTGTTAGATAATAACTTCTACACATGAAGGAAATTGAAGCCAAGTCATGTTAGAAACAGAAAGTTCAACTATGGAGTATTGACATTTACATTGCACGAAATTGATAACATCTATTAAAAGTAAGCTAACTTTTCAATTCAGCAATCACTTTTCTTATATCCCAAGCTTGATCTAAAACGTATGATCGTTTCATTGGGAAAGGAAAATTTTAGGCACCCTTTTGTATAAACTTTTGGCTTCAACATGCAGGAGATTAGATTCACCTTGTTTCATGTTCACTCAACCTAACATACTTTTGGGAATCTAAAATGTCTCTCTATATCGGGCCATCCTTATCATGAGTTAGCATGCATTATTGATTGGATAAACTTTCTAGGGTTTGATCCCAGCATGTCGCGTGCGGCTAGTTCTCTCATACTTATTATTGATGTGTCAAGGAACATATAATGATTGTGATGGGGTTAGGAAAAGTGAGGCTTTAATGTGCCAATAATCAAAGATGGATGAGTAATATTGGATTTCTTGGAACATGGGGTATGATGATTGGGATGGGTTAGTTGGTCTTGTCCAATGGAATTGAAGCAAACCACATGTTATTTCTTCACTTTTATGCTTGTGGGGTTGGGGGTTGCATGGATCATCCTCCTGTTCTCATGTCTTTTCTATATGTCATCATCACTTTTCCATCTCATGCATGTTCGTGATTTGATGCGCATGCAAAAGAGTGACGCACACTGGTCTAATGGCTTACCAGAAATTAGTCCAAAAATTAATTGGGGAAAAAGTTTTGGTTAGAATTTTATCCTCAAAAGCATCGTTTGACAAACTATACAAACGATCTTTTTGAGAGGCTATGAAGGTTTCGGCATCCTTTGATTCTTAAGAATTCACGAGCAAAATTTTCTAAACAATTATAAAAGTTTATTGCTTCATTCTTTCTTTTCATGCGAGTCATACCTATAGATATAGGGCATTCAATCCGATAAATAAGGCCAATTTTGAGTTTCATATGTGGAATATAAATTAGACAGGTCGCTTTCATTAGCACGTACATAAAAACAACTTTGCATATAAAATCAATAACCTTTTTTTATATGCATTATTTTAAGAAAACATATAAATTATATGATTGTTAGTATGCTACCCCGTCAATATCATATCCTATGACGTGGGCACCTTTAGATTACCAAATTTTCTTGATTTTCTGACCATTTGAACCATAAAAATTCTCTCTCATAATTTATAATGAAATTTTATTAGGTATTTTTCTTTGTGTATATAAGAACAAAATCTACGGCCACAATGGTTATCAAGTTAATGTAAATAAAATTAACACCAAAATTGCATGACAATTTCTGCTTTGAATAGGACTGCACATCTTAAGCTTATTATCTACTTCATCGAAATATGTTTGCTCAATCATATATAGTGCATAAGACCGCATATATAATCATTTTCATGTGAAATAAAATATTCACAAAACTTACCCCTCAATCATGTTAAAATGACATCCCTTTCGCATATTCACACACATAAAAATGTCATATCTTCAAGCTGTATTATCAATTCGATACTTGGAATATAATTAATTATAAGATTTTACAACAACGTATAATTGTCAGTGATCCATGTACACATGCACACACACGTACAAAAGTGGTCAAGCGAGCAGCTTCACTCCACCATACAATGAGTCATTGGACACGTAGCATAATTATAATTTATTGCAAATTAATAATCGCCAAAGTTGTGGATTTTTCAGATGTAACGTTTACCACTCACCGTATGATGCACTAAATTATTGCGTGTATTTATAGTCGGAGTTGGACAGCGCAGGGGAGCGGTGGGCACCGGGCAGCCATGTGGTTAAGGAATCTGACACGATTCCCAGTTGCTGAATTGCATTTGCTTTCTATTTTTGCTAATTTTTTTTTTTCATTGGTACCCTCGAAAATACAACGCACGTATTGCAAGTACAGCAGCCATTTTGTGAAATATCTCGCGAATTACAATATATTTTATAATATTATAATAGATATTAATAATCAGATAATAATTGAAATTATTTTATATCGAATCTTTAAGCACCCATATCTTATAAATTATTAAAATCTTTTTCGTCAGCCTTCAAATCAATGATCCTTGAATAGTCAATAATAGTATATGAAACTGGGTCAGTACTAGTTGATTTCGTGCATAATGCTCTCCACGTTTGGTGTTGTGTTTTATTGTCATTTGTATAATCGTCCTCCAACTACTCCATATGAAGTAATAAATAATATACAACAAAAAACTAAAGCAAAGAAATCATTTCACATTATTTTATGAAGGCCATTTGTTGTTACCAAACCAGGGTTCACAATAATTTCCCAATCAATCTGTTCGAGTTGATTGTTTATAAATGCATCTCAAATACAAGGGTCTCAAACACAATTAGTATATCTCACTTAATTATCGCTAATTGGGGCTTCTAATGACTGCTCTGGCCGGTAACCCTTTTTTTTTTTTCGCTTTTAACTATAATTCAAGAATTAGCTCTTGTCTGGCATATGCAGAATGATCACGTACACAAAAGAATATCAAATGAAAGAAGTAGTCAAAGCATTAAAAAAATGTTTGATGTTTCCCAATTGTATATGCAACATTTTTATTAGTACGCAATTTAAGCAGCTCCACTTGTGCAACTTGATATTCAATATGCAAATATATTTTAGCAACTACGACTTCCGTTGATTGGTGGGAACCCTTAGCAAGTTTCTTATGATACTAATCCATTGTACTCTGAAACACTTAACACTTCTGGAAATTATACGAAT
This sequence comes from Murraya paniculata, assembly GCA_030449075.1. NCBI lineage: Eukaryota > Viridiplantae > Streptophyta > Magnoliopsida > Sapindales > Rutaceae > Murraya > Murraya paniculata. Next base: position 1,432,248 of record JAEVFN010000012.1, on the reverse strand, counting down.
CATAGACTTGAATGACAAAAATAATATTGTGATATCGAATGAACATGTAATAAATTAACAACTGTTGTATTTGATGTGAAATTCAAAAGGATAAATTGTAGAACATAGTGGTCGTTGGGTACCTCTCTCCTCTGCTCTCGGTAGCAAATTTCAAATTTTTTGTAATACTCATAAATTTTTTTCAATATAAAGTGTATGTAATGTCAATAATGTTAGAGATCAAATTAAAATTCAGATATTAAATACTTAACACTGCTCCTCCAGTATTATTTTCCAAAAACATGAATCGAAGAGTACATGAATCATGATGTTCAATTTCATGATTTCAGGATAAAGGTGAGGGCGATTTGGGGAATGAAAATTGCAGGTGGCAGAACAAGAGGACTTGGATTTTGCAGGTAGTAGTATAAACAAAAACAATAAAAGAGTGTTGTGACTTTCCAGTACATAATAAATCCATCAACACACTGACAAATTCACATGTCCATGCAGACAAACTTAGACCCACCCACATACGCATCCCACATGGATGTGTGTGTCAAATTGAAGCCTACATCACTCCTGACCCACAAGAAACTTACCAGCATAATTAAAAAAAGAAATTGTGCTTTTCATTTTCTTTTTGTTGGTGCCAACTCTTTGAAAGTTTTTTTTTTCTTTTTAACTTTCATAAGATTGTTTTTTAAAGACAAATTGATGGTATAATATAACAAACCTTCCCATCTCTTCCGGCTCTCTTACCATATGTTCCTATAGGCTTTCAGTTTCGGACATATCTACCTCTTTCTTGGATCTGCAAACGCAGATTCCTTTTACTGTCTTATGCATTCTTTTTAATTTTTATTCTTTTTAAGTTATAGGCAACTGTCTTTTTGATTGATTTAATGTGGTTGATAGCAATAAACTCATAACTAAGACTATTCTGTAAGCATTTTTGAAAAATGGGTATTGGGTGTGGGCCAATCTCCCGTTCTTTTGGCTCTATTAAGGTTCTTACACAAGGCATTGTCTGGTTTGTCCTGTAAAACTCATTAAAGGTATATATATATATATATTTTAATCATATATACATTGGTTAAAGTGTCTTCTGGGGTTTCTGCGGATAACCTTTTCTCCTTTTATTTGTCTTTGATTGTTGCAGAAGTTTTAGATTTAGTAGAATTTATGGAAAACTTTGGAAGCAAATTTTTATGCTAGTGGTTTTGAGTGAAAAGGGGCAGTCTTTTGTCTGTTGGGTAGTGATAGGAGCCTAAAATTCTGTGACTTTTGAGCTGTAATTAGCTGGATTTAGGAGATAATTTTGGTGACTTGTAAATTTGCAAAACGAAAAATATTTCCTTTTATGGAAATGCATAGTGTGGAATTATATGAATGTGGAAAGTTCCATTGTTTCTTGCATTTCATTGCTTGCTAAAAGCTTATTTTCTGCCTTGGATTATTCTCGTTATTGAAGATACGACGTAAAGGTCTAAAGGGATTCAGAAGTACTTGTTCCCGAGTTTGGAATTTGGTTTTAGAGTGAAATAAGGATTCCAAGGTATCTGAAATTTCTATTCCTCAATTGGGTGAGGTGAAGAATTGCTTAGACATCTCGTCAGTTATGCTTTACCAAAATCTGGTTAAGACATTGTTGAAGAGTATTTGATTCAAATTTATGGAGATTGAAGCTGGAATGTTGTAATTTTATTCTTCGGGGGAAGGATAATATAGCTATAGGAATTAGAAAGTGGGTGTTTAGTTGATAAGAGTTAGAGGAGATGGCAGCAAAGCTTCTACATTCTTTGGCAGATGATAATCCAGATTTGCAGAAGCAAATAGGATGCATGAATGGAATTTTCCAACTCTTTGATCGTCATCATGTCTTGACCGGAAGGCGCCTGACCCACAAAAGGCTTCCTCCTGGTAATCTAATATTGATGTATAAGTTAATCAGCTGAATCTATTGACTCTGTTGATGCTTGGCTGTGATAAAATCATATGCAACTTGTGTTGAAATCAGTATAAGTGTTTTCTTTCATCTGTTTAAATTCATGGCAAACATTGGCCTCATCTCTTTCTGCTTTGGCAGGATATTATTCTCACGAATTCTTCTAATCTTATATTTGATGTATTTATGCCTGTGTGATATGTGCATTATCTCTTAACATTCTTGGTAGCTTCTGTTTTCTTGTCCTAAATTACCGTGCAAATAGAATTCTCTCAAATTCTAGTTTCAAAGAAAGTTTTAGAATTCCTACAATGTTTTATCCCTTGGTGCTGATCAGAATTTAAATGCTTTTACTTTTATGTATTAACAGATCAGTTTGAAGTAATTGTTTATGATTGCAAGCCTGGTTTTGTGTTTTGTGCATGTTTCTCTTCTATCCCTCATAACAGATCTTTCAGCTGCGTTCTATTTCAGATATTATAGAGTTGATAAGAGCCTAAGCATATTCAATGATTTTGAGTGTTGCAACGAGCTCTCAAACATTGGAAAATCATTGACACTGTTGAATAATTCAATGTGTAATTCTATTGTGCTTCTTTAGGCACTTCCCATTTCCAGAATGGCGGTTTGGAAGGGGAATTCAATGATGTATATCATCGACAGACAGCAAATGTGGGTTATTTCTACTCTATGATTTTGTCTATTTCTTTACCCTTTTAATTTAAGAGTATTAGGGATTAGTCAACTTTTTTTCCCCTTGCCACTTGAAACATTTTATTCTGAATTGCCTTGCATGTGGCGGTTACATTGAATTAACCATTGTCACTAATTTTTACTCTCTAAATTGCTCTCAAAATTATTTTTCAAGATTCTATCCTGATACCTGGCCTTTGACAGTCTACATATACTCAAGATAGAATTTTTCCAATTCCATTTCCTCGGAGTTTTTTTCCACTAGATCATTATTGAGCTTTTATTTTTCTCAATGAGTACGTAAGTTCAATATACCTATGTATTTTATTGGTAACTCTAAGCTTATAAAAATTTTATTGCAGGAAATAAATTTAAACCGAAGTGTAAACGAGAGACACAGACTTTCCACAGAGTCATCAAGAGCCTCCTTCTCGTCCTCTTGTTCATCTTCCTTATCATCCATGGACTTTGGCAAAACAGCCCAACAAGAAGCCTCTTCATGTGACCGAATAATTTTCCCTGGAACTCCCTCAAGGGACCCTGTTATGAGTCAAGGAAATACCTCGGCACATATGGGCCGGCACTCCCTTGATCTGCGTGATGTAGTTAAGGACTCTATGTATAGAGAAGCTAGAGGGCTGTCAGTCAAAACTACAACTAATGATGAACCAGCAGTTCGATCTCTGAAGCACAAAGACTCTCCACGGCCAGCACAACTATCGAAATCAGTGGATGGACCTTATGGTGTTGGGATCAGATGTAAACAAAACATGCCTGCTGACATTAAGGAGTCCCTTAGAGTACTTGCTAAACTTCGTGAAGCACCTTGCTATTATAATGAAGCTAGAGAACATTCAACTGTGCAGAATGAAGCAAAAGATGGATCTTGGCATTCTATTTCAAGGGATGCTCCTCGGTTTTCTTATGATGGGAAAGAGAGAAATCGATTATCTTTCGAATCACGAGACACCATCAAATCCACACCAAAGCCAAAAGAGATGCCAAGGCTTTCACTGGACAGTAGAGAATTTTCAGTGCAGGGTTCCAACTCTGATTCAAAACCAAATTACCTTTTAAGAAATTTTCAGGACAATGGAAGCTCAAACGAAGTCCTTAATCTACCGCAATCTTTGGGAACTCAGAAACGGCCCCCAAGTGTTGTAGCAAAGTTGATGGGCTTGGATGCTCTGCCGGAATCTTCCTCAGCTAGTGATAGTCAATTGGGTTTGATTAAGACCAGTCTAGTTGAAGAGAAAGATCCCTTCCCAAGATCCATAAATTTAAATGATCTAAACAAACAAATTCGAGTTTCCAAATCAGCAAGAAGCTCACTGAAAGATCCGGCCTCACCGCGATGGAAAAATCCTGATTTGATCATGAAACCAATTCCAAGTTCAAAGTTTCCAATTGAACCAGCACCATGGAAGCAGGTGGATGCGAGCCGAGGCTCTCAGAAAACAGCTTTCCGGCCCATAAAGGTTCCAGCAAGGGCGCAGAATTCCTATCCTTCTGTTTATTCTGAGATTGAGAAGCGCTTGAATGATCTTGAGTTTAAGCAATCTGGAAAGGATCTTAGAGCTCTTAAACAGATACTGGAAGCTATGCAGGGGAAGGGGCTCATAGAGAGCATTAAAGAGGAACAAGCTTCTAAATTTGGAACTCATAATGTCTCTGAACCTAAATCTTCCAGTCCTAATCTGAAATCACGAAGCCAACGAAATGTGCAGAGCAATCATGTCATTGCTTCCGCAACCAATGGTTCTGATTCATTAAAGACATTTGAATCCCCAATCGTGATCATGAAACCAGCTAAACTTGTTCAGAAATCTAATATTCATGCTTCAGTAATTCCAATGGACAGCCTTTCTGGTCTCAATAAGCTCCAGGGCAAGGGATTTGAAGACAGTAAAAAGGGTTCAAATTCAGTAAGTAGCCGGGCAGCTAAAGATCCGTCTCCCAGAAGCAGTCACACTGACTCTGCTGTCAGCACCTCCGATAAGAAAACCAGTGCTAGGAATATTAGATCCAGACAGTCTTCCACAAAGTCTCTACACTTGCCAAAAGAGAACAAAACAAATTCAGCAAAGACCTCTGGTTCCGTGAGTCCTAGATTGCAGCAAAGGAAACTTGAGCTGGACAAGAGATCTCGTCCGCCTACCCCTCCTCCTGATTTGAATAAACCCAGACCTGCATCTGGTTTGAATAAACCCGGAAGGCAATCCTACAGGCATCTGGCAGATTCAGGTTCGCCAGGTGGTAAACTTAAACACAAATATTACAACTCTCAGCCAAGTGATGATCAATTGAGTCAGATAAGCAATGAATCGAGAACCTCAAGTCTGCATGGGGATGATGCATCTGTTCATTCAGAGAGCAATCTTGTTCTAGACTCAAGGTTAGATATGGGATCTACCGGCAGTGAACGGTCCATCGAGATTAATGGCTGTCAGAGTCCATCCTTGAAGGTGGCCAACTACTTGGTTTCTGGTTCACTGCAGAAAGTAGGTGTTTTATTTCTTACTTTACATTCAACTGTTCTGATCATTTACCTGAATTTTTATTTTCTTTTTCTTGATTTTAGAAATCAACTCCAGGATTAAGTAAAGATGAAGGGTTGGCAGAACTTGCTACAATTACCCCAGAGCATCCTAGTCCTGTCTCTGTTTTTGATGCCTCAGTATTAAGAGATGATGATCCATCTCCTGTAAAGCAGATATCTGATTCTCTGAAAGGTAAACTGTCTGTTATTATAATGTATTTCAACTGGATATGGCTCACTCTGAACAGCTATACATAGATTGGCTAATGATTAATGACCTCAAGACTCTGGTCTTATAAGATCGCTGGATATATTTTGTATTTTCTTTCAGATAGTCAACCTGCCAGGGTTTACAAGAGTATTCGCTGCTCATTGTTTTTATATGGGACAGAATCCTCTGGGGGAAATATGTAATCTGTGCTTTCGTATCCTGAATTTTTCAACTCAAATCTTCCAAATTTCTTAGTTTTGGGAAACAACACTTGTGTTGTTTATCTCAATGAAACGCATGTATTTGTTTGACACATGCAGAAAGTTTGTCAGAGAAAGAAAACACTTTTATATCAGCAGTACTTTCTTTCCACCAAAAAATTTGTCTAAGGACATGTTTTTTGCCTAGATTTGATTATATAATCCAAGGCTGACACTGTGTGGATCGTTTATATGATATTTACTCATGGTTAAATGTTGTGTCAAAGTGGTCCCTTGCTCACCTAAGTTTAGCATAGCTGAAATAACAAATATGAAGAATTAAGAATTAATTATTCTTACTTTTAAAGTACACAAAGATGTCCACATTCTTCAAACTCTCACTTGATTTTACCTTCTGCAGGTGATATTGCTCAAAATTCCAATGACAGCTTCAGTGAAGACCAGTGGAATCCAGCAGATAAATTCTTATCTAACAGCATGTGTTCTGGTGTTACCTCGGAGATCAATCGCAAGAAATTACAAAACATCGATCACTTAGTTCAAAAGCTTAGACGACTAAATTCTAGTCATGATGAAGCCAGCACAGACTACATTGCATCTCTTTGCGACAACACCAACCCTGACCACAGATACATCTCTGAGATATTGTTAGCTTCGGGGCTCCTCCTCAGAGACCTTGGCTCCAGTTTGACAACATTTCAGCTCCACCCATCTGGCCATCCAATCAACCCCGAACTATTCTTTGTTTTGGAACAGACCAATGCAAAGGCATTGCACTCAAGAGAAGAAAGAACCCCTGTAAAAGTATCCCATCCAAAGACACCCCCCGAGAAAATTCACCGGAAACTCGTATTCGATGCTGTCAATGAGATCCTAGTTGGAAAGTTAGCTTCCTTAGGGCCCTCTCAAGAGCCATGGTTAAAGGTCAATAAACTAGCTCCGAAGACCCTGAGTGCACAAAAGCTTCTGAAAGAATTGTGCTCCGAAATAGAACAGCTTCAAGCCAAGAAATCAGAATGCAGCCTAGATGATGAGGATGATGATCTGAAGAGTATCTTGTGGGAAGATGTGACACATCGATCAGGTAGTTGGACAGATTTCAACAATGAGATATCTGTGGTAGTATTGGATGTCGAGCGTTTGCTGTTTAAGGATTTAGTTGACGAGATTGTGATTGGAGAAGCCGGTAATCTGAGAGCCAAGCCAGGCAGGAGGAGGCAGCTGTTTGCAAAGTAGCTGTACTACAGCAAAATAGAATCTTTAGTTCTTTTCTCAATTCTCCTTTAACTTTTGATTTTCCGTTTCTTGATTAATATTTTTACTTCCGCGAAAGCATGATAATAATTCATGTTTAAGAATCACAGTTCTGTGCTGGATTGTAAAGAAACTACCTTCTGATATTATAACACAATACTTTATAGTTTGCTTTTGAGTTCAATTCACATCAAATTTTCTATTATTCCAATTAAGAGGGATAATGGGTGTAGCGTAGCAAGGGTCTTGCTCTACATAATAGTACCTGTAATCACTCTCAATCAAGGAAAGCAAAAACATTTTCAGAAGATGCACCGTAACAACAAAGCTAGCAAAACCCACAAGAGTTTCGACAAAACAAATCATCTTTTAGAAGCACTTCCATCTTATACAACAATCTTGCAAGTTGTGTATTTCAAGCAAATGAATCATGGGTATGGGGGCGGATATGGATTGGATCTACCCCACCCCATATCCTGATCCGTGAAAAAAATTGAGATATGTATTTGTTCTAAATCCATCGTGGATCTATATTTTTACTAGAAATTGTTGTAAATACGGGTCTGATCCAATGTTTGGGCCCAAAATTCTTTGCCTCGTGGTTTGTCCTTGGACTGGCCCATTCCCGAGGGATTGGAATGATTTTCCTTTTAAACACCAGGACCAATGGGTTAAAATAATTTCCAAGCATTTAACATGTTTTAAAATATTGTTGTTTTACAAGGGCACCACCAATCAACTGCCTCCGTAGCATAGTGGTAGTGCGTTCGCTTCGTAAGCGAAAGGTCGCGAGTTCGATCCTCGCCGGGGGCTTTTTGTGGGGCCTTTTGATTTGATTGGCTGTGACGCCGAGTAACGCCCCTTTCCTATTTCAATTTCCGTTAGAAACGTTGAGTTCCTTTCCCATTTTGCCCATTTGACCAAATCATTTCTATTGGTCCTTAAGGGCTGAGTGGAGCCATGCAGCACGTGTGCGTTAGAGAGAGCACGAGTAAGTGCTGGAGGGCGAGAGTGGCAACTGTGTAAATTAATATAGCTATATACGGTGAACTCAAAATATAAATAATAACTGCTAAAACGTACACGTTTAAATTGTTAGGTTAATTCAATTTTGGTCCAAATACAACTAAAGTATATAGGTCTTTGTTTTAGAATATGATAAAATAATTTAGCAAAATGTTACAAATTTCAAGTAGAATCAAAACTGTCATAATCCCAAGTGAGGAGGCGGCATAGGACATATATTCATTAGGCTATGGAATTGAGCAAGCATTAATAATACCTAAAATAAACTCGTGTTTGCTAAAATTTATCATTTAAGAGTTATGTCTGTAATCAATATGTTTTCAAGTTTATTTTAGTATTGGGTTTCATAAAACTTTTTTGGTTGCTGTTCAAATCATTCATTTAAGATCTATGAATACAATCAATTTGTTTTAGTATTAACTTTCATAGAGTGCTTTTACTCTTGTTTAATTTTTTTCATTCAAGAAGTATGACCGGTTGCATTGAATTTGAATTAAAAGCATTTGACTTTATAGCTCGAATAGGGTTTCTATTTTTGACCGGTTGTCAAAATTAATTCGAAAATCCAATGGCGAACTTAACCAAAACTAAATACCGAAGGGCCCTATTGATAATTACACGAAATAAAATGTGGTCCTTTGTAATATTTGGCATGCTATGAAGGACCACAACCAAATTTTATAGCTCCCACTTCTACCTTTCGGCACGCCTGCGCGGCAGAGTTCACGCCGACTAACCCATGCTGAGGAGCTTGTCTTTCACGCGCTATTGAGCGCTTGGGAACCCCCACAGGTTACATATAAATTTCCTTTATATAATTCCCCTCGCCCCGCAATTAATTCGAAATTAATAAATAGAAGCATATTAATAATGACCGGATTACATATATGAATTATTATTTTAATCATAAATATGTGTTTAAGAAGAAATTGATCGGTTAGTAAAAATAAAAAAGGAAATATTTCTTGACCACCCCCAAAGTTTAACTAAAACAACAAATTGTTGTTCGTGTTCTAATAAGATTTCATTTAAAAATTTTCTAAAATAAGTAAAAAAATTTTAATTTGTAATTTGTTTAGTTTATACCGTTCATTAGTTGATGAAGCGGCCGCAGTATGGGAACAGATACTAATAACTTAACTAATAAAAGTTTTAGTATATTACACTACGGCCCGGATCAAAGTCCTCTAATATAAGTGGGGGAGAGGATTATATTTTCAATCATGCCATACTCTTGGTTGGTGTAATTTCTAATCATGTGACAGTGAGAGATCTAATTTGATCTTTTTTAACAAAGGAAAAGAAAAGAAAATCTCAAAATCCCAGTTGCAATTAATCTAATAGAGGACAAGAGAGGACCACAAAGTAGAAGATGGGTAGCTTTTATGCAGCAGCAACTTTAAAGGTTCCTTTAACCCCAACTTGCAATTATGCAATATATGCAATAGTCATCATATATCGTCCTTTAATTAATGGCTTTTTTTTTTCTTGGATCTAGTGACATGTTGATGGATGCATGATCGATCAGAACTCGATTTCAGTCTTTGTCAGAGTCAGTCGTCCTGTTTATTATCTTCTTTCCTTTTCACGTCTTATAGTAATGTACACATTTCATTTCCCAGAATATTCTACATTTCTACGATTCTACTCCACCATATACGTCTTCATTACAAGAAAAATTAATATTGGTACTTTGCAGCAAATAATTTAGTCACTTGAAGATTAAAAAAAAAAAAAAAACAGTAGTCACCTAATTCGATCAAATGGATTACAGGTTCTTGCTTTTGAAGATTTTGAATGATGATCGTTTAAGTTTGCGTGTGTTTATTAAATTTAATTGTGAATTGTTAATGTATTGTCGTATGTACATATGCTTCACGGAGAGCTAGCTAGCGTTGGCACAGAACCTAGCTAGCTAGTTGGATTTAATTCGTATAATGTTACTAAAACGTGCATTTGTTTACCATATGTATATAGGTCGGCTTTGCATGTGCATGAGAGCTTAGCTAGCTGGTCGAGTGTACGAGCTGCGGCAACAATAATATAGAGAGCTAGCGATATATTTTTGCAGAGTCAGTCGCCGGGGCCTCTCTTCCGAAATGTACAAATGAACACATACCAGCAAGCACAAGCACAGACAATCCTGAATTCTTATGTAAACCGGAATGAAAAGAAAATGATAGCTAATTAATTAACGAGTGTTTTTTTTTTTTTTTAAAAGAAAATTATGCCGGTGACTTAAGAGTTACTTCAAGCTTATATAATTGGTCCAAGCATGTATTATTTACTAAGTAAATATGGATCCTAAGATTCAAACAAGAGGCTGGGTTGATTAGGTCAAAGACACAGTTTGCTTCCTCAGAAAGTAGGGCAAATAAGGGTTAAGCCTAGCTAATTTTCGCTAAAATTAATTACTCAAAGAGCTTGAGCTAGCCATGTCGTGCTCATGCAAGATTAAAACTTCCGAGAGAATATCTAACATTTTCGGAGAAACTTGACATGAAACAATATTAGTATCAGTGGGTATGAAAAGCAGAAAGCATCCATTAGATCAATTGGTCCATATGCTTTTCCAGCAAGCACTGCACGCAGGTTTCTTGAAACCCTGAGCATATGAAGTGCCAGCCACTCGACGAAGGAGGCAGAGGAGTGGCTGACTGTTCCACTTAACACTGGAGATGAAGAATTGATTCTTTGTTATTGTCATTTGTTTACCTTCTTCGAAATTGTGAAGGGAAAAAAAAAAAAAAAAACACGCTTAAGGAAAGGCAAAAATGTGGGTAGAGGATAGATGTGTCCCTAAATATTATCAAGAGTAGAAATACGTATATATTACTAGATTTGTAAAAATATCAATGTTAAACACAAAAAAACATCTTAGTTGACTTTCCAAAAAATAGAACTTCTGAATTATAATGCATTAGTTTTTTTTTTTTTTTTTTTTGCCATTTTCTTTATTAGATATAGAGGGTCAAAACTTATTAATCATCAATGTCAATATGTTTTTAAATACCCAAAAAAAAAAAAAAAAACCTCCAAAAGCAGATATTACACTTCAAATAATTTACTCTAATTTTTTTACCTTTTTAAGGAGGTAGTTTCTCTCAATTGTAGCGTCAAATGGTTTTTTTTTAAAAAAATAAAAATAAACCACGAAACTAATTATTTTTTCTTTCACCCTAAATTACAAGGTTTGTGTGAGAGGATTTGAACTGGTCTTGACTTATTTTGTTCTACTGCAATACACAAATCATCAACTGGTTTGTCCCTTGGACTATTGTCATGAAATTGATTGTTTTCACATCACAGTAACTATCCTAATCTTGAAAATTATCTTTTAAGATCTATTTTCTATTCAAAAACAGTTCCCCCCTAAAAGAACTTAAACAATGAGCCTATAAATTTATAAACTAACTAAATAACTCTGCCTAATTATCAGCCAGTCGAATTAGACAATAAATCTGATTTCATATATGTTTATACCTAAACAAATATGCTTGTGACTTAAGGTAAATGAATAAAATAAAAGAACAAATCTTGACCACATGCACACTTTTAAACATGTACATTTTAAAATTTTTTTTCAAAAGTTAAATTCAATTGAAAAATGATCTGAGTTCTTTTTTCCTTTTTTCGGTTGATTTAAGTATTCATTGAAGAGTAAACCCAAGATCTGAGCTTAAGAAGGCCACTTATCATTGGAACTAGACCTTAGCTTCGATCTTAATTATTAACTAGACTAATTCATTTACTTAATATGCTTATTACTCCCCACACCATATATTGATTTGTTTCCTCTACTTTTATTGAGTTTTTAACTAAATATCTCTTTGCTGATCCTTCCTTCCAAAAGCTAAGTATTACATAACATAGGTTTTTAATGTCATTGACATTACTCAAAACTTAGTCAATTAATTCAACAGAAGTTCTAGCTATACATATGTGATGCCACTCAAGTAATTGGTAGTGATAGCATAATGTCAATGAAATTAAAAACCTATAAGACGAGATCTAACTGGTTTAGACCAACCATAATTTCATTGCAAAGAGTAATTGTAAGAGGAGTTTCATTGCAAAAAGCAATTGTAGAAGCTTATTCGCCTCAATAGAATATGCAAATTATACATAAGGCTATCAGGCTAACTCATATTTAAAAACTAGCTCATGTTTAAGTTTGTCCTGAGTTTATAGACTTAGCCTAGGAATTATTCTCGGTGGATGTGGAATTATGTCTTTAATACCTCCGTCACAGATCTAACCGTGCACGAGTTAGATCTGTGTGATAATAATATATCTTGTCATATGTAGAAAGGTAATAAGGACTAACTCATACATGAGAGTTTGATTTAATATATACCATGTAAAATCTATGAACTTAACTCATACTAAAACTGTTAGCTCATGTTCAGGGATGACAAGCTTTTAATAACAATCAATGTTAATCAAAATTAGCATTCTATTGATCAATAACTAGAAAATTTCAAAACCCAAGAATCCGATAAAGTTAACGTATATTAGCATATTACAAACTTTCACCTATATTAACACATCGTCTGCAGAAATATAGCTGTATATAAAGTTCAAGAAAAGAGGTTCAGTTTCTTACTTGCGTTGAGGGAACTGCCTATATATGGCTGGTGGATCGAACAAAACTTTGTACTAAATCTAGGTGTCTTCCTTTTCATGAGGATTGCTTTCAGCATTCAATAATGAAAAGGGTTTCACTTGTGATGAGCTGCTGGTAATTGCAAGAGAACTAATAGGCAGAAGAAGATTATTATGCAGTGTAGACTGTGATGAAGAACTTGATGACGAGGTCAACAATTGGAAATGGTTCATCTGTCTTGGTGACTGATCATGGCTGGTGCCCTCTTGAGCATTTGAAATATATGCTGCATTATTATATGTTGGAAAAAGTGATGGCATTGTTGCAGAAGCAGCAGGCGGGCAGAAAAATAAGTGATGATGATGATGAGACAAAGAAGCCGCTGCAGCAGCAGCAGCAGCCGCATTGCTATAGAGTGCATAATTCTGATCTGCAGCTTGCTGCTGAGACAAAAAATCATGGCCTGATCCAAATTGAGATAGTGATAAATTTGAAGGCTCCCAATGGTAGTAAGGGTTTAACGGCATGGCATTATTGTTATTAATATTATTAAACAAGGCAGGATAAAACTTTTGTTGATGATGAGCTGATAATGAAGAAGCTTCTTGATGAGTTTTATCTTCATGATCTCTTTCAACTTCCTTGCCCTTATTAGCCCTCATCAGTGATACAGCCTCTAAATCCCATGAGTACCTTGATTGATCTCGATCCCCATGATCATCAACGCTAGTACTGTTGGTCATCAAAGAATGATGAGAGGTAGTAGGAGTGTTTGATTGTAGCATCATTTGTGAAGGATGAAATTGATGACCAAACAATCCTTGAGGAATTTGAAGTGGGGGCAGCTTATCAATATCATTTTTAGTGACATCAAGCAACCAATCGATAACCTTGCTTGGTTGGCTTAGCCCCAGCCGGTCTTGAAGATCATACAATTGGATTGCTGTTGGCACCGAAAGCCTTATCCGTCTGTCTCTTAGCCCTCTAATGGTGCACACTTTGCTGTGCCGGTCTTTGCCTCCGAATGATTGCGACACGCGTACAATTCTCGGGTTTCTGAATCCTGACCATTGCCTTGAACTTGATGATGGTGGCCTGGAGATCAATTTGCTGCTTTCATTTGTGTCATCCTCTTGCTTAGCTTGAAAACCTTTTTCTCCTGAAGTTGATATCATCTTATTATTTCTCCTCTCATCATCCAGGTGCTCTATATCTCTGAAACAACAAGAAAATTTTAATAGATTTTAAAAAATTATACTAACTAGAGCATTATTTTAGTGAAAATAGGGGCTTCTAATTAAAGAAGGAAATTAATAATTTTTTTAACAAATAATTATCTAGTAAACAAATTAAAAGCCCATTATAAGTATTCCTCCACTTTTGAATTTTGGTGTGCATGTATGGAGTAGAGATTTAATTAAGATCGATGATATGAAACATGCAAGAATTTTAGTAAAATTCCCTCGCTAAGTAAGTCGAGGTTCATAAAAAAAGCGAAAAAACACCAAATACACGCAGGAAATTAAAATTCTCAAAAATTTTCACAAAAGATTCAAAGAAGTACTAAAAGAAGTAAAATCTTTCCCGAAATTCTTATGCCAAAAAAAAAAAAACAAAAAAAAAATCATCTTAATTTTGACTTAATTTAGGAAATAATTAAACTCACTGAGAATCATATTGAGTAAACCTGTAGACTAGTGAGAAATGGTTAACATACGTGCATATATGACCCCCCATTGCCCTAAGTAAACCAAGAATTTGGATCTTGTATATATAGGATATGAACTTACACAAATCGGAAAAGCTGGCTACCGGCAATTTGCAGCCGATGAGTAATTGTTTACTCTTTGATTGGCCAGCTGTGCGGCGTCTAGGGTGGATGTGGAGGAAGAGGAGCTCGCTATCTAGAGAAGTAAATTGGAAGTCGTAGCACCATGGAATTTATATAAAGCCCTCAAGTAAATTTGCTCTTGGAAGTTTTAAAGCACAATTCTGGGAAAGGGAAAGATGCTGGAATTTCACCGTGGCATGTTGGCTTATAATGGAAAAAAGAAAAAGGAGTGGCATATCTGTAACCATGTGGCAACTATTTATGTTGACACATCAAATTAGATAATTATCCCCTAGTGAGTTCCTTATTAATCTGTTCTGTTATTGCACTCTAATTGAACAACTAATTATTTGTGCATGTACGTACTTTTGTTCCCAATTCGTAGCTAAGCCAGGTTCAAATGGATAAAGGGCTGGCAGTAAGAGTACTCGATTAATTAGATCCTGTGATCTCAGTCAAATGCTAGGTAGGAGAGCTAGGGATTAAAATTAATGAATGAATGAATAAGATAAGAGTAGTCTCAGTCATCTGTGCCTTTCAAAGTTGTGGTGTATGCAACAAGGGTTTCAATCGGGAAGACTATATGACAGATAACAACAAGTGCTAGCTATAATATTAGGTTATAGAGGAGGGACCAACGTATGCATATTGCTTCTTTAAAGCATCTACACACTGTAGAAAGAAGGAAAGAAAGAAAGGGACCACCCTATGGCTGTATATGGCAGCAGCAGTGAGATTTTTCACAGCAGATCAGGCTAAGGGATGATTAATTTCATCAGTGATGATCAAATTTAAAACCTTCCAGTAATTTGAAGTGAACTATATTATGGTATACATGGCAGAGTGAACTGCAGTTCGCACACAGTGACGTGTTCAAAATTCAGCCAACTTTTGATATATATATATATATCAATTATCCCCAGTTGGTGTTCCATGTTCATGTACCTGCAAGAGACAAAAAAACCCTAAATAAGCTTTATTGTTCACTAGTCCAACTTAAAGGAAATCTACTATTGTGCTTCCCATTTGAAGAACAAAAGAACCACGAATTTATATGTCTGGCTATATATAACAATTATTTATTTATTTATTTATTTGCTTGAAGAACAAAAGAACCACGAATTTATATGTCTGGCTATATATAACAATTATTTATTTATTTGCTTATAATTTTAAGTAATCACTTCAGCTGAAATCCAAATAAATATTAATTAATTATATAAGAGTTAAGTGCAAAAAAATAATAAAAACTTTGTAACTGAGAGAGAGTGCAACTTTTTTTTTTTTTTCTTTAAGTTTTGAGGTACATTAACAATCTAGAAAATGGGAATCTTTCACCAAAATAATTGAAGGGTTAATAAACAGTTTATACAGTTGCTTCAGTCAAAAGCTGAGCGTTACTTTATTTCTCTATCATGTCGAGAAAAAGGAAACCCTGCAAATTTTAATGAGCCCTAGAAACCCTAGCTAGCGAATTCCAGCTGGCAATATTGCTAATGCCATTCTCAGCGTTTGAGGGGCAATTAATCAACAACCCACCAGTAATAAGAACTAAATAATAAAGTTGAATTTTGCCCACTTACTTCAAACAAAAATAGCCTTTTAACTAATAGTTAAGTAACTTATCAAAGTGGACCAAAAGGGGAGGCAGGAGGCAGCTAATTAAGTTTTAAAGGAAGGGGAGCAAAAAATAATAATAATAAAACCATTAGTCCAAATTCATAGTGTATTTGATTAATGACACCACTCTAGGTCATGTGCTCTCGTGAGTTTTTCACCCATGTTTAAATTTATATTTTTTTACACTCTTGAATTTTTTTTAATGTCTTTAATTTATGTCCTTAATGATTATGTTTATGTTTTCACAACAGTGTTTTACAATACAAGATAATATGGAAAATGAAAAATACTTGTATACATTAAAATAAGACAAGGAGTTGCAGTCATAACAGAGTACAAGAGGAAGACTCACCAACACATTTTTTTCCAAAGTGAGGTAAAAAATGAAGTGAAAAATTAACATGATTTTAGACAAATAAATCAAAGCTCCCGACAAGCGTCAGAAAGAAATCAACCCCTTTTTTTTTTTTCATAATAAATTGATTCTACTAGTGATCTCTTTCTCACTGTGGGGAAACAGAAAATTTCTTTTGTGGGCATGAATCATAGCTGCACTCTGAACAACCATCATCATGAATGGGAAATATAAGAATAAAGGGTCCCCAGATCCAAGACAGCCGCAGTACAGCAGTATCAGTACTGCTGCTTGTTCAGAGAGCCATTAATCTTTTCACTATGAGTTAAACTCTCCTATTCTCCTGTATAAAAGGGATCGCATCGAATATCGTTCTTTATCTTTATTTATTATTTGTTTTCTTTGTTTTTGAAACCAGAGAATTATTTATTTGGATCTTTTTTTGCATTTATTTTTTAATAATATTCTGTCGAGTGTGCGTACCGTTGAGTTTTAATCAGCATCACACATTTTTTAAAAAGTTGACGCAAAAATCAAGCTAACATTGCACCCCAAAATTAGGATATGTAGTACAAATATAGACGGTATGAGGAATAATTTTAGGTTTCCGTGTTTTGCTAATATTGGAAACATAATTTTAGTCAACTAATTACCTTCGCTTCTGCACATTGACCTTTAATTGCGTCAGAAAGTGTTAATTAGCTAGCCAGCCAGAATTTTGTTCTATATAAAAGTTACAATTGAATCTTCAATCTCACCCATTAATATTATGGTTGTTGATCGGTTGAACATAGAACACTATTTCAGCATATCCAATCAATTACCCATTTACAACCAAATTAATACATACGTATAAAATACAAATTAATTTATGCAGTACGTATACCAAATTCTACACTCTTTTTGACAACTAGAATATTTTAAATTCCAACATTGAATATCTCTATCCTTTTTATATTATACTGAACAAGCAACCTTCATATTTCATCTAAGTTATTTTAATTTAAAAGGAAGTACAAGAAAGTAGGTATTATTACACAAAACGAAAATTAAGAACATCTCAAATTAATCCCAAAACTTATATCGGCTCAAATTAATCTTGGGTTAAAACGTACGCTTAGGCTATCCTCACTCTTGAACTAGCCTATTGGTATGAGTTAGAGGCCCATGGAATTCTATAAGATATCAAAGCAAGACTCATATATAAGTGGTCGCACACCATCTTTCTGCATGACAAGGATTAATTAAAAGTATAGAACGTACCTATGACGGGGTATTAAAGAGAATATCTCACACAGGCATAGAGTAATTCCTCAACTGAATATAGACTTGGGACAACCCACAACTCATGAATTAACTTTTAAGTATGCATAAGTTAGGCTTACGAGCTTCAATATGTGGTCATGCACCGAAAGAATGACAACCAAGACTATCATTAGCCAAAACATCTACTAACCGTTACAATAAATATGTGAAACATAATCCATTGACGAAGAAAGTGAAGGCAGTTAGACCAAATAGAGTGTGAAGGCGCCATATGGTCAATGATTTTTTTTTGTTTTTTGTGAATATTATATATTTAATGCATGAAATTACTTATAGTTTCTTCATTACATAATATTTTGCATGTTTTGCTCTTTTTTTTTTTTATAAGCTAATAACATTATCTTCCACAGTAGGCAGCAGCTTCTCTAAATAAATATTGCGAGTCACTCTTGACGCATAACATTAACTACAAAAGATAAGGTATTAAATTTTTTTTTTAAAAAAAAAAAAAAACCTCAAGTGGCTTACTATCCCTATCAAAAATCTGATCTCAGACATTGTGATCATCATGGCCCAGTTATTGAAATTTCAGAGAAAGAAAGAAAGAAAGAAAGAAAGAAAGAGAGATAGAGATGGAGAGATTCACATTCTTATTGTCCATTGGGAAAGAGAATAATAAAAATGTAATGGAATATATACATACATATGTAAAATGATGAAAGCAGCTATCAGTTAATCTTAACAAAGTGATTTTACTTGGTTGGTCATTAAAATTTTGAAAAACTAAAATAAAATTGCTGAAAGTCAAGAATTGCTAGCAATATTGTGAAAATAACATAAGAGGGGTTTTGGTAATAACTCAAGAATTACGAAGCATGTATAGATATTTATTGTAATGTGTGTGTGTGTTTTTGTTGCGCATGCCCAGCGTTCTTTTGATCTTTTTCTTTTCACCTTGTTAAGTCATTTTCTCTGATCGTGCGTAGTTATTACAATTTCTTCTTTCTGATGTAACAGTGAAAGTGACTGCTGGACAAAACCCTAGAGAAGAAAAAATAAAAGACAGAAAAAACAAAAAGCAGCAGAGACGTGATCGATCAACACAAGCTTTAAAAGATGTATACGTATATATATATATAAATGCGTATGCGGTGCTGCATGTTTGAATCAATAATAATGCAGAAAGTTACTATGCAGAGACAAGTGATCACTGCAGCTCTTCTTCTTTGGTACATTTACAAATTAAGTGTCATGGCTATAACTTGCAGTGATTTCAGTCTTGCAGGCTCATTTATGTAGATAATCTAGGAGCTAATTAATTTTATTTGCATTTTTTGATTAAAATGTAAGCAAACAAAATTTTCAATTTTAGACCCATGAGTTCTACTTTTGGGATTTTGGCTTTTAAGATTTAATGCAAATTGAACAAGATTATTCAGTTTGTCTGTGAATTATACTACTGTGCTTATTTGAAAACGACGGTGATATGTAAAAATTAAATATTGTTTAATATTTTAGAAACCATTTTGTCGACAATTGGCAGTAATAACTAATACGATTTTAAGTTCAAATACAAACCTAACTATTTGCGTTGAATGTTGGTAATAGTTTTGTAAGTTATGAACTTGATTATGTAAGAGCCTACTTGGTATTATGAATCTGTGAAACCAAAGTTGACAGTGTTTGATCAAAAATGAATTTTCAAAAGCAAGTTTGATATTTTATAGATTTTTCATCAAACAACGATTGAATTAATTGTTTTTAAATTCCAAACTGCAAGCATAAATGTTTATCAAGTATTTCATAATTGTAACTTAAAAGATACAGCTACATTATAATACCAAATTAATAGAGCCCAAGATATTAAATGACATCTCAGATACATGAGATAGAAAAAGACTAAAATATTATTTGAAAAGTGTATTAAAATATTATTTGAAAATGTGTAGTGTTATTTACAGGATAAAATTTACAAAGAAAAAAAAAAATTGACTGTAAACTTTTCATCATTATGCTTTCTAAATTTTAATTATTGCACATTTTACTTGAAAATTAAATTAACCTAAAAATTTAAGCATAAAGATAAATTCCCTTCAAACAATATTTAAACTTGCCTAGCCAGCAGCGATTAACGCATATGATACAAATATAGGTAATTATCTTATGTACAAGCAGGAATTGTTTACTTATATATACATATGCATACATCTTTTGCTTATTACAAAGATCACTTGAATCCATCTTATTGTCGATAATCAATCTTAATGTTGATTGAGAATCGACTTTAAACTTATTGGTAAAGATTGAGAGAATGATTCTCAGTGATTTCTATTGTCTGTGTCTTCCGCTTTGCTTTGATTCCTTTTATCCTCCCTCAAGCTGGCAAGGGAAAGTTATAAATTTGAGCTTGACTTAAGATAATCAGAAACTCATTCTTTCGATCAAAGAATTCTTTCAATTAGAAATCCGCTAAAGATGCATGTAAACTTTTTACATTTCTTGCAGGTTTATCCATTTCTTGGAGTCGTCCGTTGACCTAAAACGAGAGGCTGTTCTTGTCACAGCGTTAGGTATTCAAAAGCAACAGTTACAGATTGCGCAGCAAACATTTATATTCAAAAGCATGCAATAAATATTATAAGAGTTGGAAACATAATAAGCAATTACCCGAAGAGGGTAAATGTACCCAATAATTAATTACTAGTTGGCGATCCTCAGGAGACCCGTAGACTGAATAAAGGGAGGGGCTCTCTGCGTTCACTATCCATCCGCTGCTCCACCCACCTCTTTGTCTACCGCCAAGACAAAATGACCCTTTCATGCCGAAGAGAACTTCTTTTAATTATTTGCACATTAGGTTAATTATAATTATATTTTTCTATAAACAGGAGATAGATTAGTAGGTTTAATTAAGCAGCTTCTAGCTGCCCATATATAGTTTGTATATGTGTAAAATAACGTGGGATGTAATAAACAAAAAGGCGTGAATACTCCAACACACTGCATGATAAAATACATTGTATTAGAGCATATGTTTTTCTTGTCTTTCGTTTTCTTTATTTTAACAAAGTGATTTATTTTAACAAAGTGAGAATGCCACTAACAAACCAATATATATATATATATATATATATATCAATGCAATAATAGACGTAAAAAAAAATCTCTAATATATTAAAATTTATGTTTTTTGTGGAATCCGAGGATGTTGTCATTAGAAAACAACCCTCTCTCTCTATATAAAGTGAGCTTCCAATTAGGAATATTCAATTATATTAAAATCTGAGACAAAATAAATAAATATGAATTTCAATACACTATAAAGACAAAATATACTACAGATATATATATAATTAGAGAATGGTTATATATTTCTCTAATTATATATATAGACACACATACACACACATACACACCATTCTCTAGTTAAAGCATTTTCACTTTGTTAAAATGAAGATCTCACTAATAGACAAAAAACACATATTCCGCATGTGGTAAACTCCCATTGGGGGGAGCTCTGCTGCTGTGGGGCTCAGAGCAACCAATGGGAGCTCACCACATATGAAGCCACACTATAAGGTGCGTGAGCTCGCACACAAGATAACTCCCTCTGTATATGAGGTTAATTAATTTATTATTTAAAAAGCCACAACATGCAAGGTTTTAATTTTCATCTCATCGTTATAAATATTTTTGGATTTTACTACGTCTGGTAGCATTTTGATTGGATAGTACTCAAAGGCCAGACACCAGCGAGAGCAGCAGCCCATTTATTTAACTTTCTAGCCAACTTGCTTTACCTCAACAATGTTTGAACACCAACTCAAGTGAAAAGAAAAATGGCCAATTTTGCTTGTCATCTGGTCCAGCTGCTTATGCAGGAAGAAGCAGAATCGAATTGGTGAGTACATTCACATAATATTTTCTGAGAAACCATCCAAAGCAATTTGCTTTTCTTCACATATAAGGCAGAATTGCTTAAAGCTTCACTTGGATGCTAAAGACTAAAGCGTACTTTGATAGGGTGGTAAAAGAAGGGGCTTAACGTGGGACGAACATTCTTTTTTTCCTGAATATTTGAAAGCAGAATTTGGCTACACATTCCGTTACTAAAGTGCTAAAATAAAATCACCATATATCTTATAAGAACTATTTGGGGAAAAAGGAAAAGCAAAGCAAAGTTCACGTATGCATTTCCAAACCTGTTGTCCTAACTAAATTTTGAACTACCTGTAGTTGGCATTGTTCAAATTTAACCTTCATGAACACAGTTAAAACTAATTCTTTATGACTGCAGTTACGGTACCAGCCAGGTTAAAGCTAAGATGCAGCGCCTCTTAGGTAGTTCTTAGCTAATTCAGCTCATCAAGAAATGAAGTATAGAGATAAGTTCAAGAGAGAGAGAGTATTATCAAAAAGCAACGAGCATACTGTCGCCGCCAAGGTACCCAATTCAATACCTGGTTCAAAGCTCAGAAAAGATGGTAACAAATTTACAGCAACCAGCAGTCTGATTTCAATTGGTAAACACATTTGGATACTAAAAGCCAATTTTAACCCCAGCCCGAAGCAAGTAAGAAATAAAAATAACAGAGAATGTAAACCATATGCCCTATCAATCAACTCTACTTACTAAAAGAAGTACACAAAGAAAAAATCAAGACAATTTCATGAAATGGAACTCCTATTGGTCACACCTTGAACAAGAATAGTAGAAAAGAGCACTGAAGGTAGTGCCCTAAACATTTTGTTAGTAACGTGTTCAACCACTTTGATTTCGCCACCATTCCTTTCTTTGCACAAGAACTACCACAAGCTTGTGAAAGTGGGAAGCCAAACCTCTAACAGGAAACTGAAAATGTATACAAAGATGCTAAACCTTCCATCTTGCTTATGGAGGACCACTAACTGCTCAAAAATTCTCTAATCTATACAGTCAAGAAACAAAAAAACACTGCAATTTCTTCTTTGCTAAAAATAAAGGTCTATATTTAATGTAAAACTGAATGAGGAAGGCAATTCGCCATTTCAACAGGCAAAAGACCCCCAAAGTAAAATAAGTAAACAACTATTCTGCTTCAGATTACAGTCATTGGATTCAAGTCCTCAGACAAAATCAAAATGAGCATAAGAATTCACATCACAAGCAGCAAATAGAGCAACAAGCATCAATACAAAAGAAAGTTGCCTGTCTTGATTAGAAGGCAGAAAAACAGAAGAGAAAATTGATACATTTGGCTCCACCATTCCATAATGATTAAGAGGGCTAATAAAACCTACATTTTTATTGTGCTGAAAAATGTAAAAGCAGCAACATTAAAACTAGCATCAATTAATAATCCTGGAAAGAAAAACTTACAAGTCTGACGTTAGTTCATCCATCACCCAACTGCAGTGGCATTTGGAGTTTATACAAACATAAACGAATATATTAAACTGAAACAGAAAGTGCAGGCAACTACCCTTATTGACATCAAGTATTACATTCTCTTTATGTTTCAAACAAAATTAGTATTACGTTCTCTTTAACAGCAGTCTTGGCAAAATTGCCATGCTAAAATGGCCTGCAATTCTTAGCGACAGCAAAAGAGACGGAGAAGAAGACCGGTGCACAAATTTCACCAAAATCCAGCAAGCCTGGTAAAAATAATTCTTATGTCATGATGCATTCAATAATTAGAAAACATCCACATTACGAGCTGACAATAAGTTTGTAATAAATTTTGTCATTTATTAATCTTGTATAAGCCAATTTTACTTTTTATAGCTTTTGAAGTCAAATATTCCTACAATGAGGCCACTAAAGTACAATACATAATGATACAAATTTAGACCTCCCACATTATCCTAAGTTCTAAGACATAGGCCACATTGCCCAAAATGATATGAAACCTATTTCCTTCACTTGATCAGTTAGCTCCAAGAAATGCATAACAGCCCCAGAATTCAAAAACCCACCAGAGAACTCAATTGTCTTGTAGTGCTCTCACAGACTACCTCCCCACCAAAAAGACGTGCAAGAGAACTTCAACGCTAAAAGTTCAAATGTGATAATGTGAGCATCGGATTCCAATCTTAGAAACAATCACTATCAATCCGTTACCAACCTGAATCTTCACAGAAATGCAGAAGCCATAAGACTACAAAATGTCAGTGTACATATCCTCCAAATCCATGCCTCCCTCTGTCCTCCCAGCAATAACAATGCAAAAATTCAACTAAGATCAAACAAGCCCAACAGATTTTGATCACCACTCATCAGAGACCCTAAATTCAACATTTTTCATCCATATATAGCAACTAGAAACCCTAGTTCAATTATTACAATTTCCCAAATGAAAAAAAAAAATCAAAACAAAAAACACCCGCAAAACCATTTTAACCAAATCAACAACAAACACCAAATCAATTAAAAAAATTTATTTATCTTTTTTAAAGGAAGAACACTCGCCTAATTTTTATTTCTCATATCCTCCACCGACGGCGTTAATGTCCTCCTCGACCACACCAGTCAAAAAAACGGGAGGGAAATCGGTGACTTCAAAGGTCTTCTCCTTCGTCATCTTCTCCACGTCAGCCTTCTTCAGAATCGTACGGCGGATAGGGGGGCGGTTGCGGCGCTGGTCGCGGGAGTAGTACTTGATGTCGTAAACGGTTTCCGGGTTGGAGGTCGGGATGATGGCCTGCTGTCCGGGGGTGGCGGGGCACCTGACCCGGTACTCGACGGCCTTTCGCAGAGGTTCCACGTACTCCGGGTCGGAGCATACCCCGGTTACTTCCCAAGGTTTTTTAATAAAACGACGCAGGTTTTGGAACAGTGACGTGGCAGCTGATAACGCGGGCTTCGCCATGGCTACACCGAGAGACAGGGAGTAAAAACCCTCTGTGAATCGTCTAGGTCTCGAGATCGAGAGCAATAGTGCTGAAAAACTTGAAATGAAGGAGACGATGAAGATTGAAAGTGTATATGCGTCTATTGGGCCGGACTTAACCCGGTCCATGCCCATGGACCTCAATAAGATTACCGGGCGGTTAATTATTGCTTGTTTTACATTATTAACATAATAATTGTTGGTGGTAAAATTTGGTCATACAATTAGAGTGTGACACATGGACAATAACTCCCATACCCAATGTGCCCTTGCAAAGTGTGAAGAAAAAATTGGAATGATAATGATTCATAAGAGAAGAAATGAGCCATCTGAACAATCTGAAAAGTACAGAAAATGTCTCCCAATATATTATAAGGTTGTCACATGTCAATAGAAGACTATTATGACATAAACAACTCTCCCAAAATTATTACACATGATACCCAATGTGTCCTTACAAAGTGTGAAGAAAAAATTGGAAGGATAATGATTCACAAGAAAAGAAATGAGCCATCTTAACAATCTGAAAAGTGCAAAAAATGTCTCTCAATATATTATAAAGTTGTCACATGTCAATAGAAGACACTATTATGACAGAAATAACTCTCCCAAAATTGCTACCCATTCTCACTAGGACCACTCAGAATATTGCTCTAAAAGTCACATGCACTAAGAATAAGAGAAGTACAAGCTACGCAGTAGGCTAAACCATCATTTGTGAAGCCAGTAGTTCTTTCAACTCAGTTGGCTCACTTGAAACAAGCCAATTGAATTTAGAGACATGCTAGCAGTAGAGACAGTTTCGCAAGGGATATTCTCCACCTTAAATAGCTCAAAATAACTCAAGATAAATACTTCAATTACTCTACATGAGAACAACCAATAACAATTCACCATGTGTTTGAAAAATACATAAATATGACTTTGGGGGCACTATTTTTATAAGGTTAGGTTAGTCTCACAAAAAAGACAATATTTTTCGCTCTCACAACTTTCAATTTCTCTCTTGTTCTTTAAAACCTATCATCTTCTCCAACCTACATTTGACTTGACCGTTGGAGTGCCACCGCCGACCACCACCGACGTCACCTCTGATGATTATTTCTTTATTTTCAGAATTGTTCCAATTCTAGCCGTCCCCATAAAACATCCTTGAAACAACACAACCCTCATCATTTACAAAACCTCCCCTTAAAATGAAGTTCTCGTAATAGTTTTGCCTTGAACCAAAATCAGTCCTGAACATATATAATGATAACATGCATAAGCATAGTATAACATACTACCATTTTCATCGTTCGTCGATCACATTGATCAAAATATAATTCCCAATTCCATCGCAAATCACCAAACCAAACATGATCGATTCATTTCAATTACCTCCACCATTTCCTATACACCAATCATGCACTAAGATCATATTAATAGTTTGTTTATAATTAATCGGTGCTTTTCCTCAATTTTGAAAACAGTATCATTTAACGTGGTTAATAGCATAGTTAATATTCACTCATTATCCAACGGCCCAGTCGATGACTCGAATGCCTCTTCTAACTTGACCCCGAAGAACAAGTGGGCTCGTTTGAGAGAACATAGTCTCTGTTTGAATCACCATCAATTTTAATATAGAAGTGGGGGTTAAAGGGAGTTTGGAGCCCAGTTTTCTAAAATTGTATTTTGGACAATATAATATTAGATGAAAAAGTGGGAGGTTATGACCGGCTGAGTCAAAATATTATTGATAAATAAATTAGTTTAATAATTAACAAAATATCCCAACAGTGATTTATATTAAATCTCGAGAGTTGATCTTATGATGCCATAACGTCGTGATTTCATTGGTTGGGCTATGGAGTCCAATAAATAATCCTATCAATAAAATCATAGTATGCATCACGCCGCGCACCATAAAACATGCGACGACGCACATCGAATCATAATTATTTAAATCTTAACTACTTATTTTAATAATATGTATGTGTGACAAAAGATTATTAAAAGACGAACACATCTAAGATTAGTGGTAAATTAAAATTCGTTCAAATTAGTCAATGCCTCTTCAAAGAGTGGTGAAACCCATTCAAAATCTTTCAAAGGAAATTAAAGAAAAATATTACCTGGTATCCAAATAGTGTTTCGATTTAGAAATATTATCTGGTTGATGATATCATTAGATTCCATGGAATTAATAATACGAATTTTCTACTAGAAGGCTTACCATTTAAGTTAAAAAGATTCTCAGCCATGGCATTTATTTATTTATTTATTAGTCTAAAATATTTGGACCATCTCACGATATTTTCAACAGTACAATTATATCATTGCACATTTGTACGGGAAATTTACAAAATCACACACTCACACCCACCGGTGAGTAAATTTTCCAGGCCGAGAAAATTCATCTACAATCTCACACCATAAATAGATGAAACAACAAGGGGAGCCAACACGTCATAATAATTTAAATATTAATAATTAAAAAAACACACACACACTCAAAACAGTCACAAAAGCAAAGCGAACCGTCTGTGCAAGCGCGTAGTTGTTGTCTAGCTGATGATCTCATCACTGTCATCTCATTTCTCAAGTCGCACAAACAAAAGCTTTTGAGCGTAGACTATAATATATTTAAAATAATAATAATAATAATAATAATAATAATAATAATAATAATAATAATAATAATAATAATAATAATAATAATAATAATAATAATAATAATAATAATAATAATAATAATAATAATAATAAAAGAATAAAGATTTTATTTATTTAATTAATTTTAAACTTTTTATATATAAGAAGAGAAGGAAGCCTTCGCGTTAACATTTCTTCAGAGTATCTCTGCTTTGCTTTTCTGTCTTCCATTTTCTTTGTTGGCACGCTTACTTGCTGTCTCTTTTCGTCTTCTTCTACTGTCCGAGATCTCCTTCTCCGTATCTCTCTCCCTTTCATTCATTCGAGCTCAAACACTTCCCACAAAACAGGTACTTTTTTCTTTCTTCTTCTTCTTTGATTTTATTTTATTTTATTTTATTTTATTTTGTTTGTTTCTAATCATTTAATGCCTTGTACCCTTCGCTTGATCTGCGCTTGTTGTTATGTGTTTTAATATTTTGACTGATCCGGATCAAACCCATGTCTCAAAATCGAATCTTTGTTGTTTTCTTATGCTGCCTGTACTTGTGTTTTAGGGTTTTGGTGGGTTTTATGAATTAGGGTTTGTTATTTTCAGTTAAATATGGTTTCCTTTACTTGTCTTGGTGCCCTTGTTTCTGGGTATGATTCCTTTGATAAGGTCTTTTGTCTTGTGTTGGATTTATGTTCTCTGTGACACTTCTTACTAATTACGATTGTTGGTCCTATTAGTGTAACTTGGGATATATGGTATAACTTCGATTTTTGTTTATGGATTCGGTTTCTTTTTTTTTTTTTTTTGTTTTATAGCCTTTTTAGTTAATAAAACTTATTAAAACTGTTTGTCCTTGCGCTACACTTCTTACAGCACTGCTATTATGTTTGGGGAACATTGTTTAATTTTAGGAATACTAGGAATGCTAAATTCTTCTGAATTCTGAAAAATAGTCAAAATGAGATTTTCCTGTACAAATTTTAAACTTGACCTCAGCACTAATGTACTGTTAAGTCTTCTGTTTTGATATATTTAGTTTGTATTGGGCTGTGCATGTCTAATCTGATTGGATTAGCATTCTTGTTCTTAGAGACATTTTTTATTTTATAGTTTTTTTATGATTGGAGTTTTCTCTGATGGATTTTTCTAATGGGCCTTTTTATTTTATTTTATTTTTGATAAGAAACTGTGTATTGTATTAAAGATGATTAATGGGCCTTATTATTACCGGTTTAATAATTATTGTTAAGTCTCTGCATCCAAATGTTTTAGTTTGTAGATTTATTTTGCTTATTTGTTGGTTTTCAATTGATATGTAGATGGCAGCGCAAGAAGGCAGTCCAGCTCCCAGTGCCCAAGTTGTTGGCAATGCCTTTGTGGAGCAATATTACCATATTCTCCACAAATCCCCGGGATTGGTTCACAAATTTTATCAGGATTCCAGTTTGCTAAGCCGTCCAGACGGCAATGGTTCTATGGAGACAGTGACAACCATGAAAGTAAGCTTTTGAGGAATTAAGATCAGGGTAGCATACTCATTTATACGAGCTGATCTCGAGAAATATAACAACTTTTATATATTCTGTATGATGCTGCTATCAACTTTGCATTATTCCTGCTCGACTTGGTAAATAGAGTATTTGTTGGATATCAATAAGATGTTGCTCTTACGCATTGAGTTATCCCATAATTGCACAGCTAAACCAAGTCATTTGACCTGAGCGCAGAGATCTTATCCGTTGCTAAGGAAAAATTTATACTGAAGGTGTACTGATTGATTATATCATAATGGTGCTGGTCAAACTTTCCCTGTAGATCATCATCTTGATTTCGAGATGTGTCATTGAATAGTGATATGTGCTTGTGAGTTACAGATTTTGTAGTTTACCTGAATTTGGTGATCCATGGAGCAGCCACTCAAAGAATGGATTGTTTGAGATTTTTTGCTTTTATGAAAATATTGTCTTTTCTATGCTTAACTTGAATTATTGTTATGAATTATACACTTGCTTTAACATAGATTGATGGACAAATTTCATATTCACCTTGGAGCAGGCAATCAATGACAGGATTTTGTCCTTGAATTATGAAGACTACACAGCGGAGATAAAAACTGCAGATGCTCAGGATTCATATGAGAAAGGGGTAATCGTTCTGGTGACTGGATGCTTGACTGGAAAGGACAATGTGAGAAAGAAATTCACGCAAACATTCTTTTTAGCTCCACAGGACAAAGGAGGCTACTTTGTCCTGAATGATGTCTTTAGATTTGTTGAGGAGAATGAGTCATTGCAAAACAATTCTGAGTCAGTAGTTAATGAAACTGCTCCAACTGCCAATCTGACTGAGGCACCAGGTTGCAATAATTCTATTCTCATGATTTCATGTTAGGATTAACATCAGAGTTGAGTTATAAAATTCATTTTATCTTTGTTTCCAGAGCCTGCTCATAATGAAGATCATATTCCAGCAGACCGAGCGATTGTCGTTGAGGGGGAAGACCTTGATAATGGCCCTGAAGTTTGTGATCCTTCTGACAAGGAGGAAGGATCAGTGGTTGAAGACGAAATTGTTGAACCCCCAACTAATTCAGTTCAGAATGAAGTTCATGCAACTGTAGACTCAGCTCCAGTGGCGCAGGGGGATGCTCCTGAGAAGAAATCATATGCTTCAATTGTGAGTTGATTGCTAAATGTTCTATATCTGTCTTCGGCTGTTTTGTGGAGTTTCTGGTGTTAACCTCTTTTTTGACAATTACTGAACTGTCATGAGTTCTGTACAGGTGAAAGTGATGAAAGGTAATAATATATTCAGTGCAGCATATGTTCCTGCCAGAAAGGCAAGGCCGACACCTACAAATGCTGATCAACAATCACCTGCCGTGGAAAAACCTGCTTCTGCACCTGAGGCTTCGCCTCTCAGTAGTGACGGTGCTCCTGAAAATAGCAATGTTAATGAGGAAGGTATGAGTTTGTAACTTTAAATTAAAAGTTGCTGAAAGAACTTTGGTATACTTGCTGTATGTGAAGTTATTGCGAACAAATTCATTTGTGTCCTTTTGGGATTGAAAGAGGTCAAGTTTATTGTGAAGGCAGTGTGTTGGATCTGGAAGAATTTTTGTTTCTGTATGTATGATACGGTGCTGTAGATGTGGAAATTCTTATTTTCCTGTGTTTCAAAGTTTATAATTTACTCAAATTTTACTCATTACAGCGGAAGGTTGTTCCATATATGTCCGGAATTTGCCTTTTACTACAACACCCGCAGAACTCGAGGAGGCATTTAAAAGATTTGGACCTATTAAGAAAAATGGCATCCAAGTTAGAAGCAACAAGGTTTGCTTTATATTATATATTGTGTGTTTACACCCACATTAAGTTTGTTGGCATAATGCTTATGGGTTGTATATTTATTTCCTGCAGCAAGGATATTGTTTTGGTTTTGTTGCATTTGAGACACCAGGTTCAGTGCTGAGTGCACTTGAGGTATTATCTCTTACTCTCTTACCTTGTTATTAAAAATTGTGCTTGGTGTTTACAGCACCAGTCGCACTTTCATTGAAGTTCAAATCCTTGTTGAACCTCTACAATGAGCTCTTTTTGGTACCCATTCCCCCCCTCCTCCTCCTCTTTTATTGATCTATTGGTGTTCTATTTTGCTAATTGTTTTTCCAGTTTCAATATTTAGAGCGAGAAATTCTTTAGCGTGTTACCTATTGAGACTATAAGTAGGCTTTCTTTAATGTCTTCATCTGGAACTATGCCTGTAATTGTACATTAATTGCCATTTAATTACCTGGTTGAGAAAAATTTGTCCAACCTGATGGGGTTCAATGGGACATCTATGAATTTCTTGTTATGTTCCTCTTGCTTGAATGTTGTGTCATATCAAAGTTCTGTATACTAAACTTCAATAATTAGAAGCTATGGTATACATATTTTTATTTTATTCAGTTTTAAGGAATTTTATGATATAGCTTGTGGCTATATTTTGACGACGTATCAAGTTGCATTATTTAAATTGCCAATGCCAGTTAAGGGATAATTTAAGGGTTTTAGAATATTCTCTCCCATCAAGTGGTTTTATGAAATTTGATGTTGATTAATATATGCAATCAACATTTTGAATATGTATATGTGCAGCATGTATTAGTCCAGGTTGTTTTCAATCCCTTGCTATGGGAACTTGCAGAGTTATATTAAAATGGTGACTAATAGGAAATTGTGGTGCATAGTAGCCTATTGTTTGAATCTCAATGAAGAATTAATTTGGCCGTTATGAGTGGTATTCTTAGCATTGGATTAGCCGCACAAACTTCTCCAACCAAAATAAGACTGATGCTTGGTAGGATCTTAGTTTCCCTTCTCTGTGCTTCCTGCTCTTGATTGGTCAGTTAATTAATGATTTGATAATGTAACTTCTGACCCAGATCACCTACCAAGTGAAATGGCCATGAATTCCCTATCAGTCATTCTTCTCTGCAATCTCAAACTCATCTGATTGGGAACTCACTAGATCTTTGCTATGCTACCATTGTTGCAGATCGGGATTCAACCAGATCAAAATGGAATAAAATTGTTGATTCTAGTTTATGTACCTCCTCAGGAGGCCTCAATAGAGAGGCTGTGAAGACAGTTATATTGTCTGCGTCCTAGAAAAGGACGTTGCTCTAGAGATATAGCTAAATGACATTCAATGATTTTTGCATACCCTCACACTCATAGTTGGATAAAGCTTGGTTTGAGTTTTAGAAAGTTTTGCAGATGTAAGTGGACTATGTAGTTGGCTTCGCACCCCATCTCTCCCCTCCCTAACACCAACACCACCCCCCCCAAACCTTCCTTTGAAAGTAGGTCATCTAGTTGTCTTGTAAATTATCTGTGTTGATTTAATCAGTTTTGTGTCTTACATGGCCCTGTGTACAACCAGCTACGTATAATTTCTCTTTCATCCAAGAACATATAGTATGAACATAATATTCATCCAGTGATCATTTCACATGCCCCTTGGTTTGCTTTGTTGGTTGGGCCAAATGGCAAATTTCAAACATTAAAATTTAACTTACAGAATTCCTGAGCTGGCTTATTATGCAGTCGCTTTACAATCCTTTCTTTCTAGTACAGTCTTGCAACTAGATTTGCCTGTTGCTTTTGACCACATATTTGGTTGACACGTGATTATCAAGTGCGAGATAGATAGTTTTTCTTGTGAATGCATGATGTTTATAGATGTTGGTAGATTGATTGGTCATATGGCATGTTAACTGGTTTTTGGTCGTTGTAGTGTACTGGCATTTTGTGTGGTGGTAAAAGAAGTGCTTCTGGATCTTCTGTTTAGTTTCAATAAATGGGGGATATTGGTTTTGGTTGAAATGGCTTGGATAGTACAATTGACTGAAATACTTGGGTTCAGTTGCGTGTGAGGTTTGAGTGCTATTATAGTTCTTTATCCTATCTGCTATTATTTTCAGTTTATTAGGTTATTCAATGTAATGTAGCTTCAAAATTAAAATTTCAGGCTTCCCCTATATTAATTGGGGATCGTCATGCAGATGTTGAGGCTAAGAGAGCAAACTCTCGAGGTTAGTTGAAAGAATAATTGTCATTTTCCGCATTTGTGATTATTTCTATCCAAGTATATCATTACAATAGTAACTGTAATTATCCAAGTATATCATTACAATAGTAACTGTAATATGTGATAAAAACTGATGATTTTACTGGTTTTTTTGCAGTTAGTGGCAGTGGGGGTGGGAGAGGTAGGTTTTCTTCAGGAAGAGTTGGGTTCCGCAGTGATAGTTTCAAGGGTCGTGGGAACTTTGGTGGAGGCCGGGGTTATGGAAGGAATGAATTCAGAGGTCAAGGCGAGTTTTCAGGACGACCAAAAGGTTCAAGTGGACGAAATGGAGAGGGACGAGCGAATCAGAATGGAAACAGAAGAGGTGGTCATCAAGGTGGGGTGAATCGCAATTCTGTTACTGCATAAACAGTTCAGAAGATTTTATTTTTTTTTTGACGGTAGAGATATGACTTGTGAGGGGTTTGAGGATTAGAAATTTAAGTAAGTTAGAAATTCTTGTTTTGAATTTTATAGTTGCAACTGCTTATGAGAATATTCCTGCGGGTTTCATTATTCTCGGGGAATTTCATAAAAGCTTTGCATAACATGTAAGGGTATTTTGGTGCGAATTATGTATTCATTTATTGAAAACATTCCTCTGTATTTCCATCTCATTTCACCACCGTTGTTTTTTGCCTACTCGCACATGATGACATTAATTCAATGAATCCAGCAGATTTGGTTGGTCATTTGGTTGGAGAAGCGAAGTGGCAAATGGCAGTCGCAGGATTTTGATGTCGCCATTCGTCGCAGGATTTTGATGTCGCCATTCTCTCTCCCCTTTTTCTTAATCCTCAATGCTTTCTGATATCTGTTCGTTATAGCTGCATTTCTTCATAAAATCTATAAAACGTTTCAGTCTATTTATCAATAATGGTGGAAAGCATGAAAATTCATCAAGATTGACAACTCCTACTGTCACAACAAACAATACTATTATTTTGATCTCCTCAGACATTTAGGTTATCTCATTCAGTTGGATTTCTGCAAATTGGATACTAAATTTGAAGCAGCAAAAGCAGCAGACCCACCAACCAGAGAAACAAGAGCAACAACACCTTGTAATGCAACTTCCCAGGGATAATCCTCAGGCACAAAATAAACACAAGAGGGACCTAACAGGAGTAACCCCAAGCTGAGAGTGAGCAGAGCCCCTGGAGTGGCAGGGTCGGTAGCAGCTGAAAGGACTCCAAATTCTTCAGCCTTTGATAACAAACCCAGTTTCTCAATGGATGAAAGAGATAGACCAAAGTTCTCAGCTGCTGATAGCAAGCCAGCTTTCTCAGCCTTGGATAGGAGTTTCAGCTGCTCCACTCTTGTTAGTAGCTTCACAGGAGGGCTGGTAGCCAGTGATGCATTCCTTGGGCCTGGCTCTCCTAGGGGGAACACAACTGAGTTCTGCAATTTAACAGTGATGCATGTGTAAAAAAGTTAAATGAAATTATCCTATAAAAATGCCCACCACAAAACTCCATTATTCTTCTCTCACCAATATATTTTTAAAAGGGGTGCAATCATCGAATCCAGTAAATATGATACAAAGTCTTAGACTGAAGATGAATTGTGACCCACCAAGCATTGAACATGAATAGTAAATGAGTCGACGGTCACCGACCTTTCTAGAGCCGACAGTTTTGGCAGCTGATGGCAAAGGTTTCTGGGTAGCCATGGATTGAACCAGAAGAGACGAGAAAGCATTTCTTTTAGAAGAAGAAGAAGGCGGATGGATGCATGGGATTCCTCTGCTGCCACCATAAAATGCAGCAGCCTCCATCATTCTCTCTTTCTGTTTCACGCTTGGGAAAGTGGTTCTGTTCTGTTCTGCTGTTGTGTTGGGTTTAGCCTGCAAAGAGATTGAGAGAAACTGGATGGATGAATTGAATGATGGACAGAAACGGATTATGCATGATTGGCTTTCATTGGTTGGGGATCCCCACGTGTCACTATATGGTTGGCCTCTATGTTGCAAGTTGCACATCAGGGATCAATAGCCGCCTAATTGGTGATTTTCCATTATTTAAAAGATAAATAATAACTCTTCATAAGAAAATTGAAAAATCGCTGAAAGTAATATGATTATCTAATTACACATTTACCACCAAGTTCTGACCTCCACGGGGAGGTTATTTCAGTAATTTAATTGATCGATCCAAGCCAAATCTACTTTTGTGCCCCTTCCTCACCCTGCCTCCGACGCCACTAAAACCCAAAACCCTAGCGAAAAAATTCGAGTCGACTCTTGCGGTTCATAAACAATTCGATGGCAGACTCGGTGGTTTCGTTGGAGAAAGTAAAGGCCTTCTTGCACTCTCAGGTTCACGACGAGGAGAAATGGGCTCTCAACGTGGTCTGACTTCTCTCTCTCTCTCTCTTCGTTTTTTTTCCTCTTTTAAACAGATTATCTTCCGTTATTTTTTTCTTTATAGTTAAATGAATATTTTAGTTTCTGTGTTTTGTGGGTTTTATGCGATTGTTTATGAACTCCTTTGTTTTTCTTGCCATAGAGTAGGTTAGAGTAGATTGATCGTGTAATTTTAGTTTAACTTTGAAATTAGATTCTTACAGCTAGCAATTCGAAGAGAAATACACACACACACACACACACAACTGAAATTGATGTCTTTCATCCCCTATGTCTATGTCCGTGCCCGTGGTTGAATTGCGTAATTGCATGTTAGAAACAAAGTTGAGGGTTTGGTAAGTTGATTGCGGCGATTTAGGGGTTGTTACTGGATTTCGGGTCTGTTACCAGACGGGCCCTTCCCCTTGCACATTTTCTCCTAGAGGATCTCTTGTAATAATCGTACTAGCAACAATTAAGACCTGGAAAGAAAGAACATCTATTTCCTGGAAAATTCTCTGTCCGATTCCGAAACATGTAAACTCTGGAGACATTTTGCTGAATTGAAGGAAGTGATTTCAAGTCTGACGAAATTTGGCATCGTTTGAAAGATCAGGTTTCATTTTTTCACATTGATACCCTTCCAACATATTTGATGTGGGGCAGTTGAAGGGTGATTCCATATGCATGGTTGAAGGGGTAGGGTGTCGCATCTGATCACGTACTGAAAAATAACAACTTTAATTTTAGTGGATGCCAAAGAGAAGTCATGAGTCAGAGTCAATGAGTCGAGTTACACAAGATATATATTGACCCATTGAAGGAGATGTCGAGAAAAGGGTCAGAAGTTATGCCACAAAACGTGTCACAGAACTTATTTAAATCTAGAACTGGATTCATGGGATTTCCCTAACACCTCACAATCCCGAGCTCTGTTTTCTCCTGAAATAACTGGTAGGACTAAGTTTCTATGACAAGAAATTTCATGTTTAGGTTTTTGTGGGAAGCTTGATGTGGAAGTTCTGATGCCTAATGACATTAGAGTTGCTGATTCTCTATGATTGAACGTTTAGTATAAGTTTTCTTCAGCTGCAGCAATTCGTCACTTCCTAATCTATTGTTACAATTATAAACGTAGAGTTTCATTTGTCTTCTGGTGAGTGCAGCTTCATGATTTTCCCCATTTTCTTGTAGAAACTGCTGCGTGCCACTGGGCTGTTTGCAGCTTCGATTTTTCTGATGCGCAATTATGGTGATCTTATGGCAATATGAGGAATCATGCGGGCCAAATTATTCACAAGACTCGAGTGTATTTCTTATATTTTTGGATCAATTTTTAGGATTTTGTTCAAGGATTTGCTTGTTTGACATTTTAGTTGACGAAATGTTTGTCAGTTTACAAACAATATTATAATATGGGAATATGCTAGAAGTGCTGGTGATAACACTGAGCCTAAATCCATTTTTCATTTGCCTTTTAAAAAATTCTCTGCACTATCAAGAATTAAAATTAAGATTTTTTTTTTTCTTATTTTGGGACCAGAAAATTAAGAGTTATACGTTTAAGAAGAATAAATAAAGAAGTTTAAAGGTAGGGCATGAAGTATATGCGTGTCCACATTTCTTAATCATGCATAAATTGACAAAAATTGATGATTTTACAAATGCTGAGGAAATGTCACTCAAGCTGGTTTCTTCAACGCAATGAACTGCTTCTGTAGAGGCTTACCGTATGTTTTACTCTCCCGTGTATGCAGAGATGCGCTTGTGAAGGGGGTGGGGCTACGCTATATATATATATATATACATTCAAAATAATGTATATAGTATTATTGAAGTTTTCACTAAAACCCAGCCACTCTAAGGGGAAAAAATATATATTTTATTATAAAAGTAACTATATTTAAAAAAGTAGATTATATGTAATTCTTTCGCCAAAGAAAGATCAGTGAATAAATGAAAATTTTCAAATTTATAGAAAGGAAGACATTCAAAATTTCATACTCTGAATTTGATTTATAATCAAACTGGGATATAACAGAAAATACAACTTTCGCTAATGAAGCTCTTTTTCCATTAAATTAATCAAAGAGATTTAGAAGAAAATGCCAAATCCTGAAAATAATAATAAGATTTGCTAATAACAAGCTGGCTTTCCTGATAAATCAAAAAATTTAGCTGAGCTAGTGCGTCATCGTCACTCGGCAAGTAGCCCCGATTAGGCTGTTGGTGGGCCCTGCCGGCGAAAACGGCGGCATAGCTGACACGTCAGAGAATCTACGATCGCGAATATGGGAATTGGATTTTGATTTGTGGGGTCTTACTAAGTTACCATATAACTTAGGGAGTCACTAAGATACCGCTGCTGTAAGTTACAGCCGCAAAAAAAATGAGTGAACAGTAACATCACGTGGTTACTGTTCACTCACTTTTGTTGCGGCTGTAACTTACAGCAGCTGTATCTTAGAAAAATCCTATAACTTATACTGCATGTACAAAAATAATAGGTCCAACTGTTATATTACTAATTTTTCCACTATTTTACATTATTTATAACTTAGCAAGACTGTTGATTTGTGTATTCTTTACTCCACTCTCATTTATCGTTTACAATGATGCTCTATCAATTTGAGTATAATTGTAAACGATATTTATCCTATACCTCTATTAGTGAATTCATACTAAATTCGAATCTTTTTTAATTTGCATGAGAAATTTGTCCCAACTACATTTTTTAAGTGCATGGTAAAAGAATAAGTATTACCATATACATTTTAAAATTTTATGTCAAATTTTTATTTTAAATGGTGTGGCTCCTTTTTCATTAGTTGGTAAGATGACGTAATTAAAATAGTTACAATTTTTGAAAAATCATCGTTCATTTAATGAAAAACACATTACATGCCAAATCACTTGGAATATCTCACATTGCTTTTATAAAATATCATTATTCTCATTAACTTATATCATGACGCGTCTGGATGAAAGAGAGAGAGAGAGAGAGGAGGAGATTGTTGCATTAAAATTCAAATTAATGCACCTTTTACCGCATTAGACAGGTACGCACCCAGCAGCATTGCATTAACTTCCAATTTGTTATTTCATTAATTTCAATTAAATTAAATTTTTTATATTAATTATTATCTTCAATATTAATGGTTAATGGCAGGCAGCTCTAAACCATCGCTACCACCTCCGGCAACTTCTACTACAGCTCTTACGAAAAATGAGAAGAGAGCAAATAGTAAATAGGATCACGATCAGAACTTGTTAGGTAATTTAATAGAAATTTGCTTAAATTCTACCATTTTTATTGCAATGGATTTACTTTATAATCAAATGGGGATGTAATAGTAAACACTCATGCTCAATTGCTAATAAAACTATTTTCGTGTAATTAATTGACGACACTACTAAGAAAAACAACAAATCCGCAAACAAGATATGCTACTGCCACGTTGGTCTTTCCAAATTAACCAAAACACTCACTCAGATGAGCCTCGTAGCATCATCATCAAGTAGGCCCGACCAGATTTTGGTGGGCACCACCGGCGAAAATGGCGGCATAACTTACACGTCAGAGAATCTGCCATTCATTGGCTCTCTCGATTTGACGATTATAGCCAGAGAGATTGCCTTATTATTATTTCAATAAAATCCACCAAGTGTCGCGCTCTCATTGACCCACTGGGAAATCCAAGACTCCATGCACTGGAACAACTGAACGTTACAAAGACGCAAAAAGTATATGCAAGCACACACCGGATCAAAACCCCTCAGCGTGGCTCTCGTGCACTCTCTACGTGGCAACACGCCATTATATATACGAACGAACGAACGAACGAACGAACGTTCATTTTCTACTTGTTTTTCCTCTCTCGCCTATATGTAACAAAGTCCACAGCCCTCTCTTTACAAATTTCACAAATTGATCCTTACAACCCTAAGAAACACGCAAATGAATTTAGATTCAAAAGGGAAGGCGACTGCTTTTGTTGACGATGAGGTGGCTTTAAGTCGGCTTCCGCCGCCCGGATTTCCCCCGCGGGCTCAGCCTCCGACGACGCATAAGTTGTCCGGGTTGTCGGGATTCGAATTTCGTCAGCGTAATTAATCCTTTTTTAATTGTTTTTTTTTATTAATTTAAATGTTATGTTCTCCATTCATCTTTTATTTATTGGCTATACATAAATTACTGGTATGCTGTAATGTTCAATTTAACAAATTGTTTTTATTATTATTATGATTATTATAGTTATAACGGCATCTTCACTTGTTGAAAACATTGATTTAGTTAGAATTCGATATTTATTATGTATTTTCAATTAAAATTTATAATTTTCATTCGACATCTCCTACAACATACACGTTGTTTAATTTTCCAAATTTTAGGCTACTATTCTTACCCACCTGCACTATTGTTTGTGATTTTAACATTAATTTCAAGTTAATTCTCTTTTCTTTTGAATTATCCCCTACCACGTAAGATGAATTAAGCAAATCGAGTCTTGAGATCTGTTCAATGATAATTAAACTTAAATGATGATCATTAAACTTTGTTTCTATATGTCTGCAGCATTAACTCCACCACCTATGGCTTCGCCAAAATTTGGAATGCAGGATCATAAAGGAAAAGCTAAAGCTCAAGATCCGCAAGAAGCTCCAAATGGCACAAAAAAGAGAAAGGTGCTAACTCCAGTGGAGGTCGTGCAAAACCCTAAATTGGCATCTCCAAATAACACGACTCAGCTTCCACCAAGCCCTAACTCTAATGCCCAACTCAACATGGATGAAACCAATGACATCCTAAAATCTCTTGACACCCTTTTCCCTCAACCAGCTAGGTTTGATCCGGATTTCATTTTCAGTGATTCTCCGAGAGTCAGCATTACCGATCTTGCCGATACACGCAAGAGGCTCTCCCTTCTCCTTCCTCTAAATTTTCGCGTACTTGTTGATTCAAAAAAGGTGGCTGAGCTTGCAGACCTTTCTACTAATTTATTAAAGACTGATCCCATATTGAATCCCTATCAAGTTTCAATGCTGAAGCTGATTCAACAACTTCCTTCAACGCACAAGACAGCTACTGAAGTGAAGCAGCTGGCCGAGGACATTGAAGTGTTCTGGGGGTCACTTCAATCTAACATGACAAGAGCTTCCTTGTTGAGGGGACAATACAAGGAGTCATTGAAAATGGTAGCAAAGCTTCGCGCTGAAGTTGAAGCAAATGTTGGGGCAGTGAGAAAGCTTGATCATGGGCAGATGCCAAAGCATGTGACCGGTGGACGTTCTAAGTTGGTTGGTAAAGGAAATATGAAGATGAAGGAATTAGCGGACATGAGTTCTTATCACAACCAACTTGCTGATAACTGTGCTAGGGTTTCTAGGAAAATCAGAGCTGCTGACTGTGAGAAAAGGGTATTCGAGGCAAGGGGAGTATTGTTGAAGGATCGCTGTGTTGAAATCTTGGACAAATTTTCTTCACTTAAACGTTTTACAATCTAGGTTACATACATGTAAAGCATTAATATTTAAGAGGTTTTGTCATGGAGCTTTGTTTGCCTTTTCTCTGATCTCAAGTTAAACGTACTAATTATTTCTTTTGTGGGACTCATTTTGCTTTTATCTTAACATTGCCTTGATCGTATATGCTTGCTTTTATAAATTGCCTTTGTTATACATATTATTGCTGTTATCACCTTGCGTCTCAATTAATTGTATGATATACTTGCTGAAAGTATTAATAAATAAGAAGTTCATTATGTATTCTGAGTGAAATATTTGTTAAATTGAGTCACTTTTAATAAATATCGTCTCTCTTAATTACAAACTGATGAAAAAATGAAAGTCATCATTTTAGTTATTGAAGGTAAGGCTAAAGGTGAAAATACATATGCTTCTTCTCCGATTTGATGATATTGTATGTGCTCCTTCTCTGATTTGATGATCTACAATATAACCTTGAATTAATTAATCTATGAATTTTGTCGTTATAACCACTTACATATGCATTAATAATCCATTTGCGAGATTCATTTGAACGTAATCATGATAAACGAGTGCTGGTATCAACAAGTTTTTTATTTTTTATTTTTTTTTGTCTTTTCCTCTTTCAAAATGGTTGTGCTTATAAGCCGCTCTAATTAACTTGCCAGCTGAGAGAATAAGAGGAGAATATGAAACATGATGCAGACTAATTTGTTTTAAGATGTATATGCTTCAGAGTGTAAGAGCTTCAAACAAGAATATATATATATATATATATATATATATAGTTTTATTCTAGTGCAGGTGCTCGTAATTTTTAATTAGGGTTCTTTTTACTTTTATTGTATTACTTCATTCATCATGAAATTAATAGTTGTGTATTGTAATATACCAAAATTATGGTTAAACACTGAAACCATTTTATATCTAAACTTCGAATAACAATGCTATCATGCATTATGTAATTCGGAAACATAATTTGCATCTCAATTAATGTACACGTCGCCAATTAATTAGTTGATTTTATTTTCTATTAATAATATAATAGTCCTTATCTAAATAATAATAATAATATTAAAGATTCTAATATTTGAATCTCAAAAGTATATCCCATTCATCTATTAAATGATGAATACAAAACTATTTATTACTTTATTTTATCGTTTAATTAATGAACGATACATCAGTTAGGATTCATATCGGTACTTAAATATTAGATTACTAGCATTACTCATAACATACTCGTCAAATGCCAAATCTCTTAATATAAAAATTATGTATCACAACGATATAAATGTAGCCTTAATTACTAAACTAGACTTTTCTGAAGTTACCAAAATAAACAATTTCACACACCTATACGTGGGGCAAGAAATACTCCACTGTGCGAAAGTATATTCAGATTATGTGGAATCTAACTTCAGTTGAGTAAGCATGATTTTGTATTTGGATCTCTAATATCAAATTAACAGTTTTTTAAAATATTTCCATTTGATCACAACAAGAGACTTATTAGCAATCGAACTCATTTATACTAAACTCTACTTCAGTATTTTAAAAATTATTTATATTTGGAGATTTAAGATCGTATTTTGCGAGGAATACAAGGTTCTTTCCCCCACACGAAGAAAGCCAGCGGAAGCGCGCTGAAACCGACAGCGGGGTGATGTCATCCGCACGAGGAGGCTCTTTAAAAGCCAAAGAGCCAATCTTCGCTGTGCTGGACCGTCCCTCGCTTGCCACGAGTACCAAACTGACGCCGCACTCCACGTGGCGCACTCTCAAGACGCCGGTTTCTTTTCACTTTTCCCGACAGAGACGTTGTGCAGAAAAACTGCAGCGTTCCGAGTCGCCGTGGGTCCCGCGGATGTCCGCAATTCCTCGCACCGCGCTTCTGACACTCTACGGCGTTTGCATTCACTTACGCAACGCTGCTTCAGGCGCGTATTTTGATTGAAACGGTTGTTTTCTAGTGTAGCACGTTCCACACGGAGTTTCGTAGCCCACCAGTTTGGATTTTTTTTTTTAAATTCAAGAAAAATAAAATGCAGTTAAATAATTTTTTTAAATCATAAAACCAAAAATAGAGGGCCACCAATGCTGTCTCCGCGGCGCTCTCGTTAAATATCTAAGTGCATGTTTGATTTGAAGAAATAGGAGGAGAGGAGAGGAATGAAAAGGAGAGAGGAGAAGAGAAAAATAAAATTATGTTAAGACTATATTATGTTGTGATTTATTTAGAAACAAATTAAATTAAATTAATTATAAAATAAAATTATGTTAAAAAACTGTTTAAATAGAATTTAATTATAAATATAATTATATTATTTAAAATAAATTTTTATTAGTTATTTATATAGTATATTAAATAAATTTATTGTTTAATTTTTTGAATTATATTTATGATAAATATTGAAAGTTTAAAATTAAAGGGTGAAATTGACCAAATAAAAAATCAAGACATTTCCTTTCTTTGTATAATTTTGTAACGAATCAAACACTAGAAAAGAATTTCAATACACTCTCTTCTCGTTTCTTCCACTTCCCTCTTCTCTCATTTCCTTATTTTTCTTCGAACCAAACACTAACTTAGTTTATATTCTAAATATTTTGTCGAGCATGCGCAATAGTAGAATAATAATCCTCAACTGTATAATTACTTTATTCAATAGTTAATTTATAAAAATTTTATAATACATTTATTAATTTTTTCAAAAAATATTGTTTAATCGTCGTATTTATCAAACACAATCGATTTTCAGAACGAATTGAGTTTTAATTCGTTCTTCGGTTTTCAGGACAACTATAACTTATAACGCACGTAACCTCAACACTAAAACAGATTATAAATACACCATCAAAACATCTAAACCACTGTCTTTAAACCATCTTGCTGCCAAAAGACGGAACTAACTACTCTGAATTTGAATCTTTGAAGAGAAACAGAGGGTTAAAAATTGCTTGGACTTTCAATAAATAAAATTACATCTCTTCGGCGGCTACTTCTTCTTTTTCTCCTCATTATTACTCTTCGCAATAATGGTGGGCTCTTACGTTACAAATCGCTCATCGTTCATACAACGTGTCGGTTGGAAACAGAGGAAACCAACAGCACCCTTCCTCTAAAATTAGCTAAAAAAGGTCCACCGTTTCAGCACCAGCCTCTGCTTCGTCACTCCAATTCATTTATATTGTCACTTCCCAACTTCCCATTAAAGCCAAATCTCACTTGCAACCACACCATTAACCCATCTCCTTCCACACCTCGTCACTGGCCTCATAACCTCCTAAAGCAGCGGGGAAGCAGCACGAGTCCTCTGTCTCTAGTACCTTTCGAGTTGGATCTCCTGCAAATGCAGTATAACAACATATGGATCCTTGATTTTTCATAATTTTTTTCAAACAAACGCATGTATGGTTTGTCCTTTGTTTGATTTAATCACTCGTTAACGAAAGTTTTGTGAATTATGGGTGCAATAGCTATGGATAAAACTAAATTATTGGTTGGCTACGGGACTTATTCTATTGATGGGGTAATTAATTTATGCAAAATCAAGTCATAGGCATTGACACAAATAATAAGATAATAAAATCTTAATACCAAAACATACGATGGACCGCACGAGGAATAACTATAAAATAAATTCAATCACTGACGAGAATGCGAGGATCCAAGTTTGATGTGGAGGTAGTAAATCAATCTATCGAACGAATCTACGATGGGTTAGATATTGCTCTAACCCAAACGACTCAACATAAGATTTTTGCACTAAACAACTTAAAGTTAAGGAAAGAGAACCCATTTGGAGATAAAATAAAGAGAATTTTATTAATCAAAAGGTTATGAAGATAATAATGAGACATTTTTCTTTATAACAAAATAAACATACTTCCTAAGTTAACTTAAAAAGATCAATTAAATCAGAATTATAATAAAAATAAAACACTAAAACACATACCGTGGTGGACTCCAATTAAAATGTAAAATATTTAAAGAACTAAAACAACATCTTACATCAATATATCTCGCTATTTGATATAATTTTTAGGCCTTAAAATTAACTTTACAATTGAAG
Source organism: Murraya paniculata (assembly GCA_030449075.1). Lineage (NCBI taxonomy): Eukaryota > Viridiplantae > Streptophyta > Magnoliopsida > Sapindales > Rutaceae > Murraya > Murraya paniculata. The sequence goes on along the minus strand of JAEVFN010000012.1, from coordinate 1,387,672 downwards.
ATTTCTGTCAACAAGCATCAAGGCCAACGACAAAATTACTGAAAACAGACACCTACTCATTATTATTGGTGGTGGATCTAATACTTATTTATAAATACGTTGAGTGTAACTCTGTTATATACGATTCTTAAACAGATTTACGGATCAACACGATAGGATTATATGTATTAACTAATCTTGTTGAAAATAGGTTGGTAAATTAGGAAATTAAATTCAAACTTAACACGGCTATAAATGGGATCACAAAAATGACACAAATAATAACCATGTCCGAGTTGGAGACCTATTTCATACGAGTAGATCATTTATATATAGGGATAGCAGAAATTCCAGGGGGACAGGGACCTTTGGGGATTTTTCTCATTCATGGAGTAAACGAGGACGATTTTATACCCAATTTCTTATTTGGGGGAGGGACGAGGACAATTTTTATCTAGTTTCTTATTCGGGGAAGGGATGGTGATGAGTTAAAATCCCCATCCCCTCTCCATTTCCCCATTTCCTCATTTTAATTTTTAATTATAATTTTATTTTTAGAATTATTAATAAATAAATAACAAAATTTAAATTATAAAATATTAAATATTAGTATAAATAACAAATATCAAAATATTTATACAAATATAATATAAAACTTTCAGGCCTAGTTAATCAGCAGTGGTCCTGAATTACTATTCAACCAGACCTTATTTCAAAGGACTTGGCCTAAAACTATTTTAGATTATGAGTAACATTTCTTATATTATTTTTATTGTTTTGGATTTGAAATTTAATACTATCTCTCAATTTGCCACATTCCTCGAAGACAAACATGAGGAGTAGGAGGTGCAAAAGTAAATACTTTTATTAAAAATATTAATTTTAGTATCTATACCCATTTCATTTATTTCATTATTGATATAAAAGTAATTTCTTTTTCTTTTTATTATAGGATTATGAAGATTAACGAAGATAATTATTCTGATGATTTGTATTTTAAAGTGTGATTTTTGTAATATATTAATATTAATATATGATATATTGTCAAACCTTAGTTTTGTTTAAATTTTTTATTTTAGTATGGTTAAATGAAGTTGAGAAATTAAAAACATATCGATTATTCAGGAATCGGAGACCCTTCGTGGATCCCCTGTTATTATTCGGGATGGGGGCATAAATCCTCTTAAGTAACTTTAATGAGGACAAAGAGGGGACTAAGACATATGCAAAATATCGAAAATGGATATAAGAATGTCAATCCCCTCCCCTCCCCTCTCCTTTCCATTGCCATTCGTATTTATATAAACCTTGTTTTGAGAAAATATAAAAACTTAGGAAACTCGACTGTTATTATTACCGCAACAAAACAACCCTCAAATATTGCTGAAAATTACAAAAGCTGACACTAACAGTCAGAAACTGCAACACAGCGAGCTGCAACTTGCAATGCATGACTGCAGGCAGAGACAGAAAGAGAAACGGTAAAGTGGTATCATCAACGCACTTCTTCCTCACCATTGCTTACCACGTGGCATATGCAAAGTGTGTTGTCACCTGTAAAACCAAAGAAATTGTCTCTATCTTCTGTATGACTATATACTCTCTGTTTCTTTCCTCTTCACTCCATCATGCACATATGACATATGCACATAAAATAACAATACTTCTTATTGTACGCACATATATAAGCATGTAACTCCTTTCCTCTCTTCTTCACTCTGCTGCAAATCAATCTCCAGTCTTCTGAGACATTGTAAGCGTTTCTGGGTTTGTCACCTTTTTCTTCAAAGCCCCTCTCACTCACGCACTGTTTCATCTCTTTTGCTATGTTTTCAACTTTGGTGGATTTAAGCTGATTTTGAGGTTTCAGTTCGAAGAATTCGTAATTTGGTTCTAACATTGTGTGATTTCTGTTTGCAGAAGCAGAAGAGGTTTGATTCTTTTTCAAATCTACATATGGAAGAAGGCAATGGAGTGAGCAAAGACAAAAATGATGAGAACAAACTCATCAGCAACCAAGGCCAAGACAAAACTCAACCAACAAACTTTTTAGAAAGATTCTCACCTGAAAACCAGACCCCAAACTCCACCATTTCTTCATCATCATCTTCATCAAACCCTTTGCAGGAACCAGACCTGAATCTGAGGCTCACTGTGGGCAGCAACAGCAGCAGCAGCTCCAGTGAGACCTCCAAAGAAAACCCATTGACGAGGTCATCATCAATTGGGGGCATCATGGCTGTGAGTAATAACAATTCGGTCCCTGTGGGAAGGTGCTACCTTTCCAGTTTGCCCAGAGCTTGTTCTTTGCCAACAGGGGCAGAGCAACAGCAGAGGGTTATCAAAATGCGGGAGATACAGTCAATGAGGAGGATTCATGCCAAGAACAGGCTTATTGCGAAGCAGAGGATATCCAAGGAAGCTAAGGAAGCTAGGGAGGCTAAAGAGAAAGAGATAAAGAAGCTAGTGCCCGCAATGCCTTCGGAAGTGGCTACTTGGGCCACTGCTTCTGCAGCGAATAGCCCCGCCCTCGGCCGAGCTCTTCTCAAGATCAAGACTGAAAGCTTATCTGCAACCAAAAGGGGTAACATGGTTTCTTTTTCTTTCCATAATTTTTTCATTTTCATTTTGTATGCGTGCGTGCGTGTGCGTTTAATTTATTTATTGTTTAGTTATCTATTGAGTTGTGCTCTGTAATTGTTTATTCATATGTTTTCAATTTGTATTATTTGCTGCTTTGATAATATTCATGAATTATTTAATGCTTGGATTTCAATAGAATTTAGTAGCATTGTTTCTGTTTGAAAATATTTAGAATACTGTGTTCTAGTTCCAACTTGTATTAAGTCTAGTAGGACTAAAGACATGTGATTAATTGAGAATTGGAATGAATGAACTGAATTTCAGATCAGCAGGATGATAGATGTCAAGTTGACAAACAAGGTGATGGCCATGCTAGTACTGCTAGTGAGTTCTTTCTGTATCGTCTGCATGAAACTAAAAGCGAACATGCAGAGAAAGAGTGGGTCGTAGTATAGGTAAATTTATGTGGCGTCCATGTGCAAAGATGTTCTAAGAAATCTTTGTTTTGTTGATTTCGAAGACGACAACAAAGTGATGGAACTAAATTTTAAGAATGAATCTGAATCCGACAATGCATTGACAAAACAAGAAAATGATTGATTAGCCAAATACGGCATATGATCCCTGACCGCTAATCAACAAAAGCGAATACAGTGTAGTTTAATCCAAAAACTCGGAACATAGAAGTTTCTTGATATTGTTTCCCATTTGTCATAGTTTATCCTCATAATGTAGGGTCCTACAAATTTTCAGCTAGTTGAAGGCATAAAAATTATCAGATAGAGTTTGACACATTAGACTTTTATGACATCACAATTTAAAATGAATTAGGATGTAATATTTCTTTTAATGCAAATGTATTGCAAGTTTTTCTCCATGAGTTGAAATTGATTATGTATTCCATGCGCCATAAAAGCTCTATCTAAAGTTGGATAAAAAATAAGAATGTTTCCGGAAGAAGAGTAAGCTTACTATGTTTGTTATGCCGGATTCCTACATATTCTGCTGATAATTCTTTGTCAGTACCTTTCATCCTATATTCACATACTGCCTTAGATGCTTTACTTTCATAACTCTTCCGTTAGTTTATTATATTGCTGCGAGTTACTTTTTAAAGTTTTTTGGAGTTCAAAATCACGAGCTGCATTGATCCTTTTCTGGGAACCAAAAATTTGTGGGATCAATGACGGTTTAACATGCTATATTTCACTAACAGGTACCTTTTTTTATGCCATTTTATTTATTACATCTCAAGGCCGAGCAGTATGTGGATAAAAATTCGGGTCAAGTCACTTCGCATTTGATACATTACCGTGTTTCTGATCTCTTGAATAATTTATATAATTGGAGTTTTTGTCCCTTATCCTCATTCTGCTTTCAGACATGCTTATGTAAACCCAGAATCTATATTTCCTTGAGTTGAAAGGATTCTTTTTCTTTATGAAATGGATATATAAATTTCATGTACATATTAAGTATGCCACAGGCTGTTCTGTTGAGCAGAATCATGCATTTGAGCCAATGGACTGTGCTTTGAGCAAGCTTCGTATATCAAGAGCATTTACTTAAAGATCTTGGTTACTTAGTTTGTGGAGAGAAGATTCCAAAAGAGAAATTCCTCAGCAGCTGAAATATTTTTAGCATCTTTTATTGCTTAGGAGATATTTGACTTCGGTTGCACGAATTCTATGCAGGACGGACACTAGGTCAATCCACAGATAATGCTCCAGGCAGTTTCAAGGTACCGGCTGTGCCAAAGAATGAAGAACCTGCAACCACAGCAGCAACCCCACCTATACCCAAGAGTCCGCCTAAGAAGGCTAGGGTTTCTGATGGCAACTCTGAGAGCAACGGAATGGATATGATGAGGCAAATGCCTAGTGTGCGTACCACCGGAGATGGACCTAATGGGAGGAGAGTTGAAGGGTTTCTGTATACATACACAAGAACCCCTGTGAGCATTGTATGCTTGTGCCATGGCATCGTTTTCACTCCGGCGGAATTCATCAAGCATGCTGGCGGCAGGGATGTGTCGAACCCCATGAAACACATCACCGTGTATTCGACCTTTGCTGCTTAGAGCTGCGGCGGTGGCTTTTGTCACCCCCCTTCAGATGTTAGAACCTAATTGCCTTTCTTTTATGTCCATAGAAAAGTAAACTTCCATCACTAGATGGAACTTTCCTTTATTTTGACTTGAGCTCTCTTCCGGGAACTCCTTAAAGAACTGCCTTTGGATGGATCAATGCAAAGTTTGGTTTCCATCTAACATCAGTAGTTTTTGCAATGGTTGTTTATTTTGCCTTTTCTTCTGATGATGATTTCGCAGTTATTAAAAGACTGTGATGATAAGTCTATTTGAAAAGCCTTGGAAGCAATCAAATAGATGTGATAACGGTGCCTCATTTTCAGCTTAGAGGAAAACACATGATGACTTTCTACTGTAAATTTGTTCCTGTCCAAGACTTTCTTCGCTATTAAGTGGAAATTGATGGCTTTCTCAATGGAGTGTTTCGGAGAATTAGCACGCGGATGACCTTAAATTGTAAATATGCTTCTAATTTAATCTCTATTATTATCAACATAAATGTTCACAATTAATATACTACTCCCACCTTCAAACCTTTGGCTCTACGTCGAATTTAAAACAAGTAATGGACTAGATAAAATTAGAACCTAATCAAAGCGGTTCAGTTTAAATAATTTAATCGAAAATGGCCACAAAAATGTTAGGGCCGATCGTGTCGAGTCCTGGCATTCCAGGCCTCGGGGCCCAAAAATTATTCGATTGAATTTTTTACTATTTCATGTAAATTCTCCGTTTAATCCGTTAGATTTATAATTTCTAGATTTGATAAATTAGGACAAGTAGACAAAAAAAAAAAAAAAAGTCTGGGCTGGGCCACCCTTCAAGGATCCGGCCCTCCACATGAGGGATTGGACAATGGTTTAAAAGATAAAAATGCGGTCAAGTCCAACCTCTATTTTATTTTAAAAAATTAATTTATAAATTAAAATCTAAAAAAATTGCAAAAAAAATAAATATTAATTCATAAATCAATGATGATTAAAAAATCTAAAATTATTACACTAAACTCTCCCTTAAGCTTTAATTAATTAAGAGGGTGCCTGAATTATAATCTATTATTAAAAAATTAAATTTGTAAGTTTTTATTTGTTTCATTTTCTTTATTCATTATTTTACTTTGAAACACTCACTTCCTTTAATTTATTATTCATTATAACAACTTGTTGAATATTAAGTCATTACTTGTATACAACGATTTTAAAAAATAATTAAAAATATGTATAAGTGTAGGCTCGGCCCTTATACTTCTCTAACTCATGCCCTCAATTTCTCATCCCTAAATTGAGTAATTAGGCCATGTATTTACATTACCCAGCATATCCTAGATTTTATAAACCCCTCATATAATTCTCTAATCATTGTATTAATTTATATCTAAATTCTTGGTGGTTCCTTATTCTAATATGGGTAAAGTTCAATTTACCCTCGTTTAGAATGAAAGTATTCAATTTTTTTCTAAAGTGTAGAAATATTAATTTACCATCATTTATTGTTAGAGAGGACAAAAAGGAAATTTACCGATACTTCCCTCGTATGCCCTCATCTTTTTTTAGCAAAAATCAGATAAAATGAGTTTTGTGTAAATTTTAGATTTCATACCTCATAAAATGAAAATATTTAAAATATCCCTTAAACTATTATAAATCTCAACTTATTTTTTATTTTTTAAGAAGATAAATTTTTTTTTTATCAACATATCCCTATTTTTCATAAATTAAGGTTTATAATAATTTTAGAAATTTTTATTTCACGAAGTGAGTAATTAAAAATTAGTCCTTGAGGTTTTCATATTTTCTTTTAAGAGTAAATTAAAAATTATCAATCTTCTTGGAGTGAAGTCAAGCATACCCATTTGTGACAATTAAAGGGGGCGGCCATTCCTCTCACCTGATTACAGCTCGTGTGTGCTTTGAATTTCTGTTTCAAAAGCCAATCTCATACGGACACCTCAGCCAGCCCACACGTCGTTTGACTAAAACTAATCGCAAGTCAACGGAAATGATGCAAAACTGGCCGTTAGATTCCACAGTTTGTTTTGTTGATCCCCATTGTTGTCTCCTAGGATTGCTCAACATCAAAATCAAATCACCACCTTCCACATCATCAGCTTATCTAAATCAACGGTCCAAGTTATACTAAACCTCATTTCATTCCCATTTTTTAGAAAATTATTATCAACAGTAAGAAAGAAGAAAGAGATAATCTTATTCTTTATGAACAAAACTTTAAAATTTTGGAACTCCTTAAAGGAGCAAATCCTTATCCGTTCAAAAAGTATCATCCAAGGGATATTCTTAAATTTGGAGAGATTCAAGGGACCTGAAACATGATTGATTTTTCGAATACAATACACCTGGATGCACATTATCCTAGCGTTGTTGTGTGATAACTACGAAGTATAAATATGAAAAAAAGTAGCCAGCCCATATCATTTTGAAAAGAGAGGAAGAAGCAGGGGGAAGGAAGCCATGGATTTAAGTTCAACCTGTAAGTTTCAAACTCTTTTAACCCTCTTCGTCAATGATGATTTTGCAGTTAGGGCTTACATTAGATGTAAAGGGGTTTCTGGGTTTGTCACCTTATTGTTGTTTGATATGGATTTGATCTTGTTATATTTTGATGAATAATATTGTTTTTCTGGTGTGTATTATATCGTTATATGATGGCCAATTGACCGTTTCATTGTATTTGAGTTATCTTTGAGTTCTTTGTCGTAACAACGACGTATTGAAAGATCAATCTTGAATTCAATTGTCTTTGTCTCTTATCTCATATTGTTTTTTAGATTTGTCTTCAATTTTGGACCCTTTATTGTTGCACAAATAAAGGGCACTTTTGATTACAACAAATGCTAGGACAGTTGGACTGAATTACTTGACCATATACATTCTTTAATTCATCTGTAGATACTGAATGTGCCATTATGATAAGAGAACGTTGCATTTTATCATGTGTGTGTTTTTGTGTGTGTGTGTGTGTGTGTGTGTGTGTAGTAACACTTTTGGTTGGATGAGGAATTGGAACACGTTCGTTGTATTCTGAAGCATAAAGATTTATTGCTAATAGAAACTACATGATATCAGTAGTCCTATGCAAGCACGGATATACCCTTGCTTAAGTCAACAGTTGTTTTATATCTCCGAAGCATAAAATTCCTGTAGCAATGCGCCTTTTGATGTCACAGGTCAAGAAGAGTAAAATTTTTATTATCCCATTGGTAGAATAATTTTATTAGGTTGTTCCTTCATCTTATATCTGTTTAAAGGGGTAGAATTTTCATATTAGGTTTCTGAGCTTACCTATCCATATAATTCCTTTTTTTTGGTGGATCTAAGTGATTGACTCATTTTAAACAATGGCACTTGACAGGCTTTATCCCTCTTTTATATTTCTATCACTTATTGCTGGTTGTGCTGCAAGGCCTCTATATCCACTCCCGAGTAAACTTGATATCCGGAAACAACCCCTACAAACTTCCCGTCCATATAACCTTGCGCATCGAGGTTCGAATGGAGAGTTCCCTGAAGAAACTGCTGCTGCCTACATGGCATGTATTTCTGTACTTCTCTACAATTTTTTTCTGAATTTTATTATCTGTTCTTCATTTGTTGGGTGAGAAGTCAATTGTTTGTTCTATTTGATAAGCTTATTTACTGCCCTTAGGTTATTTTTATTAACTAATGATTGCTTGCTTCTTGCAGAGAGCTATTGAAGAGGGTGCAGACTTCATAGAAACAGATATTCTTGCCTCCAAAGATGGTGTTCTTATATGCCGCCACGATGTTATTCTTGATCATACAACTAATATTGCGGAGCACAAGGAGTTTGCTGATCGTAAAAGGACATACATGGTTCAAGGGGTCAACACCACTGGCTTTTTTGTTGGTAACTATGCATTCCCACTTTAACTTCCTTTACTTTAGCTTTCTACTTCCACCAGACATGATTGTCATGATGCTGGGTGCCTTTGCTTGTCCTATATCTTTACTATCATTAAAACTGCATTGTTCGGTTTATAAGTTGTCTTGGTTTAAAGTTTCAACTGATATTCTGACAATATTTTTAATTGGGTGCAGTTGATTTCACTCTGGAAGAACTAAAGACATTAGGAGCGAAGCAGAGGTACAGTTTCCGAGATCAACAATACAATGGTTAGCTCCTCTTTCAGTCATGTATGTGTTTTTTTTTCTCCCCCCCTTCATACCCCACTTGCTCAATTCAAAGTTATTTTCTTTATAAGCTGAAAATCCCCAAAACTGCATTTTATGTTGGTTAATAACTTTATGGTCATTCCTTGTCGTGAGTGATATGTATATTTTATTACAGACTTTACAATGATATATATTCTAAGCTCTCCCAGAGATTATACAATAAAAATCGTTTGTACTTTTGAGCAATATTTATCACTATGTTTAACTCTTTCTCTTTGTGCTGTATTCCTCAGGAAAATTTCCCATTATTACATTTGAAGAGTACATTTCAATTGCACTCGATGCACGAAGAGTTGTTGGGATATACCCAGAGATCAAGAATCCAGTGTTTATCAATCAGCATGTGAGTAATTTTTTCCCAAGAAATGGTTGCCCAGTCATAGCTCTTATTGCTTTAAACTAGATAGACTTTGAATTATACAGATGTATCTTATTGAACTGTGTGGGGAATATCTTTAAAACCAGCATAGGTATTTTCTATAGTACCTGCAACTATGTTGCATTAATGAAAAACTATTTCCTTCTGTGCATTTCATGTTTTTAGTATTTGGTGGGTTATTCGCCTGATTACTGTTAAATATTCCTTTAGTAATTATCTTACTGCTGCTACTAATCTATATAGTGATCCTATAACAGGTAAAATGGCCAGATGGTAAGAAATTTGAGGACAAGTTTCTGGATATACTTAAAAAGTATGGATACAAGGGTGCATATATGTCAAAAGAGTGGTTTAAACAACCGATATTCATCCAATCCTTTGCTCCAACTTCACTTGTGTATATATCACATAAGACAGACTCACCCAAGATCTTCTTAATTGATGATGTCAACATCCTAACTGAAGACACAAACCAGGTTTGTACCTGTCACCCTGCAGCCTCACTCTAGACTAGTTCAGTTTCTTACTTACATTTTCTGTATTTTCTTCTATATTTTCTTCTGAATTCATGTGAGTGTTTTTCCCGAAAAGGATCTATAAATTTTAAATTATCTAGATGTAGAGAGTGGTTAGATCAATCTGAGTTAATCTCATGTGCTACATGATCAGACGTATTGGAGGAATTTTGCCATTTGATTTGTTGCTTTGATAGTGAGTTTTAAACTTAATTCAGAGTCTTTTCTTTTCAGTTTATGCATTTTGTCTTGTTTCTCTTTCGTTCTAATGACTTTTAAATTTGAGATATCTAATGGAAGAAATAACATTGTGATGATTTGCAGTCATATTCAGAAATAACTTCTGATGCTTATCTCAACTATATCAAGGAGTATTGTGTGGGCATCGGACCTTGGAAGGACACGGTAGTTCCTGTTGTAAATAATTATTTGCAGACGCCAACGGATCTTGTTGCCAGGGCACATGCCCTTGACCTACAGGTATACTTTCTTGACAATCTTTGTCTGATGGATGATGGTAACACATACAATTTTGTGTGGACCGAAATTCATTGTCAAAAAATTGTGAAATTGTCTGCAATTATTTTTTCCTTGTTCTTTCAGATACTTGTGACTAGGATTTCTTGCAGTATTCTTTTTCCTTTATGTAGTTTATTGTTCGCTTCTGTCTTTAAGATCTCACTTTTAACATGTGATGTTCATGTCTTAATCTAGGTGCACCCATACACTTACCGAAATGAGCACGAGTTCTTACACTTCGGCTTTCTCCAAGACCCATATAGGGAGTACGACTACTGGATAAACAAGGTTGGAGTTGATGGACTGTTTACAGACTTCCCAGGCAGCCTTCATAATTATCAAGAATTGACCTCTCCTCTGTCTAAAGATGGCAGAGCTTCAAAACTATTGCACAAAATTGCTGTGTTGATCTCTTCGAATGGAAAGGCGTGAGATAGATAATCATTTGTAAATCTTATCATCCCCTTCAACCTCAGTCAATCTTAGTAGAAACATTATTTTAGAATATTTATATTAAATGCCAGGTAGAAAGTTATTTATATTCCTACTCTTTCCAATAACTGAAAATGTTATTGAGATCATTGGATGAAATAAAAAAGAAACAAACGTTTAGCTCATATTTTTCTCCTGGCTGGTCAGCGTACTTTGTGCATTTAGCAATGACAATTATAGATTCTATAATGCCACTCTGGGAATTCAGAATCCTGAAATTGTGTGGACCATTTCAATAAATTTTGAGTTCGGTGCAATGGCTTAGATCATTATTCTGCTTTTAAAATACCAGCTTCTGCATTGTCCGATTAATTAAACATTCTGTGGAAAGCAAATGAGATTAATGAAGCAAATGTAAGAGAAGTTACTGGAAAAGGCGCCTAAATGATGATCATACTAGAAAACTCGAATGAATTACCTGTAACCCCTTCGCCCCCGTACGTTTATGGTCCTTATAAGCTTGAATAAAAGAATCACATTTTCCTTGACTAATTTCATGCATAGTGTGCTCCATCACACCGGTGCATTCACTTCAAATAGTTTCAAGCGTGAACAAAACAACTATGCAAAACTGTAGTGGAGTAGCGCAATCAAGTGCACTTGCTAACCTGAAATCCTGAGGAATCATAAAAATGGCCTAGATTGATGTCCCAAGTACCAACAGAAGTGAAGAGCTATGCAGAAAGTGATAGAAACACTGAACTATATTAAGGGTAACCAAAACAACACATTCTTGATTGCCTGAAGATAAATACAAGCAATATTGTGACTAACAGTCATTACCCAACTAGATTAAAATCCATAATATAAACAAAATGCTAACCTAGCATCTTTTATAGAAGAAAGATAGCTTTAGGTGTTCTGATGAGAAACTTTCTTCGATATCTCTTCCAGCAAAAACTTGGATTCAGCAGCAAAGTCAACTGGAGCAACAGCCCTGACGGTTATCCTTTGCCTCTTCTCATTGTTGTACTCATGTTGAGCAACACTAACTCGGAGGAGATGAGGAACCCAAGTGACTTCTTTCAATTTCATTTGATATGAATTATCATCTCCCAACTAAATAGAGAAAAAGAATTTAAGAATTAAGAAATTATTAGTAATTTGAAATGACACTACTTGTATTGATTTACCTGTGACTTCAATTCATTAAGCTCATCAGCAGAGCACCCAATGACCCTTTCTGCTTCTTCATTGAATAAAGAAATCCAAGCTTCGCCACTTCCATCAGAGACCCTTGCAACCATTATGTATCTGAAAATGGAACAAAATAAATTGTTAGGAAGAATAAATAAATCAAACTTGTTGGATCTCAATTTAAGTGTCTAAAAGCCTCAATATCATGTCTCTCACCTTAAACTACAATCTTCATCACTTTTTTGGCACCCTTCACACCAATACCCAGATCCCAGGGCATCTGTCACTTTCTTGTTGCAAGTTTTGCAAGCACGGTACCACATTGTTTGATCAGGCTTGATTAAGCTTATGTATGCTTTGATGCTAAAAAACACTGGCTGCAACACAAAAGGCCAAATACATTACTAAAACTGCTCAATACTTTCATTTAAGATATGTGAGCTACATAATTCATTGACCAAACTCATGGAGGTTGCTATATAAACCCATGGAGGTTGTATATATAGCTAAATATATAGTAAATCCAAGCAACATTCTTGACCCTCATTACATGTCCACACAAAAAGAACTAAAAAGTCATGATATTTTCTTTCATGCATATATGAACCAATCAAATGAGAAAGTTGATAGAATAATAGTTCTTTCACTAAGTATGATGCTGCAATACCTTTTCATCACCCAAGGATGGGTTACTTGTTATGTGAGTAAGGAACACTCGATCTGAGTACATAGACCTGGCTCCACTCTTAGCCAAAGAACTCAAACCAGAGCCAATAGAAGCCATTGAAGTTCCTTTACCTTCAGATTCATACCTAAATCGCAATAACCGTTTAATTAAAAAAACTGCATGCAAAGCAAGAAAGAGAAATAAAAGGCAATCACTTGACTAAACATACCAGGACTTCAACTTCTTTGCTTCTGGCAAATCTGGATTGACTAATAATGTGCTTCTGCCCAGTGTTGACAAAGAGATGCCTGCCATAGTATACAAATCATATTTACAAATGAGCACATATTTTTCTACATTCCCAAATTGCAACCAATTGGCAGGACAATTTTACAATTTCAAATTTATTATACCTTGAAAATCTCCTACTTTAAGGGATTTAATTGCAACTACTGGAGATTTATCAGTGTTGTCAAGCAATTCCTGGCCAACATTAGTTGCCAGCTCATTCCACAAAGAAACTGTAACTGTCCTCTTCCTGCATTTCAAATATATACACATTGCTTCAACATAACATAACATAGATCATAACATCAATCAAGGAAGACAAGTATATACTCACGTCTCATCTGCAACAGTGATGTCACGCTTTGGTACCATTTCATTGTTACTCTTCCTCCGAATGCTCATTGTTGGAGAAACATTTTGAACAACTCCAATAATATCTGAAAGATGCAATAAAAACCTTAGGAATATGTAAAGGAATTAGTAATCAACACAACAATACTCAATGGGAGATTCTTACCAACAAGTTCAGTCCCATTGACATAACGGCCCAACTCATCAATAGGTACAAAGTTAAATTTTGTTTCAGGAATGAATGCTGTTTCATTAACAGCTTCTTCCACCTCAGAATTCTCATTCAAGTTCATTTCATAATCATTTTGTACCGTCCTAAACTGCTTATTAGCAACCCTCAGAGTTCCCCTAGATATGTAATACACCTTCCCTAATTGGAACCTGTCATAGAATTTCCTCGCGGCTTCATTGAACATTGTTGCTTGTATTTGTGTACCCTACAACAAGATACCAATTTTAGTCCCCACAATTCTAACATATTACGCAAATGAAATGATTCATTGCAAACTCACATCTTCATCTGTTAACTCCACATTGAAGACACATCCTTCACCTCTTGCATTCTTATAAGTACGCATGTTTCCTTTGCTTGTAACACGAACCTTGATGGTCCAATTACCTTGGTAAGGATTCAAAGAAACAAGAGGATGAACCCTTCTTGTCATAGCCAAACGAGCAGCAGGGGCCATACTGAAATCAACAAAAGGAAGTTATACCAATGCACAAAATTTCACTGTAACTTTGATAAATGGGCATAGAATTATAAACAAGTAGACTCACTTTCCGTTCTGTTCGTGTACTATTTGAGCAGCAGATTTGGCAACCATCTCTTGCTTAGGTTTCAAAACAATGCCAGGCCCATCTTTTTTAACCTCGTTTTCTTGTTTTGGTTTCAATATTATGCCAGATTCATCACTCTTCACCTCAATCTTGATCTCCATTTCAAGTGCAGGAGACACCACCTCACATTTCGTCACAATCAGGTATCTAAAAACAGTTTTTAAAAAGTACCCACATCAAATTAACAATAAAGTTCTCTTTTTCAGCGCAAAAATTTGGGAAAAACAAAACAAATAATAATAATAAATGAATGAATGCTTACTTCTCAGATTTTGTTGGGATTTCATTAAGCGCATAATCAAGAATCCGAATAAGACCCCTGTTTTGAATGTTTCCAGAAATAACCTCCGATGATAAATTTGAAGGCAAAATTGCTCTTAATCTTTTCTTCCCATCGCTCGCATTAAACCTAAAACCCAAAAAAAAAACACCCACTTAAGATTTGATAAAAAATAATAGAAACCCAGATTTAAAAGGGAAAAAAAAAAGGTAAAGAAAGAAGAATTACATGTATCGATTGCCAGTGAGCTTGAGATCTAAAACTTGAACAACGATCTCTGGTAAATCAGAGGACGAATCTGGAGATGGGTTTGATAAAATCGTTAAAATTGCATCCGGGCTCACTGTTTTGTCCATTTTCTCTGCTTCGTTGAGATTTTGATTGATGAAATGGAAGCAGGAGTGTATTAGGCTTCTTTATGTATCTGTAAACTGGAGCGAGTGGCGCCATTTTTTTAATTTAATCTTAATTTGATTTCCCGCTCAGATCTTGAAAATGACTCTATGGGCTATGGCGCCAAAGGGTGATTCAAGGCTTTTGGTTGGCGCGCGTCGTTTCGAGTTTGCTTTGGTTTCGCACCGTTGTGTTGTGACCTTGTTTGGAATTTTACGAATTTGCCATCGCGTTGCAACTTAGGCTTTTAGTGGGCTGTATTAACTGAATCTCAACCCAATGATGTTATGGGCCTAGTATAAAACGGACGTTGATTGGACCGCTTTCCAGTCGGTCCGATTTTAGGCCGCATTTGGTAGCCCGTCTCTAAAATTGTATTTGAAAATGAAAAGTGAAAATTTTATTTGGTTGATGGTCTTTTGAAGTGGAGACAATGAGAGACGGTAAAAAAAATTTGTATTATGGTAAAAGAGTTTTAGTGGGACCAAATGAATATTAAAAGAAATTAAAGAAATACTTATAATTTATTTTCCTTAAAAGAACATATTTATTTAAAATTTATTATTTAAGAAAAATTTAAAATTTATTAATCGTCACATAACTACTTATATTTTTATTTCAAATTATTGCATCCCAAAAAAATCTTATATATTAATTACTTCAAATTATTATCAATTTGAGTTTTTATCATATCTTAAAAATAAATAATGCAGCAAGGTTCAAAATTTTAAATGTAACATATCATATTTTACTGTAGATTTATTTTGCACAATAAAATGGCACGGTTCATAATCTTACGTTAGGGTGCAAAAACAGTCCAACCAATCAAGTTTTATACATTTTTATTTGACGAAAACGTAAAATGGGTTGTAAAAGAGAGTACTCAACGCGCTCTAAGACTTTCTATTAATATTTTTCCCCAGAAAAAAAAAAAAAGAATTTCTATGAATAAATAATTATACGATTAAAATGTTAATAATACACCATTACCAATTTACCATTATCTTATCAAAAAAAAAAAAAAAAACCACTGTTCTAATATGTGTACATTATCAACTATATGACAATAAAGCAACAATTGTCACCACTTCCTCAAAAGATTAGAGAAAAATACAACAGAAGAGGAACCTACAACTCTTACATATTACTATTTACTGGTAAAACTAAAAGAGAATTTGCAGAAGCCGGTCGATATCGACGCCATTAGCAAGGATTTGATGAGAAAATGAATAACCTGACACATATATCCAATGAGATATTTTTGTACACTTTGCAAAGAATATATTATGTTAACTAAATTAACAAGAGAGAAGAGACTGCAAAAGCTACGAAGGGAAAAAAAAAAAAAAAAAACTGCAGATTTGACAAAACAAGACCTGCTTTTTTGTCTTGATCGTGATCATGCAATTAGATTAGCCTGCATTTGGGGGTCCCTTAGTGTCCCCTATGAACAAAATGGGCAACAAGAGAAGCAAGAGAACCATTTGCCCAGAACAGCATTTTTGGTAGTTGCTTTAGGTGTCTGCTCCGTTGGAGCCCCCGGCTCAGACTTTGATTTCGGGGTTCCTGGCTCTGAAGCTGTTTTAGGTGTCGAAGGCTGTGAATGTTGCTTCGTTTTCTTCTCATGGTGCATGCTCATTGACCCGCTTTTATTTCCATCCCCCGTCAATCTGAATATATAGAGAAAAAATGATTCAGTTTCTGGTTCAATATGAGAGTGACATTGTCTATAATCAAGCTTGTCTTCTTTTATTGCATTTGCCATATTTGTGCGCCAAGCAAGCATGAAATACTTTTAAAGCGAGAAAAAAAAATATGTATTTTTTTCATGCTAATATAGATGCATGATGGAGTATTTTTTCAGCTTGAGAATTGAGAGTGAAAGAACTTACATTGGAAATGCAAAAGATTTGATGCTGGAATCGTCAGAACGTTTAGCTGAAATAGTACGGGGATCTGCTTTCTTAGGAGGATCTTTTCTTGGAGGAGGCAACTTCTCTTGATCATTATGATCACAAGCATTTTCCCTTATGACCTCCCTCATGGTTTCAGCAGCTGCTGCTTCGGTGGCACCTAACCCTTGGTTCAAATTACCACTTTTTACGCTAGGCTCAGGTGATTTGTTAACCGGGGGCGGGGGCGGGGGCGGACTATATGGGATGTCTCCTGAAAACTGAGTATCACCCATCAATCCAAGTTCTCCGGATTTATTCATCCAATTCAACTGTTCATTAGTGAAGCTCATATTCCCCACATGAATGCTAAACAACGATTCATTAGATGCAGCGCTCCATTCCACTGGAGCTGTGGATTTAGTTCTAGCAAAGACATGCGGCGGAATCCTGTTTGGATCATGGGAAGGAGTTTCACCAGCTCGATCCATCACCTGAGTCGGTGGAGACTCTATTGCCGACCCATCATTTAGTTGCTCATTTCTTGGCGCAGGGCTGACTGGAAAATCCTCGTTGTTATAATCTGAAGCTAACTGAGCATCTTTGTTATTCTTTTGGAGGTCAATAGAACCCGTTCTGGACTTACTAGCTCCGTCTGAATCTGATAAAAGGGGGTCTTTATCTGAAGTAGATGCAGTGGGGCTAGCCTCAGAGGAAGTGGCACTGCTAGTTCTGCTTGCTAGTCCAGATTCCATAGCCGAAACTGTGTGATCCGATTTAGGCTCTAGAGATCCCATACCATCTCCGGGTACGGGAGATCGGTTCAGCTGTGAGATAAGAAAGAAAGAATGAATTTAAGATTCTAACAGACTTAAAACTTCTGTTGGGAGAATTAGTTCCCAGCCATGTAGATTTGAGTATAAGATACGGTACCAACTTTCAAATGCAGTTTTTAGGGATAAAAAAGAAGACGCAATAAACCAATCATCTACAAATCGATTACATTTAAACTACTAATCTTTGATTGTCGTATTGCATTTGGTATTTGTTAATTTCCTTACAATGCAACGTCTCCAAAATTCCTGCATTAATTCAACAAATGCAGAACCCTAACCCATCACCTCTCTTAATATAACCTCGACATACAGACATTTTTTCTGTACTCTAACCCAAAATTAATCCTCAATAAACACTAAACTCATAATGTTATCACCCCAGTTAATTCCTAAATCATCCATAAAATATCAACAACAAATTTTTCTTTTTTTTAAAAGAGAGTAGAAACACTTACATGGAAACCACCAAGAGCCTCCGAATCTAAGTCCTGCCCCCTCTCTTATGCCAAAACGACGATGAATGGAGGACAATCAAAGAAACAAAAACCCCCAGAAAAAAATTTTTAAAAATAAAATAAAAAAAGCCCAGAAAACAAAGGAAGAAACAAAGGGGAAGAGAGAAGTTGTTTGCTTGTTGGAAGAGAGCAGATACGGGGGAGCGTTTAGTGAATGAATTGTTTTGAGGGGTACGGCTTAAGTATAGGCGTTTATCTCTCTTTGTTTTTTCTATAATAACCAACACTCTCTTCTCTTGGCGCCATTCCTTTCCGCCCCAACTAACTTTTCATTCCTTAGCTGTGCCGTTTCTCGCGTGTCGTTTCGGCAACAAATCAGCAATTTAATTAATTAATTAATTAATTAAATCATATTTTAAAAACTCACCAAAATTTTTAAAATCTACTTGAAACTTGTAGATATTCATGTTACGAAACAAATGAAAGTTTTAAGTGGGGTTTATTTATTTATTTATTTATTTATTTTTTAAAAAGGAAAAATATGATTGGTCGAAATTTCACTTGACCAGAACTTTACTATAATAAGGCTTTCTTTCTGCTGGGAAGAGAGGAAACTTCAAACTGAAAATATCGGTGGAGACTCCAGATATAACGACCATGACTCAAGATCCTAAATTTGTATTATATTTGTTACAGGGCCGCCAACGGCAAAGTCTCGGTTTCGTTTTCTAGAATTTGATGTTGAAATTGCAATTTTTTAATCCAAGTCAAATGTTTATCCCTTTCGTAAACCAAACATATTTCTGACTTGGTTAAATTTTTGTTCCTAATTTTAATAATTGTGTTTAGTTGGACAAACGAGAAAATCTCATTGCTACTGCCTATATTAATCATTGTGCTCAATCAAGATAGGTATCGGTAAATTCTTGACTACTCATGTCCAACTCTAAAACTAAAATATGACCCCAAAAAAAAATTAAATAAATAAGAGCAAAATAAAATTGTTGCATGTGAATGATTTTGTAAATTTTTGTTACCTCATAATTTATTCTGAATACAAAAGAACTATCAAGGCTGCGTAAAATTCTTACAATAATTTATGTATAAAAATCGGATAAATTCTTATAAATTGTATCTAACAACACGGAAACAGATACTCTTATGTCATTGATAGACAGAAGACCAAACTCATAGAGTTGTTGATCTTATAGCCGTTAGATAAATACATTAATCATCACGCTCAATTGTTCGAGCTCTCTTATTTACCTATCTGTATATTCATAGAGAAGTTGATTGGATACTCAACTAAATTGTTCTTAAGAGCGCCTAGGAGATTTACAAGATCTTGGATTTAAAAATAATTACAAAAAGCAAGAATGCAAATGATGAGATTAAGATGGCACTTAGAACAACACAAGCAACAAAAATTAGTGACTTAAGAGCGAGAATTTCAACCCCTATTCTATTTTGTTTGAATCACAATTAAAAATACAATTCGTAGTAGTTTAATTTTACGGACAAAACGTGTAAAAAGAAGACTGATTAGATTTAGGTGACACGATTAAAAACGCGTTAAGCTAATAATTAATTTTTATGAAAACTTTTTACAACAACATAGGTAGCACCGTCGCAATGGTTCCGCCAAAAATGATATTAACAGAGACCGTACTTTAGTGAGCCGGGCCGGCCCTCGCTGATTGGAAACCTTAAACCCATCTGACCCGTCCGTTAGTTAACGGACGTGTAGTGTTCCATCTAAAACTGACAGTAAAGTCCTCTCGTGGTTGACAAATGTCACCCAACCGTGCATCAAAAAATTTTCCCCCCTCTTAACAATAAGTTCGTTTGCAATAATATTTTGGAAGTAACCTCAAATAGTTTAAATCATATTCATGGGTACTGTAGTTATTAGGAGACTTTTTATGTAATTAAAAAAAAAACAACAACAAATACATTAATTTGTGATTTCAATTAGCCCTCATCAAGATTCATTCGGACAGATTTTTAATGAATTAATTTGTGATGTATTTTTTAGAAAGTAAACAAACACATTAATTAAATCCTCCTATGTTATATTTAATGTAATATATATAACTCGTAAGAACCATACATTTATGTGGGTCTCATAATTTATGTGATTTTTATGAATTGTGTATGTTATATTAAATGTAACATAGCATTTACTAATTTAATTGGTATATAACTTAAAAAATAATATCCTCTCAGTATTTAGAAAATATGTTATAATGAATTAGAAGAAAGGAAGTTGGTGATCCTATTTGTTATAGTTTTGCTACAGAGACGTATTTGGATTCTTTTACTTGTTTTCTCTTTTATTTCTATGATATAATATAAATAAATTTCTTCTAGTTCTATAACGAGATTTAATGAGATAAAACAAATTATAAGTTGGAATTTGAATATTGGACAAAGAGAAGTTGCAGAGAAAAGCCCGGCGTATACTAGTATTTTTTCCACATACAAGAAGTTACATGTTCTCCTTCTTTCTCTCTTTTCTGACTCCATTTTCTACCACCCGCTCCCTCTTTTTTTTTTCTGGGAAAGTTTTGCTATTCACTCATATTTATTGTGTTAACACTATTTGACTTTTCTTTGATGATATCAAGAAATGAAAAAGTTTTATGTCTTGAATAGTATTTTGAAGGTGTTTTTAGTCGTGTTTCATTTTGCATTTAGTTGATCTTGATGTGCTCTCTGTCTATGTGGGGAGATTGAAATAAGTTTTCGTCCTGCTTTGTCAGTTACATGGGCTATTTTTGTTTTTCTTGCTAATGTTTTGTCATTTATTATGATTGAAGGATGAGCTGAAGTTTGTGAGAAACAGAAGAGACAAGAGGTTTTGGCTTCATCATCTGAGCCTTATTCTTGGCCAGATATTCATATGGGTACTTGAGTTTTGAGGTTTTTGATCACTTTTGCTTGTGTATCTTTCAAGGAAGAGTATGGAGATATTTAAGAGAGAAACCGACAAGGTTTTATGACTTTGGTAAAAATTCCTTGGTCCTTGTAATGCTCAGTTGGGAGTTTTAGGTTTCTTCGATATTCTTTTCATCATGTATATATTGCTTGTTTGTGTAACTCTATATTCATTTCTGGTGTCATTTTGGATGTGCAACTGAGAAAAGGTTACCCTTTAGTTACTTCTTGTTATTTTATTTTATTTTATTTTTTAATTTTATTCTTTTTTAAATTACTTTTTGTATCTCATCTCCAAAAGATCTTGAATGGGCTGGTTTACCAGTAGAATTTTGCGTTAAATCTGCCAATTTGCATGAACTAAGTGGAACCTTAAGCTTTTGTAGGTAAAGCCCTACTTTTTGTTGTATCTGAGGTTTTATTGATTCCAAATCATAGCTTATCTCCTTCGCATCTCTTGCAAAACTAGGTTTTCGTTTTCCTAGGACATGGTGCTTAGTTCCAATAGGCTTTGACTTGACTCTTGTTTTGGGGAATACTTGAGATCCACATAAATCCAATCATCTCAGTTTCTCTATTTTCACTACCATGGCTGGGTATCAATCTGTGAACCCCAGCCATGAAGGGGATCAACATTTGATTGCCGCAGCTCACCACATTTTGAAGTTACTAGGGGCAACTGAAAATTTGAGTGATGATACGAGGAAACTCCTTGCGGATCTTGATATACATTTGTCGATAATGACTGGAAACACTGTAAGCAATGGAGGGGAACCTATTGAGGTTGAGAAGCGGCTCAAATGTGCCGAGAGAATGGTTTTGCGCTGGGAGGCGAATCAAAGTATGATATGGGATACTGGACCCGGAGAAGTTTCTGAGTTCCTAGGAGCCATTGACGAAGTCCAAACATTGATAGACAGTTTCAGTGGTGTGTCTGTCAATGAAAATGGACGGGTGAGGGAACTTCTTTGCCGAGCTAACAATATACTGCAGAGGGCAATGTTGAGGCTTCAGGAAGAGCTAATCCACATTCTTGTTCAGCATAGGCTATACTTCGAGCCGGAGTACGTTTCTTTTCATTCTTGCCGAGAGGATGTGATTTACGACGAGTCCTTTGTTTCACTCGAATCAGTTGAAGCGTCACAGAGAGTTAGCAATACTGGCTCTGTATCTGGGGAATATATTGTAGACTTGATCCATCCTCAGATGGTTCCTGATCTTAAGGCTATTGCAAATGCTATGATTGCTGCCAATTACGATCGGGAATTTCGCGAGGCTTTCATTGGTGTTCGCCAAGATGCATTGAATGAATACTTTTTTGTCATTCTCGAGCTGGAGAAATTTAGCATTGGTGATGTGCTGAAAATGAAGTGGAGTACCTTGAGCAGTGAGATCAAGAAATGGAACTGGGCTATGAAGATCATCATCCGGGTCTATCTCGTGAGTGAGAAGCAGTTATGCAACAAGATCTTGGGAGGATTTGATACTGTTTGCTCACTCTGCTTTGTTGAGATAGCTAAGGCAACGTTACTGTGCCTCTTGAATTTTGGGGAAGCTGTAGCAATGGGATTAACTCAGCCGGAAAATTTGTTTTGCTTGCTGGATATGTATGAGGTTCTGCATGATCTTCTCCCGGAAATAGATAGTTTGCTATTTGAAGAGGCTGGTTCTTACATTAGGATTGAGTTCCATGAGCTTCTGAGGAAATTGGGTCATTCAGCAAGGCAAGCATTTCAAGAACTGCAGAAAGCCATTGCTGCCAATTCATCCATGAGACCTCTCCCTCGAGGCGGAGTTCACCCTCTCACAAGGTACGTCATGAACTACATCAAGACCCTTACCATATATGACGATACCTTGAATCTGCTTTTTGAGGACCAAAATACAGAGGATTCACATTCCATTGTTGAGTCAGAAATTGAACAGGACATATCTCCGATTACTTTTTGTCCATTGGCTTGTCACCTACGGTCAATCACATCTGCATTAGAATGCAGTCTAGTTGTCAAATCCAGATTATACAGGGAGGATTCATTGCGACATATCTTTCTAATGAATAACATACATTATGTTGTCCAAAAGATTAAGGGTTCTGACCTCAGGATTTTCTTTGGAGATGAATGGATCAGAAAGCATAACGGGAAATTTCAGCAACATGCAACAAGCTACCAGAGAGCCACATGGTGTTCAGTCCTATCTTTTCTCCGCGATGATGGCCGCTGCTCAGATTCTGTGTTAAAAACAAGTTACAAAGATAAGTGCAGGGAATTCACTAATGCCTTTGAGGATGTTTATAAAGTTCAGACACAGTGGTGTATCCCAGATCCTCAACTTAAAGAGGATCTACGAATTTCGACTTCGCTGAAAGTAATCCATGCATATAGAACTTTTATTGGGAGAAACCGTATCAGTGACAAGCACATCAAGTACACAGTGGATGATCTGGAAAAACTGCTACTGGATTTTTTTGAAGGAACCTGGAGAACTTTGCGCAATTCGCGAAGAAGATAAAGCTTCTATTTCTAAGTTTTACTCATTATTTTCTCTTTCCTGTATTTTTCACAGATGTAATGTAATTGTAATTATCTTATTAAGTACTGTCAGAATGTTTCTAGCAAAACTTAGCTGTAGTTTTGTTTCATCAGCAGGTTTTTCTTCTGTAGTATTTCCAAGATTACAGCAGGCATATGGCGTTGGCCCTTGGCTGTGTTTTCCAGCTTTTCTTCGCCTGATTATCTGTTCATTCCTTCATTTATTTTGTCCTATCTCTCTCTCTTATCCTGACTGAGTTTGTTTTGTGAATTATGCGTTATGATTTTCCTGCTGTCTAGACAAAATGAATACGGCTGCTGGATTAAACACTCTTGTAGTTTAATTACCTCAGGAACATATAATTTTGAGGACCACTGTTTTTTCTGTTCAGACAGTTGTGTTGAGCCACATGGCACAAGTGCTCGGGCATACTCTTCTAATACCACTCATCAAGCCAAGTACTTAATGTCGATCTGAAGACTAGCATGTTTGGAGAACTCTCTTCACCCTTATAAACCCAAAACCAAATTGTGATGCTACGCACTTACCAACACTTGACCATGTTGGTGATTTCATCAACTTTATTGTTAGCTTAGTCAAAGAACCATAATCTTAGAATAGTTTTGATAAGTTATTTATTAGTTCTGTGTGGAAAATTTCTTGATTGAAAAAAAAAATTGAGCCACTTACTGGTCTAATAGACTTGATTTCAAATTCAATAAAATCCAAAGGAGGTGAAAATGGTGATGAACATCCAATACAGACAAGCAGTTGACTTAAAAGTCATGTAGCTTTCATGACTGAACAAAGGAAGACAAAATCAACATTCAACATACAGAAGGAGGTTAGGTGTATGCATTTGAATGCTTTTCCATATAAAATGCACCATATTCAAGTCAAAGTGATGATCTCTTGTACCAAGGGCCTACGATCTGAAGACATTTTTCCTTGGTTAAATTAGAATGTAAGATGAAGTTGATCTATACCTACTATGATTATGGCTTGTGGTTCTCACCATCAACTTTATGTCATGTGCATGAGACTAGAGTTTTTGAGGGCCATCAGTGCCCAGAATACTAGCAAAAACTTGCAGAAATTGAGGGAGAAAGAGAAGGGAAGATAGCAAATTGGTTGTTGATTGCTAAAATGAAGAGGAGGAAAATGAGTAGATATTGCTGATCTGTCTCACAACATTACACAAAAATACATGGAATTTCGTAGTTTTGAAATTCATAAAAATATTTCCTAAAGAAATGGTTAAATTTGTTGTAAACTTTCTCCTAAATTGCCAATCTTTGTTTAGAAATCTTCCATGTAGTTAGTCAACAATCCATATTGCAGTGAAGGTTATTACTATTTCTCAAGTATAAAGAAACAACTGGATTTCGGCTAGAGTATTACAAAGGTAAATGATATTTGCTTACAAGAAAACTGCAGCATACTGTCTAAATGTGTGAGAAATTGATGAACTACAAAAGATTGGATTATATTGTTGATGGGAAGATATCTCAATAAGGATGGAGGCAACTGCCAGTATCATTTCTTTCATTAGAAGGAAAGATTAGATTATATCATTTAATATCACCAGAAATTCAAGTGGGTGAATCTAGATTGTGTATGCCGGTACCTGTATTTGGACGATAACAAAATCAAATGATATCCTTCTAATAACTATGAATCCTGTAAGTTGGTTGCAACTGCATCTTTCCTATACAGTAAAATCACTCAATAATGGAACTTCTCCAAGACAACTGAAAAGTAAGGAATGTTGCACAACCTTTCCTCTGCAGCATTATCATATCAAAAGAACTTACAAAAATTATAGTTAAAATAGTTAAACACGAGAGTAAAGTACAGCATAACATGCCACTGAGGCTTGCAAAATCCACATTCAATTTGAGTGCAGAAAATTAAGTTCAGTTTGCCATGGCACCTGAGATATTCCAGTGGCGATAACGATGGTGAAACTTAAATATTTACTGACAACAGGTACAAGAAAACCTTCAGATAAATTGAAACTCCACAAAAGGTTGAAAAAAAAAAAGGCTTTCCTCTGCTAAAATCAAATTCTTGAGGCCCAAATTCAAATCTGTGTTTTAGCTCACTGTTAATCCTACCCAGGGACGTCATACAGAAGGATCTGAGGTAAAACACAGTTTCCTGCTTCCAAAGCTTGTAAAGATAAACAGCAAATATTCATAAACAATTATTTCTTCTTTTCATAAAGGGGGCAAAAAATAAAAAATGAAAAATAAAAAACTGCTTCCTCAAATGAAAGATTCACAAGCTCAAGCAATAAGTTCATGACTGATAAATAAAGCTTCTCATTTGTTAAAATTTTGAACCAACTTTACAAGAAACAGAATTGAATTACAGAAATAAATTGTTGAAGAATATAATATACAACAACAGTTCATGAAATCATACACCATACCTTTTGTGATCATTTTTCAGAACTTCGATAACAGAAATTATATTTCTATTTCTAAAGCATGACAAGGTTCATAGAACATTGTACAACAAAAACTTCAAGTAATAGTCGAGTCAATAAATAAAATAATACACCTAGCATAATTGACACTGGGAGAGCAGGTAAAGCTTTCTGATAAAAAGCCAACAGCATCAGTGTAATACCCAGACCAGCTACAATGGCAAGGTAACATGCATACACTGTCATAAAATCATACATTGCTGCCCTGCCCACCAACACACTGTAGAAGATAAAGTCCCCAAGCCCCAGCTTGATTGCACCAGTTGAACCCAACCCAATACCCTCTAGCAACAAATTTTCATTCGTCCCATCTTCTTCCTGTCTATGCATATTATCATTCATTCTTCGATCAATTAAGGGAGCAGAAAGCTCAGCATTTGCTTCCACAACACTCCCCTCTGCAGCTCCAGCCAATCTTCTGTCATTATGACCACCAGCAACTGATGAAACTACACCAGAATTCAAGTTTGAACCTGCATTACCACTTAAAATTGCATTAGAGTTCACATCACCGCCCGAATCACGAAGAAGATTTCTCCTTTCACTCCATACTCTTCTTCGAACTACACCATCCCTCGAACCGGAATCATGGTGTGCCACAGGCCGAGCCTCATAGACCAGAGCAGGGATATCTTCATCCCTTGAAATAGCAAGCTCTACCAATAGCCTTAATGGCCCGACAGGCAACAGAACAGCAGCAAGATCATACAATGCCATGGCAACCAGCAGCGCCCAAGTAGTCCATTCAGGTAAAAGAGTAAACCAATATGCAACCAACATACCAATCAGAACCAAATAAGCTTGCGTCACAAAAATTGCCATTTTGGATACGAAAACAGCCAACACACCCACAACAGCAAAATTATACAAAACCACCAAAAATGTAACACAATCAATAGGGAAACTAAACTTTTCAAATAAAAATAAGGCAATTTCACCACCCATGAAACCCAACACAACAAAAGCTGAAAACCCCATGTAGATTTTCAAGAACTTCGTACATCTAAGATAAAAGAGCAGCACCAAAATGAAGGTGACTGCGGTGACAACAGCAACAAATACAAGAGAGTTCAAAAGGGCACCCACGAATTTGTCCCAAGAAGAATCTGAGCCGGTCTCAGAGTATGCAATTGTAGCTATAGTTGGCATAGCTGATGATGATGAGGAGTCATCTGAGCTCAAAACGGAGACCAAAATGACCACCATAAGCATGCAGATTGAAACGGGTGTTATTATTCTGACAATTTCTTCACCTAATGTATCAAGAATGCTTGCTGGTCTCTGATTTTGAGCCATTTGGGTGCTTCAATTTCGGATCAAGTTTCAATCTTGGAGGGGTTTTGATTTCCGAGTCTTTGAGATTGAGGTTTGTTGGTCCGTGATTGAATTACCGTTCTTTTTCTCGACTTATATCTGTGGTGATGAAGCTTGAAGCTTGTCCCCTTCATCAAACAAAAATAATTTTTTTTTAATGAATAGTTACTGCAAGTAACTTGAATTTCTCTCTTTTATTTATTTTTCTTAAAGGGCAAATAGGAAAAAGCCTGAGAAGTGAGAACCCAATAAGTTCACACGTGCGAGACAATGTCTACTAACAAATATCTCAAACCTCACCGCCACGTATCCCATCCAACGGTCCAAAATCAGGACGTGCAAAATCCAAGGGACCAGATCTCTTCTCCCTTTCCAGAGTCGACTCAAACCCTCAATCATCTTACCTACATAAACCCCTTTTCGATGTTAGGGTTTTAGTTTCGTCTTTCAGCAAAAGGTATGCTTGGAAACTATGTTTTTAAGTTTGAAAAACCGTAAAAACTAATCGATTGGGTTCTTAATCAAGATTTATCTATCGTTCAATTTTCTCTTTATTTTCTTTTCGATTTTCGTTTCTTTTCTTTTTTTTTAACTTTTCTTTTATGTTTTTTTTTTTGCAAGCAATTTGGTCTACTGTGTAAAAATTTGCGCTTTATTACGTTTTCTGATTTTTATTTTACGATCTTACTGTGTCTGTTTGACTTTCGTGCTTGGTTGCCGAGAAAGCGTGGGAAAACGATATGAAAATATGGATGTTATAAAAATTGTTGCTTTATTCAAGGATCATGTGGCGATTCTTTGTTATGATGCATTTTCTTGTTCTTCCTTTAGGTGGTTGATTGAACTGGGTGTTTTCTTTACTGTTTGATAGTATTTGTCGCATGAGCTTATATGAATGTGCCCGGGTTTGTGGCTGTGTTTGTTGTTTGTCTTTATCGTATGCTTGAACTTCATTGCCTAATTAGATTGTAATTGGCTGGTAAGGGCAGAATGGTTTGTTTTATTTGAAGAAATGAGTTTGATGGTATGCTGATAGCATGTTTCTGCATTATCTCTTGTCTTTATGTCAGATTTTCAAGCTTGATTTTTATTTTTTTATAAATATGTTGTTTTAGGTTATTACAATGGCTTTATTTAGTAAGGTTGGGAACATACTTAGGCAGACTGCTAGCAAGCGGATCAGCTGTGAATCATCTGTATCCAACCCATCCATCTACCAAGCAATACGATGCATGTCATCTTCAAAACTTTTTGTTGGAGGTGCATCCTGCTCTTTTTAAGTTGTGATACTTATCTTTCATATTTTCCCCCTTTTAGATAAGTGATATTTGTGTTGATACTACTAGCTTTTGGGTGCAGGCATTTCATATAACATGGATGACAATAGCTTGAGAGAAGCTTTTGCTAAATATGGTTATGTCAACGAAGGTAAGCTTTTGCCAAATTTATGTACTTATGATTTTATGGTTAAAGCAGTTTATGCTAGTAATTTATGATTTTATGAAATGAAAAGATGTTTTCAATTTGACCATAGCAGTTTCTTATATGAGGTCGACTTTTTGATGGGTTGTGTGTTTTATACCACCAAGAATGCACGCGTGCACACAAGAAAAATAAGAGAAACTAAATCCAACTAGGAACTCTGTTCTATAATTGTTTTGAATACGGTCCAAGTTTATATTGGTATATAAGCTTTTCATTTTCAGAGATAGATGCTTATTAACTAAATATATTTGCAGCAAGAATCATTATGGATCGTGAAACTGGCAGATCCAGAGGATTTGGCTTCGTCACATTCAGCACTGTCGAGGAGGCATCTAGTGCCATCCAAGCCTTGGATGGACAGGTGACATTTAATGCTTCCTGTGTCTGGGGACGGGGATGAAATTTATTGCTAAATATAGGTTGTTGATATGATATAGATATATATCAATTACTGGTGTATGATTTTATGACAAGAAATACTCATTTGTTAATATAGGTTGTTGAAATGATATAGATATATATTAATTACTGGTGTATGATTTTATGACAAGAAATACTCATTTGTTGGTGATTGCGATAACTTATGCAATTTGCTTTAGGTTGAATACATGATGTTGGATTTGCTGTGCATGCATTTTTTTTTAATAAATGATTTTTTTTTTAGTTCACACAATTCTTTTCGTAAATTTTTAGTGTCATATTCGAGTTGTTTGGATAATTAGATTGTGATTAATTACTGTCTTGGTTCGGTGAAAGTTAGCAGGCTTCTCATTCTACATAAGGATTTAAAGTCCATAGCAACCAGGGAATGCTTATTGAGTCTCCAATTAAGTTCTGTGAATTTCAAATGGTTAATGTGGATTTGTTACTGTTGTATGTTTTCAATTTGTAATTATATATTTTTTTGTCACTGATCTAACTGCCATTTTCTGGAGCCACTAGCATTAGTGTGCTTGTCTGCAGACCTTTTATCAACAATCATTGCTGCCAGCAAATCACCTTATGGCATATGGTTTTGTTTACTGTCATATGTTCTTTGAGTAGACTGGCACTAGTACTACCGTACTAGTATTAACCATCTTCATATTTTGCTCTGATCTAAGTGGTGGGCATTCTAAGCTGATTTGCTGTCCCCACCAGCTAAAAGGTGGATTAAAATGATGTACATTGAATTTTATTTTGAGCTTTATGCGTGAGGTTATCTCTAAACAATTAATTGGTCTTAGTTTTCATGTAAACATAAGTGCCACGAATTGACTGTGTCCGTTTGTGCATCAAGCTTGGTGACAGCTAAAAGTTGCTGATGTCTATGACACCATTTGACTAGTTTCATATCATGAAGTGTCTTGGATTGTATATCTTTTCTGTCTTCAACGGTTGATTTCACCCTTGAAATTTAGTAATAACTAAGGAAAGCTTTTGGTTTTGGCGTGTTCTGGAATAGTTACTTTTTAATACTGCAGGATCTTCATGGCCGTCGTGTAAGGGTGAATTATGCAGCTGATAGAAATCGTGGCTATGGAGGCGGCAGCTTTGGAGGCGGTGGCTATGGAGGCGGCGGCTTTGGAGGCAGTGGCTATGGAGGTGGCGGCGGCGGCTATGGAGGTGGTGGCTATGGTGGTGGTGGAGGTTATGGTAGTAATTATGGAGGAAATAGTGGTGTTTATGGAGGTGGAGCAAATGATGGCAGTGGCAGAAATGCTGGCTATGATGGAGCTGGTGACTCTATGGGTGGAAACTTTGGAGGTTATGGTAGTGGGAGTTCAAATTTTGGTGTTGCCGGCGGTGCCGGTGGTACTGATGGTGGGTATGATGAAAATACTGGGTTTGGAGACCCCCCAGGTGACAGTGGAAGCACTGATGCTGGTCTTGACGGAAATCCTGAAGCTGGGCTTGATGGAAATCCTGAGGCTGGGCTTGATGGAAATTCTGAGGTTGGGTTTGGTGGTAGGCAATGAAAGTGGCGGTATCATAGAAGGTTTTGCCCTATCTCTTGAATGGAAGCCATCACGGCAAAAGGATTATGTTATTTGTCGGACTGTTTTTTGTCTCAGTGTTAGTGGCATTTTACCTTTGAACCGATCATGTTGTTTATTCTGGAGTTTCCCGGTGAACTAATAGTACTTAGTGTTTTTTTCTCGGTGACAAAATATGAGTTTGTTAGCAAATAATTGTATTCACAAGATTCTTTTCTCTCTCTCTCTCTCTCTCTGTGCAGTTTAGAAAGCATGAAAATTTTACATTATTACCCCCATTATATTGTATTCTATACGTTGATCACAAGTTATCAACCTTGTCACCTGTGTCGCGGCAGTTCTATATTTACCCATTTGTTATTGGGTCCCTTTAAGTTATATTTAGTGTGATTTACAAATACTAAAAAGCAAAGTGAAAATGTCAGATTGGCTCCATCCAATCCGCTTGTTTGTTATTATTATTTTTTTTCATTGTTTTTAGTGGTTGTAAATTATGCTAAATGTTACAGAGGTTATTTTTTGAAAAAAAAAAGGTTGTTTAGTACTTGATGCTCATTTGGCACTAATTTTGATTTTTGAGGATTTAAGTTTAATATTTGGTATATTTCAAAAAAGTTATTTGTAATAAAATGTTATTGTTTGGTTTGACATTGATTATCTCTTTTTTTTCCCTCTTAGTTTCTTGCTTTTCATTTTTTTCCAACCAAAATGCAAATTGATGCATATTATTTGTATTCCATTAATATATAAAAATCATTGAATGTACAGTACATGAACGCAAAGTTATTCTTTACTTAAGTTATTTTGTTTTATTCATATCAGCTCCTTTATCTTAATATATATATTTTTTATGATCAATTATTTGAGGAAAATTCCGATTGATTGAAGAAAATTATATAACTTGTTGTTGTGCGTGGAATTGTGAATAAAAACTAAGGTGTTATCAATTCAGTAGTCAAATTCATTGCTGCTAAATGCTAGTTGTTTATAATGCACGGCACAATTGCCGTTCTTTTAACGAACTCCTCCAAATCTCCCTCCAATAGGTACAACAGCGCCTAACGAATTTTCTGAGGCTCGCTCTCTCCCATTTCTTTCTCGTACTTCCCCGCAATCTTGTTTCCAGAAAAGAAAAATAATAATAATAATAATAAATAAATAAATAAAAATCCCTCATTCACCCCTCAATCTTCAAAATGGAAAATAATTCTACGAAGATCTTCCATATCCATCCTCCTCAGTGGAAGGAATAATAACTGAAAAACTTGGGACCCCCGTTACCCAGCAAGTGATTCGAGGCACGATGATTTCCAGGAGAAGCCGGATTGATGATTTGGCCACATGCGCAATCTTATCATTGATTCAGTTCTCTGCAAGGAAATCTCTCTTCCGATGAACAAGGAGCCGCCCAATTCTATTTTCGCTGCATGCTTCAAGGACTTGCGTAAAGCAGAAAAGAAGCTCAAGATTTCTATCAATAACAAACTATGATGCTGAGTTCTCAGAAAAACTGTTTCAATTGCGTGTCATTAATTAACTATGAATATTATTGCAGCTCCGTCTGTATGAATCTCTGCTATCTGTTGTGCATACCCAGACACATACATTCCAATAGATTAGTCTTTGTTAGGACCTAAGAGTAGGATTCCTCGTCCTAGTCGAGTTGAATGAATTACCTTTACATTACGAAGGATTCAGAAAGAATTATTCTCAGTGCTCTGAGAGCCAACTTAATCAGGGATCAGGGGATCCCTCTTATATCTTCTGACAACTTCTCATTAGGAGTGTTTTTGTAACCCTCAGTAACTCCAGTTATTAGATTCCTCCATCTGACATAAGTAAAATTAGGTACAGCAGCCATCGGTTGGTAGTAATACCAACAGAAGAAACTTGAGTACGAGTTACAAAAGGCTTTAAGGAGAACACTGGAATCATCAGTTGCCACTACTGATGCATAATGAAAGTTATTTCTTGATTATGCATACACAATAGCCCCCAGCTATCGTGCGTCCTCTTGAGTTTCCTAAATGCTATCTACATCTTCTCTTGTGAGCCTGCCTACACCTACAAGCTCAAATACTACAGGGAAAAGAAGGTGAGAAGAAGTGGGAATAATGAAAATAGCACTAGACCTCTGCAGGCTCTAGCTAAGAATCACTTATTTTGTCTACAACAAGATTCTCATCCTTTTCTCCACGATTATGTATAATCTGCAAGTAATGAATATATGTTTTCTTTAAATAATTAATATATATATATATATATATATATATATATATATATATATATTTTGTCCACACGCCTGAAAATAAAGAGCAGTCAAAAGAAAAACAAGTTCAAGTGAGCACTGAAGGATATATCGTAACTCACCGAAAAAGCTCTATTGGGTTGAAAATGGGTTTGATCAGAATATAACCAACACATCAGAATCTCAAATTCTAAACTAGTTTATATATGACCCTGAAGTGAAATGCTCCTTTACCAAGATCATCATAGGATGGTGGGAGGGTTTATGAGTCAGAATCAACAAATACAATGTGAGCCCTACTATGGTTAAAAATACGAATCTGTTATGTATCTATATATACTTTCAAAAATTCATTTTGTATTTTTTCAATGCTTATCTTCATCCATCAAGAATAACCACTTCTGTGCATTCAGCACTACAGGAGAACCCTTTCTGGTTTTCTCCACAATCTGCTTTATCAGTTGCTTTTCCATCTCACCCTCACAGTCACTGCTCTCGTCTCCAGATTTTCCAACATCAAGTAATTCTGGAACTCTCAAGCTGTACTCTTCTGACAGTGTTCTCGGACTTGAATGGACTTCATTTGATATTTTCTCTTTATTGTGTACAATATGTGGCGAGGATCCATTTATGATTCCATTCTGAACCCACGATACACGTTGATCAAATGGATGTGAACCGATCTGATGGTTATTTTCATAATCCACTGATGCCGAGTTTTCGTCTTCTGAGTCATCTATCTTCATCAACTCTTCATAAGCCTCATTGTATGCATCCAGAGCTTCCCCTGACAAATTCATAACTAGAGGCTCAGCCATGGCATTACATTCTTCTTTACTTTCTTCGTCCGAAGAAAATCTCAGTGGACTGTTTGAGAACTTTCTCCCAGTACTCCTATGCTCTGATTCCATGAGTTTCACCTTTCTCTGGCTGTTCTCAAGCGCTGTCTCTAGCTCCTTTACACGTTCTTCCAGTCTTGATTGAATAACTTCATGCAGACGCATGCTCAGTTCTCGGGGAGAGACTGCATAATTTCCAGAGTGATGAGTGGAGGATCCACTGGCATCTTGATTGGAGTCGCGTTTGTCTCTATTGATCATGTTGGCTTTCAATTCACCTTGTGCAAAATCTGCTTCAAAGTCTGGGTCAAGCTGTGCACATTTTAACCCGGTTAGCCCTTGCATAATAAACAGCTGAATACATCATCTTACCCAAGAAAAAATCTTTATTACAACATATCTATGCAAGAAACAGTAAAGGTTAAATGGATCTGACAGTTAGAAGTTTCTTCAGATCTCTTCTATGTTGTTCATTTTGTTAGGATTAGTCAGCATATAGTCAACATGTTGTTTATTCTTGATTTTATTTTACAGGAACTGTGTAGAAAGAAGGTATATGATACATTCGGATGAGATATTAAGCAATGGCATGATAAATTATTGACAAAAAGCATGCACATGCACACTTATACAACAGTGTAACTCACCCTTGCAACCTATGTCTGCTCATGTAGTCAAAATGACAAAAATAGACCAATAAAACTATGTCATGGACTGCTTGATTCAATTTCGAAAGATTTCTGCATAATCTGGATAATGAAGAACAGCTCCAAATTATTGTTTATTGTTTTGGTGTATTCTCCAAGCATGTTTTAGTATGTCATACACTAACCCAAACAAAAGACAGACTGGTGTGTCACTACAATGACATCATGCACTTGAAACTAATTAATTCATACTTAACAAAAACACTTGCCTCAACGAAATCGGACAATCTTCTCTCCAAGCTAGAAGAATTCATATTTAGCCCCATCCTCTCGAGCTCAGCTTCAAGTTCTGCTTCAATCTTACTCATAGATTCTATACTCTCCTCAGCATTCTTGTCATAGGATTTTTTACCACCGTGTTTTGCTAAGTTATCCTTACTTTGTTCCAGACAAAAATGTTTTGGCATGTTGCCATTAAAGGAATTGTCACATGCAGCTAGTGAGTCATTATTCTCATTAGCTAGCTCCTCCACAGTCAATGAATCTTTCATCTCGAGTTCCTCTTGTAAATCTTGGACCAAGTTCTCTGTCTGCTTCAATAACTCTTTCAATTTGTCTACTTCCCTTCTGTTTGCTATAAATGAGGATAAAATACCAATTGAAATTCCAAGACAGAAGAAAATTTTTGCATCTTGTGAACCTGAAGAATAAATAAGTACGAATTTTGTCACAATAAGAGAACAACATTCATGTAACAAAGAATAGAGTAATAGATACGCTATCTGAATTGTCCTGCAACAAATCTGTGAAAGTCCAATAAGTGGTTGCTAATGAGGTTTTGTCAATTATGTATCTTACTGGCTGCACATTCGTGATAAGAAGTGTCTAAAAGAAAAATTTTGTGATGGCAACTACAATTTGATGGCAATGAACATGTTCTTTGTTTCATCTCATAGAAAAAGGGAATTCTTTAGGATTTTCTCTGTAAACAAGGAATTAAATTTTCAGTCAAGAAATAGAAAAAGAAACAAGTAAATAAACAATAAAAGATGAATAAATTCCTTTAATATTAGATTTTGGTACTTAAATGAAAATAAAAATTCACCAAAAATATAAGAACTATAGCACCTTGTGAATGAAAGTACGATCCGTCATTATATTTACTGGAAATGCTCAATCTTCCAAACCGCCCCTTTCCTGACTTAAATTTCATCTTCTTGGGGAAATCCACAGACCCAATTTGGGGCAGCTGAGAAACCCCAAGCAGATTTTCATTTTTCTCCAAACAGGATTCCTTACACAGCTTGCAATCATCAGCCCTTATTCTTACATTGTGAAATTCAGTGTTTGCTCTGCTGATTATCTGGCTTCCATCGGTAACAAACAATTGCCTAATTGTTGGTTTTGATGGTGATGGAAGGGAACTAAGCACATACTCTTCCATTTTGGTGTGTTTTTGATATAGCTGGGCCATAAGGCAACTTTCAAGCGAATTTAGAGGTCTGATCAAATGCTGATATGAAATTTTAGAACTCAGATAGCTTTTGTTCCTTGCAGAACCATGAAAACAACCCGTTTCAATTGTAGAAGGATTCTGATAATTACCATCAATATCACCACTTAATCCACTATCACACTCATTTCCTTTTAAGTTATCACTTGGAAAGAATCCAGAGGGTAAAGTAGATATAGAAAGAAAATTGCAATTCTCATAATTTCCTAAGCTTCCTAGATTTTCACCTTCAAACTCACTAGTAGAAGCCACTTCTACTGCCGAACCATCACCTCGTTCACACGTATCTTTGTATCCATGATCCGAAACCTTTCTCTGATTTGTAGAAACATCTTTGTGTAGCTTCTTCCTCTGCACCAATCTGCCAATAGGACAGCTAGGCAAATCAGGTTTCTCAAAATTGGAGCCCTTTGACAACTCAGATAAGCTGTCCCTGACCATCGAAAGATTCTGCCAATACTTGGCAATATATCCAGCGGCAGCAGCTCCTATAACAACCCACAAATCCATTTCCACTCTCCCTTCCACAGAAAACAAACACTAACCAAATTCTACAACCGAAATATCTCCCTTTGATTCAATTCTCAACATCAAAAACCCCAAGGAAACAATTTCCATGTATCCAAACTTGACAAAGGTATTTTTCAATTCTCAGAACAGATAACCTCTAACTTTCAGACCAAAAATCTACTACACTACAAGCAAACTTCAGCACAGTTCATACACAAGCTCAACCCAAATTTTCCTCTCTGCAACCACGGTCAATACACAATTTCTGAAACCTAACTAATCAATGTTGAAATCCAATCTGAGTATTGGCCTCTAAATCTGTGTTGCATTTACCAATTCCACAAAGAAACCCCTCCAATCAAGGAAGAACAATCAATCACAGAGACAAAGCGGGAAAAAAAAAAAAAGGCATAAGCTAATTACACTTAGACAAGAGGAATCAGTGCTACCTTTCTCAATCCTCAGTCTATAAACTTCAGACAATCAATCAGAACCCAGAGTCACAAGCAACAATTACAACAAACGACTCCGATTTGTGAACAGATATCAGAAATCCAAACTCCACCCAATTGAAAGCAGCCTTTGTTCTACAACCACGCGCATTAATGAAGAGAACCCCATTTCCTTGAACAATAAAAATCTCATTTCCTAAAAACTCCTTTGAAACCACAAAAACCAACAAAAAGAACCCACTTTTGCAGCAGCTACCAAAAATCTAAGCTTTACCCATTTGAGAGCAGCCTACGAACTACAAAACCCATCAATGGAACTGGCTCATTTTACCAAAATCGAAGCTAAAGAAAAAAGTTGCTTCTTTTAACTCCTCTAGTTTGTTAACACTATTGAAAAAAAGGCTTACGTTTGAGAATCTATGAGAATTTGTGTAGCAATTATATATGATTTCCCTAACTTTGAAAGATGAAGTTGGTTGGTGTTGTTGAGTTTTGGAGGTTTGAGTTGGATTCTTATGAAGAATGAGACCCGTTGCTTTGTTATCTTCACAGTTTTTGCAGCTGCAAATTTTTGAACAACTCACAAGGTTTCTGTCCAATTATATTTTTAAATTTTAAAATTGAAAATAAATATTTTTTCTCATTTTTGTTGAATTAAAAATATATAATTTTTAATATAAAAGATTCCAATGGAAGACGATATCTCTCATTATTTATTTTGCTCCTTTATAAGAAGATTCAGAAAAAATATCATTATAATGAAAAATTTTTAAGTTTTTTTTTTTTTTTTGTGGACAAAGATAGAAGATATGGATAGTCGAAGAAAATCACCTAATTTGTATGGATATGAATCATATGATTACATTCATTATTCTTATTTTCGGAATTTCTTAGTTTTAAGTTTTAACTTGCAATGAAATAATAGGAAAAAAAAAAGCTAAAAAATCTCTCACATAACAAAATCTAAAGCTATTTTTTTTAATTAATCCTTTTCTTTCCACATTTTTACAACTGAATTTTTATAAAAAAATATGAGAAAGAATTTCATCTAATTCCTCCAACATTTACTTACCAACGTCTTGTTGATGTGGCTAAAAAACAATTTTATTTATGCATAATAAAGACTTGCATTTATTTAACTAGAAAAATCACTTTTCTTTTGCTTTAATTTTTTGGTGGGGGAAAGCGATCGTGACCCGGGTGTTAAACCCTGACTTAAACTTCACTCATCTAAAACCCAAAGCTCAAATTTTATAGCATTTTCTTGATTTCTCATCAAAAAAGATTGATGTCTTTAGATATTTTTTATTGATTTTAGCCTATGACACTGGAGCTTCCTCATAGGCTTTTGGAACTTGGCTCTTGTCGTGCCTTTTTATATTTTATTAAAAGCAAGATCATGTGGCTTGAAAAGCACTTCCTGCCTGCAAGCAAAGTGAGACCTTTGATCTGATCGCCCTTGGCCCAGGCCTAATTGAACAAATCAGGATGAGCCTAATCAATTTTTCTATTTGGTATATCATGATTATGAGGATTCTAGCACAATGCTTCACCAATCAATTAATTGATTCTTTTGTTCTGATTGAAGACAAATTGGTATCACTTCTCACACCCTTATTTCATTGCCCTTAAAATTGCCTGCCGCTGAGCTAAGAGCTTGCAACTTATTATATCATTATCAAAGGATAATGATTTGTCTTCTGCTCATTGCTTTTAGTGGTAATAAGCACTTTTGGCATTGAATTGTCTTTCTTTGGAAACTACAGGATTTTACACAAATTTTATTGACATCCTGATCTAGAACATAATTATAATTATGCTAAAGTTGGATCTGCGTCCATAAATAAGTAATACCATCAGGGATAGTAATTTGGGTTGTCTGCCGAATCTTAATTAATATATTTTTAATTTTTTTAAAAAATAAGAATACACTTTGGCCTTTATAGTTGAAAGACAAATCTGACTAATCAACTTTCAAACTAATTAGCTTTAATGAGAGCCAATTTGTATATTTCAATTATGATATGTTGATTATAGTTTTAAGGGGTGGTTTGATGCTACTGTAATTTTTAAAATAATTATTATTAGTTGTACTATAAAAATAATCAGTTGCGAAGATAATTAGTTAAATATTTAGTAATATTTATTTTTAAAAGTATTGTAAATTTTAAAAGTAGTTATTTGTGTTGGGTAAATTTTACTGTTAAATTGATGTAAAAATGTAAATGCTGAATTTAACATAATATTGAATAAAATTTATTTATACATCCATAAACATGTATCTGAGTATATATAATAATTGATAACTAAAATAAATATTTATGTTATTAATTTTAATATGATTGATGATGATGATAATAATATGTTTAAAGTAAATTATTTTATTTTCTAATTAATAAGGATAATTTTAGATTTTTATACTGAAATATTTTTTGTGAAGGGGAGCCTGTGAAGAGAGGATGAAGAAAGGCTTGATGGCGTTGGTTATGAAGATGCTCGTAGTGTGCGGAAACAGCTGGGTCAAATTCGGGAGCTGATTGAGTTGCCATTGAGGCACCCTCAGCTTTTTAAGTCAATTGGTGTTAAGCCACCAAAAGGGATTTTGCTGTATGGACCTCCGGGTACAGGAAAGACTCTGTTAGCAAGAGCAATTGCTAATGAAACTGGATGCTTTTTTCACTGTATTAATGGGCCAGAGGCTATGTGTAAGATGACTGGTGAGAGTGAGAGCAATCTGAGGAAAGCTTTTGAAGAAGCTGAAAAGCATGCTCCTTCGATCATATTCATTGATGAGATTGATTCTATTGCTCCTACGCGGGAAAAGACTCAAGGCGAAATTGAGAAGAGGATTGTTTCCCAGCTGCTGACTCTTATGGATGGGCTGGAATCTCGTGCACGTGTTATGGTTACTGGAGCTACAAATCGGCCTAATAGCATTGACCCGGCATTGAGGAGGTTTGGCAGGTTTGATAAGGAAATAGATATTGGCGTTCCTGATGAAGTTGGTCGCCTTGAGGTTCTTCGTATTCACACAAAGAACACGAAGTTTGCAGAGGATGTGGAATTTGGAAAAGGTGGCAAGGGAGACTCATGGGTATGTTGATGCAGATCTTGCAGCTCTTTGCA
Source organism: Murraya paniculata (assembly GCA_030449075.1). NCBI lineage: Eukaryota > Viridiplantae > Streptophyta > Magnoliopsida > Sapindales > Rutaceae > Murraya > Murraya paniculata. The sequence goes on along the minus strand of JAEVFN010000012.1, from coordinate 1,347,696 downwards.
CTGAAGCAACAATGCAATGTATTAGAGAAAAGATGGATGTGAATGATTTTGAAGATGAAACCATCGATGCTGAGATTCTCAACTCCATGAATGCTACAAATCAGCACTACATTACTGCTCTTGGAACCAGCAACACTTCTGCTCTGCGCGAAACTGTTGTTGAAGTACCTAATGTTGGCTGGGAAGACATTCGTGGCCTTGATACAGTCAAGAGAGAGCTTCAAGAGACTGTTCAATATCCAGTGGAGCATCCTGAAATGTTTGCGAAGTTTGGCATGTCACCTTCAAAAGGTGTTCTCTTCTATGGCCCTCCTGGTTGTGGCAAAACTTTGCTGGCAAAGGCTATTGCCAATGAATGTCAAGCCAATTTCATTGGTATGAAGGGTCCTGAGCTTCTGACAATGTGGTTTGGGGAGAGTGAAGCCAATGTTAGGGATGTGTTTGACAAGGCTTGTCAGTCTGCTCCATGTGTGCTCTTCTTTGATGAGCTAGATTCCATTGCCATTCAAAGAGGAGGCAGTGCTGGTGGTGCCACTGACAGAATACTGAATCAACTATCGATGGAGATGGATGGCTTGTCAGCCAAGAAAACCATCTTTGTGATTGGGGCTACCAATAGGCGCCCCAATAGGCCTGATATTATTGATCCTGCACTTTTAAGGCAGGTCGCCTTGATCAGTTGATATACATACCTCTGCCACATGAGAAGTCAAGATTGTAGATTTTCAAGGCATGCTTAAGAAGGTCTCCGGTCTCACAAGATGCAGACCTCGAAAAACCGGCCCAGTTTACACAAGGATTTTGTGGGGCTGATATTACAGAAATATGTCAAGGAGCATGAAAGTATGCAATAAGAGAAGACATTGAGAATGATATTAGAAGGGGAAAAGGGAAACAAACCGAAGGTATTGAAGATGAAGTGGCTGAAATTAAGTTTGAGCACTTCGAGGTGTCTATGAAGTATGCTCGTAGGAGTGTAAGCGAATCTGATATATGCAAGTACCAGAAATTTTCTCAAACTTTGCAGCAGTCCAGAGGGTTCAGAGCTGAGTTTAGGTTCTGTGAGACTGCAGTTGCAGCCAATAACTCGATTTCAATCTCTCCTGTCACTGATGGAAATGGGGAGGATGATAATCTTTACGATTAGCTTGTTAGTTTTTTGCTTCTCTTTTTTTGTTCTTACTTAGCTTTAGAACAGAAACTGTAGTTTTTTTCCTGTTCTTTCTGAAAGCAGAACAAGATGTATCTGTATTTTTCTATTAATCACAAGTTACTTGTTTCCTAATCTTCGATGACCTAACATTAACAATTCTTGTGCACAGACTATAAATTTCAACAGATGTATAGATTTTCTCTTCTCTATGTGGCAGTAACAGAACGTCAGAAAATGTGTTATCCAAAACAAGCTAACAAGGCTACTTTCAGAAAATCCATGTACTGAATGATGAAATTTGATTTATCCTCCAAGTTGGTCAATACCAATCTTACTTTTCGAGTGGTAATGGTATCCCAAATATTTTATGCCTTTCCTCCCTTGATTATTTCGAAAACAAAGAAGCAAGCCACTGCCACATTACCACATTACTAATGGCTAAATAAACGCAGACTATTTACGGCAATACGATGTTTTTAAAAGCGAGAACATAAGACTTCGAAAGGCAATTCTTGTCCCGGACAAAATCTACTTTAATTATACATGTCGATCTTGATTTAATTAATTGTATTACTTCGGACGTATCAAAGAAACTGTGAAAAAGAAAAAAAACTCTCACGTCTCAACACCCATAATTTTAATAAATGAATGCTCAAAATATTTTTTTGTACGTGTGTTTGTTGTTACATTTCGATTGAAGGGTTAGAGGTTCACACTAAGTCTCACCATAATATTAATCAAAGACATTTTCTAGCATTTGGAGAAAAAAAAAATTCGAAAAACATGACATTGTTGAAATGCAATGAATCACAGTGAAGTCAATTCGTATCTTGGAACTCACGTTATAACCAGCTGGCCACTGCCACATTACCACATTGCTGATGGCTAAATAGACAAACACAGACTATTTACAGCAATATGGTGTTTTTAAAGGCAAGAATACAGAACCATCAAATTGTTAACAATAATCAGCACTGATTTTCACTAATTTTGATGATTGACAATTTCATTTGCATAAAGTATTACATATATATATATATAGGAGTTTTCATCTACACATTCCACCAACCTCTGGCGGTAGAGGTTGGTGGGTCGTGTGTGTCAACTTGTTCTGAACGCAATCGATTTGTGAGATATGAAGCATCACCACCATCCCAGTGTGCTGATGGACATTACTATTAATACTTTGCAGTAACGAAGTCAGAAATCTGAGACTGGAAGTAGTCACACTCGCAAGACTGAAGCCCACAATCCATTTGAAGCAGATCAGAAATATAGTGCTCTTCATCATCATCACTGCTTAAGATTCTATCGAGAGGAATGCTGAACGATGAACGGAATTTATCAGGGAATCTAATATCAGAAAAGATTTCTCCTCTTTCATCTCCTTCTTCTTCTGATTGAAACTTGACCTGCCATCTGTGTGTACAGAGCAGTTGAAGAATAGTTTCCCCTTACTTAAATGCACGGAGCAGATTGAAGGGGATGGATGGTTTTATCATCACTGCTTAATTCAAGAATGTTTTGTAGACCTTGGAATATCAAAGGTATTTGTTTTGCTTTAATTTATGCCCCTGATCATTAATCAAAATATTTAGCAAAGTGAATATATTTCCCTTAAATTTCGTGGCTTTCTGCGAGGTTAAATAGAGAAATTTCTTCTTCTGCTTAAATAGCAAAATTTCTCATTGTCCTGAAAAATGCAATAAAATAGCAAGAAAGCGTAAAGATTTTGCCTCAGTTTTTTTTCTTTTTTCACTCTATTGTTATTTGTTTTATTAAGGCTTATTTAATTTTGTTGCTCTCATTATATAAAGGCAAGTATTGGAGAAACCTTCCTAAATGAATCAGAAGTTTTGGGGCCTAACGATAAAATTGGTTAGGATTTTTAATTTCTAAATGAAATGGGTAACCTTCTTTTTGTTTTCTTGAATTAATATGACTATTTTTGGAGTTTGAATCGTAATCAAAGACTAATTAATAATGGATGTTTCTCATTCACTAGCTAGCTTTCATTGGCATTGATAATGGACGATTTTATATCAAATCATAAGAATAAAAATTTTCTTCCACTCTTCCATTTTCTTGTGGCGTCTTATTTTTTATGCATGTAACTGTGACATAACAACATATATCTTTGTAACGAAACTTAAGTTTCAATTAATTAATTCAACTGAAAAGAATTCAGTGGATGAACAAATTAAAGAAGCCATAAGCTTTCTTCTTGTAGTACAAAACAACCTATATATACAGAAACTGAAAAACCAAAATTGTCCGCTGTAAACTCCTCATTATCATCAGGTTGATTATCACCCTCTGTAAACTTGTCGTCGTGAATTAATGCACTCAACTTTGGTAACTTGAAGCTCACAGCCATGTGAATCACTTGATGCTTGACATCACATTCTGCAAGTAACAACGAAGGTGCAAAAGCGGAAATCTGGGCTTTCAAGTGGTCGCATTCGCAGGGCTGGAGGTGCACACCATAATCCCTTTGAAGAACGTGAGAAATATAGCCGCCTTCAGTTAATCTGTCAAGAGGAATGCACAAGAAGAAACTGAATTCAGGGGTAATGTTTTCGATGAACTCTCCATCTCCATCATCATCGTCTTCTGATTGAAACCTGAGCAGCCATCGATGTGTGTAGCGAAGTTGGACGATGAGTCAAGGATTATTGAGAGCTGGGGTTTGTTGGTGGATTTTCAGGAGTGATGTCGTACAGCACTGACTCAAATTCGTGTTTGATGGAACTTGGCGCCATTGCCAACGCCCTTGTCGTGTACTTTCTAACTTGGAGAGCATGATGGTGAGGTGAATAAACAGTACTAGTTATTTATGGTGAATTGTTATTTGTTTCCTGTTCCGTAAAGGGAAGAATAGTTTCCTAATCCTGAGTGGTATCGGTTAATCCTTTTCTGAAGGGGATTAGGAAACAGAAACAATGGTTTCCTAATTTGTAGTTACTAACTCCCGACAGTGGGATAAAAAATTGGGAAGCCATAAAAAAAAAAATTGTTTTGTATCTAGACGTAACTGAAAATCAAATGCTGAAATGTTCACTCTTTCATTCATATTCCGGTATATGAGTTTTTACACATTCCCTGTCACAACGAAGCAGTTTTGGGAATGGAAAGAATATGAGTAAATTACACAAGAAGCTAATATAAGGAGCTTATCAAATCTTTGAAGTTAAGAACCAGCCAATCTGCTTTTGCTGCAACGGCCTCTCGAAGTTGTACACCACCGTAGCAAATAAACAAGTCTGCACCTCCTGGCTGACGAGCCTACATGAACAAGACAGATGGAAATTATATTGGAAAACCAACTTTGTGCTAATACAGAAGTACATTTATAAAAACAGGATTTGACACAAACTTCAATAATGTAACTATATGCACAAATCACGACCATTGCAATTCTACATTCCCCCCAACAACTAAAAAAAAACAAAAGCAATTTTCAATACAGTACAGTAATCTATGTTAATGACACAACTTAAGGAAATGGAATCTTTAAATCAAACTTGAACAAAATGAGGACGGAAAATGTTTTCTTGTATACGCATGATAAAACACAACATCGCAAGGGCCTTATATGTATTCATCTACCAATCTTGTTAACAAAGGCGGCTGTAACTTAACGCCAAATTAAGAAGTTTAGATGAATATGCTAACCTCAAGATCAGTAGCTCCATCCCCAATCATGGCAAGGGCCTTATATGCATGAGCCTGAGCGAAAGAAACAATTAACTTTGCTAGCGACAAATTCAGCAATCAAACATGAGTCAAACAGCTATGAGACTAACCTTCTTTATTTGTTGAACTGCAATGGCTTTTCCTCCACTCCTTGAAGTAGGTTCATTGGCATCAAAACCCAGAAACTCCCCAGAACTGTTGAACAGCAGTTGGTTGGCAAAGATATTTTCAGGAGGAATCCCGAGGATTGATGCAACAGGCTTCAAAGGAAAACGCTTAATTATTAATCTTTGGCAAATAAGTCATCAATCATTCAGGTGCTGAAAGAGCAGAAAATAACCATAGTACCAAATAATTATAGAAAAAAATGAAGGAGAAATAATAGCTAATAAATTACGATAACCATTGTGCTGAATAATTATGCCCCATGTCAATAGAATGTATCTGTGGGCCCTTTATACAGGTATACAAGTCCCTTTACCATAATTATAATGAATGCATCCCAAGGATTGAGCTTAGCATTAGAATAATTGCAGGTGAAGATATCAAAATCTCATGACTACACCTTAATTCTGTCGCATTTGAGCATTCCAAACTCTTCCAAGGTTGCAGTCCCATGAAAGCATGGAGCTCTTTACAAAAACACAGATATCATTTTCAAGGCCTCTTCCAATTAAAAAAGCTCTAGGAGGTTATCTGGATTACTGTAGACAATATTCAACTCTTTTCATAAATAACAACCTATTTTAAAATGTTTAAGATCCATTATTCAAAATCAACACATTAATGCAACTTACTTTCTCTGACTTCATATTTTTTGATATTATTTAGAACTAAATGAAAAATCAGATGAATGCTTAATTTGTAACAATAAATAAAATAAAACATGGTCACATTATCAGCAGCATACATTGATCATATGACGGAAGCCTCCAGAGATCAGATAAACATTCTTATTGTTAGCCTTCAGCTTCTTGACCAACTCATCTATGCCAGGTGAGAGCCTAAGGATTGAAAAGAAGAAATAGTCAACACAATCAAACACTTGTAAACATTTAAAAAGGACAAAAAGAAAACATGAGAAATGAAAAAATGCCATTGTGCACCATCAATGTAAAGATATGTTGTTCACTGATATTTTAGATCAGTTCATCTAATACCTGGTTCTTTTCTGTTTTGAAAATGTTAGCAGGGCACAAATAATGGAAGAGAGAAACAAATACAGCATAAAACCAGGATAGGAGCAAATCATACCTAGGGGGTCTCTTCTCAAGAAAATCCTGGACTTGGGACAATGAAGGTTTGAACAAGGAAAGTCTGGCAGCCAAGGCCTCCTCGAAAGGAACAGATCCCCCCATTGCCCTGTCAAAAAAATACAAAAATGAATTCAGCAAGACGATCCAAGAACTCAAACATGAATTATTTTCAATGAACAAAGTGGCCGAACAACCTGGCAGTCCATTCTGCAACAGCCTTTCCAGCTCCACAAAATTCCGCAAGTTCGTCAATGCCCTCATCTGCACATACAGTGCTATCCACATCGAAGCACACCGCATCAGCAGTTCTCCACAGCTGAAGAACCTCTATAAATTTAATAAAGCATCATCAAGATCAAGCACTGGATACAACTCGAAACCTTGTAAACAAATCACTAACCAAGCATTAACTAATTGTAACATATAGACCCCAATAAAAGTTCAACAATGAACTAATGATACCTTTGGAGGGCAGTGTGTTCTCAAATCGGCCCAATGCAGAGGCTTCTAATGGTTGCACTGAAGCAGCAACTGAATTGAATGATTTAGCATTAGTCATCATCCCAACTCGACTTCTACGCAAATTTGTCCTCAATTTCAATGAAAATTTCGGAATAAAAACAGAGTGGTGTTGTTTGTAATGAGCACCAATTGGAGTGATTTCCGATCTCACCAATCTCTCCATCAAATTAATCTGTTTCCAAAAATCCAGTAATAAAAAAAATAAAATAAAATGAGTAAATAGATCTATAAGCAATGTTACAACCTATAAAACAAATATACCCTCTATTTTGGCAAGAAAAGAAATTATTAATTTAAAAAAAAAAAAGATATTTTGAAGCAACCCCAGAAGCGAATTTGAATTCCCTTTTAATTTCCAACAATTTTTTCAATGAGAACACAAATTAAAAACAGAAATAAATTTCCATAACCAAGAGCAAATAAAGCTAAAGCGAAAAAAGAAACGCGAAACTAGAGTGTAAGTATGTATTAAAATGAAGGTTAAAATAGAGACAAAATAATTAAAACTGACAACGTTAATTTTTGAAAGTTTTTAAAGCTTTTGGATCGTACCGTTGTTGGTTGCTGTTGGGAACTGTTCAGTGTCTGCTCACTCAGTTCTGTTTCTCTTCCCCGCAACTGCCAATCAAATCCGAAGGGTGCCTGTTACTTTGATGCTTTATGTTTTCATAAAATTACCAGAAAGTACTCGATGGATAAGTTAATTACATCCAAAGGGCTGGGCAATTTCGGATTCTTATTTCGGGCAATTTGGGATTGGGAAAGTCCATCCAATTTCAATCCGAACCTCAAATTCGGCCCGCTTCGATTTGAACTGTTTCAGAATGGATGAATATTTTGGATAAATTCGGATTTAGGACATTTTTGATAATTTTCACAAAAAAATTATGAAAATTAGAATTAATGAAAAAAATAAAACAAATCATCAAAAACAAAAGTTCGCCTGAGTAATGCAAACCACACAAGTAATGTAAACCATCGAAGCAATGCCAGCTGTTAGTCTGGAACTTAAATGATGTACGACGTGTAGCTGGCCACCTGGACGTCGATATCGATCAAGTTGTGGTTGGGATCTACGGGTTGTGTCTTTGGCACCGTGGGTCTGCAGGCGCTTCAATGTCCTGGCGACTGAGCTTGTTTGGTTTGTGTCTTAGGCGTCATGGGTCAGGTCTGAGTGTCGTCGGCGGCGTGTGTTTAGTTTGTGATATCTCTGGTTTATGTATTTGGTTTTGTGCGTTCGGCGTTTGGTTTGTGACTGTTACTAGTTTAGGAAGACGGAATTAGAGATTTTTGTGCTTTAATATTTTATTTTATTTTAAGTAGCATTACTGTAGCTGAAACCGTTTGATTACTCGGTTTGACCCGAATCCGAATTAAAGCCGATCGGATAACGCAAATCATGTCGATTGGATTTGAAGCCAAATTCGAAACCAATTCGAATTTGTACGGATTGGAAGATGCCCAGCCCCCGCCCCGTCAACAGCCAGGCCAACCCAAGGTTGGTGAGGGTATTATTGTCATAACAGAAATAGATCATTGACGCCAAACAACGTTTCAATATATTTAAGAAAAACGCTTGTATTTGAACACCAAAAAAACAACACTAAATAAAAAATGAAATTATTGATCATACTATAATGTTGTCCTTTCTATCTTAGCAATGTCTTTTTAGTGACAAATGTTGAATGCATTATTAACATGGAAATAAAAAAAAAGTGTGGATTTTTTTATTAAACAAATGTTGTGATTGTTATAACTATTATTTTGGATTTCATACATGTTGCGATTAAAAAATAATGAAATTAGTTAATAGGTATTGTATTAATGTAAAAGTCTCATGATCGAGGATGATTATTAAAATTAAGAGTTTGGTTCAAATTTAAAAGTCAAGGTATCGTGAGAAGAAAAAAAAAATGAAAGAGATATATATTATTATTATTATTATTATTATTATTGGTATTTTGTTTATAACCACTTGAAGCTTTCAAAATCCATCAATACTTGAATTGTTTGATTTGTCCTTATGTCTCCAACCTCCTAAAGCTCTAAACATCTATTAGCATTTGCCAAAGATTCTCTAATTCTTAAGTTAGTGCTTGGTTTATAAGAAAGTGAAGGAAAGTAGAAAAGAAAATGTGCTCTGAATAAGAGATTGATAAACAAATCTCCTCAGTGTACAAGTGAGGCCAGGGGTTCTGCATGCAAACCTAAACAATGTGATGATCGCATGCATATTCAAGGTGACTCTTCATAGTTCATATGCATGAGCAGATAGATGCACACTGTCTGTGCATCCATGAGAATTTAGACCAGCTTTTCTCAAGAAACATATATATATATATATATGCGTGATGGAATCTGCTGACAAACAAAACCCGAGCGAGCAAGCATATGCAAAAATAATGCAACCCCACATTGATTAATAACGATCAAAAGGTCAATTTCATTAATCTAAACAGAAAAAACAGCTCATTTACTTCATTTAACAAGAAAGAGAAAATAATCAGTGCTTAATTAGTTGGAAATTCGGTCATATAGTTTTGCTAATATATAATTTGTCCCCAATAATTCTCCCTCTTACAAGATAAGCTTTCCATTTTCACGAATTAGCTTAATTAATTCTTCAATGAAGTCTAAACTCTACCTGCTCTCACTTGACCTCCTCTACTCCTACTCCTACTCCTTCGTTATCTTAAGAGCTTATTTATTCCTAACCAAACCAAATATACAAAATTATTCTCTTTTGATGCTCTACACTCAACCACCCAAATAATAAAAAATTATTAAAAAGGGTAAAAAGCGAGATTGTGTGCACTTTCTAATTTCTTTTTCTTTTGTTTAAACTTACTTGCATTAGCTAGTTGAAAATAACTTGTCTAAGGACTCCTCATTTCTAAACTAACTCATCATACACTTTCTTTCCTCCCAAACAATATATTTATATGACCTTTTCCCGGGAAAGTATTGAAATATTAGAAACATGCATGCTGAGTCACAACAAACAACTCTTTCTTCTTTTTCTTCTTTTTCTTCTTTTTCTTCTTTTTCTTCTTCTCCTTCTCCTTCATGCAGTGCTTGCGTTGTACCTCTGGCATTCTCTCCGGTTCAAGGAACCGCAACCGTACCATTTTCAGCCGGCTGGAACCGGAGATACCAGGAGGCTAGTGGGGTGAACTTGATCACCGGTTTGGAGATCATTCCGCTGAGATTTACTAACCTTGACTGGACCGACGTCGAGGCCCGGTTCGACCGGCTTGCTTATACCAAAAATGGAACTGAACTGGTGATCAAATGGTCGGATTTTGGTTTTTGTACAGGTGAGACTAGCCTAACATTCTTTCTTCATATATATATATATATATACACACACACACATACATAATATATATATATATATAATATATACACACACATACATGTATGTATTTAAAATTAATCTAATAATACTGTTTCATAATGGTGCGTGATTGTGCGCGTGATGAGTTCTCATTGAGAAGGTGGAGCTCTGTTGTAAAGCCCACAACCCTTAAGTACTTGCTAAATACATGAGAAGATGAGCAACTGCACGTACTAGATCATATCTCTAAAGTAAATAATGGAACACAAATTGTAACAATACAGCTTTATTAACCACCACCTAATGACGCACCTAGCTTATTTTTTATGAAAAAATTGTTATGATAATTTGCTGTAAGAAAATTAAAAAAACTATAGCAAAACTCAGAATGTTGTCATAATTTTCTTCCCTCAAATTCTTTTTGTAGCCATGCAACAAACACCAGAATTTGCTAATGAGATTTTAAGGGCATTAAGAGGCAGAAGTCAATGGAAAGTTGATATCACCAAGAATGAACTTCGTGATTATTGGCATCGCATGGCTGGCTCTGTTGATTCAAGAATACAATTATTCTTTTACATGTAAAAATCGTCATCATTTAGCTCTCTCTTTTAATTTTTATTTTTCTTTTCTTTTGGATGATTTTAAGCCTTGGTGATTTTTCTTTTCTTAAGGGTTTTAAGGATTATAATTTGTTTTTTATTGTAATTTTCTCCAGGTGTGATAGGAATTTCGATGGAAAAATAGATGAGATAGATATGACGCAGGTTTATTAATCCTTCCATTTAGTTAATTTTCTTCATGAACTTACTCTTTACCACATGTATGTTGGTTACCTATGATAATTAATTTAGTGGTGTCAAATTTTGCAGACTATTTTGGGGAGTGCCTCGGCAAACAAATTGTCAATGACTCATGAGGAAGCACAAGAATATGCTGCTTCAATCATGGAACTTCTTGATACTGAGAAGCGGGGCTATCTTGAGGTAACAAGTCCCAATGAAAGTTATTTTGCGCTATAGCATTACCTGGGAACCAAATTAATTTTTTCGTTACATATCTCTCATTTAACATGATCTATCGCAGCCGCCTCAGCTGGATACTCTCTTCAAAGTATGCTTACCACGGGGCTCATATGGTAGATCATCCCCTACTCCAAGTGATCTTTATCGTGAGCCAATGTCAAAGAATGAAGTCAGATTTCGATCATATTGGCGCCGCGCATGGATAGTCTTGTTCTGGTTACTCATATGCTCTGCGCTCTTTACATGGAAATTCATACAGTATAGCCACAGACCAGCATTCCAAGTCATGGGGTACTGTCTCAGCACTGCCAAAGGAGCTGCCGAAACCTTAAAGTTCAACATGGCTCTGATTCTGCTCCCTGTTTGTCGAAATACAATCACTTGGCTCCGCAAGAAACGTTGGCTGAGCTCAATTATCCCGTTTAACGACAACATCAACTTCCACAAGGTAATCCAGAACATTTGTTGTTTGCACTGTCTTAACGGGCGCTTTACGATACATATGGTAATTGACACATAAATGTTTTTTCTTGTTTCGTGTTGCAGTTGATTGCATGTGGTATAGTGGTGGGTGTTATTCTCCATGGAGGCACACATCTTGCTTGTGATTTCCCCAGAATTACCGGCTGCGACCAAGTGCTTTACCGGCAAACATTAGCCCCAGGATTTGGGCCCCGACAGCCAACATACGTGCAGATTTTGGCCACTAAAGAAGTTGCCACAGGAATAGTCATGGTCGTATTAATGGCCATTGCATTTCCACTAGCAACAAAGTGGGCTCGCCGGCGATCGACTTTGCTACCGAGGTCTGTCAGACATGTCGCCGGATACAATACGTTCTGGTACTCACATCATCTTTTTGTCTTTGTGTATGCCTTGCTTCTTGTTCACGGCATGTTCCTGTTTCTCACCAACAATCCAATTGAGAAAACGGTAAGCCTATGAGACGATAATTTGACGAATTCTCGATGCAATATTTCCCCCTATGGCATATATGAAAAATTAATCTCCTTTTGCAGACATGGATGTACATTGCTGTTCCAGTTTTAATGTATGCCGTAGAGCGAATTTACCGGGTAGTAAGATCAGGAATTTACGAGATTAGAGACTTGACGGTAAGCTCATATTTATACAAGTCTAAGATGCAACGATTCCTGGTTTTATTTTATACTGACTTATTTAAGAAATTTTGCTCTTGACTCTGATATACAGCCGAGTTTATATCCTGGAAAAGTGTTGTCCCTCAAAATGCTGAAGCCAGAAGGCTTCAGGTACAGGGCTGGCATGTACATGTTCGTCCAGTGCCCAGAAATTTCTCCCTTCGAATGGTAGATATGACAAGCTGAACTTGTTTTATGTTCATAAATTTCTTTCGATGATCTTGAATTTTTATGTTCTCTCATGGTTTTCAGGCATCCATTTTCTTTAACTTCAGGACCAGGAGATGATTTCCTAAGTGTGCATATCAGAGCTCTTGGAGACTGGACTTATCGGCTATACGGTATCTTCCAAGAGGTATAAAACTGGTTTAAGAGGAGCACCAAGTTTCAAGTCTTTGAAGCACAGAAAAGCTTAAGCAACTGAATCAATGATATAAATAATCTGTTTTTGCAGGAAATGTTAGAAGCAGCAAAGGGTTTTCCTAAAGTTTACATTGATGGACCTTATGGGGCTTCTTCTCAAGACTACGTCAAATATGATTTTGTTCTGTTGATTGGCCTCGGCATAGGAGCCACCCCATTCATTAGCATCATCAGAGATGTTGCTAATAATGCCCGGAAAGCAGAGTTTGATCAAGTAATACTTTCAGCTTGGCTGTGCATAAAAATGAAAATATATACATATATAGCAACCCAGTTTCAAGGCCACTGACAGTGTACATTCTGGCCATATGTAGGTTGCAGGCAGAGAGTGTAAGATTCCAAAGGGTCCATTAAAAGCCTATCTTTACTGGGTTACAAGAGAACAAATCTCTTTTGAGTGGTTCAGAGATGTCATCACAGAAATATCAAAAATATATCTAAGACAGGTAGATGCCAAGCACAAACACTAGTAAATTTTCCCAGAAAATTTCAATGCTATATCATTGCTATTCCCTTCATGCTTATTACTAGTATAGATCTCTTTTCTTCTAACTATTTGTTTTACCCGGCTTCTGGTTTAGCCTGTCATAGAGATGCATAACTTTTTATCCAGTGTATATCAAGAAGGAGATGGAAGATCAGCAATATTAAGCGTAATTCAAGCCCTGCATTATGCCAGAACCGGCATAGACATCATCTCTAAAACACCAGTAAGTACAATTCATAGCTAATACAAATACTTAAGTCTGGGTAATATTTAGGAAGATTCAGTGTTTTTATTTATGTAAATAAGCATTATGATCTTACATGATTGAGCGTTCAGATGTGGACACATTATTCTCGACCAGATTGGTTCAATGTCTTCTCCAAATTGGCAAAACGACACCCAGGAGAACGGATTGGTGAGATTAATGCGTTTTCTTGTTCCTTGTTAGGTTCAAGTAGAGTAATGCTATTATATAGTTCTACATTTTAGCTCATGCAAGAAATAAAACTAGATGAGAAAGAAAGAATTGCATATAAACTGACTCCGTTTAAGACAGATGAATTAATCAAAAAGGTTTAGCTAACAACTTCACATATTAGGTGTTAAAGGCTGTTATAGTTGGAATACTCCACTATCTTTAGAAAATTAAATGATAAAAAAAGTGAAAGCTAAAGCAAGTTTAAAGCACATTCATGACATACAAGCACTATTTCAAGCAGAAACTCAGATGTCTACCTTTATCAAGTTAAAAGGAAATGAAGATTTGATGTTGTCATAACTACTACAAAAATGCTTTTGATTTGACAGGAGTTTTCTACTGTGGCTCATTACTATTGGGAAAGGAGTTGGAGGGATTGTGCATCACCTTCTCCCACAGAACCAATACAAGATTTGTATTTCATAAGGAGCATTTCTAGATGATTTTTATCTCTAGAGGGAAATTAGGAAATGGCAAAGCCACTTTTTTCTCTTTTGCCCAATAGGAAGCAATCTTTTGTGTTAGAATGATACTAAAGATACAAAAAATGGGAGTTAGATATTGTTCAGAATAATGAGATCCTTGTAAAACTTGGAAACTCCTCTAGTGTAGAAAAAGTCTGCCAGAATGATAGCTACTATGTGATTAAAGAAACACTATATTCTCTTTGATATTTTCTACCCCATAAACATTACCGAACTTCTCCATCAGCTTAATCCAAACTTATGGATCCAATATGAAAAATCAAGCAGCATCTGAACTAACATGGAGTTGAAAAGACTAAAAACAGTGTCATAAAATCATTAACTTGCACAGGTTGCGAGGTCCCAAACACCAAGCCATTTATGTTCACTTGCAAGGCACAATAACTGAGAATCAAAAACTATATTGAAAATATCGCAAGCATAATTGTTAATTCCCCAAAAAGCAGTTTTGACACTGGAGAGATTATTGGAGTAGCTCAACAAAAACAATTATGAAACTACCACATTGAAGTTTGAACAAAGCCTCCACCAAGGACTTATTTCGTCACTGTCAAGACACGCGAGCACTGTCGCTTTTGTAATCAGCCTTCCAGTGCTGATGCTCCAGATATAATCTCAATCAACTCAGTGGTGATAGATGCTTGACGAGTTCTGTTAAAAAACATTGAACAATATTATAGAACATAAAAAGTTATCAATTTCTTAGTTCTAATCCATAATATACAATGTTAACCCCACTAACAAAGGATCGACCATGCTGGTTTTCCAAAACCATGCCAAACTACCCTTTTTCCAATCACAATGGCCATTTTTTATTTTTGGGGTGCATGTGTGCGCACATGTGGAGGGGGGGGGGGGAAGAGAGAGAGAGAGAGAGACCTGTTATAAGTAAGAGTGAGGCGATCAAGCATTTCTCCAGCGTTTCTGCTTGAGCTATCCATGGCAGACATCCTTGCCCCTTGCTCACTGCAAGCATTCTCCAACACCGCATTGAACAAGACCTGATGATATCCAGAAATCATTCAAACGTATGAGGTACAGAAAATAGATTTTAACTGAAACGTCACAAAGGCACATTCATTGCAATTCAAACATGTGAGATATAGAAAATAATAAACTATTAACGGAATCATCGCAAAGGCACATTCATTGCAATTAAAAATAATCATATATTAAAAAATCTAAAAAATTCTGTGTCTGCTATTCCATGGTCCTGATAACTTTTACAGAACCACCAGAAAATGAAATTCCAATATTTGAATTATGTGAAAATTTTAGATTCACATTCCATTTTTTAATGTTTCACAAGGGGACAAGCATATTCTATATATATATATAGAGATCGAGAGAGAGTTAGGTTCTAATAAGGGATCCCGCACTTTAGATCCCTCGTTGGAACATAACTAATATATATATATATATATATAGAAATCTTTCCCAGCACTATCATGAAAATATCAGAGCTAAAACTCTAATTTGTCAAGTGCTAAAATTCAAAACAAAGAAAAGGCGACAGGACTTGATATAAGTTAATGTAAGAGGAGATTCTTGACAAAATAATGCTGCTAGACGAATAGGACTCATCAAATAGAGAAGCTACTCAAGAGCATTAATCACAGGGATATGCATAAGATGCATAGATTTCGAGGTCAAACTCTTAGTCAATTATATATTTATATCCTAGTAGATAGGCAATGATTCGAAGAATTGCAACCCCATATCACCAGATTATTTCCAACGTAATCACACGAAATCACTTTCTGGAATTAGCTCTAAATAAATTTGATTCTCTGCTAACCCTGCAGGTGCTCATTAATAGTTCTTGCTGAAAGTATCTCGTATCCTTGATCTCTTCAATAGCAAAAGAAACAAAGAGAGCAGCAATACTCCAGAAAGGACAGCTTCTATATTGCCTATCCATAATCCTCTGTATAGATGGTGGGATAGACAAAATTTCTATTCAAACAGCTTGACTTACACAAGAGAACTGGAACTCGGCCAGATTTTGAAGTATTTCACCCTTTGTTTCACCGCCTTCAATTTCATAGAAGTCTAGCTCTCCAAGCTTTCCTCCAGACTCGGCTTCTCTCTCCACAAGCTGCATTAACATGTCATAAGAAAACACCAAGAAACCAAAAGCAAAATGCAGAAAATGGAAAAATGAACAAAGCAGTTTAGGATGATTAAGATGAAGTATTTAAGTCACCTCAGGCGATAATACAGTTGCCATTGTTGGCAGAAAGGAGACCACAGAATGGAACTTGTTATAGATAATCCTCAAAGCATCGAATTCTACATTCTTTAAGATATCATCTGCAAGAACAGAAACCTGAAAGTGCAAAAAAATTGATTAAAGCTTAAGGTAAAGCAGGAACAATATGCTCTCACAGTGGTGTTAATTGCATTATGTGCATCTTAATGCTTAGGGCTAAAATTTAATGAGGCTAGCAAACCCAAACACCAACTAGTGCATGGGAAAAGCCACTCTAAAGTTCAAGAGACATAAAACCCCAAGCCAGAAGGGAATTAATCTTGCAAGAAAAATATGAAATCAGGAACACAAGATCACAAACAAAATGGTACCTTCCGAGTATCATGTGAAGATGAAAACACATTGCCTTACCTGGGTATAATTTAGAGGATTTTTCTGTAACTCAGTTATGATGAGCTCAATATCTTTCTTCGAGTCACGTACTAATATTGCCTTTGCCTTCTCTCCCAAGATGACATATTTGTTTTCTTTGTCAGGACCTGCAGAAGCAGAAAACATTTTCACTCAACAAGAATCCAATCTTGGTAGTAACAAGAAATAAGCATCCACAAAACTAGAATGTATTTGCTTGCAAAATATACCAGAATTCAACTTGTGCAGACTCTTGCTTATCTTAACAGCAGTGGAGTTAATTCCACCACATAGACCTTTGTCGGAAGAGACAGTCACAATAACATTCTTCTTAGCATCAACACCTGCCATTTGAACAAAACCAAAACAAAAAAGTTAAATGAGGGCAACATAATCTAAGTAACAGAAAGAAATGGCAAGGTAAGAAAAGAGAAAGCATAAGAAGAGATGCCATAATTCATCAGGAATAAAACAAACTCCGAAGCAAACGATTTGTCAAATGATCAGGCAGAGAACCATTGGTTCCAACTCCCACTTGGTCTTGGCAAGGGGCAGGCTAAGTCCGTTTAGTTTTTAATTTGAAAATTTGCGGAAAGTTTATTTTATCCCTTCCTATAGCCTACACTGAAATTCCAGTAAATGTTCTCTTTCAATCCAATATTCATAAAATTTCCCCAAAATTTAAAATGTTCATGCAGAAACATAGAGAGGAAGAGGATAAGAATATTGCCATGCAATTCATAGCACATTAACCATGTTTCTCCAAATAGATGGGAAAAATTCTCTCCACCTTAGGCACCAAAAACGTGTAAAATTAATAGCTAATTCCCATGTTCTCCAAACCAAAGATTTTGTATAAAAGATAAACCACAAAAGTACCAAACTGACAGCTGCACCACTAACTTTTATTAAGCATCTACTGCTAAAAGCTAGAAAATAAAATTTACCAAGTGAGGGCACAATAAGAACCATTTTACTCTTTAGGAGGTTAAGTTACCCACTTGGATTCCATCTGCCATAAAGAGGCCCGGAAAGGCCAGCTTCGCATGATTGGGAGTTAAAGTGGCTGAAAGTTCAAATAGGTCCATTCTATTTATAAACAGGCCGCATAAGAGGATACCATACTCAGAAAGCAGCACAAAGCCCCAAAAGAACAGCTGCCTTCTCAGAGATGTCAAAGTAAGTTCGACAAAGAACATACTAACTAAACTTATCTAGAATAAATAAATGCCCAAAGTTGCTAAGGAACGCACTGGGGGTGTCACCAAGAAGTGCCGTGAATGGCTGCCAAAAACCACGGGAATTTTCAGCTTTAACTTGAATTGCTCTTAACTTTGAGGCTGCAACCATCTTCATAGCCTTTGTAATTTTCTGAATATTCTTAACACTCTTCATCCGGTTTCTAACTGCACAAGTAATACGGGAATAATTATTATCAACCATTAAAAGGACTTACTTGACTAAATGCAGCAAAGATGGGCATCCAACACAAATGCAAAGAAAGGCAATTAAATATTTGAAAAAAAACAAGAAAAAAAGTCTTACCAATTTGAGTTGAAATAGACCGGACTCCCAGAGGAGCATCCTCCCTGCCCATTTAAGCAAATTTACTCAGTAATCCGCAGCAAAACAGCAACAATAAGTGTTCAAAATAAAACCTTTTGAAGAATGAGAACTCATTTCTTAAATTGTAACACATATACTTTTCCAAAATATTCAATGACAGAACAGAAAGCTTGGTTCAAGCCGGATATATAGACAACTAGGCTTCTCAGCATCATTGGAACATGTTCATAAAAAACAAGCAGAAGCAAAAACCAAAGGAATAAAATTAAATATAAAGCGGTGCCTAATAGAACAACCATTTGACAATGTACCACAAAATTATCGTCACAGCAAAAAAAAAAAAAAAGGTATTTTTTTTTTCTCACTAGTATTTGTAAGCACAAAAGAGAAGTAAGTGGAAAAGTAAAGAATCGATATATAAAGCGAGATCAGAGGGTGAGATTTGATTCAAACGAAACAATTCTTACTCGGAAAGGAAAGGGGATCTGATTGCGGCGATTGGACGTGGGGAGATGAGAGGGGTGGCGAATCGCCGGCCTTCGCGTCTCAGAGCAGCCATCGCCATTTTTCTGATGAATCGTCGTCGTAGGAAACCCTAGAAATATTTATTTTGAACGCTGTAGATCCCAAGCTTTACGTTCTGTTCGGGTCGTCCGAGCTCTCAGGTGTCAAACAAATTTCCCCTATTTTCACTATTGCCAATTTGACGACTGTAATGCCCTGATCGGGGTTCGCGTGGGCGTGGTACAAGGTAAACAGGCTAACGGCGCCGTTTTATAAAAAATTTGATCGTGGTGGTTGTTTTTGTTTTTTAATTACTCAATATTAAAAATATAGAGACATATTTGAGAAAAAGAAAAGAAAATCACTAAGGTATATTTTATGAATTATGTGAGTGAGTTGTGATGATGTGCGATAATTGTTAACGGTGTGGGTGACAATTCGTGCTATCAAAGTTTGCTATCATGGAAATTTGTTGTGTTTATAAGGTTGAGACTAAAATTCGCTGTGTGCATGTACATATTATATAAACCACCTTCGTTTCAAATATTAAATGTTTATTGCCGCACAATGACTTGTATGACGGTAACTGTGTGT
The DNA here is from genome assembly GCA_030449075.1 of Murraya paniculata. Classification (NCBI taxonomy): domain Eukaryota; kingdom Viridiplantae; phylum Streptophyta; class Magnoliopsida; order Sapindales; family Rutaceae; genus Murraya; species Murraya paniculata. The sequence goes on along the minus strand of JAEVFN010000012.1, from coordinate 1,328,387 downwards.
TACATTAGTTAGGATTGTTACAAGAGAATTCATCTATAATAACAAGACAAACAACAAAAATAAGAATAATTATTTATGTTTCAAATAAATTTATCGGTTGATAATTAAACGTGAACATACGAACATGACATATCTATTAAACGAGTGACGCGAGTATTAAGTATATTATTTTACATCAATTATACTTCATTAATTTTGTATCTTAACCTAAATTACCACCTTTATTTACATGCCAACGAACCTACTTTGGGTATAATTGTTGCTTATACCAACCAACAAACTGTTCCGGACTTACGGCCATTTTGTTGTCAATTTCGAGCCTAAAAGCCGCTCTCCATGACCTTCACGTCGTTGCATCCCTTAGCCTATTTATTCTTGCTTCGCTTGGCTTTCTGGTTCATAAGTCCCAACTCATTCAAGTTTCAACTCGTGGTCTTTACTGGATCGGCCGGTTTGCTTACTCAACCCGTGTATTCCTGCTTCAGGTTCAGGCCATTAGATTTCTTTTTTTTTTTTTTTTAAATTCTGTTATACACAAACTGTTACAGATATTTCATCAGATATTACAATTAATATTTACAGTTAAATTATATAACTGAGATCTTACTATTGATATATTTCATGAGATATTATAATTGATATTTATTACTAAATTATACAAATGAGATCTCTTCATAGTTTTTATTATAATTAAATAATATAACTGAGATCTTTTCAGATTCTTTAAACCTTCTTTAAAATTCAAGAGGTAAAGAATTTCTCTCTAAAATTTGAAAAGTACCTACTCACATTTTATAAGGGATAAACTATTTTTATTCAATTATCTGATAATTGAGAGAGAACTGAAACTAACCTCCATAAAATTCTTATGAAAGCTCGAACCCTTATACATATAATTAGGAGTCGTGCTACGCGGCTAGAAACACGAGAGAAGCACGAGAGAAACGGCAGCACATGCTGCCGTTTCAAGCTGTCTTCAATTGTCTCGTGCTTCTAGCCACGTAGCAAATGAAAATAATAAAAAAAGAAGATAACATGCGGGGAAGTTGACTGAAAACCAGATCCAAAACACGAAAGCAGCACAGTTGACTGAAATTATCAGATTCAAAACGAAAGCGCATAAGAAGCGGAAGAGCACGACTCCTCCAGATATCAGATCTAACCACGAAAGCCACTCAACCTTCAGCTACTCTCACTCACCATCCTTCCGTTGCCTCTCGAACGCCGTCGCCGACAACAAGACCACTGCCGACGCGACTGTTGACGATGACGGGTAATATTTCACGCACTCGTACATAATTTTGTGGGTATTTTGTGGGTTTTACATGATGAATCAGCTTAGGGATTAGCTTACGGAGTTTTAATTTTGTGCTAGAGTTAGTGTGTATCAGCTGAAACAGCTCTTGTTTCAATCCACATACTTTTTATTTTTGGGAATAATGTTACCCCTGCCAAGAAAATGAATCAATGTATAAAATAAAAAATGATGAGCATGTGTAAAAATATTAACGGATTGTATATTTGTGCATGAAGATAAAAAAAATTGAAAAAGTTGCAAAACTAGTTTATAATGAATCAATGTATAAAATAAAAAATGATGAGCATGTGTAAAGTTTTGATGATGAATATTGATTGCAGTAGAATGAGCAATGCTAGGTAGCTGATACAGGGATTCTATTAAATTGATTCTATCATAAATTGATCCTAAGCCATGCGTTATTTTTATAATTGATTGATTTTACATTGAAAATATTTCAGCTGTTTTAGTGAGTATTTGGCTGATTTATATACTGCAGACTCATTTAGAAATTTTTTTTAAATTTAAATTCTGCAGACTTAATGGATTAAATTTTTGTTCCAGATAAATTTTATAAAAATTTATAAAAACTCATTCTTTATTTTTAATACGAATATTAATTATTTTGTAGAAATGGAAAATTTGGAAAATGAGCATGCAATTGAAGAAGTGGAACCGGAAAAATATGAGCCAGCTCTTGGGATGTTATTTGATAGTCATGAGGAAATGTTTGCATTTTACAATGCCTATGGTAAACAAGAAGGATTTCCTGTGAAGAAGCTAACTAGTAAGAAAGGGAGTGATGGGATTGTAAAATATGCGACATTTGCATGTGGCCGTAGCGGGAAGTCGGAAAGTAAATCTACTGATCCGTTGAAGTTGAAACCTATTGTGAAAACAGGTTGTGATGCTAGAATTGGGGGCTGTCGAAATGAAGATGGAAAATGGATTCTTCGAATCTTGAACCTTCAACATAATCATGGATTGAGTCCAGACAAAGCTAGGTATTTCCCTTGTAACCGTAGAATTAGTGCAAGTGTAAAAAAGCGTATTGAGATGAATGAACGTGCGGGAATTAACATTGTCCAAAATTTTAATTCAATTGTTGTTGAAGCTGGTGGGCATGAAAATGTCTCATTCTTAGAAAAAGATTGTAGAAATTTTGTTGACAAAACAAGGCGATTACAGCTTGGAGAAGGGGATGCTATGGCAATTCTTAAGTATTTCCAGAAAAAACAAGCTGAATGTAATGGGTTTTTTTTTAGCATTGATTTGGATGAGCATGATCGATTAAAAAATGTATTTTGGGCAGATCCTAGGAGTAGGGCGGCTTACAAATATTTTGGGGATGTTATCACATTTGATACCACGTATCTTACCAACAAGTATGACATGCCATTCGCTCCTTTTGTTGGAGTTAATCATCATGGGCAGTCTATTTTGTTAGGATGCGGATTGATTTCACATGAGGATATAGAGACCTTTACATGGTTATTTGAGGCGTGGTTATCATGCATGTCGGGTTCTCCACCAATCGGTATTATTACAGACCAAGACAAAGCAATGCAAAAGGCGATTGAGAATGTTTTTCCTACAACTAGGCATCGATGGTGTTTGTGGCATATAATGAAGAAGGTGCCTGAAAAGTTAGGGGCTTTTAAAGAAGGTGAAAGTATTATTTCTTCATTACTTTCTGCTGTATATGATTCATTAAGCCATACTGTGTTTGAGGAAGCTTGGCATGACATGATTATGAAATATGATTTATGGAATAATGATTGGTTAAATGGTTTATATGATGAGAAGCATCGTTGGGTTCCATGTTATTTAAAAGACAGTTTTTGGGCAGGAATGTCAACAACTCAGCGAAGTGAAAGTATGAATGCATTTTTTGATGGGTTTGTTAACTCGAAAACAAATTTGAAGCAGTTTGTGAAGCAATATGAAAATGCTTTGCGAAGGAAAGCTAAACTAGAATGGCAAGCAGATGCCAAGTGTTTTAGTAAAAGGACTCCATGTGTGACAAGATATGAGATGGAAAAGCAGGTTGAAGAGGTGTACACCATTGCCAAATTTAAAGAATTCCAACAAGAATTAACTGCACTGATGTACTGTGATATACTGGATTCTGTGGGATCAATTTATGAAATCAGTGAATCATATGGACAAGGTCAGAAAAGAAAATTTGAGGTTGTTTTTGAAGAAGATGAGTGTGAAGTTACATGTGTTTGTTCAAAGTTTCAGTTTAGGGGGATTCTTTGCAGACATGCCATTGCAGTGTTGATACGTAATAGTGTTGAATTACTTCCAGAGAAGTACATTTTATTAAGATGGAGGAAAGATGTGAGGAGATGCTATAGTAAGGTGAAAGTTAGTTATGGCGCGCAGAATTTATCTGTTCAGCAAGAGAGATATGATAAAATGTGTACTGCTTTCACGGAGGTTGCAGACATAGCGGCTGATGATGAAGGTGGTTACAAATTTGTATTGGATTGGATTCAAAAAGCAATGACAGATCTGCCCAAGCAAATTCGTTGTGAAAATGTGGAAAAAGTTGTTGTTGGTGAAGTAAGTTGTGGCAGCAACAATGTTGAACGTGCAATCAATGATCCAATAGCTGCATGTCGTAAAGGTCGTCCTCCTTGTGTGAGGAAACAATCTTCAATTCGTAAGAAACCAACACAAAAGAACAAGATTGCACAAAAAAACAAGGTTTGTTAAAAAACAAATATATATTTTATGATTTCATATACAAATATATAGTTTTTTAAAAAAATTTTATTTGATCAGACCATTTAATTATCTGTTATAATTTTACAGGATTTACAAGAAAATACTTCATCGTCTTATGAAGTGGCTAATGAAATCTGCACACAGCAAAGCAACGTGCCAATGGTAAGTTTGTGAATTTTTGTTTTGAACTTTTATTTTGTTTTGAAGATATGTAACTAAGTATATTGTTGAGTGTATGTACACGTTACAGGAAAGAAGTTCTGTTAATACAAATCTCAACCAATACGAGACTTTAAGCTATTATAATGTAAGAATTAAATTCAATAGGAAATTTTATTTTACAATTCTTAATATGGATTTTACTTATATTTATTTTGTTTGTTTGCTTAGATACCTATAAACCCATCTCAAGTTGGGAGAAATTATATTCATCAGTCATTTCCTTATAATTGGCATATGGTAAGTTATTATCTTAAAATTACAATTTCTTAATGTATACTTATATTTTTAGATTTCTAAAATATAATATGATCCTTTTTGTGTATTATAGCAACCAGTCCCACCGTATGCTTTGCAGTCGCATTACTCGTCTCCGTCGATGACTTATGAAGGATCTGGAGATGGCACTTTTCAACAATTACTACATCAACAATGTAATGAAGATAATAATCGCCGTGATTGATGCTTAACTTCCAAATTTTTCAATCATTTCAATTAAATTTTTTTGGATATTTTGTATGACATTTTTTTGGATATTTTTTTGTGCCAGCAATCATTTTGTTAACAATTGTATGAAGTTAATTTCATATTATATATGTCTACAAGTCTTGTCGCAGTACATAATACAAACTATTGATTAATTTAAAAAAAAAAAATCAAGGGTATTTTTGTCCAGAATTGTGACATTAATGTGCAAGCCATTGGCAGTAGAAGTTGCTAAAAAGCCTTGAAAAAAAAAATGGCAGTTTCATTGTTAGACGGCTTCACATGCTTATTTTGATATATTATTACAACTTAGGTGAATAAATTATGTCATCTCATAACTATTCTTTTTGGAAACAATTTTCATATTGATTTAATTTAAATGGGAATGATTACCGCCAATTGTATATGTATAACATATATCTAAAAAGAGAAAAAAAAGTCAAAATGAAGATGAAGCGTACAAATCTAAAGAATGGAATCGAAATTATGGTGTGAATGGAGTTAAAAGGAAGCCAGGGCTGCAACCCACAAATGTCTATAAATACCAAGTTGCAGTTGCGTGTAAAATCATTCCGAACATTTGAAAACTTCTTGATATCATGGCATTGAAAACGTCCTCGACTTGTGCTTTCTTTGTCTTCTTTCTTTGTCTCTCCATTATCAATCCAACAGAGGCCCAAGACTCCCCAAAGCGTCCATTTTACAATCCTAATTAAAATCCTCAAGCTAATTTAACATCTGTTCATTTTCTATGACATTTTTTTGGATATTTTTTTGTGCCAGCAATCATTTTTTTAACAACCGTATGAAGTTAATTTCATATTATATATGTCTACAAATCTCGTCCCAGTACATAATACAAACTGAAATAATTTAAAAATAACACTTGAATATAAAACATAGTACAACAATTACAAGTAGTCTACTAAAATCATATCCCGGTGTCTGTCTCCTTTGAAGTTCTTGCATGCACTCAAGTTTTTTTTGAAACAATTGAAATTTAACAGATAAACATTCAATCTCCGATGCCAACTTTCTAACTTCCTCCACTAACAAGTCAATTTTTTCTTCGTCAGACTTATGGTCATCTACCCATTGAAAGTTCTTACATCTATTACATTTCCAGAATTTACGATTTGGATTCTTTGTTGTACGTGATGTGAACAACTTCATCTGATCACCGCATCCATTACATATTTGCAGTGAGTTTCGAATTTCACTTGTGCTAGATGACATTGTCATTAATAGACTATTTAAACTGCTAAAAATACCAGAGCATTAAAAAACAAACTCAAACAAAACATTTTCACTTTATTTTTCATCAACACCCAGCACAAAAAACAATTGAAATTTTATTATGATAACTAAGAAAGCAAATAGGAGAAGCTAGAATTTCATATCATGACTAAGTAAAGTTAGAACGGGAGAAGAAGTTAGTGTGCATATATTACACTGGGTTGAATATCTTATTCGATTCAATGCATCGCAACTTACCCGTGTATTACATATAATCCATTAATTGTATACATGACATGTCATCCCAATCCAATCAACAAAAAACAGTATGATAATCTGTGTTAAAATTAGGTACCAACATTAACAAACTAGAGCAACAACAAAACAATGCCCAAAACGGCACTGGACTCAAGCTTAAATGCATAGCGGCATATATTCATCATCAAAACTTTACACATGCTCATCATTTTTTATTTTATACATTGATTCATTATAAACTAGTTTTGCAACTTTTTCAATTTTTTTTATCTTCATGCACAAATATACAATCCGTTAATATTTTTACACATGCTCATCATTTTTTATTTTATACATTGATTCATTTTCTTGGCAGGGTAACATTATTCCCAAAAATAAAAAGTATGTGGATTGAAACAAGAGCTGTTTCAGCTGATACACACTAACTCTAGCACAAAATTAAAACTCCGTAAGCTAATCCCTAAGCTGATTCATCATGTAAAACCCACAAAATACCCACAAAATTATGTACGAGTGCGTGAAATATTACCCGTCATCGTCAACAGTCGCGTCGGCAGTGGTCTTGTTGTCGGCGACGGCGTTCGAGAGGCAACGGAAGGATGGTGAGTGAGAGTAGCTGAAGGTTGAGTGGCTTTCGTGGTTAGATCTGATCTCTGGAGGAGTCGTGCTCTTCCGCTTCTTATGCGCTTTCGTTTTGAATCTGATAATTTCAGTCAACTGTGCTGCTTTCGTGTTTTGGATCTGGTTTTCAGTCAACTTCCCCGCATGTTATCTTCTTTTTTTATTATTTTCATTTGCTACGTGGCTAGAAGCACGAGACAATTGAAGACAGCTTGAAACGGCAGCATGTGCTGCCGTTTCTCTCGTGCTTCTCTCGTGTTTCTAGCCGCGTAGCATTTTCCTATAATTAGTGCCAGGCTCTTCCACTTGACCAAAGACCCATAGGTAGATTTCATTATTTTTAATTTTACATTTTCAATTTTATTGAGCTTTTATGGAAATTTTTTTATTGAGCTTTTATGGAAATATTTTTACATCTACTTTTGTAGTCGACAGTCAAAAGATTTTGTTACCAAATTACCATTGTCCATAAGTTCGAGTAAAAAAATTTAGAAAATAAAATCATTTTAACAAGTAATAAAATAAAGGATGAAGTTTTTTTAGACTTTAAAAATTATTTTAAATATTCTATTACTTTATACACTCGTCTAATAAATTTTTAAAAAATAAAATTTAACTTTGTGTGTTCTTAAAATACCAAAAAGAAGAACCTTCACAAAAATCCTTTAGGGTGTGTTTGGTGCATTGTATTATGTGATATTAAAATACTATTCATATTAGTTTGATACCAACTTCATATTTGGAAAGAATTTATAAAAAATTAATGAAGCATGCTAAAGCGGCAACTACTACATTAGCTAAACCCGACTGTGAGTCGTGTTTAGCTACCGCACAGTTGGGTTTAGCTAATGAAACTACCGCATTAGCGTTTTGCTTTTTTTTTTTTTTTTTTTTTTTTTTTATTTATTTGCTTTTGCTTTTTTTTTTTTAAATAATAATAAATCAATAGTTATATTTTTAATATAATATAATATAATATAATATTAATTTTTATTTTCTTTTATTTTACATCATAATTATTAACATAAATTAATAAATTATTATTTATATTGTAATTTTTTATTATATTAAAAATATAACTAAATAATGTATTATTTTACTTATATAATAATTAATATATAAAATTGATTAATATTTAATAAGTTAATATAACTAACAATAAGGTACTTAAATAATATATAAAAAACAACCATAATTATTACTATTAATATATATAATAATTACATATAAATAATCTGATATTATTAACAATTTCATAAACTAATAATAAATATGTTATATGAATAAATGTAAATAATAGTAATTTAAAATTAATACCAATAAAGATACAATAATATAAAATATCATTATGTTATGATATTATTTAGAGATTGTTTAATTTAAGTATTTACTTGATCTTTTACTTTTCATATGTTATATATTGAGAAACATATGAAAATAAATGTTATACTGTTGAAATAATATAAGACTATAAGCTTCGATTTTTATGCAAAAATATAGGATTTTTTGTACATTTGATACTAAAAAATAATGCTAATTTCGAAAATTTAATAAATATTATTTTCTAAATATATAATTTAAGTTAATCATAAAAAAATTAATACAGTACAGTGTAGCACTAAACGTTATATAATATTATTATAATACAGTGCAGATATAATATAATATAATATAATATACCTGTATTTAAATAATACAATACAACATAATATGTGACAAACGCACCTTTAAACTAATTATATACTATGCACACTCATAAAACATTAAGGTTGCGTTTGTTTTTTTATCTGAAATCTGAATAGGTCTGAATGAAAATATCTGAATGACATATTTGTTTTTTCTTTTTCAACATCTGAATAAGGAAGTCTAAAAGTTAGTAGTTTGACATAAATATCCTTTTAAATGGTACATATATTTATTCTTCACAATTTATAGTTTTCACAAGTTGATTAGTTTAATAGTATTAAAAAAAATATTTTCATTGTTGATCTTAATTTAATTTTGTAATAAAAAATGTAATTATAACATCAACCTTTATTATAAAGTCAATATTGTTGCTTTAATTTTGATTAATCACAATAGACATAATTTGATTTGTTCAATATTTTAATTTAGTTAATGTTACCATGTGAATAAAAATTTTAAGCAATTAAAGAAAAAAATAACTTCAAGGATAATGCAAAAAATTAAGTTTATACATAATATTAGAAATACATGAATTATTAAGGGTATTTTTGAAATTTAAAATTAAAATTTTTCATTTAGATTTCAGACCTCAGATAAAAGTAAACTTTTTCTACTTTTTCTATTAAGATAAAATTATCTGATAATAAGTGATAAGTTAAAAAAATAAACAACCTACAATAAGTAAATGTCTGAAAAAAAATTAAATTCAGACTTCAGACTAAAAAACAAACAGCACCTAACTAAACTTAAAATTTAATAAGGGGTTCAATGAAATTTAACATCACAAAAGACAAAAACCTGAGGTACCTTACAACAGTTGCACGGTAGCTGGACCCTAAAAGGGTAAAATTTAACCTTCAAAAACATATTTTTATTAAAATTTATTTTGTCAGAAAATCAGTTATGGAAAATTCATTAAGCATCCTGGTTAATTTGGAGAGGTAAACAAGGCGCGTACATTTCAAAACAAACCCGCCTTCTTTAAACCCACAAACCCTAAACCACACAGAGCTAAAGCGAGCTCCATCCAAGCTCGAATGGCGGGTCGTAGCCCCACTTCGAGCGACTTGCAAGCTCCTTTATCACCTATCGCCAATCCCATTTCCGAAAATCAGTTCTTTGGTATTCATTTAATTTATTACTCTATTTTTTTCGTCTTTCATTTTTGTTAAATCTCATGTTAATGTAATCTTCCGTGTTATATATTTAAAATAAAGAATTAATGTAAATGTTATTATTATTATTATTTTTTGGTTGGTTTATGCTGTGGATGTAGTGTGGAGAGAGTTCTTGTGGGGAGGTATTGCCGGGGGATTTGGGGAGGGAATGATGCATCCTGTTGATACTGTGAAGACTCGGATTCAAAGTCAAGCAATTCTTAGTGGACGTCAGGTATAAATTAAAAATATAAAAGATTCCAGCTGCAATTATGATGGACACGTTGTTATCATGTGCTAGTGTATTAATGGTTCTGTACTTTCAGAACCAAAAGAGCATATGGAAAATGGTCCGATCAGTTTGGGTTGCTGATGGACTAAGAGGTGCACGATTGCTTTGTATTTTATTGAATGATAATTGGTGTTGTGTGGATTCTTCTATTAGTTGTTGATGCAATCCATTATTTTGTTTGGAATGATCGTCTTTATAGGCTTTTATAGAGGTGTCACTCCTGGTGTTACTGGATCTCTTGCAACTGGAGCGACATACTTTGGTTTTATAGAATCTACTAAGAACTGGATTGAAGAATCGCATCCTAGTCTTGGGGGCCACTGGGCACATTTCATTGCTGGAGCTGTTGGTAAACTGTAGTCGATTTGCCTTTTCTTTCTAATTCATCCCCTAAAGCGTGTTTGAATTTGTTGCAAATGTTATGGACACAACTGTACTAAGAGAATTGTCAAATGGTTAGTATCTGCTCTAATTCTCATGCTATGAGATTTCACATGTCATTCCTATGAGTGACAATCATGTTGAAATTAGATCACAGTCAGGCATAAATCTGCATTCATTTGGTGAATTTGTGCTGGAATTCTCAAGGTTCTATGTTAACCTTATATTTATGAACCTGTATCTACTTTTATTCATTTCTAAGATGCATGCTTGGTGTTGTGTTATATGTTGTACCACATTTATGTGAAGTTGAGGGTGCAGAATGTCTTGTTCTGTGAGACTCCTTTCTCTCAATTCATGGCCTATTATAATTGTCTTGAATTCTTGTTGCTGCATCTGTTTCTGCATATGTACTGTCTTTGCATTATGAGTGGTTGATCTTTTTTTCTCCTAATATAGATCATCCTAGTGCATATTCACATTAAAATAATGTTACTGATTTACATTTTTTACGTGATACCAATGAGGTAGCCCTTTTAGTGCACTAGATTGGCTATTGAGAATATATGGACATGCTGGCCACTGGTATGCCTTAGAAGACTCAAGATTTTCTTTTCTTGTTCTCCATTCTTTTCAGGTGACACTCTTGGTTCTTTTGTGTATGTCCCATGTGAAGTGATGAAGCAACGGATGCAGGTTCAAGGAACAATAAAGTCTTGGAATTCCATTTTCATGAAAGAGAACACCCCTGTGAAATCCAACTTGCAAATGTATGGTTATTACACAGGAATATATCAAGCTGGCAGCTCAATATGGAGGGAGCAGGGGCTAAGGGGACTATATGCAGGGTAAATGTCAAACTAACGCCTCTAGATTCTTTGGATGGGTCATTGTTTGGTGGATCTGATTTATTGAATCTACACACATACAGCTTGTGACAATTAGATCTAATTATTACTTATTTTATGCGAATGCATGATTTTTAGCTGTAAGATATGCTAATGAATATGTTGGACATTCCAAATATACTCTCCCGAATGTGACCATCATCTTTTCTAGCGTGTATCGACCTCTGAAAAAAATGTCGTAAGGTTTGTTGGCCTGTTTGTTGGTTAGTACCCACTACCCAGCCAATCATAACTTTCTCTTTTGGTTGCTTTGGCAGGTATTGGTCTACACTTGCTAGGGATGTACCTTTTGCTGGTCTCATGGTATGTTATTTTTGTTGCCTAAGACTTTATTTTCTGAACTTCTTTTGTATCTTAGTAATTTTTTTAATTAGATTCTTTTAAGTAGTTTATTTTTATAAAACCGCACTGCTTTTCTAGGAGGAACAAAAGGGATTGCCTTATGTAAATTCATAGGTTCTAGGTGCATGCATGGGGAGTGAGTTTATTGTCCCATTTTTGCTTGCTCTTTACATGCCTATAATGAAGATCATGTAAAACAAGAACTTTTTACGTTTGGGATCTGTGAAACAGTTTGTGATCTATCTTTGCTCTTGTTGACATCTTGTTTGTTAGATGTTCATGTATTTTGCTATCTGCATCCTTAGCTGGAGTATTGGAGGAACACTCATCATTTGGAGAGTGGTTGTGTTTTAACTTTTAAGGTCCTAGCAATGATAAAGTAGGTTACAGCTTAGTCCAATCTGATACCACTTCTAGGTCTGATAATAATGGTAAACAGGATTCTGAAGCTGGTTCCATTATTAAGACTTATTACTTCTATGCTAATCTCCTTTTTTCTCACAAATTTTCCTGAATTTTGATTGTCAGTATATTACAAGGGCAGTGAACAGGATCTTATTTCTCAAAGTCATTTTACCTTTAATTCCATGAATATAGGGTCTTCCTGACGAACACAAAATGTTGGGAATTTTTGCTTCTTTATCCTCTTCATGTGTCAATTTGATGGTAATTTTTTTGTGTTGGAGCACTGCAGGTCATGTTTTATGAAGCCCTCAAAGATCTGACTGAGTGTGGAAAGCAAGGATGGATACCCAGTTTAAATAGCTATGTTAATATTTCTATTGAGGGACTTGTGTTAGGAGGATTAGCTGGTGGTATGCATCTTGCCTCTACCCATCTCTGATTCGTGTGTGATTTAATCCAGAGAGCAATTTTACTGGAGACTGGTTCATTATTCTATAATAATGTACAGGTTTTAGTGCATATCTCACCACTCCCTTGGATGTTATCAAAACAAGGATGCAAGTGCAGGGATCCACGGCAAGGTATCATCACTTTCTCTTTATCTTTCTGTGGTGATGCTTGTGCTCTCATTTATTCCACACTGACATACCTCTCTTTGTGTATCTCTGCGACTGGGGTAGATAGGATAATGAATATGAATTTTCTAATATTGTTGTAAACTTATAGGTACAATGGATGGTCAGACGCTATTCGTAAGATCTGGATGACTGAAGGCCTGAAGGGAATGTTCAGAGGAAGTATCCCCAGGATTACATGGTACATTCCAGCCTCTGCTCTTACCTTCATGGCTGTGGAATTCCTGAGAGACCATTTCAATGAAAAATTAGATAATGATGATATTACACAAGAAATTGCAAGCTTGTCGGTAGAGAAAAAAGGATCTATACAAGAGGTAGCATAGGACAAAGTCCAATTTTTGACTCAACTATAAATCTTTGACGGGTCTATTCGGCCAATCGAAGATGATAATCATGATATAATTTAAGCAAATATTTTAATTACATTGATAAATTTGTGAAATAGGTATGATAAATTGGTCTGGTAGTTTTGAAAATTTCACAATTTATAATTTTGTTCATTCTCTTTTTCTCTTGAAGCTCAGTGCCTGTAATTTTCTGTTCACTTGAATTGCAACAAAATTTGGTTTTAGATGACCATTTCTTAAAGATTAATACTATTCTGGTTTTGTAAGTTTTTGGATAAACATGTGACCATGAGTTTCAAATTTGATTTTCATCATTCTGGGTCTTGAATTTTTCAGTGAAATTGGGTGATTTTTGTGGAAGAAATTTTGGATGAAAATGGTGTGAAATGAGGCTGTAAAGTGGTGAAGGATGAGCAGAGATTGGTGGTGGTTATGTCCATGCTCGGATTGTAGGAAAATGATTGAAAGTGGTGGAAATCTTGGGTGAAGGAGGGGATTTGAAAGAAGAAAGGAAAAAAATTTGAAAAATACATTTAAAGGAAATTTTGTCTTTTAGATGGGTTTAGATGATATCAGGGGCAAATATGTACAATTAATACTCAACTTGTGTACTGTTCAAATACCAAAATAAATAGGAAAAACTGTAATAAGTTATAAGCAGTTCTATTTTGTCAAAATTTAGAAATCTTTGATTTTTTTTTTATTTTACAACAAATAAGAGGGACTGCAGTGTAATTAATCCAAAGTTACTTGTGGGATACTTAGTTTTGCCTATTTTAACTGTGCGACACTTGTTTCAAATTTATTTATTTATTAACTAAATACAAGAAAAAGAGTATTTATTGTTTTATCCGAAATTTAGATGGCTCTAAATTTTTCTGAAATTTAAATAAATTTGAATGCTTTTGAAGTATATGTTTATTTTTTAATATCTTATGTTTAATTTTATAAATAAAAATATTTATTTAATATTTATGTCCTTATAAAAAAAAATGATTACATTATATAGCTAGGAAATAAATATATTTTATAGAAAATTTTTATAATATAATATTTATTTTTTATTTAAATTTTTTTTTCATTTAGATGAAAGTTACAAAAATTTATTTTTTATTTAGATGTAAATATCAAAAAAATCAAACATAAATTATAAAAATAAATAAATCTTAAAAAAATTCTAAACGTAATAAAATATATTTAAAAAAAAAAAAAAGTGGGGTAAAGAGTGTCCTTGTTGGAATTGGACAAGGAAGAGAGGAGAAACGGTTACCCGTTCTTAAAAGGACTATTCATCCCGCGTAACCCTTTCTTCCTAACTACAGCAGAAACCAATTGTTTATTTATTTATTTATTCAAAAGAAGAAAGCCAACTTAACAGAGCTTTGGGAGCTGAACCTCGGAGACCGAAACGACGGCGAATTGATCAATGGCATCGGAAAAGCGATGCCTGTACGAGGTGCTGGGCCTGCAAAAGGAATGCACGCCCGGCGAAATTCGCTCAGCTTACAAGAAGCTCGCGCTGCAGCGCCACCCGGACAAGCTGGTCCAATCCGGCTTGAGCCAAGCCAAAGCCACAGCTCAGTTCCAAGAGCTCGTCCACGCCTATGAGGTTCTCTCCGATCCGAAAGAACGCGCCTGGTACGACTCCCACCGCTCCCAGATCCTCTTCTCCGATCTTAACTCCGCCTCCAACTCCGGCCCCGTCCCCAATCTCTACTCCTATTTCTCTAACACCGCCTTTTCTGGGTATTCGGATTCGGGTAAGGGGTTTTATAAAGTGTATTCGGATTTGTTTAATAAGATTTATTCGGTTGAGATTAGTTATGTGAAGAAATTAGGGTTAGGATTGGATGTGTTGAGGGAGGCCCCGATAATGGGGAATTTGGAGTCTCCGTATGGGCAGGTTACGGCGTTTTACAATTACTGGTTAGGGTTTAGTACGGTGATGGATTTTTGTTGGGTAGATGAATATGATGTGATGGCGGGACCAAATAGGAAGTCGAGGAGGGTGATGGAGGAGGAGAATAAGAAGCTGAGGAAGAAGGCGAAGAGGGAATATAATGAGACGGTGAGGGAGTTGGCCGCGTTTGTGAAGAAAAGGGATAAGCGGGTCATGGATATGATGGTGAAGAAGAATGAAGAGATTGAGAGGAAAAGAGAGGAGGAGAGGGAGAGGAAGAAGAGGTTGGAGAAGGAGAGAATGGAGCAAGCAAAGAGGTACGAAGAGCCTGAGTGGGCGAGAATTGATGATGAAGGGAATAATGATGTTGGGAATGAGGAGATATTGGAAGAGGAGGAGATTGATAAGAGAAGTGAGTTTTATTGTGTGGTATGCGGGAAGAAGTTTAAGAGTGAGAAGCAATGGAAAAATCACGAGCAGTCAAAGAAGCACAAGGAGAAGGTGGCGGATTTGAGGGAGAGTTTTGTGGATGAGGATGAGGAGATGGCGGATTTGGGGGAATTGGATGGTGAGGTGGAAGAGTTGGGTGAGAGGTTTAAGGACGATTTAGGGGTTAAGGAGAGAGAAATTGGAAATGGTGTTGGTGGATTGAGTGGTGATGAGGATGTGGAAAATGAGTTTTTTGATGTTGGGGATGGTGTTGATTTGAATGAGGTTGATGACAGGTTTGGAGATGAGGATGAGGATGCAGACGAGGAAATGAATATGCTTAAAGCAATGCTGTCAGGACATAAGAATAGGAAGAGGGTAGCTGTGAGGAAGGAGGATGAAGTTTTGAAGACTGAAGTTCATGTTGAGAATGAGATTGGTGAGAGTGAGTTTGTGGAATATGATAATTGCAAGAGCACGAGAAGGAAAAACAAGAAAGATAGGGGTAAAAAGAGTGGTGGAGAAGCTGCAAAGGGTGATAGAGATGGATTTGAGAGCACTAACGAGGAAGCCAATGGGCATCATAATTCACGTTTGATGGAAGAGTCCTCTTCTCATACTTACGTGGGAAATGAGAACAATGGTATATCTGGTAATCAGTCAGAGAAGGATCCTAAGATTCCAGACCAACCAGTTGATGGAAAAGGGACCAAAAAAGAAAGAAAAGCCAAGTTGAAGAACTCGTCCAAAGGAAATAAAACAAAGGTAAGCTTACTAGTAATGTCTATTCTCCTTTACATTGCGTCCTTCTATTAGACATTCGATAATTTACATTTCTAATTACTGAGCATCTTGAATCTTCTGAACTTTCATATCACATGCTTAAAGAAAGAGCTGTTTTTTATTTCATTAGTCTTGAATGATTCTTTGACTAATGAATAGATTTTACTTGTTGAAACATGGATTTATGAATTCTTGTTGTATGCTTTGCCAAAATCTGCCTCTTTTCAATACACGGTAAGCTTTATTTGTCACTAGTGGGTATGAAACCTTAATGGGAACAATATATTAGATCTTAGAAGAATAAAAGAAAGAAAAGTAAATTATTAAACTGGAAAGAAACAAAATTTTCTTCTATGTTTTTTTTTTTTTATTCCTCCTTTTGGTTGGATAGCTCCTTAGATATGCATAAAAACTCTATGATCGAAGGAGCCGATTTGTCTCAAAAACTACAAGCAAATACCTAATCAAAAGAAGTTACTTAACTCCTCAACTTTATTTCTTACTCGACTAATTACTTAATTTACCCGACTTCATACTCGACTTCTTTAAAAAATTACTTGATTCTTACTCTACTTGTTTAAAAAACTTACTCCACTTTAACTTGATTTTGTTTTAAATATTACTCGATTTAATACTCGACTCATTCAATCTTCTTACTCAACGCCCTACTCGACTACATACTAGACTTACTGAACCAATTCACCTCTTACTCGACTGAACACTTAACTTACATGACTTCATACTTGATTTCTTTAACAAATTACATAACTCTTACTCGACTTGCTCAAAACATTTACTCGATTTTTATTCAATTTTTTCAAAAATTATTAGTACTCAACTCATTCAATGGACTTACTCAACTTACTACTCAACCTGATACTCGATTTATGTTCTTCACTTTTTACTCAACTAAATATTGGACTTATCTGACTTCATACTCAATCTCTTTAAAAATTACATAAATCTTACTCGACTTGTTCAAAAAATTTACTCAATTTTTACAAAATTAATATGATTAGTTTCTCCACTTAATACTCGACTCATTCAATATACTTACTCGACTTTTTACTTGACCAGATACTCGACTTGCTCATCTCTTTCACTTTTTACTCGACTTACTCGATTTCGTACTTCACTTCGTCCTTGACTGATTTTTTAATCACTCATAACTTAAATTAAGGTTTTAAACCCTTACATTTTATTTAATAGTGTATGTGTAAGCACAAAAATGAATAATGTATTATTAAAACTCATTAATCATTAGTAAATATACTTGTAATGAAATCAAATCAAACCTTAAGCATACAAAAAGGTTGTATTTCAAACATATCTAATCCACCACTTGGCAATGCAGCTTTTGAATAGTTTATTTTTATCAAAAACCTTGTATTGGTTGAGGTAAGATATTAAATGGTGAGCAAGAAGGAAATCGTTATAGAGGAAAAAATGGTGACAAGAGAACCCGTAAGAAAGGAATGGTGAGATAAAGAATAAGAAGAAAAAATGGTGTAAATTCATAGTTTTTTAAGGGTATTTTTGACTTTTTCCGCCTTCATGAGGTATATGTATGTAATGGGATATAGATTTGGTATTTAGGGGCAAATATGATATATTTAAATAAAAAACCCAATAGTTTAGGTAGTTGTAATAATGGTTCTTTTCTTGAGAGGTTACCACTTATCCTGTATGCTGGTGTGCTCACTCTTTCTGATCTAATTGTTAAATATGTATTATATAACGCAGGCGGCATCAAAGAATTCCAGCAATGTGTGTGAGAAATGTGGGTCGGAATTCGAATCAAGGTTTGTAAATGTTTTATTTGCATTTGCAGCTCTAAATTCTTAACATTTGTATGTATGCCACTTATTCTGGAGTAAAAAGATCTGATTGTTTCCTGTAACGTGGCAGGAATAAACTGCATAAGCACTTGGGTGACACGGGTCATGCCTCCTTGAAATTCAGATGAGGAATCTGTTGCTTAAGTTCTACATATTGATTGAATTGTTAGGCCATAAACTGGCCAATAGAGGCCTGTATTTTTTTTTTTTTTTACTTTTTCCAATTTTGCTAATTTATTTGTTGTTGCAAAAGCAAATTACAAGAATAGTCAATAGGAATTCGTAAGAAATGCCTCCACTAATTCAAAATTTTTAGATCGACTACAACGTTGACTTGGTACTAGAGTTTAATTGTGATCTGAAAATGTCATGTTTCAAAAACTAAAAGGCGTATTACCAAATCATGCGCCTATTGCCACAGCAATAGATAAAAACTTAGTGCCATGCTGCATTAATCCCTTCACCATCATATTCGATTCTCCAAGTTACAAGTTACACTTCCACATTCGATCAAGTACGAATTTGAGTCCGTGCTGTACGACATCACCCCTGAAAATCCACCAGCAAACCCATCTCCCAATAATCCTTGCCTCATCGCCCAACTCCGCTACACACATCGATGGCTGCTCAGGTTTCAATCACACGACAATGATGATGGAGATGAAGAGTTTATTGAAAACATTACCCCCGAATTCAGTTTCTTGCTGTGCATTCCTCTTGACAGATTAACTGAAGGCGGCTATGTTTCACACGTTCTTCAAAGGGATTATGGTGTGCACCTCCAGCCCTGCGAATGCGACCACTTGAAAGCCCAGATTTCTGCTTTTGCACCTTCGTTGTTACTTGCAAAAGGTGATGTCAAGCATCGAAGACAATCAACAACTGCCAGCTTCGGAACAGAATCTTTATGACCCACTGGAGCAATCTGTCGAAAAGCACCAGTCGATGTTTCCGAATTCATCCAACTTCCAAGAGAATCGACAACTGCCTGGAACTTAACAAAGTACTTATGATCAGCTTGAACGAACTGCTGAAAATCACCAGCAAATGCTTCAGACTCTTATCAAACATCGAAGGCTGTCAACACCTGCCGGCATTTACCGATACTTTAAATCCAGTGGCTGCCTGATTCTTCTGATGATAACCTCAGTTTTGATTTTGCTTATATTAATGACATTTTGAACGGAGTATGAATGGAATAACACTTAGCTTCTTATGTCTAAAAGACACTGAGACTTTGTATTTAGCAAAAGTTAGTAATAATCAATGGAATCCTTGGTCATTGTGCAAAAGTTCTTACTATTACATTAGGAAATACCTGTGGCAAGCTTCTTTTTCTATGATTTTGCTTCTCACAAGTACATTAGTACTCGACAGATTTTTAGCAGATTCCTTTGCAAGCACTCATAAAATAACTTTTTGTTCTCTACCAACATGCAACGAGAAGTTGAATACCACCAAATTTATTGTGCTTGCCAATCAAGAAAACTGAAGAGGAAACCGAAGGAATTCAAAGTATTATATAAAATATAACTTTATGTTCCCCAGTTTAATTAATCAATCAAACAGAGGAATTTATGAAGCGTTTTTTGTCCCGGGCAAGAAGTGCTTTTCGAAGTCTTATGTTCTCGCTTTTAAAAACATCAAATTGCTGTAAATAGTCTGTTTATTTAGCCATTACCAATGTGGTAACGTGGCAGCGGCCAGCTGGTCATAACGTAATTGACTTCACTATGGTTCATTGCATTTCAACAATTTCATGTTTTTCAAAATTTTTTTTTTCTCAAATGATAGAAAATGTCTTTGATTAACATTATTAGTGTGAACCCTCTAACCCTTCAGTCAAAATGAAACAACAAACACGCGTACACAGAAGAAGCAAAGAAAAAGAAAAGGAGAAGAGAAATGAATTAAAAAGATCAACAATTCTAGATTAATACAGTACTAGATTCTAGATGTCGGTCATATATAAAAGAGTGAAACTATTTGCACTATAAATAATATTTTAAATGTTCGCTTATTAAAATTATGGTTGTCGAGACTTGAGGGTATTTTCTTACAAATTCTTTGGCATGTCGTAAGTAATTCAATTAATTAAATCACAATTATCATGTGTAATTGAATTTAATATAACTCTCATTGTCACTGAATACTCAAATTCTCGGCTTATAATTAAGGAGAAGAGTTGCCAACCAACATAATTAAATAAAGGGTTTGTTGGCAGAAACTTACAGGAAATTCCGAGGAAAGTAAGGCAGAAAATTCATATACGTGAGAATCACTGGGCTACAATACTTATTTCATATAGTTGAGTCTATTATAACTCTTCAGTATCTCTGTTTCTGTCACAAACTTTTTGAAAAAATTCATTAATGGCTGCATCTTCATCGTCATCCTCTTCATCTCGCCTTACTACTCAATGCAAATTTGATGTCTTTCTCAGTTTGAGAGGGGAGGATACCCGCCATAACTTTGCTAGCCATCTGGTTGCCGCTCTCTCTCGAAAGAAAAATAAAAACCTTCATCGATGAGGAACTTAAAAAAGGAGATGAGATTTCACCTGCAATCTTCAATGCAATCATTAGCTCAAAGATTTTAGTAATTATCTTCTCAAAAAATTATGCTACTTCGAAATGGTGCTTGGATGAGCTTGTCCAGGTCCTTGAATGCAAGAATATGAATGAACAAATTGTTGTGCCAGAAAAGGTTCAACTTTCGACGGCTATGCTGGATGGGACTCCACGAATATCAGGTAACTCCTTCAACTCGTCCTTGTAGCTGACTAAGAAAAAGTATATGTGTCCAAATATTATTCGACAGAAGCACGGATTAGACCATTATTGATCCAACCACGGAACTCATTGCTCTGCATGGGCCAATATATATTAATATATACCACCTCAATTTACGTCCTCAAATGTGAAGTCTGTCTTAGTCTAATTTAATTCATTGCCATTTTTTTTTTATAATCTTGGCACCTGCTAGGTCTGAGGCGCAACTTGTAGACGTAATTGTTAAAGGATATTTTAACGATATTAGAAAATGTGACAACCTCAACAGGCTCAGATGGCCTAGTTGGATTAAATGTGTGTGCTGAGCAAATTAAATCATTGCTATGCATTGGATTGCTTGTTTTCAGAATTGTAGGAATTTGGGGTATGGGCGGTCTAGGCAAAACAACAATAGCTGGAGCTCATTTCAATCAAATTTCTCGGGAGTTTGAAGGAAAGTGATTCGTGGCAAATGCGAGGGAAGAATCTGAGAAAGAAGGTGGATCGGTACGTCTACGGGAGTGTGTTCTTTCTGAAATATTAGACGAAAATATCAAAATACGAACTCCCAATCTTTCTGAGTGTATCAAGAAAAGGCTCCAACAAATGAATGTTTTTATAGTTCTCGATGATGTGAATAAAGCTGGGCAATTAGATTATTTGACTGGAGGGCTTGGTCCATTTGGTCCAGGAAGTAAAATCATTGTGGCTACTAGAGACAAACGTGTTCTTGATAATTTTAGAGTGAGTAACATATACAAGGTTAATGCATTAGAAAATCATGAAGCTTTTAAGCTCTTCTGTTACTATGCCTTTAAGGAAAACCATCGCCCTAAAGATCTCTTGGTCCTCTCAGAGCGTGTATTGTATTATGCCAATGGCAATCCATTAGCACTTAGAGTGCTGGGATCTTTTCTTCACCAGAAGAACAAACTAGATTGGGAAATTGCATTGGAGAACTTAAAATTGATTTGTGATCCTGATATCTACGATGTATTGAAAGTCAATTATAATGAACTAAAGGTAGAAGAGTAGAGTATGTGTTCTAGACATTGCATGTTTCTTCAAAGGAGAGGGTAAAGACCGTGAAAGTGTTACAAGATGATCCTAATTTTGCATATTAAGTATTGAAAGTCCTCATTGATAAGTCGCTCGTAACAATATCATGTCTCAACAAGGTACAAATGCATGATTTATTGGGAGAAATGGGACAAGAGATTGTTCGTCAAGAATCCATCAAAGATACAGCAAAACGTAATAGGTTAAGGTATCATAGGGATATCTATCACGTACTCAAGAAAAATAAAGTAAGAATCTACACTATTTAATTTCTTTTCTGAAGAGGAATATTCATTTAAATGTTTCCTAACAACAGCCATGTTTTATAAAAAGTAAAGAAAAATTAGGACTACACAGAGGAAGCAATGAGAATGACTATTAGGTGTAAGAAAAAATAGGGTTAATCCTATATTAAAAGTGTGTATACAGTAAAATCTTATATATCATTTTTTAAATATGCAAATTTTCGCTTCAGTCAATGAGCTTGTAGGATTTAACTAACTTATTCTTGTATTTTTGTTTCTTTTCTTACAAAAGGACCAATGCAATTGAAGGTATATTCCTAGATATATCCAAAATAAGAGACATACATCTTGACTCTAAAGCCTTTATAAATATGTCAAATCTTAAATTACTTAAGTTCTACTTGTTTGAGCATATGAGCTCTAAAGTACATCTTGACCAAGGTCTTGATTATCTTTCTGAGAAATTAAGATATCTCTATTGGCACGGATATCCTTTGAAGACATTGCCTTTTAATTTTGATCTAGAGAATCTTATCAAACTCAACTTGCCTCATAGTAAAATTGAACAAAGTTGGGGAGGAAAAAAAGTATAATATGTGTGTGTGTGTATAGAATTCAATGAATGTAAATTTATTGTACTAGCTATTCTTTTTTTTTTTTTTGTAGGAATCTTTCAAGTTAAAATCTATTGATATCTGCTACTCCTAGTATCTTACTAGAATTCCAGTACTGTCAGAAATTTCAAATCTTGAAAAAATAAATCTTTGGAATTGCACAAACTTGGCTTACATTCCTTGTAACATCCAAAATTTCATGATCCTTGGTGTCTTGTGTCTGAGGGGCTGCAAAAGTTTAAAGTGCTTTCCCCGCAATATTGATTTTACATCTCCCACAAAGATTGATTTCGCCTATAGTTAATTTTACATCTCCCACAAAGATTGATTTCGCCTATAGTTAATCTCACAAGGTTTCCAAAGATTTTTAGGAAACATAATAGTTCTTGATTTAAAGGATAGTGCAATAGAGGAAGTTCCCTCATCAATAGAGAGTCTAACTACTCTTGTAAAGCTAGTTTGAGTTATTGCACAAGGCTGAAGAGTCTTTCAACTAGTATATGTAAGCTGAGATCTCTTTGTTGGCTCTATCTTAATAACTGCTCAAACCTGGAGAGTTTCCCGGAAATCTTGGAGAAAATGGAACGTTTATCATATATGGATTTAAGCTAGACAAAGATTAAAGAGATGCAATCTTCAATTGATCATCTAGAAGGGCTTAGAAATTCGAGGTGGAAGGAATGTTCAAAACTTGTTAGTTTGCCGGAGAACTTGGGGAAATCCCTCAGGATATTGGCAGCGTATCCGCATTGGAAAAAATAGATCTAAGTGGAAATAACTTTGAGACTTTACCTGCAAGTATGAAGCAACTTTCGTAGCTGAGATATCTTTACTTGATCAATTGCAGTATGCTTCAGACGTAACCTGAGCTTCCACTGCGATTGAAATTGTTAGAAGCAAGGAATTGCAAGCAGCTCCGATCTTTGCCAGAGCTTCCATCATGTCTTCAAGGATTCAATTCGTTGGTGCTGCAAACACTATCCAAACACGAACACTTTCGTGATAGTCCAATGGAGTTAATATTTACTAATTGCCTGAAGCTGAATGATAAAGGGAACAATAACATTTTGGCAGATTCACAGCTAAGAATTCAGCACATGTTAAAGTGCATCACTGAGACTATTCCATCAAGCTTATGTGGTACAAATATGGAATTCTCTTTCTCTTTTTCTTTTTCTATACTTAATTATATCAGTAATCATTATTTTCACATTACAGGAATTGAAGATACCACCTCAAATTGGCATTTGTTTACCTGGAAGTGAAATTCCTGGCTAGTTCAGCAATTAATGTTCAGGATCTTCGATAACTATCCAACTAACACAGCATTGTTGTGACAGAAACTTAATTGGTTTCGCTCTTTGTGCTATTATAGGAAATATTTTGATGCTAATGGCGGGTATTTAATGTTTGCTACCGTTTTGAAATAAAGACTCCCTCTGAAACGAGACATGTTGATCACTTTCCACCATTGGTTTTTAAAGAGTCTATTTACTCGGATCATGTCATACTTGGATTTAATCCCTGTTTGAATTTTGGCCTGGCTGATGGTAACCACTCTTTTTAGCTATCCTTTTACATAGGCGGAGACATAAACAGGAAGTGTTACAAGATCAAATGCTGCAGAGTGTGTCCGGTGTATGCACATCTGAACAAGAAAAAGCCTAAAATTTCTAGTCTAAATTTTGGTGCCTACAGTGAAGAAGTATCCAATGAATTTAGGAAATTGCAGGATAAGACCTGCAACGGTGGCAAGAGTGGAACTTCTTGTGAAGAGGAATTGGAACCAAATCCCAAGAGAATTTGTATAGAGCAAATCGATGCTTCTTAACAACAGAGTTCCTATTCTTTTCTCATATTCTTCTCTTATGCAAGTCAAATGCTCCAATTAGTTTCTGTTACTTTATCTTTTTTATGGGATCAATTTTAATCTAATGTTATCATTTTATATGTGTTTCTTTTAAATATTGTTTCTCATTTTAGAGCATTTAGATAATAAACTAATTAGTAGAAGACACTTTTTTTGGCCAGTGTACAGATTCCAAATAATGGCCACACAGACACTGAGTTATTTCTTGCGAGATGGTTGGGCATTTGAAATATAGTAGGCTTGCTCCTAAGACCAAGAATCTCGTAGTCGCCGGATGCTTAATGTTTTTTTATTTTGGGTACACCAGGAGAGAGCTGTTGGAGGCATAGATGATCTTTAGGCAACTCACTATGTCTATGCAATATTAGAGCTCAGATCAGATTTTGTCCTATGAATAGTTGGTTATTATCTACAATAAGCCATTCAATTTTTGTCGCCAGATCCCTTGTTTATACTGATGAAACCTTAAGTAACTTCTAATGCTGAACTTTCTCTGACTCTTGTATGTCTTTAGCTTCCCGGCCCTTAACAGTAAGCCAAAGCATTTTTTAGGGATACCGTAAATGGAATCCATTTTTATGCTGATGAAAACTTGAAGAGAGGCATTAATTAGGCCATATGTCTCTGATTTGTTTGGTGGACATCTTTTTCTATTCAGAGCACTTAGAAAGTGGATTAACTTGAACCACATTTTACCATCCGACTCTGCTATAAACACCAATGGCAGCTCAAGTACTTCAATCTGAATCCTCTTGATTGAAGATATTATGCTCCCTAAATCTGAATCCTCTTGAGAGATTAAGTAGACTAGACACTATATTTAGGACATGCTTGAAAAACATAGTAAACCAAATACACTTGAAAACTTTTTCATCTATCAGCTGGCAAGCCTTACCATTATTTCAGTTACTTGACACTTGTCTCTGCATTCAATAGGGGCAGTGAATTCCACATTCATTATCAGTTGCTCAATGACTGACTTTCAGTATAGCAAGCTTTTTACCACCTATCTTTCAAAGGATTTCAAGCTTTGATTGAGACCAATCATGTAACTTAGATTCCATGAATTCCAATTTTATCACCAATTATACTGATTAATTCTGATCACTACTTTCCCTCACACAATTTGCAAGCAAGAAACTAATAATACTTGGCTCTATATATATGCATATGAATCTATCCGGGATTGAGTTCAGAACTACAATGGGGGATACATCCATAAGTCGAGTATTTGCCGACGATTAAAACATGAAATGACATACTAATTCATTGATTAAATGGTAGAACTTCTTCTTTATATATATATATATATATATATATTTTGTATATTAAATTATTTGGTATCCAAAGACTACATTGGGCCTCGAATAATCGAGTCAAGTAGAATCACTAGGGCAGTAAAGCACCAGCTGATCTACGAGCTTGTTCCTTTTATATATATCTTTTATCAAACTATATATCCAATTGTAGAGAGAGCAAAAATTAAAGCAAAAACGTTGATATAATAATACATTAAACGCTAAGAATTAGGATAGGACTATACGCACTCTAAAAATTACTCTAAACACTCATACGATATAAATTACTATTAAAGATATTTTATTATGAGTATATATAATGTTATTGGTCTAAACACTCGTTTATCAATGTTTAATTTTCTTACCGTTTTAAACCCTCAATATTTTTTAAGGAAACTCAAAACATGAAGATTTTAACTTTAGTATGTGTGATCCTTTTGATTTTCTAGTCCACAACCGTTGTCCCTCTCTTTCGGAACACGATTACTAAAATTTAAGCAGATAATATTTAATTGTTAAAAGGAGAACCATGCAATGCGGAAACATGAGGCCGTATCACATATGAGTGTATGAGTTTATTAATTTTGTGGAGTTGTAAAAGCTGGGAGACTGAAAATTTTTGAGTATATATAGTGTTTTCATGAGTTTTTTGAGTGTATATAGTGTTTTCATGAGTGTATAAAATAAATAAAGATAAGTAATTTAACAAGGATTATAAGGATTAAGTGAGAACTTTCTTAGTATTTTAAAGAACGTACAAAGTATAATTTATTATTTTTTTTTAAATTAATAGATGAGTGTACATTGAGAGTAATTTTTAGATTGCATGTAGCTCCACCTGAGAAAACAAACTATGCATCTTCGAACTGGTAAATAATAGGCATTCCTTTGTCAGCCCTTGCTGCCATTTTCATCTTATGCTTCGTCGACCACTCATGATTCTTCTGTTCCTTCTCACTATTAAATTTCTTTCCACAAGCCGCACAGTATGACTTTATACTTCTCTTCTTCGTGTTGATCGCATCATCATCAAGCCCATATGCTTCCTCATCATCATAAAATCTCGTCCACTCAGGCAAACTCCGGTAATTTCTAACGTTACTTCTGATCTTCACTAGATGATCATCAACATTGATAACTGATTCTAATCTCTTGTCTCTCTTCTCAACAAACTCAGCCAACTCTCTCACCGTCTCATTATACTCTCTCTTAGCTCTCTTCCTCAGATTCTTTTTATTGTTGTTCTCTTCATCTTTCACACGTCCATGAACCCTGAACCCACTAACCCTAATGTCTTGGCAAAACTGAGTTCGTTCAAATAGATCATATCAAACAAATCCGAGAAAACCCTGTAGAACCCATTACTGCAAGTGTCAGAGTATCCGGAATACACAGTGTCCGAAAAATAAGGGTTTGATATCGGAGCAGATGATTGGGAAGGCCGGATGTTGGGTGGGGTAGTGTGACGTGGGGGCAGATGATTGGTTATCATCGTGGTAGAGGAGTGCCGTGTCATAACAGGCGCGGAGTACGTACGGGGTTGGAGAGGACCTCGTAGGCGTGAGCTAGTTCTTGGAACTGAACCACGGCCTCCGCTGAGGCCAAGCCGGACTGGACGTGCTTGTCCGGGTGGAGTTGCAGGGCTAGCTTCCTGTAAGCTGAGCGGATTTCGTCAGCTGTGCATTGCGTGTCCAGCCCCATCACCTCGTACAGGTTTCGTTTTTCTGATGCCATGTTGAATCGTAGCTGCTGATGTTGTTGTTGATTTTTTCTGTTTCTTTTCCAATCTCACCCTGTAATCTGTGGTTTGTGTACAGACAGGGTTAGTGTATGCTCGAAGAAACTTAATCCTAAATAAAATAGAAGTGCTGAAAAATCGGAGCGAACTTTCTTTGAGAAACTAGAAGTGTGTCAATTTGTGACGCGACTGTCTTAGCAAATTTGTATGAATACAAAGAACACCAATGCCTATTTTTTATAAGTCTATAATAACTTCCGTTTCAAATAAGGCTAAAAAGATTCCCCCAGTAATCCTTTCGACAAGAGGCAAAACGTGAATCTTGTTCGCAGTACGTACGTCGTCAGCTCGCAGTCTGTTAAGTTGCCTTTTTGTTAATAAAGGCTTCACGTTATTAGTGGCATCCTCATAAAAATTAAAAAAAAAAACGATTAAATACATAAAATTACATATTTCAACAGAGGGAGAATGTGCTTCTCTTTCTTTAAAAAAGATTAAAAATATATTAAACGGGTAATACGATCAATAAACAGGTAAAGTATATTAAAAAGATTGGATAAGCCAATCCAAATTAGCAACCTTGGTATTATTACTAAATTGTCGTTGCTGATCCAACTTATTGAACAAATAAAATTTATTTTTGGATGAGCAAGTAGATAACATTGCATGTTCGGTTGGAGGTATTGGAGGAAGTGATTCGAAGGAGGAAAAGGAGGAGAGGAGAGGAGGAAGAATTGGTATTCATTTTCCCTTTCAAGTTGGACATAATGTATTAGAATTTAATTTCTACATAAATTTAAATTCGTATTATAATTTAATTTCTATATAAATTTAAATTCTCTTAAATTGAGGAATTGAAATTTGAATACCTCCCTAAGAAATCAAAACTTCCAAATTTACCCATTTTAATTTTTTTTTAATTAATTTATTTATAGTTATTAAAAACTTTTTATTTATAATCATTGTGTAAGATAATGTTAATAATTCTATAATCTAATTAATTCGGAAAAATATAAAATATAAAAAGATGCCACCATACGCACGTGGGTACTATTGCTGGCACCGTTACATCCTTTCTCTGCCGATCTACATAGTGGCGCCATTGGTAATCGTAAAATACAGTGAAACTCTTGAGAGAGCATTTTAATGAAAAATTAGATAATGATGATATTACACAAGAAATTGCAAGCTTGTCAGTAGAGTATACGAGAGGTAGCATAGGACAAACTCCAATTTTTGACTCAACTATAAATCTTTGACGGGTCTATTCGGCCAATCAAAGATGATAATCATGATATAATTTAAACAGATATTTTTATTACATTGATAAATTTGTCAAATAGGTATGATAAATTGGTCTGGTAGTTTTGAAAATTTCACAATTTATAATTTTGTTCATTCTCTATTTCTCTTGAAGCTCAATGCCTGTAATTTTCTGTTCACATGAATTGTAACAAAATTTGGTTTTAGATGACCATTTCTTAAAGATTAATACTATTCTGGTTTTGTAAGTTTTTGGATAAACATGTGACCATGAGTTTCAAATTTGATTTTCATCATTCTGGGTCTTGAATTTTTCAGTGAAATTGGGTGATTTTTGTGGAAGAAATTTTGGATGAAAATGGTGTGAAATGAGGCTGTAAAGTGGTGAAGGATGAGCAGAGATTGGTGGTGGTTATGTCCATGCTCGGATTGCAGGAAAATGATTGAAAGTGGTGGAAATCTTGGGTGAAGGAGGGGATTTGAGAGAAGAAAGGAAAAAATTTGAAAAATACATTTGAAGGAAATTTTGTCTTTAAGATGGGTTTAGATGATATCAGGGGCCAATATGTACAATTAATACTCAACTTGTGTAACTGTTCAAATACCAAAATAAATAGAAAAAACTGTAATAAGTTATAAGCAGTTCTATTTTGTCAAAATTTAGAAATCTCTGATTTTTTTTTCATTTTACAACAAATAAGAGGGACTGCAGTGTAATTAATCCAAAGTTACTTGTGAGATACTTAGGTTACCTTTATTTTTTTATCTGAAATCTGAATAGGTCTGAATTTAGCTGAAATCTGAATAGGTCTGAATGAAAATATCTGAATAACATGTTTGTTTTTTCTTTTTCAACATCTGAACATGGAAGTTTAAAAGTTAGTAGTTTGACATAAATATCATTTTAAATGGTACATATATTTATTCTTCACAATTTATAGTTTTCACAAATTGATTAGTTTAATAGTATTAAAAAAATATTTTCATTATTGATCTTAATTTAATTTTGTAATAAAAAATGTAATTATAACATCAATCCTTATTATAAAGTCAATATTGTTGCTTTAATTTTGATTAATCACAATGGACATAATTTGATTTGTTCAATATTTTAATTTAGTTAATGTTACCATGTGAATAAAAATTTTAAGCAATTAAAGAAAAAAATAACTTCAAGGATAATGTAAAAAATTAGGTTTATACATAATATTATAAATACATGAATTATTAAGGATATTTTTGAGATTTAAAATCTAAATTTTTCATTTAGATTTCAGACTTTAGATAAAAGTAGACTTTTTCTATTTTTTCTATTCAGATAAAATTGTCTGATAATAAGTGATAAGTTAAAAAAACAAACAACTTATAATAAGTAAATGTCTGAAAAAAAAGTTAAATTCAGACTTCAGACTAAAAAACAAACAGCACCTTAATTTTGCCTATTTTAACTGTACGACACTTGTTTCAAATTTATTTATTTATTAACTAAATACAAGAAAAATAGTATATATTGTTTTATCCGAAATTTAGATGGCTCTAAATTTTTCTGAAATTTAAATAAATTTAAATGTTTTTGAAGTATATGTTTATTTTTTAATGTCTTATGTTTAATTTTATAAATAAAAATATTTTTAAAAATATTTATTTAATATTTATGTCCTTATAAATAAAAAAAAATAATTACATTATATAGTTAGGAAATAAATATTTTTTATCGAAAATTTTTTATAATATAATATTTATTTTTTATAAATTTTTTTTTTCATTTAAACGAAAGTTACAAAAATTTATTTTTTATTTAGATGTAAATATAAAAAAATCAAACATAAGTTATAAAAATAAATAAATCTTAAAAAAAATTCTAAACGTAATAAAATATATATTTTAAAAAAAAAAGTGGGGTAAAGAGTGTCCTTGTTGGAATTGGACAAGGAAGATAGGAGAAACGGTTACCCGTTCTTAAAAGGACTATTCATCCCGCGTAACCCTTTCTTCCTGAACCCTAATTACAGCAGAAACCAATTGTTTATTTGTTTATTTATTCAAAAGAAGAAAGCCAACTTAACAGAGCTTTGGGAGCTGAACCTCGGAGACCGAAACGACGGCGAATTGATCAATGGCATCGGAAAAGCGATGCCTGTACGAGGTGCTGGGCCTGCAAAAGGAATGCACGCCCGGCGAAATTCGCTCAGCTTACAAGAAGCTCGCGCTGCAGCGCCACCCGGACAAGCTGGTCCAATCCGGGTTGAGCCAAGCCGAAGCCACAGCTCAGTTCCAAGAGCTCGTCCACGCCTATGAGGTTCTCTCCGATCCGAAAGGGAATAATGATGTTGGGAATGAGGAGATATTGGAAGAGGAGGAGATTGATAAGAGAAGTGAGTTTTATTGTGTGGTATGCGGGAAGAAGTTTAAGAGTGAGAAGCAATGGAAAAATCACGAGCAGTCAAAGAAGCACAAGGAGAAGGTGGCGGATTTGATGGAGAGTTTTGTGGATGAGGATGAGGAGATGTCGGATTTGGGGGAATTGGATGGTGAGGTGGAAGAGTTGGGTGAGAGGTTTAAGGACGATGTAGGGTTTAAGGAGAGAGTGTTGCAGATGATTGTTGCTTTCGAGTCCTTTTTTGTTTTTTTTTGTTTTTTGTTTTTTTAAAAAAGAAAAAGTTGAATATTTTTTGACTGAAAAGTTACAAATATCATCAATTCTGATATCAAACAATGATTTGGTATGATATTTTAGATGGTACTAATTTTCTTATGTTTTATTTTGGAAAGAATAAAAAAAATATTTTAAATAGAAAACAAAATTTTAGAAAATAATTTGTTTATTGATCATTAACTTTTGTCCAACTGTGGATGAAGAA
Organism: Murraya paniculata; assembly: GCA_030449075.1. Lineage (NCBI taxonomy): Eukaryota > Viridiplantae > Streptophyta > Magnoliopsida > Sapindales > Rutaceae > Murraya > Murraya paniculata. The sequence continues at coordinate 1,296,712 of JAEVFN010000012.1, read as the reverse complement.
AGAGCCAAAACAAAACCTCAATCAAAGCTGTTAAGTTCCCAAGCTATGAAGAAAAGGAGAAACTAATATAATCTTATTATTTACAAATTAGGAAACTAAATAAATAATGTTTCCTAATCCCATTCAGGGAAATGGATTAACCAATCCGGCCCTCTCAGAATTAGGAAACTATTGTTTCTTTTACGGAACAGGAAACCATTCTCTATTAAAACTTAGTGCCATGCTGCATTAATCCCTTCGCCATGCATTAATCCCTTCACCATCATATTCGATTCTCCAAGTTACAAGTTACACTTCCACATCAATGGCAATGGCGCCGAGTTCAATCAAACACGAATTTGAGTCAGTGCTGTACGACATCACCCCTGAAAATCCACCAGCAAACCCATCTCCCAATAATCCTTGACTCATCGTCCAACTTCGCTACACACATCGATGGCTGCTCAGGTTTCAATCAGAAGACGATGATGATGGAGATGAAGAGTTCATCGAAAACATTACCCCTGAATTCAGTTTCTTCTTGTGCATTCCTCTTGACAGATTAACTGAAGGCGGCAATATTTCTCACGTTCTTCAAAGGGATTATGGTGTGCACCTCCAGCCCTGCGAATGCGACCACTTGAAAGCCCAGATTTCTGCTTTTGCACCTTCGTTGTTACTTGCAGAATGTGATGTCAAGCATCAAGTGATTCACATGGCTGTTGTGCTTCAAGTTACCAAAGTTGACTGCATTAATTCATGACGACAAGTTTACAGAGGGTGATAATCAACCTGATGATAATGAGGAGTTTACAGCGGACAATTTTGGTTTTTCAGTTTCTGTATATATAGATTGTTTTGTACTACAAGAAGAAAGCTTATGGCTTCTTTAATTTGTTCATCCACTGAATTCTTTTCAGTTGAATTAATTAATTGAAACTTAAGTTTCGTTACAAAGATATATGTTGTTATGTCACAGTTTCATGCATAAAAAATAAGACGCCACAAAAAAATGGAAGAGTAGAAGAAAATTTTTATTGTTATAATTCAATATAAAATCATCCATTATCATTTATCAATGCCAATGAAAGCTAGCTAGTAACGAGAAACATCCATTATTAATTAGTCTTTCATTACTATTCAAATTCCAAAAATAGTCATACTAATTCAAGAAAACAAAAAGAAGATTACCCATTTAATTTAGAACTTAAAAACCCTAATCAATTTGATTGTTAGGGCAATGTCTCGGCCCCAAAACTTCTGATTGACTTTAAATAACGAGAGCAACAGAATTAAATAGGCCTCAAAATTTAAAAAAAAAAGTGACAAAACTGTGGCAAATCATTACACTTTCTTACTATTTTAATACATTTTTTAGCAATTATCCACCGACCACCTTTTTTTTGGTACTTTTTTAAAAATTCATAATTCTTAATTTTTTTTGCTGAGCTTCACTCGAAGTTATATTATTTTGCACTTGTCTACTGCCGTCTTCACGTTTATATTATTTTGCACTTGTCTACTGCCGTCTTCACGTTTATATTATTTTGCACTTGTCTACTGCCGTCTTCACGTTGTTATAATGTTGCTGATGTCATAAGGGTAAATTTGTCATTTGACCTAATCAGCAAAAAAACAACCCCATTTAAACGCTTGGAAGAAGACTTCCATAATCAAGCCTCAAAGCCAACAACCTTTTCTTCCCCTGCACTTCCCCTGTACCTGCTCCACGTGCCATGCACCCGCAACATAAGAATCCCCATCATTATCATCATCATCAATACAACTACTCCCTTCCTCATGTTTAATAATCCTCCTCTTCTTCTTCGAATCTGCACCTCACTATAATGTACCTACCTCTCCTCACTCGCATCCCTTTCTTTTCACCTCATCACGGTCTGTACAAGCCCACAATCACTGCACTCATGATGAACATCACCGTCACCGTAACTCAACTATGGCGAGGACGACAATGGGCACTCGTCTAATGCCGTGAGTAGGCCATCAAGAGTGGTGCTGCTGTTGGTGGCCGTAAAGAAAAGGATCAAATGCTTTTTTTTTTTCTGAAAGATTTTTTTTTTATTTGGTCTTTGGTGCTGAATAAATCATAAACATACAGATTAGTTTTTATGGTGTTGAATGTAATTTTTATGGATTTTCAACCAAAACTCTGAATTTTCAATTTGAACATGGAGCTAAAATATGGCGGATTGAGCTTGAATTATTGTTGGATACTGCAGTAATTGAGAAAGTGAAAGTGAAAGAGAATAAATCCTAAAAATTTTTAGCTGTTGATGATGATTTCTTTTGAATTTGATTCTCAGTCTTTTATTAAATGAAAATTCCAATTTGTGGGTGCTATAAGTTTCAGCTACTTTTATTGTTGCTTTTGCTTAATTTTGCTCTTGTTATTAGAGATTTGTTGATGATGATTCCTTTCTTATGGGCTTAGATTCAAGAGTAAATTAAGTTTTAAGATCTGATTTTTTTTCTTTTTTTTTTATTTATTTAGAGTAAAACAGTAATTTTACTTTTAGGGGTAAAAATATAATTTAATTAATATCTGTTAATTCTCTTAACTGAGTGAAGATGGAAGTGGATGGGTGTAACAAAATTTAGCTTCAGGTGGAATTCTATCAAAAAAATAAAGATATTTCTATATTTGAAAAAGTGCAAAAAAACAAATAGTCGGTGGATAATTGCCCTATATTTTTTAAGGAGAATGAGAAATTTTGCTATTTTAGGAGAATAAAAACTTTTTCTATATAACCCTCGCAGAGAGCCATGAAATTTAATGGAAATATATTAACCTTCCTAAATATTTTGATTAATTACCAAGGGGGCACAAATTAAAGCAAAACAAAAACCTTTGATATCCCAAGCTCTACAAAACAACAAAATTAACAAAATTTTGATTATCTTTTTTTGTATACATGGCTTTTCAAATGATAAACAAGTTGTCTATATGGCTTTCTGTAAACTTTATTCAATCTTCCTTTTGTTAATGACCACGACAATAATTGTAACGCTCAATACAAAAAATTCAAAACACAAATAATGAAAGAAAATATTAGCACACTTAACCTATAAAATTTACTTTTATTTTAAAGACTGGTTTCTTAGAACTCTCAAGAAGGTTGTTTTCTTCTATCATAAAAAAAATAAAACAGTCTAAGAAACCACTCTCTTATTATTTATATGAGTCTATCATTTACATTAACTATTCGTTACCATCAAGTAAATAAAGAATTTTAGAGTACATTAAAGATAATACAATCGACTAGTATATTGACATGTGTAATTATGCAAGAAAGAAATCATTTTCTTCTCATATTCTTCCGTTGGTTGGGCTGCAAATTCCAGCCCTCTGATGAGCTAACTTTTTCAATTCTATCTTTTCAACAAGATTTCTGGAATCCCACCGCCCTTTCTTGATTACTTTGTAAGAACTGGAAATCTCTACGGCTCCAAGTAACCTTGGCAGATTTGGATGCAATTCGGAGGACCCATTTAGAGAATGGTAAAGATCTTTATTTTTTCACTCGCTTGAAGAAGAAAGTGTTAATGGTTCCAGGATTGATCGCAGAGTCGGTGCTGGTACGTGTCCAGGAGAAGATGCTGGCAAGGTAGTTGTGTCCCGCAACTCTATAGCGAAAATTGGTTCCATGAAAAGGTTTCGATAAGAGAAAGACAAGTCTCCACACGATGGTTGCTGGGTTATGCATGAATACTCTCTGAATCCTTCACTCTTGCCACAAAAACTTCAATCCAGTGACCTTGTTCTTCGTCGAATTAAGAAGAATGATGAGCCAGGGATGGAAAATTAAAGGGAAAAGAGAAAGCTTGACGAACCTGTTGTTGAAGAAGACATTAAACAGCCTGCACCTGTTGTCGAGGGTCACCAATACCAATAAGTGCAAGAAACTCAACCGCAGCCCTTCGCTGAACTAGCTCCTCAAAACCATCTTCAGCATTTTCAGAATCATCAGTTGATGCAACAAACTCCAGCGTAATTCTTCAGGGCCCACGAGGAAAATTATCAGCAGTCTCTGACTCATCAAGATCCTCGTGATCTTGAACTTTCTGACCATCACCAGAATATGCAAGACACTCCGGTGACCGATCAGAATTCCCGCGATCAGCCACAGCATTCTGCTCAGACTCACCAGCTTTTTGCTTCATCTGAGCTCCAAGAATACCAACAGATGCCTGTAACTGACCAAATTCCTCATCATCATCATCAGCTTCAGCCATCTGTTGAGGAATATAAGTCAACGGTTCACACTCCATTTATCTTGGAAGAAAATCAAGATATCGCTGTTAGTGTTCAACAGATCACTCATGACCAACTTGAGTGTTCTGTGAAGAATCACCAATATATGGTTCATGAGTTATCCAACATCGAAGACAATCAACAACTGCCTGCTTCGGAACAGAATCTTTATGACCCACTGGAGCAATCTGTCGAAAAGCACCAGTCGATGCTTCCGAATTCATCCAACTTCCAAGAGAATCGACAACTGCCTGGAACTTAACAAAGAACTTATGATCAGCTTGAACGAACTGCTGAAAATCACCAGCAAATGCTTCAGACTCTATCAAACATTGAAGGCTGTCAACAACTGCCGGCATTTTACGATACTTTAAATCCAGTGGCTGCTTGATTATTCTGATGATAACCTCAGTTTTGATTTTGCTTATATTAATGACATTTTGAACGGAGTATGAATGGAATAACACTTAGCTTCTTATGTCTAAAAGACACTGAGACTTTGTATTTAGCAAAAGTTAGTAATAATGAATGGAATCCCTGGTCATTGTGCAAAAGTTCTTACTATTACATGAGGAAATACCTGCGGCAAGATTCTTTTTCTATGATTTTGCTTCTCTCAAGTACATTAGTACTTGACAGATTTTTAGCAAGTTTTAGCAGATTCCTTTGCAAGCACTCATAAAATATTCAAAAAAATATATTTAAGAGAAAATATAAATTACATAAGCCTGAACTGTTAAACCCAAACTCATCTGATGAATAAATTGATGATGATTCAAATTTTATGTACATATGCTTATAGATGAAATGCAAATCAATACCACATTCTTCTAAATTGTATAAACATTTTGACTTCAACTATCCGTGCACACATTGGCATGATGAAGTTCAAAAGTTTGATCATTAGGTTCGTGAGCATTAAACTGAATTTCGACCCATAACTATTTTATGCACGAAATTGTAACTAAAAATTAGGAAACTAATAAATATGTATAGTGTTTCCTAATCACTTTCAGAAAATGAATAAGTAATGTAATCTCTCTGACGAATAGGAAACTATTCTTCCCTTTCCCGAATAGGAAGCTATTCTCTGTAAATGCAATAGCATTCACTTTACCAGCATTCTAAAATCTATCTGCACAATATTACAGGTTACAGAACCTGCAATGGCGCCAAAAAAAAGTTACATATGATTTTGAGTCAGTCCTGTACGACATCACATCACACCTCATGAAAAGCCACCAACAGACCCATCTTGCAGTACTAGTACTCTTTGTGTTATGATTCAACTGCGCCGAACACACCGACGGCAGGTGAAGTTTCAATCAGAATAAAATCACTGCTGGTTATTGTTAACAATTTGCTAGTTTTTGTGTTAAATTTTGGTTAATGACATCACTGTTTCGTCATAAGTATAAAATGTATTTTTTCTCTACCAACATGCAACGAGAAGTTGAATATCACCAAATTTATAGTGTTTGCCAATCAAGAAAACTGAAGAGGAAACCGAAGGAATTCAAAGTATTATATAAAATAAAACTTTATGTTCCCCAGTTTAATTAATCAATCAAACAGAGGAATTTATGAAGTGCTTTTTGTCCAGGGCAAGAAGTGCTTTTCGAAGTCTTATGTTCTCGCTTTTAAAAACATCATATTGCTGTAAATAGTCTGTTTATTTAGCCATTACCAATGTGGTAATGTGGCAGCGGCCAGCTGGTCATAACGTAATTGACTTTACTATGGTTCATTGCATTTCAACAATTTCATGTTTTTCAAATTTTTTTTTTCTCAAATGATAGAAAATATCTTTGATTAACATTATTAGTGAGAACCCTGTAATCGTTCAGTCAAAATGAAACAACAAAAACACGTGCACAGAAGAAGCAAAGAAAAAGAAAAGGAGAAGAGAAATGAATTAAAAAGATCATCAATTCTAGATTAATACAGTATTAGAAAATTTAATAAAAGATTTTTTTTTTTTATAATCTTGACACCTGCTAGGTCTGAGGCACAACTTGTAGACGTAATTGTTAAAAGATAGTTTAACAACATTAGAAAATGTGACAAACTCAACAGACTCAGATGGCCTAGTTGGATTAAATTCGTGGGCTGAGCAAATTAAATCATTGCTATGCATTGGATTGCCGGTTTTCAGAATTGTAGGAATTTGGGGTATGGGTGGTGTAGTCAAAACAACAATAGCTGGAGCTCTTTTCAATCAAATTTCTCGGGAGTTTGAAGGAAAGTGCTTCGTAGCAAATGCGAGGGAAGAATCTGAGAAAGAAGGTGGATCGGTACGTCTACGGGAGTGTCTTCTTTCTGAAGTATTAGACGAAAATATCAAAATACGAACTCCCAATCTTTCTGAGTGTATCAGGTAAAGGCTCCAACAAATGAATGTTTTTATAGTTCTCGATGATGTGAATAAAGCTGGGCAATTAGATTATTTGACTGGAGGGCTTGATCGATTTGGTCCAGGAAGTAAAATCATTGTGGCTACTAGAGACAAACGTGTTCTTGATAATTTTGGAGTGAGTAACATATACAAGGTTAATGCATTAGAAAATCATGAAGCTTTTAAGCTTTTCTGTTACTATGCCTTTAAGGAAAACCATCGCCCTAAAGATCTCTTGGTCCTCTCCGAGCGTGCATTGTATTATGCCAATGGCAATCCATTAGCACTTAGAGTGCTGGGTTCTTTTCTTCACCAGAAGAACAAATTAGATTGGGAAATTGCATTGGAGAACTTAAAATTGATTTGTGATCCTGATATCTATGATGTATTGAAAGTCAATTATAATGAACTAAAGGTAGAAGAGAAGAGTATGTGTTCTAGACATTGCATGTTTCTTCAAAGGAGAGGATAAAGACCGTGAAAATGTTACAAGATGATCCTAATTTTGCATATTAAGTATTGAAAGTCCTCATTGATAAGTCGCTCGTAACAATATCATGTCTCAACAAGGTAAAAATGCATGATTTATTGGGAGAAACGGGACAAGAGATTGTTCGTCAAGAATCCATCAAAGAGACGGCAAAACGTAGTAGGTTAAGGTATTTTAAGGATATCTATCATGTAATCAAGAAAAATAAGGTAAGAATCTACACTATTTAATTTCTTTTCTGAAGAGGAATATTCATTTAAATTTTTCATAACAACAGCGACGTTTTATAAAAAGTAAAGAAAAATTGGGACTACACAGAGGAAGCAATGAGAATGACTATTAGGTGTAAGAAGAAATGGGAATTCTATATTAAAGTGTGTTTAGAGTAAAATCTTATATTTTTTTTAAATATGCAAATTTTCCCTTCACTCAATGAGCTTGTACGATTTAAACTAACTTATTCTTGTATTTTTGTTTCTTTTCTTACAAGGGGACCAATGCAATTGAAGGTGTATTCCTAAATATGTCCAAAATAAGAGACATACATCTTGACTCTAGAGTCTTTATAAATATGTCAAATCTTAGATTACTTAAATTCTACATGTTTGAGCATATGAGCTCTAAAGTACATCTTGACCAAGGTTTTGATTATCTTCTTGGGAAATTGAGATATCTCTATTGGCACGGATATCCATTGAAGACATTGCCTTTCAATTTTGATCCAGAGAATCTTATCGAACTCAACTTGCCTAATAGTAAAATTGAACAAATTTGGGGAGGAAAAAAGGTATAATACAAAATTATATATATATAATGGAATTCATTGAATGTAAATTTATTGTACTAGCTATTCATTTTTTTTTTTGCAGGAGGCTTTCAAGTTAAAATCTATTGATATCTGCTACTCCCAGTATCTTACTAGAATTCCAGTGCCGTCAGAAATTTCAAATCTTGAAAAAATAAATCTTTGGAATTGCACAAACTTGGCTTACGTTCCTTGTAACATCCAAAATTTCATGAACCTTGGTGTCTTGTGTCTGAGGGGCTGCAAAAGTTTAAAGTGCTTTCCCCAAAATATTGATTTTACATCTCCCACAAAGATTGATTTCTCCTATAGTTAATCTCACAGAGTTTCCAAAGATTTTTAGGAAACATAATAGTTCTTGATTTAAAGGATAGTGCAATAGAGGAAGTTCCCTCTTCAATAGAGAGTCTAACTGCTCTTGTAAAGCTAGTTTGAGTTATTGCACAAGGCTGAAGAGTCTTTCAACTAGTATCTGTAAGCTGAGATCTCTTTGTTGGCTCTATCTTAATAACTGCTCAAGCCTGGAAAGTTTCCCGGAAATCTTGGAGAAAATGGAACGTTTATCATATATGGATTTAAGCTGGACAAAGATTAAAGAGATGCAATCTTCAATTGATCATCTGGAAGGGTTTAGAAATTCGAGGTTGAGGGAATGTTCAAAACTTGTTAGTTTGCCGGAGAACTTGGGGAATCTAAAGTCTCTGGGGTACGTCGAAGCAGAGAGATCAACCATAAGTCAAGTACTAGCCTCTATTGCAGATTTAAATGAACTTAAATCACTTTCATTTGCCGGATGTAGAGGTTTGGTATTGCTTACATTGTTATCAGGTTTATGTTCATTAACAAGGAAGATTGTGGCATTACAGAAATCCCTCAGGATATTGGCAGTGTATCCGCATTGGAAAAAATAGATCTAAGTGGAAATAACTTTGAGACTTTACCTGCAAGTATGAAGCAACTTTCGCAGCTGAGATATCTTTACTTGATCAATTGCAATATGCTTCAGACGTAACCTGAGCTTCCACTGCGATTGAAATTGTTAGAAGCAAGGAATTGCAAGCAGCTCCGATCTTTGCCAGAGCTTCCATCATGTCTACAGGGATTCGATGCATTGGTGCTGGAAACACTATCCAAACACGAACACTCCCGTGATAGTCCAATGGAGTTAATATTTACTAATTGCCTGAAGCTGAATGATAAAGGGAACAATAGCATTTTAGGAGATTCGCAGCTAAGAATTCAGCACATGTTAAGTGCATCACTGAGACTATTCCATCAAGCTTATGTGGTACAAATATGGAAATATATTTCTCTTTTTCTTTTTCTCCACTTAATTATATCAGTAATCATGATTTTCATACTACAGGAATTGATGATACCACCTCAAATCGGCATTTGTTTACCTGGAAGTGAAATTCCTGGCTGCTTCAGCAATCGATGTTCAGGATCTTCGATAACTATCCAACTACCACAGCACCACAGCATTGTTGTGACTGAAACTTAATTGGTTTCGCTCTTTGTGCTATTATAGGATTTGAGAAATATTTTGATGCTAATGGCGAGTATTTTAGTGTTTACTACCGTTTTGAAATAAAGACTCCCTCCGAAACGAGACATGTTGATCACTTTCCTCCATTGATTTTTGAAGAGTCTATTTACTCAGACCATGTCATACTTGGATTTACTCCCTGTTTGAACTTTGGCCTGGCTGATGGTAACCACTCTTTTGAGCTATCCTTTTACGTAGGCGGAGACATAAACAGAAAGTATCACAAGATCAAATGCTGCGGGGTGTGTCCAGTGTATGCACATCCGAACAAGAAAAAGCCCAAAATTTTTAGTCTAAACTTTGGTGCCAACAGTGAAGAAGTGTCCACTGAATTTTGGAAACTGCAGGATAAGACCTGCAACGGTGGCAAGAGTGGAACTTCTTGTGAAGAGGAATTGGAACCAAATCCCAAGAGAATTTGTAGAGAGCAAATCGATGCTTCTTAACAACAGAGTTCCTCTTCTTTTCTCATATTCTTCTCTTATTAGTTTCTGTTTATTGTTTTATATGATCAATTTTAATCTAATGTTTCATTCTCTATATGTTTCTCTGTGGAAATACTCTTTTTCATTTTAGAGGATTTAGATAATAAACTAATTACTAGAGACAATTTCTTGGCCAGTTCAAAGATTCCAAAGAATGACCACACAGACATTGAGTTATTTCTTGCGAGATGGTTGGGCATTTGAAATATAGTATGCTTGCCCCTGAGACCGAGAATCTAGTAGTTGCTGGGAGCTTACTGTGTTTTGTTTTTGGGTACACCAGGAGAGAGCTGTTGGAAGTACCGATTATCTTAGGCAACTTACTATGTATTTGTTAATAGCAGAGCTCAGATCAGATATTGTCCTGTGAATATATGGTTATTATCTGCAATGAGCCATTCAATTTTTGCCGCCGGATCTCTCATTTATACTGATGGAACCGTAAGCAACTCCTAATGCTGAAGGCTCTCCGACTCTTGAACTCTCTTGAGCTTCCCTTTAACAGTAACCCAAGGCATTTTTGAGGACTATTGTAAATGGAATACATTTTTATGCTGATGAAAACTTGAAGGGAGGCATTAATTATGTCACATGTCTCTGATTTGTTTTGTAGACATCTTTTTCTATTTAGAGCACTTAGAAAGTGGATTAACTTGAACCACATTTTACCAATGGCAGCTCAAGTTCAATCAGAAGAGCACGATGAACTCTTGATTGAAGACAATGCACTCCTTGAATCTGAATCCTCTTGATAGATTAAGTAGACTAGCACTACAGTTCGGACATGCTTGAAGGGCATAGCAAACCAAATACACTTGAAAACTTTCTCATCTATCAGCTAGCGAGCCTTGCCATTAATTCAGTTACTTGAGACTTGTCTCTGCATTCAATAAGGGCAGTGAGCTCCACATGCATTATCAGTTGCTTAATGACTGATTTTAAGTATAGCAAGCTTTGTACTGCCTATCTTTCAAAGGATTTCAACCTTGACCACATTGGGTCTTGATTAATCCAGCTGCATTTCCAAACTTTGAATCGAGGACTTTGGTTAAGATAGAACAGCCACATACCAGTTGATCTACATGCTTGTTGGTTTTTTTATATTTCTTTTATCAAACTATATATCTAATTATAGAGAGAGCAAAAATTAAAGCAAAAACATTGATATAATGATACACTAAATGCTAAGATTTAGGGTAGGGCTATATGTATCCTAAAAATTACTTTGAACACTTATATTTTAATAAAAAAATTATTACAAAATTACCTATGATATAAATTACTATTAAAGATATTTTATTATGAGTATATATAATATTATTATCCTGAGCACTCATTTAGAGCACTAAAATCAATATTTAATTTTCTTACCGTTTAAACCCTTAATAATTTTTTTTTCAAGTAATTGAAACAAATATTTACAAGGAAACTCAATACATGAAGATTTTAACTTTAGTATGTGTGATCCTTCTCTCTTTCGGAACATGATTACTAAAATTTAAGTAGATAAGGAGAACCATACAACGCGGAAACATGGGGCCGACGTATCACGTATGCTGTCAGAAGTCAGAACATGATTACTTTGGCTTTGATCATGATCTTTTAGGTGTTGCAGGTATTTTGCTTATAATCTTTTATTAGTTTATTAATTTTGTGGAGTTGCAGGTATTGTGCTTATAATCGTTTTTAGGTGTTGCAGGTACTGTGCTTATAATCATGGCCGACCGACCACGCATGAGTGCTATCAGTTTATTAATTTTGTGGAGTTGTAAAAAGCTTGAAGACTGAAATCTTTTGAGTGTATATAGCATTTTCATGAGTGTATAGAGTAAATAAAGATAATTAATTTAACAAGAATTGTAAGGATTAAGTGAGAATTTTGCTGGTATTTTAAAGAGTGTACAAAGTATAATTTATTTTTTTAAATTAATAGATAAGTGTATATAGTAATATAAGAAATTCTAGAATGCCTAATTATAATTAATTGATGCATGTATGATATGTGTAATTTGATTTAATACAAACACTACTTATATGATAATTTTTCAAAATAAATTCACACATGTCATAACATCATTTATTTATTATATGATTAACATGATATCTCTGATATATTTTCTCTAGTAATAAAATATTGAAAGTAATTTTTAAAATGCATACAGCTCCACCCTAACAAAACAAATTATGCATCTTCGAAGTGGTAAATAATAGGCATTCGTTTGTCAGCTCTGGCCGCCATTTTCATCTTATGCTTCGTCGAACACTCATGATTCTTCTTTTCCTTCTCACTATTAAATTTCCTCCCACACGCCGCGCAGTATGACTTTATATTTCTCTTCTTCGTGTTGATCGCATCATCATCAAGCCCATATGCTTCCTCATCATCATAAAATTTCGTCCACTCAGGCAAACTCCGGTAATTTCTAACGTTACTTCTGCTCTTCAATAGATGATCATCAACATTGATAACTGATTCTAATTTCTTGTCTCTCTTCTTAACAAACTAAGCCAACTCTCTCTCCGTCTCATTATACTCTCTCTTAGCTCTCTTCCTCGGATTCTTTTTATTGTTGTTCTCTTCATCTTTCACAGGTCCATGAACCCTGAACCCACTAACCCTAATGTCTTGGCAAAACTGAGTTCGTTCAAATAGATCATATCAAACAAATCCGAGAAAACCCTGTAGAACCATTACTGCAAGTGTCAGAGTATCCGGAATACACAGTGTCCGAAAAATAAGGGTTTGATATCGGAGCAGATGATTGGGAAGGCCGGATGTTGGGTGGGGTAGTCTGACGTGGAGGCAGATGATTGGTTATCATCCTGGTAGAGGAATGCCGTGTCATAACAGGCGCCGAGTACGAACGGGGTTGGAGAGGACCTCGTAGGCGTGAGCTAGTTCTTGGAACTGAGCCACGGCTTCCGCTGGGGCCAAGCCGGACTGGACGTGCTTGTCCGGGTGGAGTCGCAGGGCTAGCTTCCTGTAAGCTGAGCGGATTTCGGCAGCTGTGCATTGCGTGTCCAGCCCCATCACCTCGTACAGGTTTCGTTTTTCTGATGCCATGTTGAATCGTAGCCGCTGATGTTGTTGTTGATTTTTTCTGTTTCTTTTCCAATCTCTCTCTGTAATCTATGGTTTGTGTACAGATAGGGTTAGAATCTACATAAATTTAAATTCGCATTATAATTTAATTTCTATATAAATTGAAATTCTATTAAATTGAGAAATTGGAATTTGGATTCCTCCATGAGAAATCAAAACTTCCAAATTTATCCATTTTAAAAATTTTAATTAATTTATTTATAGTTATTAAAAACTTTTTATTTATAATTATTGTGTAAGATAATATTAATAATTCTATAATCTAATTAATTCGGAAAAATATAAAATATAAAAAGATGCCACCATACCCATGTGGGTACTATTGCTGGCACCGTTGCATGCTTTCTGTGCCGATCTACATAGTGGCGCCATTGGTAATCGTAAAACACAGTGAGGTTTTGTTCAAATTCTAGGCAAAATCCTCGGATCCATCTAAATATCATTAGATCCGGTGAATCGAAAGATTATTAGGCACTACCAGTGCAACAGATGAAAAAAATCAGAAATTTTTTAACAGAATGACGAAATCAGTCGCCAGAAAAAGGTGTGGTTGCGGCAGCAGCGGTTCCAATGGCCGGCTCCGGTGGCATTCTTGTTCTAATTTCTTAATCTAGATTAAATTAAATTTTCTAGACAATTTATTTAGAAACAAATTTAAGCAAATAAAGTTAGTTAAACTTTAAAGTGTTAATTATGGGATGTTCAATAATAAATGTTGGAAGAAAATGGGCAAAATTGTCTAAATAAAGAATACGTAATTCCTTTCCTTCTATGTTTCTCTCCTTTCCTCTCCTTCCCTGTCTTTTCCTCTCCTCTCTCATCTCCCATTTCTCGCAACCCAACACCACCTGAGACTGAATTCTTTGTGTTTATGGAATTGTCTGTAATCATATGCCTCAAGAAGCGCTACATCAATTACCAAGTTAGAATTTGCTGGTCAAGAAAATGCAACCAAAAAAAGAATTAAAGAATTACAATTTTTATATTTTAATATAAAATTATCCAATATCAGTGCCAATAAAAAGCGAGCTATGAGAAACATATACTATTGCCTCCTACTTCACTTTCCATTATGGTTCAAAACAAAACAATAATTAATTCCAATTGGTCAAACAATATTATTAATTGGCATTTTTAACATTTAATCAATCAAACTGTAAACGTTAGACGTATCCTGAATTAGAAATTAATGTTGCATAATATGTCCCATTTCAAACGGCAGACATGTTCAAACATATCCAAACCCAGAACAAACAAAGACAGATTGATATACTTACAAACAGAGGATAATAATTAGGATTCCAAAATAAATAAAATTCAAAATACAGACACATATATTGCCTACCACAACTCACTATTTCAGTTTCACTTTTGTAAACAAGAATGGAAACTAAACCACGCCCCCCTCTCCCCCTTCCCCCCCCCCTCTTTCTCTTCCTTCTTTCTCTCTTCTAATGTAGCAAGGTTTTCACTTGATTTACAGCAAGCAAAGCAGTTGCAATCACAGTCGCTTAGTGGAAGCTTCATGTATGTAAGCCTTGGCTTCCTCATCTGAGAGCTGTTTCCCTTCTACCAGGCCTTTTATTAAGGCATTAGCATATTCTGTGGCAGGGGCACGCAAAGGGAACTCCCCTGATTTGAATTTTTGAACAGCTGAAAGTGAGCACCTGAATCAAAAATAGTAAATGATTAATCAGTAGAAAATTCTGAGTTAAACTTCATGAGTGTCGAAATTCATTTGGTGGGAGAAATACGCATGTAAACAGAAATGTGCTTTCTTATGCTTACGTCATTGTCAGTATTGGGACATCACGCTCCTTCCCCAGGTAAACAACATTATGATACCAGCCATTCTGAATGAAAAATCAACGCAGCTTAATCAACAACAAAGGAACAATAACTTAATTTATTTTGTAGGAAGATTTTTAAAGAAGAAAGCATTGCAGAAGAATTACCTTGAGAGCCTCCAAGGAAACAGACGTTTTGTTTGCAACAGAGTTTAAATCATTCGTATCAAATAAAGGAGAACTCACATCATCACTATAAACATTTTCCTGAAGCAAAACATCATTGAACTGTTCCAGCCTGTTTAGAAAGGAAATATGAGTTCAGAAGATGATCAAAGCAAGTTAAAAAACTCAACCTTCAATAGCCCAATGTTAAATTAGGAGATCATTGTCATTCATACTAAGACTTATAATTCATGTGGAGACACACCCACAAAGAAAGGTAAGGAGGAACCAATTTGTTAGAGATGCAAAACATAAACAGAGGAAATGACATACGTAATTCTGTACAGACACAAGTAAGCTTTATGCTGACTGTCACTTTCAGGGTTAAGAAAAGCAACCCCTCCAGGACCCCATGTGTGAGAAGAATCATGACCAAAGAATAAATGGTGAGGGAAAGTTTTCCACAAAATCTCTTTCGGTGGGTTCCTATCCTTTGAACCAGAACATCGCTTTTTCATACCTTCTACCTGAAAGTCAATATATAGCTATTAAAAGTATCCGAGGAATAGACAGCTTAGCAATAAATTCATATCATGGCCGAACAATGAACAACAATGAAGGGGATAATTAAAGACAATCAGACTCTAAGTAGATGGTTGACATGTATTACCCAACAGCAAATCAATGTGTGAGCCCTGATTAATTAAGTTCATTGGAAGACAGTAACATGAAACCTTGACAGTCATTAAACTCGCTCTCATTAAGCCATATCTCCTCTTTGCTAACACAGACTCACATATTTTCATTAATATTTTTGCCCACTATTTGAACAATTTCTGGAAAAAGAAAGGGACTTTCCAAGCAAAGACATTATTCCATGAAAAACATAAGAACATAAAGGCAAGTTTCTAATTACTCTGCCACCTCTTTGTTCCTTTATTATTTATTCATTTCATTTCTCTTTGTGCTTAGGTTTTACAGGATGAAGCATGAGTAACTGATATTGATAGTAGATTAAAATAAGGAAAGGAAAACACAATTTCTAATTCAAATAGTTCAAGCTTATGATAAAATTAATGAATTTCAGAGCATCATTAATTTCAACTTGAAATAATATCCCATAGCCTAATTTCAATACTGGAGATACCATTGTAATTTAATTTATTACCTGTCCACCTTCAATATAGCAGAGGAATCGTGGTTTCCACATATTCGATCCAAAACTAGCATAGAAAACGTCAACTTTTGAGAGTTCTGATCTCCAAGGGGTAGCTGTCCCCAGTTCAGCTGCATTCAATTTGGAGATAATCAAAAGAACTTAAAAATAGAGAATAATTTCAGACTTGAGATATTCTGACTTGAATTACTACCGTGACCATCATCAACTTTCAGCTTCGAAAGGGCAACCTGGAGAACTGCCTCAAGCGTTTCAACCGCCGTATCCTCATCTTCGGAATCAGAGCTTGAGATCATACGCTGAGATGCAAATCAACTATTTCAACATGGTATACAGGTTGATTGGATAGTGCAATACCAAAATTCATTTATACTAAGAGCTACACAACAATTCCTTTTTATTCTTATTCCCTTCATTTCATAAAACGCGTTGTTCAAGCACCCTAAAAGATTGACTAGCCTTATGTACCATGCATCTCTAGTGGATACATGATAGACAACATTTTTTTTTTGTGGGGGGGGGGGAGGGGGTTTCCTCAAA
This sequence comes from Murraya paniculata, assembly GCA_030449075.1. Lineage (NCBI taxonomy): Eukaryota > Viridiplantae > Streptophyta > Magnoliopsida > Sapindales > Rutaceae > Murraya > Murraya paniculata. Next base: position 1,279,964 of record JAEVFN010000012.1, on the reverse strand, counting down.
ATGTGAACAATAATTACAAAATGTGAACAAGGAGTCCTCAAAGAAAGAACCCCTCAAAAGATGAACATGGATGGACAACAATAAACATATTCTTGTAACTAATAAATAATTTTTATCCCTCAGAAATTGAAGAACAGCTTAAAAAGGAACTTGTTAAATAAAATGAACTGTTTTCATATAAATCTACCAATAACCCAAAATTTGACACGAATGTGATAGTGACATGGAAGTACATTTGCAATGAAGAGAGGAGAAAGCCTCACCGCAGTTAACTTGGTTGGTAGTTCATCTGCTAGTGTTGGCCAGAAAGCACTTAATTTTTTACGAACCTGGAAGACATATAACAAATCCCTTAACCAAAACAACATAACAAGTTATTGCTGATAAAGAAGCAGGGTGGCCAAGAGTAAAATTATTATTTCCAAATGAATAGAACAAAGAAGATCGTAAGACATCATATTTTACAGCTTGTATCACACGCCATGTTGACTCAAATGGATAGGCCTCTGAAGATCCAGCAACATGTTTGTCTTCCAGCAAAACATTCATGCATGCAAGGACTGAATTTGATATAGAGCCAAGATTGTAGCCTCCTTCCAATGCCAAAACAATCTTACCTTGAGCAAAATCCATCAACTGGAAAAAAGAAATAGGGAATGTGATAAAATTGAAAAGTCAATCCATAACAGCAGCTTGCAAGAAAAGGGAAAAATAATCACCCAGCATAATGCTAATATTAAACAATGAAATTATAACTATTTAAAAGCTAAAAAATAAGACTAAGAATAAGATTTAAATAAAATAAAGAAGACTAAGAATAAGATTTAAATAAAATGCTAACCTTTTTTAGCATAACTGAGTATCCATATGGTGTGACATGACAGCCTCCTAAAGGATCACCAGCGGCTGTTCCAAGCATGAAATTAAAAATATTTTAGTTGTAAAAACTGATAGAAAAAGAGCCACCAGAAGCACTCACCACGTCACCCTAGAATAGAGAACTAACCTTATTTGATGATAAGAAATCTAATTATGGTAAATTTACAGTGTGAACAGATCATAAAATTATCTTAAGGAGTAATCTGAAAGTGACAAATACATTTTATTGAAAAAATAATAATAATACCACGGTATGTCAACGTATTGAGAAAAGGATTGGTATGTTAACGTATTGAGAAAAGGATTACATGAGCTTTCAGGATTTTGTTATTGTTTTCACTTCTCATTCATAGAAGCAAGATACAAACTTAGCAAATCATAGGCTTCCCAACCATTGTTGATTTTGATAGCAGGAGCTATTTTGAGAAATGGAACTAAAGAAGATAAGAAAAAGGTAGAACTAATATTAAGTGATAGATAAACAAATCCAAAGGCCACAGTAAAACATGCTTCACTGTCACAAGTAAATAGATGCAACTAGAAAATGGCTTTGCTCAAGGTCCAAGGGCAAGAAAGTTAACTACCGTTGCCAATAATAATATTTTGAGATCTCTGCATCGTTAACTTTATAAATTTCTTATTATTAACTAAATTAGGCCACCATTTAAGGCTTTTATTATCATTGCTTGTTAACTACACTGACATCAGACATCAGCTAGATTTAAGAAATTCACGACGACAACTCCCAAAGAGGGGAAAGAAAAAAAATGTATGAAACCCCAAAGCTAAACATCTACATGCCGAGTTACTTTATCTCATCAAGTGCATAAAGCATAATTGCAACATCAATATCACCAATAAATTAATCATGAAATTTTTGTTCACCGAGTAGGATACTGAATATATCATGCAAAATATTTTTATACTAAAAATAAATTATCTGACCAATAGCCACCAAGATCAGGTTATTAAAATGCATTTGACCAATATAGAGATTTAAAACCTGGAGTGATAATTGTAAGTCATTCTAACATAGCCCCATAAATTTAAATAAACTATCCAACCTGCATCGAATCCAGCAGATATTATAATTATGTCAGGTCCAAATTCCTTTGCAACTGGAAGTAAAATATGGTCCCAAACTGCCAGATAGTCTGCATCGCCGCACCTTCCATTCTCCCAAGGGACATTAATGTTGTATCCCAAACCAGGTCCTTCGCCAATCATAGTATAGAAACCATCATCATTGGCAGGATAAAAAGTTCCAAACTCATGCCTGCACAAAAGGGCAACTTCATATGGTCAACACATCTAGTTACCAAGTACCAGACATCTTATGGGACAGAACACATGAGAGTTGAGACTAAACCCCTTTGAGCAGGCCATAAAAGGGGAAAAAATTAAATAAACAACAAAAAGGGAATGGTTATGCTATCAGCAGAATCCTTGAGAAGAGCAAATAACTACCTTAAATAAAATATTATAGAAAACAAATCTATAAGGTGATCATAGAGATCTTGAAGCACGTCAAGAAATCTATTATGCAACTTTTACCAATACAAAATCATATTAATATTCTGATAAAGATCAAGCAAGAGAATAATTATGTGCTCAATGCTCATATGTACCTATGAACAGAGAAGAATAGGACACGGGGATCCTTCCAGAACATCTTTTGAGTACTGTTACCATGGTGAACATCCCAATCAACAATCAAAATTTTATTGATTCCCAGTTCCGGCTGTAATATACATGGCAATAAATGGGGGTGAGGCTACAAGTAACTAACAGATCGAGAAAAACAGTGGTAAACTTTGAAAAGCATATCACTTGCTTTACATACGGTGAATAATAGAGCCCCATGGATAGTAAACTAGGGAAAGAAAGAAAGAACACTGGCTCTCACTCTTTCATTTAATAGGAAACTTGCAGCAATAGCTACATTGTTGTATAGACAAAATCCCATAGCTTCATCTGGTTCAGCATGATGACCAGGAGGTCTCACAATAGCAAAAGCAGAATTCAACTCTCCTTTGGCAACTCTCTCGGCAACCTATTGAAGGTTAAAAAAAAATCGGAGAGAAGAAGTATGAGTTCTAAAATTTCTAGTTTAGAAAAAAATGTAACAGCTCTCCTCAAACCTGTATATTTTTTGCCTCAATAGCAGAAAGAGCTTCATGCCTACTGGATTGTTAGATTGCTATTCAGTGGTAAGTTGAGTACCATATTTAGATTTAAATAAAATACTTGAAAAACGTAAGAAAAGTAAGATGAAAAACATTTTGACATTTTAGTTGTAGATGACTAGAGAACTTTCTAAGAAATAACGGTTTCCAAAGCTTATCCAATTCAGACACTTATGTTTCCCTACTAATTAAAATTTCGGCAAAATGTCTGTCGAAGTCAGTGATATTCATATAGTCAAATTAACTTTAAATATGAAATCCACTTGAAACTTGAAAGCCATCTAACAGTTTAGGTAAATTTAGGTGTAATTAGATATAACTCACCTGAAAGAACTGTTATGATATTTTACATCATTTGAAAGAAGAGGAAATGTAAATCAGCATAGTCAATAAACTTCCATAGCTATCATACCTAATGACTTTCAAATCGCTAGAAACTTTCATCAAATTACATTAAATTGCATTACAATTTAATTATACCTTGTGATAGTTCAAATGATATACCAATACTTCGCGAATATGTTAACTATATGCTTAAACAAATTTAGGGGAAAAAAAATCTAACATATGAGACCATTATCTGAAAATTACCTCTATAACTGAACCGGCAGCGAGGTAAGCAGCCTCCGATGATCCTTCATTTAAATAAATTGAATTGAATTTTGACGCGATCCTATCTCTTCGGGAATCAAACTGTTTAGAGCTTATATTCTTAATCAATTTTACATGATTTTTAGTGTGCACTGACAGTAGATTTTTGTCTTTCGCTTCTTTGGCATTTAAAACGACACACCTACAAGCAACAATACGAGATTTAAAAGAAAAAAAAAAAAGTCATATGAACTATACTTAAAAAAAGAAGAAGAAGGAGGAGGAGAAGGAGAAGAAGATATATTACCGTTGAGGAATGCCAGCGGTTTGGAGCTTGTTCCAAATAGCTTTGATGCGGTTGGGATTCTCGGGGTGATAATCACCGTCAGGTGTGTTATGTTGACACATTCTCTCATCGTACAGTATGCCCACGCGTCGTTCTATGGTCCTGCCCTCACCTGATTCCACCTCCATGCCGGTCGGCAGCAACACTAATTATTAATTTTCTGTATATATACGTCAACGTGAGTACTGCAGAGAGAGGAGAGCTCGCTCAAGTAAAGTGACGATCTGATGTACTTTGAGAAAATGATTCGAATTGAAAATAAGGT